>CM058065.1:1449861-2649861 GCA_030157275.1 Cynaeus angustus
TAAGTAGCTCCAGTGGAGTTCTTCAAACGTGCAAAAACTCATCCCGATCTATCGAGCCGTTCAAAAGTTATGAGAGATTTTCTAAAAATCAACAAATTTTCATCGATTGAGTCAGAAATTTTTTCGAAAAATTTACCATTTTCGAGGTCGAGTTAGCACCGGATTCTTAGCATTTCGGACCCCAGGAACACGAAAATGAAGAGATATCCAAGAAATCTCTTCAAATAAAAAAGTTGAAAAATCGTCCAAATCACCAAAATTTTGCCCTTTCGATGCAAAATGCAACTTTCCAAAACTTTGGATGGCGATAACTCCGGAACTAGAGGTCGTACGTGAATTCCCGTGGCACCGTTGGATTCCTCGTGAAATTCTGCGTAAGATAGGACCAAATTAACCACGAAAAATCCAATAATAAAAAAGTTATAGGGGTCCTTACCTTTTCAAGGGAATTTTTGGACCCATATTTTGGCACCCTTTTTTTCGATGATAACACGATAGAATCCTGGAACTTTTTGCGTCACCAAGTAGCTCCAGTGGAGTTCTTCAAACGTGCAAAAACTCATCCCGATCTATCGAGCCGTTCAAAAGTTATGAGAGATTTTCTAAAAATCAACAAATTTTCATCGATTGAGTCAGAAATTTTTTCGAAAAATTTTACCATTTTCGAGGTCGAGTTAGCACCGGATTCTTAGCATTTCGGACCCCAGGAACACGAAAATGAAGAGATATCCAAGAAATCTCTTCAAATAAAAAGTTGAAAAATCGTCCAAATCACCAAAATTTTGCCCTTTCGATGCAAAATGCAACTTTCCAAAACTTTGGATGGCGATAACTCCGGAACTAGAGGTCGTACGTGAATTCCCGTGGCACCGTTGGATTCCTCGTGAAATTCTGCGTAAGATAGGACCAAATTAACCACGAAAAATCCAATAATAAAAAAGTTATAGGGGTCCTTACCTTTTCAAGGGAATTTTTGGACCCATATTTTGGCACCCTTTTTTTCGATGATAACACGATAGAATCCTGGAACTTTTTGCGTCACCAAGTAGCTCCAGTGGAGTTCTTCAAACGTGCAAAAACTCATCCCGATCTATCGAGCCGTTCAAAAGTTATGAGAGATTTTCTAAAAATCAACAAATTTTCATCGATTGAGTCAGAAATTTTTTCGAAAAATTTTACCATTTTCGAGGTCGAGTTAGCACCGGATTCTTAGCATTTCGGACCCCAGGAACACGAAAATGAAGAGATATCCAAGAAATCTCTTCAAATAAAAAAGTTGAAAAATCGTCCAAATCACCAAAATTTTGCCCTTTCGATGCAAAATGCAACTTTCCAAAACTTTGGATGGCGATAACTCCGGAACTAGAGGTCGTACGTGAATTCCCGTGGCACCGTTGGATTCCTCGTGAAATTCTGCGTAAGATAGGACCAAATTAACCACGAAAAATCCAATAATAAAAAAGTTATAGGGGTCCTTACCTTTTCAAGGGAATTTTTGGACCCATATTTTGGCACCCTTTTTTTCGATGATAACACGATAGAATCCTGGAACTTTTTGCGTCACCAAGTAGCTCCAGTGGAGTTCTTCAAACGTGCAAAAACTCATCCCGATCTATCGAGCCGTTCAAAAGTTATGAGAGATTTTCTAAAAATCAACAAATTTTCATCGATTGAGTCAGAAATTTTTTCGAAAAATTTTACCATTTTCGAGGTCGAGTTAGCACCGGATTCTTAGCATTTCGGACCCCAGGAACACGAAAATGAAGAGATATCCAAGAAATCTCTTCAAATAAAAAAGTTGAAAAATCGTCCAAATCACCAAAATTTTGCCCTTTCGATGCAAAATGCAACTTTCCAAAACTTTGGATGGCGATAACTCCGGAACTAGAGGTCGTACGTGAATTCCCGTGGCACCGTTGGATTCCTCGTGAAATTCTGCGTAAGATAGGACCAAATTAACCACGAAAAATCCAATAATAAAAAAGTTATAGGGGTCCTTACCTTTTCAAGGGAATTTTTGGACCCATATTTTGGCACCCTTTTTTTCGATGATAACACGATAGAATCCTGGAACTTTTTGCGTCACCAAGTAGCTCCAGTGGAGTTCTTCAAACGTGCAAAAACTCATCCCGATCTATCGAGCCGTTCAAAAGTTATGAGAGATTTTCTAAAAATCAACAAATTTTCATCGATTGAGTCAGAAATTTTTTCGAAAAATTTTACCATTTTCGAGGTCGAGTTAGCACCGGATTCTTAGCATTTCGGACCCCAGGAACACGAAAATGAAGAGATATCCAAGAAATCTCTTCAAATAAAAAAGTTGAAAAATCGTCCAAATCACCAAAATTTTGCCCTTTCGATGCAAAATGCAACTTTCCAAAACTTTGGATGGCGATAACTCCGGAACTAGAGGTCGTACGTGAATTCCCGTGGCACCGTTGGATTCCTCGTGAAATTCTGCGTAAGATAGGACCAAATTAACCACGAAAAATCCATAATAAAAAAGTTATAGGGGTCCTTACCTTTTCAAGGGAATTTTTGGACCCATATTTTGGCACCCTTTTTTTCGATGATAACACGATAGAATCCTGGAACTTTTTGCGTCACCAAGTAGCTCCAGTGGAGTTCTTCAAACGTGCAAAAACTCATCCCGATCTATCGAGCCGTTCAAAAGTTATGAGAGATTTTCTAAAAATCAACAAATTTTCATCGATTGAGTCAGAAATTTTTTCGAAAAATTTTACCATTTTCGAGGTCGAGTTAGCACCGGATTCTTAGCATTTCGGACCCCAGGAACACGAAAATGAAGAGATATCCAAGAAATCTCTTCAAATAAAAAAGTTGAAAAATCGTCCAAATCACCAAAATTTTGCCCTTTCGATGCAAAATGCAACTTTCCAAAACTTTGGATGGCGATAACTCCGGAACTAGAGGTCGTACGTGAATTCCCGTGGCACCGTTGGATTCCTCGTGAAATTCTGCGTAAGATAGGACCAAATTAACCACGAAAAATCCAATAATAAAAAAGTTATAGGGGTCCTTACCTTTTCAAGGGAATTTTTGGACCCATATTTTGGCACCCTTTTTTTCGATGATAACACGATAGAATCCTGGAACTTTTTGCGTCACCAAGTAGCTCCAGTGGAGTTCTTCAAACGTGCAAAAACTCATCCCGATCTATCGAGCCGTTCAAAAGTTATGAGAGATTTTCTAAAAATCAACAAATTTTCATCGATTGAGTCAGAAATTTTTTCGAAAAATTTTACCATTTTCGAGGTCGAGTTAGCACCGGATTCTTAGCATTTCGGACCCCAGGAACACGAAAATGAAGAGATATCCAAGAAATCTCTTCAAATAAAAAAGTTGAAAAATCGTCCAAATCACCAAAATTTTGCCCTTTCGATGCAAAATGCAACTTTCCAAAACTTTGGATGGCGATAACTCCGGAACTAGAGGTCGTACGTGAATTCCCGTGGCACCGTTGGATTCCTCGTGAAATTCTGCGTAAGATAGGACCAAATTAACCACGAAAAATCCAATAATAAAAAAGTTATAGGGGTCCTTACCTTTTCAAGGGAATTTTTGGACCCATATTTTGGCACCCTTTTTTTCGATGATAACACGATAGAATCCTGGAACTTTTTGCGTCACCAAGTAGCTCCAGTGGAGTTCTTCAAACGTGCAAAAACTCATCCCGATCTATCGAGCCGTTCAAAAGTTATGAGAGATTTTCTAAAAATCAACAAATTTTCATCGATTGAGTCAGAAATTTTTTCGAAAAATTTTACCATTTTCGAGGTCGAGTTAGCACCGGATTCTTAGCATTTCGGACCCCAGGAACACGAAAATGAAGAGATATCCAAGAAATCTCTTCAAATAAAAAAGTTGAAAAATCGTCCAAATCACCAAAATTTTGCCCTTTCGATGCAAAATGCAACTTTCCAAAACTTTGGATGGCGATAACTCCGGAACTAGAGGTCGTACGTGAATTCCCGTGGCACCGTTGGATTCCTCGTGAAATTCTGCGTAAGATAGGACCAAATTAACCACGAAAAATCCAATAATAAAAAAGTTATAGGGGTCCTTACCTTTTCAAGGGAATTTTTGGACCCATATTTTGGCACCCTTTTTTTCGATGATAACACGATAGAATCCTGGAACTTTTTGCGTCACCAAGTAGCTCCAGTGGAGTTCTTCAAACGTGCAAAAACTCATCCCGATCTATCGAGCCGTTCAAAAGTTATGAGAGATTTTCTAAAAATCAACAAATTTTCATCGATTGAGTCAGAAATTTTTTCGAAAAATTTTACCATTTTCGAGGTCGAGTTAGCACCGGATTCTTAGCATTTCGGACCCCAGGAACACGAAAATGAAGAGATATCCAAGAAATCTCTTCAAATAAAAAAGTTGAAAAATCGTCCAAATCACCAAAATTTTGCCCTTTCGATGCAAAATGCAACTTTCCAAAACTTTGGATGGCGATAACTCCGGAACTAGAGGTCGTACGTGAATTCCCGTGGCACCGTTGGATTCCTCGTGAAATTCTGCGTAAGATAGGACCAAATTAACCACGAAAAATCCAATAATAAAAAAGTTATAGGGGTCCTTACCTTTTCAAGGGAATTTTTGGACCCATATTTTGGCACCCTTTTTTTCGATGATAACACGATAGAATCCTGGAACTTTTTGCGTCACCAAGTAGCTCCAGTGGAGTTCTTCAAACGTGCAAAAACTCATCCCGATCTATCGAGCCGTTCAAAAGTTATGAGAGATTTTCTAAAAATCAACAAATTTTCATCGATTGAGTCAGAAATTTTTTCGAAAAATTTTACCATTTTCGAGGTCGAGTTAGCACCGGATTCTTAGCATTTCGGACCCCAGGAACACGAAAATGAAGAGATATCCAAGAAATCTCTTCAAATAAAAAAGTTGAAAAATCGTCCAAATCACCAAAATTTTGCCCTTTCGATGCAAAATGCAACTTTCCAAAACTTTGGATGGCGATAACTCCGGAACTAGAGGTCGTACGTGAATTCCCGTGGCACCGTTGGATTCCTCGTGAAATTCTGCGTAAGATAGGACCAAATTAACCACGAAAAATCCAATAATAAAAAAGTTATAGGGGTCCTTACCTTTTCAAGGGAATTTTTGGACCCATATTTTGGCACCCTTTTTTTCGATGATAACACGATAGAATCCTGGAACTTTTTGCGTCACCAAGTAGCTCCAGTGGAGTTCTTCAAACGTGCAAAAACTCATCCCGATCTATCGAGCCGTTCAAAAGTTATGAGAGATTTTCTAAAAATCAACAAATTTTCATCGATTGAGTCAGAAATTTTTTCGAAAAATTTTACCATTTTCGAGGTCGAGTTAGCACCGGATTCTTAGCATTTCGGACCCCAGGAACACGAAAATGAAGAGATATCCAAGAAATCTCTTCAAATAAAAAAGTTGAAAAATCGTCCAAATCACCAAAATTTTGCCCTTTCGATGCAAAATGCAACTTTCCAAAACTTTGGATGGCGATAACTCCGGAACTAGAGGTCGTACGTGAATTCCCGTGGCACCGTTGGATTCCTCGTGAAATTCTGCGTAAGATAGGACCAAATTAACCACGAAAAATCCAATAATAAAAAAGTTATAGGGGTCCTTACCTTTTCAAGGGAATTTTTGGACCCATATTTTGGCACCCTTTTTTTCGATGATAACACGATAGAATCCTGGAACTTTTTGCGTCACCAAGTAGCTCCAGTGGAGTTCTTCAAACGTGCAAAAACTCATCCCGATCTATCGAGCCGTTCAAAAGTTATGAGAGATTTTCTAAAAATCAACAAATTTTCATCGATTGAGTCAGAAATTTTTTCGAAAAATTTTACCATTTTCGAGGTCGAGTTAGCACCGGATTCTTAGCATTTCGGACCCCAGGAACACGAAAATGAAGAGATATCCAAGAAATCTCTTCAAATAAAAAAGTTGAAAAATCGTCCAAATCACCAAAATTTTGCCCTTTCGATGCAAAATGCAACTTTCCAAAACTTTGGATGGCGATAACTCCGGAACTAGAGGTCGTACGTGAATTCCCGTGGCACCGTTGGATTCCTCGTGAAATTCTGCGTAAGATAGGACCAAATTAACCACGAAAAATCCAATAATAAAAAAGTTATAGGGGTCCTTACCTTTTCAAGGGAATTTTTGGACCCATATTTTGGCACCCTTTTTTTCGATGATAACACGATAGAATCCTGGAACTTTTTGCGTCACCAAGTAGCTCCAGTGGAGTTCTTCAAACGTGCAAAAACTCATCCCGATCTATCGAGCCGTTCAAAAGTTATGAGAGATTTTCTAAAAATCAACAAATTTTCATCGATTGAGTCAGAAATTTTTTCGAAAAATTTTACCATTTTCGAGGTCGAGTTAGCACCGGATTCTTAGCATTTCGGACCCCAGGAACACGAAAATGAAGAGATATCCAAGAAATCTCTTCAAATAAAAAAGTTGAAAAATCGTCCAAATCACCAAAATTTTGCCCTTTCGATGCAAAATGCAACTTTCCAAAACTTTGGATGGCGATAACTCCGGAACTAGAGGTCGTACGTGAATTCCCGTGGCACCGTTGGATTCCTCGTGAAATTCTGCGTAAGATAGGACCAAATTAACCACGAAAAATCCAATAATAAAAAAGTTATAGGGGTCCTTACCTTTTCAAGGGAATTTTTGGACCCATATTTTGGCACCCTTTTTTTCGATGATAACACGATAGAATCCTGGAACTTTTTGCGTCACCAAGTAGCTCCAGTGGAGTTCTTCAAACGTGCAAAAACTCATCCCGATCTATCGAGCCGTTCAAAAGTTATGAGAGATTTTCTAAAAATCAACAAATTTTCATCGATTGAGTCAGAAATTTTTTCGAAAAATTTTACCATTTTCGAGGTCGAGTTAGCACCGGATTCTTAGCATTTCGGACCCCAGGAACACGAAAATGAAGAGATATCCAAGAAATCTCTTCAAATAAAAAAGTTGAAAAATCGTCCAAATCACCAAAATTTTGCCCTTTCGATGCAAAATGCAACTTTCCAAAACTTTGGATGGCGATAACTCCGGAACTAGAGGTCGTACGTGAATTCCCGTGGCACCGTTGGATTCCTCGTGAAATTCTGCGTAAGATAGGACCAAATTAACCACGAAAAATCCAATAATAAAAAAGTTATAGGGGTCCTTACCTTTTCAAGGGAATTTTTGGACCCATATTTTGGCACCCTTTTTTTCGATGATAACACGATAGAATCCTGGAACTTTTTGCGTCACCAAGTAGCTCCAGTGGAGTTCTTCAAACGTGCAAAAACTCATCCCGATCTATCGAGCCGTTCAAAAGTTATGAGAGATTTTCTAAAAATCAACAAATTTTCATCGATTGAGTCAGAAATTTTTTCGAAAAATTTTACCATTTTCGAGGTCGAGTTAGCACCGGATTCTTAGCATTTCGGACCCCAGGAACACGAAAATGAAGAGATATCCAAGAAATCTCTTCAAATAAAAAAGTTGAAAAATCGTCCAAATCACCAAAATTTTGCCCTTTCGATGCAAAATGCAACTTTCCAAAACTTTGGATGGCGATAACTCCGGAACTAGAGGTCGTACGTGAATTCCCGTGGCACCGTTGGATTCCTCGTGAAATTCTGCGTAAGATAGGACCAAATTAACCACGAAAAATCCAATAATAAAAAAGTTATAGGGGTCCTTACCTTTTCAAGGGAATTTTTGGACCCATATTTTGGCACCCTTTTTTTCGATGATAACACGATAGAATCCTGGAACTTTTTGCGTCACCAAGTAGCTCCAGTGGAGTTCTTCAAACGTGCAAAAACTCATCCCGATCTATCGAGCCGTTCAAAAGTTATGAGAGATTTTCTAAAAATCAACAAATTTTCATCGATTGAGTCAGAAATTTTTTCGAAAAATTTTACCATTTTCGAGGTCGAGTTAGCACCGGATTCTTAGCATTTCGGACCCCAGGAACACGAAAATGAAGAGATATCCAAGAAATCTCTTCAAATAAAAAAGTTGAAAAATCGTCCAAATCACCAAAATTTTGCCCTTTCGATGCAAAATGCAACTTTCCAAAACTTTGGATGGCGATAACTCCGGAACTAGAGGTCGTACGTGAATTCCCGTGGCACCGTTGGATTCCTCGTGAAATTCTGCGTAAGATAGGACCAAATTAACCACGAAAAATCCAATAATAAAAAAGTTATAGGGGTCCTTACCTTTTCAAGGGAATTTTTGGACCCATATTTTGGCACCCTTTTTTTCGATGATAACACGATAGAATCCTGGAACTTTTTGCGTCACCAAGTAGCTCCAGTGGAGTTCTTCAAACGTGCAAAAACTCATCCCGATCTATCGAGCCGTTCAAAAGTTATGAGAGATTTTCTAAAAATCAACAAATTTTCATCGATTGAGTCAGAAATTTTTTCGAAAAATTTTACCATTTTCGAGGTCGAGTTAGCACCGGATTCTTAGCATTTCGGACCCCAGGAACACGAAAATGAAGAGATATCCAAGAAATCTCTTCAAATAAAAAAGTTGAAAAATCGTCCAAATCACCAAAATTTTGCCCTTTCGATGCAAAATGCAACTTTCCAAAACTTTGGATGGCGATAACTCCGGAACTAGAGGTCGTACGTGAATTCCCGTGGCACCGTTGGATTCCTCGTGAAATTCTGCGTAAGATAGGACCAAATTAACCACGAAAAATCCAATAATAAAAAAGTTATAGGGGTCCTTACCTTTTCAAGGGAATTTTTGGACCCATATTTTGGCACCCTTTTTTTCGATGATAACACGATAGAATCCTGGAACTTTTTGCGTCACCAAGTAGCTCCAGTGGAGTTCTTCAAACGTGCAAAAACTCATCCCGATCTATCGAGCCGTTCAAAAGTTATGAGAGATTTTCTAAAAATCAACAAATTTTCATCGATTGAGTCAGAAATTTTTTCGAAAAATTTTACCATTTTCGAGGTCGAGTTAGCACCGGATTCTTAGCATTTCGGACCCCAGGAACACGAAAATGAAGAGATATCCAAGAAATCTCTTCAAATAAAAAAGTTGAAAAATCGTCCAAATCACCAAAATTTTGCCCTTTCGATGCAAAATGCAACTTTCCAAAACTTTGGATGGCGATAACTCCGGAACTAGAGGTCGTACGTGAATTCCCGTGGCACCGTTGGATTCCTCGTGAAATTCTGCGTAAGATAGGACCAAATTAACCACGAAAAATCCAATAATAAAAAAGTTATAGGGGTCCTTACCTTTTCAAGGGAATTTTTGGACCCATATTTTGGCACCCTTTTTTTCGATGATAACACGATAGAATCCTGGAACTTTTTGCGTCACCAAGTAGCTCCAGTGGAGTTCTTCAAACGTGCAAAAACTCATCCCGATCTATCGAGCCGTTCAAAAGTTATGAGAGATTTTCTAAAAATCAACAAATTTTCATCGATTGAGTCAGAAATTTTTTCGAAAAATTTTACCATTTTCGAGGTCGAGTTAGCACCGGATTCTTAGCATTTCGGACCCCAGGAACACGAAAATGAAGAGATATCCAAGAAATCTCTTCAAATAAAAAAGTTGAAAAATCGTCCAAATCACCAAAATTTTGCCCTTTCGATGCAAAATGCAACTTTCCAAAACTTTGGATGGCGATAACTCCGGAACTAGAGGTCGTACGTGAATTCCCGTGGCACCGTTGGATTCCTCGTGAAATTCTGCGTAAGATAGGACCAAATTAACCACGAAAAATCCAATAATAAAAAAGTTATAGGGGTCCTTACCTTTTCAAGGGAATTTTTGGACCCATATTTTGGCACCCTTTTTTTCGATGATAACACGATAGAATCCTGGAACTTTTTGCGTCACCAAGTAGCTCCAGTGGAGTTCTTCAAACGTGCAAAAACTCATCCCGATCTATCGAGCCGTTCAAAAGTTATGAGAGATTTTCTAAAAATCAACAAATTTTCATCGATTGAGTCAGAAATTTTTTCGAAAAATTTTACCATTTTCGAGGTCGAGTTAGCACCGGATTCTTAGCATTTCGGACCCCAGGAACACGAAAATGAAGAGATATCCAAGAAATCTCTTCAAATAAAAAAGTTGAAAAATCGTCCAAATCACCAAAATTTTGCCCTTTCGATGCAAAATGCAACTTTCCAAAACTTTGGATGGCGATAACTCCGGAACTAGAGGTCGTACGTGAATTCCCGTGGCACCGTTGGATTCCTCGTGAAATTCTGCGTAAGATAGGACCAAATTAACCACGAAAAATCCAATAATAAAAAAGTTATAGGGGTCCTTACCTTTTCAAGGGAATTTTTGGACCCATATTTTGGCACCCTTTTTTTCGATGATAACACGATAGAATCCTGGAACTTTTTGCGTCACCAAGTAGCTCCAGTGGAGTTCTTCAAACGTGCAAAAACTCATCCCGATCTATCGAGCCGTTCAAAAGTTATGAGAGATTTTCTAAAAATCAACAAATTTTCATCGATTGAGTCAGAAATTTTTTCGAAAAATTTTACCATTTTCGAGGTCGAGTTAGCACCGGATTCTTAGCATTTCGGACCCCAGGAACACGAAAATGAAGAGATATCCAAGAAATCTCTTCAAATAAAAAAGTTGAAAAATCGTCCAAATCACCAAAATTTTGCCCTTTCGATGCAAAATGCAACTTTCCAAAACTTTGGATGGCGATAACTCCGGAACTAGAGGTCGTACGTGAATTCCCGTGGCACCGTTGGATTCCTCGTGAAATTCTGCGTAAGATAGGACCAAATTAACCACGAAAAATCCAATAATAAAAAAGTTATAGGGGTCCTTACCTTTTCAAGGGAATTTTTGGACCCATATTTTGGCACCCTTTTTTTCGATGATAACACGATAGAATCCTGGAACTTTTTGCGTCACCAAGTAGCTCCAGTGGAGTTCTTCAAACGTGCAAAAACTCATCCCGATCTATCGAGCCGTTCAAAAGTTATGAGAGATTTTCTAAAAATCAACAAATTTTCATCGATTGAGTCAGAAATTTTTTCGAAAAATTTTACCATTTTCGAGGTCGAGTTAGCACCGGATTCTTAGCATTTCGGACCCCAGGAACACGAAAATGAAGAGATATCCAAGAAATCTCTTCAAATAAAAAAGTTGAAAAATCGTCCAAATCACCAAAATTTTGCCCTTTCGATGCAAAATGCAACTTTCCAAAACTTTGGATGGCGATAACTCCGGAACTAGAGGTCGTACGTGAATTCCCGTGGCACCGTTGGATTCCTCGTGAAATTCTGCGTAAGATAGGACCAAATTAACCACGAAAAATCCAATAATAAAAAAGTTATAGGGGTCCTTACCTTTTCAAGGGAATTTTTGGACCCATATTTTGGCACCCTTTTTTTCGATGATAACACGATAGAATCCTGGAACTTTTTGCGTCACCAAGTAGCTCCAGTGGAGTTCTTCAAACGTGCAAAAACTCATCCCGATCTATCGAGCCGTTCAAAAGTTATGAGAGATTTTCTAAAAATCAACAAATTTTCATCGATTGAGTCAGAAATTTTTTCGAAAAATTTTACCATTTTCGAGGTCGAGTTAGCACCGGATTCTTAGCATTTCGGACCCCAGGAACACGAAAATGAAGAGATATCCAAGAAATCTCTTCAAATAAAAAAGTTGAAAAATCGTCCAAATCACCAAAATTTTGCCCTTTCGATGCAAAATGCAACTTTCCAAAACTTTGGATGGCGATAACTCCGGAACTAGAGGTCGTACGTGAATTCCCGTGGCACCGTTGGATTCCTCGTGAAATTCTGCGTAAGATAGGACCAAATTAACCACGAAAAATCCAATAATAAAAAAGTTATAGGGGTCCTTACCTTTTCAAGGGAATTTTTGGACCCATATTTTGGCACCCTTTTTTTCGATGATAACACGATAGAATCCTGGAACTTTTTGCGTCACCAAGTAGCTCCAGTGGAGTTCTTCAAACGTGCAAAAACTCATCCCGATCTATCGAGCCGTTCAAAAGTTATGAGAGATTTTCTAAAAATCAACAAATTTTCATCGATTGAGTCAGAAATTTTTTCGAAAAATTTTACCATTTTCGAGGTCGAGTTAGCACCGGATTCTTAGCATTTCGGACCCCAGGAACACGAAAATGAAGAGATATCCAAGAAATCTCTTCAAATAAAAAAGTTGAAAAATCGTCCAAATCACCAAAATTTTGCCCTTTCGATGCAAAATGCAACTTTCCAAAACTTTGGATGGCGATAACTCCGGAACTAGAGGTCGTACGTGAATTCCCGTGGCACCGTTGGATTCCTCGTGAAATTCTGCGTAAGATAGGACCAAATTAACCACGAAAAATCCAATAATAAAAAAGTTATAGGGGTCCTTACCTTTTCAAGGGAATTTTTGGACCCATATTTTGGCACCCTTTTTTTCGATGATAACACGATAGAATCCTGGAACTTTTTGCGTCACCAAGTAGCTCCAGTGGAGTTCTTCAAACGTGCAAAAACTCATCCCGATCTATCGAGCCGTTCAAAAGTTATGAGAGATTTTCTAAAAATCAACAAATTTTCATCGATTGAGTCAGAAATTTTTTCGAAAAATTTTACCATTTTCGAGGTCGAGTTAGCACCGGATTCTTAGCATTTCGGACCCCAGGAACACGAAAATGAAGAGATATCCAAGAAATCTCTTCAAATAAAAAAGTTGAAAAATCGTCCAAATCACCAAAATTTTGCCCTTTCGATGCAAAATGCAACTTTCCAAAACTTTGGATGGCGATAACTCCGGAACTAGAGGTCGTACGTGAATTCCCGTGGCACCGTTGGATTCCTCGTGAAATTCTGCGTAAGATAGGACCAAATTAACCACGAAAAATCCAATAATAAAAAAGTTATAGGGGTCCTTACCTTTTCAAGGGAATTTTTGGACCCATATTTTGGCACCCTTTTTTTCGATGATAACACGATAGAATCCTGGAACTTTTTGCGTCACCAAGTAGCTCCAGTGGAGTTCTTCAAACGTGCAAAAACTCATCCCGATCTATCGAGCCGTTCAAAAGTTATGAGAGATTTTCTAAAAATCAACAAATTTTCATCGATTGAGTCAGAAATTTTTTCGAAAAATTTTACCATTTTCGAGGTCGAGTTAGCACCGGATTCTTAGCATTTCGGACCCCAGGAACACGAAAATGAAGAGATATCCAAGAAATCTCTTCAAATAAAAAAGTTGAAAAATCGTCCAAATCACCAAAATTTTGCCCTTTCGATGCAAAATGCAACTTTCCAAAACTTTGGATGGCGATAACTCCGGAACTAGAGGTCGTACGTGAATTCCCGTGGCACCGTTGGATTCCTCGTGAAATTCTGCGTAAGATAGGACCAAATTAACCACGAAAAATCCAATAATAAAAAAGTTATAGGGGTCCTTACCTTTTCAAGGGAATTTTTGGACCCATATTTTGGCACCCTTTTTTTCGATGATAACACGATAGAATCCTGGAACTTTTTGCGTCACCAAGTAGCTCCAGTGGAGTTCTTCAAACGTGCAAAAACTCATCCCGATCTATCGAGCCGTTCAAAAGTTATGAGAGATTTTCTAAAAATCAACAAATTTTCATCGATTGAGTCAGAAATTTTTTCGAAAAATTTTACCATTTTCGAGGTCGAGTTAGCACCGGATTCTTAGCATTTCGGACCCCAGGAACACGAAAATGAAGAGATATCCAAGAAATCTCTTCAAATAAAAAAGTTGAAAAATCGTCCAAATCACCAAAATTTTGCCCTTTCGATGCAAAATGCAACTTTCCAAAACTTTGGATGGCGATAACTCCGGAACTAGAGGTCGTACGTGAATTCCCGTGGCACCGTTGGATTCCTCGTGAAATTCTGCGTAAGATAGGACCAAATTAACCACGAAAAATCCAATAATAAAAAAGTTATAGGGGTCCTTACCTTTTCAAGGGAATTTTTGGACCCATATTTTGGCACCCTTTTTTTCGATGATAACACGATAGAATCCTGGAACTTTTTGCGTCACCAAGTAGCTCCAGTGGAGTTCTTCAAACGTGCAAAAACTCATCCCGATCTATCGAGCCGTTCAAAAGTTATGAGAGATTTTCTAAAAATCAACAAATTTTCATCGATTGAGTCAGAAATTTTTTCGAAAAATTTTACCATTTTCGAGGTCGAGTTAGCACCGGATTCTTAGCATTTCGGACCCCAGGAACACGAAAATGAAGAGATATCCAAGAAATCTCTTCAAATAAAAAAGTTGAAAAATCGTCCAAATCACCAAAATTTTGCCCTTTCGATGCAAAATGCAACTTTCCAAAACTTTGGATGGCGATAACTCCGGAACTAGAGGTCGTACGTGAATTCCCGTGGCACCGTTGGATTCCTCGTGAAATTCTGCGTAAGATAGGACCAAATTAACCACGAAAAATCCAATAATAAAAAAGTTATAGGGGTCCTTACCTTTTCAAGGGAATTTTTGGACCCATATTTTGGCACCCTTTTTTTCGATGATAACACGATAGAATCCTGGAACTTTTTGCGTCACCAAGTAGCTCCAGTGGAGTTCTTCAAACGTGCAAAAACTCATCCCGATCTATCGAGCCGTTCAAAAGTTATGAGAGATTTTCTAAAAATCAACAAATTTTCATCGATTGAGTCAGAAATTTTTTCGAAAAATTTTACCATTTTCGAGGTCGAGTTAGCACCGGATTCTTAGCATTTCGGACCCCAGGAACACGAAAATGAAGAGATATCCAAGAAATCTCTTCAAATAAAAAAGTTGAAAAATCGTCCAAATCACCAAAATTTTGCCCTTTCGATGCAAAATGCAACTTTCCAAAACTTTGGATGGCGATAACTCCGGAACTAGAGGTCGTACGTGAATTCCCGTGGCACCGTTGGATTCCTCGTGAAATTCTGCGTAAGATAGGACCAAATTAACCACGAAAAATCCAATAATAAAAAAGTTATAGGGGTCCTTACCTTTTCAAGGGAATTTTTGGACCCATATTTTGGCACCCTTTTTTTCGATGATAACACGATAGAATCCTGGAACTTTTTGCGTCACCAAGTAGCTCCAGTGGAGTTCTTCAAACGTGCAAAAACTCATCCCGATCTATCGAGCCGTTCAAAAGTTATGAGAGATTTTCTAAAAATCAACAAATTTTCATCGATTGAGTCAGAAATTTTTTCGAAAAATTTTACCATTTTCGAGGTCGAGTTAGCACCGGATTCTTAGCATTTCGGACCCCAGGAACACGAAAATGAAGAGATATCCAAGAAATCTCTTCAAATAAAAAAGTTGAAAAATCGTCCAAATCACCAAAATTTTGCCCTTTCGATGCAAAATGCAACTTTCCAAAACTTTGGATGGCGATAACTCCGGAACTAGAGGTCGTACGTGAATTCCCGTGGCACCGTTGGATTCCTCGTGAAATTCTGCGTAAGATAGGACCAAATTAACCACGAAAAATCCAATAATAAAAAAGTTATAGGGGTCCTTACCTTTTCAAGGGAATTTTTGGACCCATATTTTGGCACCCTTTTTTTCGATGATAACACGATAGAATCCTGGAACTTTTTGCGTCACCAAGTAGCTCCAGTGGAGTTCTTCAAACGTGCAAAAACTCATCCCGATCTATCGAGCCGTTCAAAAGTTATGAGAGATTTTCTAAAAATCAACAAATTTTCATCGATTGAGTCAGAAATTTTTTCGAAAAATTTTACCATTTTCGAGGTCGAGTTAGCACCGGATTCTTAGCATTTCGGACCCCAGGAACACGAAAATGAAGAGATATCCAAGAAATCTCTTCAAATAAAAAAGTTGAAAAATCGTCCAAATCACCAAAATTTTGCCCTTTCGATGCAAAATGCAACTTTCCAAAACTTTGGATGGCGATAACTCCGGAACTAGAGGTCGTACGTGAATTCCCGTGGCACCGTTGGATTCCTCGTGAAATTCTGCGTAAGATAGGACCAAATTAACCACGAAAAATCCAATAATAAAAAAGTTATAGGGGTCCTTACCTTTTCAAGGGAATTTTTGGACCCATATTTTGGCACCCTTTTTTTCGATGATAACACGATAGAATCCTGGAACTTTTTGCGTCACCAAGTAGCTCCAGTGGAGTTCTTCAAACGTGCAAAAACTCATCCCGATCTATCGAGCCGTTCAAAAGTTATGAGAGATTTTCTAAAAATCAACAAATTTTCATCGATTGAGTCAGAAATTTTTTCGAAAAATTTTACCATTTTCGAGGTCGAGTTAGCACCGGATTCTTAGCATTTCGGACCCCAGGAACACGAAAATGAAGAGATATCCAAGAAATCTCTTCAAATAAAAAAGTTGAAAAATCGTCCAAATCACCAAAATTTTGCCCTTTCGATGCAAAATGCAACTTTCCAAAACTTTGGATGGCGATAACTCCGGAACTAGAGGTCGTACGTGAATTCCCGTGGCACCGTTGGATTCCTCGTGAAATTCTGCGTAAGATAGGACCAAATTAACCACGAAAAATCCAATAATAAAAAAGTTATAGGGGTCCTTACCTTTTCAAGGGAATTTTTGGACCCATATTTTGGCACCCTTTTTTTCGATGATAACACGATAGAATCCTGGAACTTTTTGCGTCACCAAGTAGCTCCAGTGGAGTTCTTCAAACGTGCAAAAACTCATCCCGATCTATCGAGCCGTTCAAAAGTTATGAGAGATTTTCTAAAAATCAACAAATTTTCATCGATTGAGTCAGAAATTTTTTCGAAAAATTTTACCATTTTCGAGGTCGAGTTAGCACCGGATTCTTAGCATTTCGGACCCCAGGAACACGAAAATGAAGAGATATCCAAGAAATCTCTTCAAATAAAAAAGTTGAAAAATCGTCCAAATCACCAAAATTTTGCCCTTTCGATGCAAAATGCAACTTTCCAAAACTTTGGATGGCGATAACTCCGGAACTAGAGGTCGTACGTGAATTCCCGTGGCACCGTTGGATTCCTCGTGAAATTCTGCGTAAGATAGGACCAAATTAACCACGAAAAATCCAATAATAAAAAAGTTATAGGGGTCCTTACCTTTTCAAGGGAATTTTTGGACCCATATTTTGGCACCCTTTTTTTCGATGATAACACGATAGAATCCTGGAACTTTTTGCGTCACCAAGTAGCTCCAGTGGAGTTCTTCAAACGTGCAAAAACTCATCCCGATCTATCGAGCCGTTCAAAAGTTATGAGAGATTTTCTAAAAATCAACAAATTTTCATCGATTGAGTCAGAAATTTTTTCGAAAAATTTTACCATTTTCGAGGTCGAGTTAGCACCGGATTCTTAGTATGTGATGTCTGCCTCTTTTTTTTTTTTTTTTTTTTAAGTGCAGCAACAGAGTCTTATCTTAATTGTAATAAAAATATATTCAAGATTACCCGATCAAGGTCATATGGAAACGACGACCTTGAAACGTTTTTTGTCTGTAACTTTCTTATTTAATCACCGATTTTATTGCATTTATAACCCAACATGCATCAGTTCTCTCACTACCGGTTGCCCAAAAAAAATTACCCTTTCCCTTTTTCGTTTTCCACTCAGAAATTTTTCTCGATTTCTCGCTTATTTATTGACCGATTGTCACGATCAAAAATTGGATGAATTTCTTATTTTTAGGTTCAATTTTTGACTCTCTTGCTAACCCGCCGTAACTCCGCTATTTCTTGAGATTTTTACAGTTTTTGCATGAAATAATTCCGAAACAATACATCTGACCTTGATCCTCAATTGGACCTCTTCTTTCCTATCGATTTCAACTTTGACCTTGAAACGTCACGAGGACGCTTCCATTTGTGGCGCATCTCCAATAATATCTTAGATTTATTGTAGACTTACTCAAACAGAATAAAACCAAAAATGTCAACAATCAATCCTTCATTTTTCGTTCAAGAAAACTTACCATTTAAATGTGGCCCTTGTGGGTTATAATCAGGAAATCATCTTAGCACTAGTCTGCAACTCCTCCTCCTTGGTCGCTTAACAGTCAACCACTATTCAATTAAATACGACTCTAATAAAATTTATTTTTAAAAACACGTTAGATAAGCACAGAAAAAGAACGTGCACAAAAAAACACCCCACGCTCACTTATCACCACTTCGAACCGGCCCATCAATAATTAAAAAGAAGCGTACAATGATAGATCACATTAACGTACAAAGCAATGACATAATTTTGAAAAAATTAACCAAAAACAGACAACTACGTCTACAAATTATAAATCCAAAACTCATGTTGTTCCAAACTTGAAAAAATAACTAGCCAGAATAGAATTTCACTAGTACGGGCCTGTAATAGTAACTCACAGAGTATTAATTATTAAAAATTACTTTTAAATTCTGAACACCCACACAGTTGTAATAAATGGAACCGAACATCTTTTATGTCACGAAAAGACTAAACAAGCAAACAACTGATTACGTAACGAATTAAGAGTTTTTGTTGGCAGGGCAAAAAAATTGCTTTTTCTTCATCGCACTGATAAGAAAGTAAATTGTATAAATCCCAATATTAAATATGTGCGGCCTATCAACTTACAAGTACACAAGTCTTAAAATTTTCAAATATCTTAAGTCGCCAGGAACAGTTTGACATGTAATAATTGAATGCGTAAAGCACAATTTAATATTCTTAATTTCGTTCTGTTCTCACTGAGGTTTAACAGATTTCTACATTAATTAATTAATTATTGTTAAATATAAACCAAGTCAAATTTTTTTAACGAGCGCCATGTATTTTTTTTTTCAAATTTTCCCGTGGCACTCCTGTCACTGAACTTGGTCGTCTTTGCAATAATCTTGGTTTTACTGGTGCGTATTTGCTCTCATTGAAATATGGAACGTCTTGGAGTTTTGAAGTTATCTCTTATACCGAGTGATCAGAAGGAATCCAAATCGAAGCAGGCGTTGGAAATTTCTGGGCACATCGTGGTGAAATTTTGTTGATAAAAGCTTCAAATTCATAGGCGCCGCCAACTCGTGTTGAAATTATAGCTCTTTAATTTTGTACCCAAGTGCAACGCCCCTGTCACGATATTGGGCGAGTGCATCACGTGACCGTTTAAGTACCCTGGAGGAAATACCACCTCATTTTTATATCGACGTATGCAGCTGGAACGCAATAAAAATTGTGTAATTGCAAAATATTAAAGCCGTCATTTTGTATAGTGGTTAACTATGGCAGTACCTAATGCTGCACGAGACCACACTAACCAACCACATATTTTGAGTTCAAATCAAATCAAACGACGTTAAGAGTGCCATCTGTTTTTGACGCTGGACAAAATATTGTTCAGAACTAGAAGAGATAAGTGGATAGCAGCATGAAAAACCTTTCATAAGAAAGCATTAAGTGCCTTTTTCAAATACTAGGGATTTTAGACACCACGGTTGGTGCACCTTTATAGTGACAGTGCGGAATTTCAGTGCATTTATTCTGCTGTTCGTCGTAGACACTTTAAAATTATTTGAAAATCTGCGCCAAAGGAAAACCGTTTGATGGGGCCTCCCACTTTAATAAGCAATAACATGACGACACGACTGTAGACCTGTAGCGATACGACCCCCATATATTCAAAAGCAGTCCTTATGCTGAAATCCCACCTATGTTTTTTTCTCGGCGCGAGTTTTAAAATCTCCAGGAACGCATAGATCGACTTGAACTTGCTTTTACAAGTCCAAATTAAGAAAATGTTTGTAATTGCCTCTCGATATGAACTAAAACGGTATGAAAACCTTAGAAAGTTGTTTACAAATCCATAACCCAAATTATTTAGTGAAAACAAAACGCCAACTGCTTCTTTCCGATATCCCTAAAAACACTTACTGCTGTTTAAAGCCACCCAATGCTTTTCTCATGGTTTTTGAATTTCGTGTCGTACCTCTGACCTGACTGATTGTAAAATTAAATATGGGCGCGTATGTTCATGACATTTTCATTCTGGTATTAAGTATCCCTGGGATGTATTGCCTAGAGAATATGATGACAACAGTGCATAATTGTTATCTAAACTTTTCTATAAAACTGCCACATTTGCAAAAAGCAATTGAGCGCCAAGGATGTAAAAAAAAGTCACGTTAGCATCCATATAAAGAGTAATTGGGTTATTAAAAAATAAATATGAAATTCTTCAAGGTATATTTCCGATTACTGGTTAAACAAATATGCGAATGAATTCGCTCTCGTTGATGAAATTGTTGTGTGCTCAGTTTTTTTAAATTTATGCCCAAGTGTGGAATCTACAGACTGAAAATAACAATAAAACATAAAATGCAAACTTGTTTTTTATTTACATCGATACATTGAAAATGAAACCATTTAATTTCACAATGTTGTGAATCACACCATCATCTTCTTTACAACATATGTAACACACTGGGAGTTTGCTAGGGCCAGCTTGGACATCCCGAATTTCTCCATATGACGTAAATGTTGCAATTCTAGAAGATCGTGCAACTGTCACATCTTTTGATGGTAGTTCCTTTCTATTTTTCCAAAGTTCTGGTACTACTACATTATGAAAGTGTTGTGACTTCAGTTCTTTTAAAATATCTCACTAAAATTGACTTCAATGTAAATTAAGTCTTTCAGCTCCATACAGTTAGAAAGCATTTTTTAACTGCGTAATTGCTAACTGTACTTGGTAATAATGTGGATGGTCTTCTTTAAGAATAACATCGACTAAAAGTACAATTATGGTTAAAGTCACAAGTCACAGCTAGCTTAACCATCAGGGGTTACCCCAAAATATGAATAATTTAGGTTATGGATGGTCAGCTTGCATAATTTTTTCCGATTGCTTTATTAGCCGATTTTTCATATTGACAACCATAATCTGTAGCTCTACTTCTGAATATGTACTTGAAAGGTTAGCAAACGAACTTTAGCAATGAAATTGGGGGTTTGTCCACTTTGGTACGGTAACAACTTTTAAACTGTGAAGCTGTTATTTTTCTCCATTAATCCTTTTGCAATATTCTCCAGAAAGGCTAATATCCACAGAGGCTCCTACAATAAACAAACACTACTTACTGTAATATAACATAATAACAAATGTTATAAAACTTACCGATTCTTCGTAGTTCTTCAAGTCCTCGTTCATACTTTTCTTAATAAAATGTTGTTAATAACTCTTGCAACTTACTTGCAAAACGCTCTGTTATTGTATGCACTGCAGACTTTGCTCCCGCTTCATCCAATTTTTGTAAAATACATTCATCCCACTTTTGCTTATAGAAGGTATATGTGCTTCTTTGTCTTCTCATCTAATTTTCTTTGGCACACTGAAATCTATGTGTTTCATCATTTTAGAGGCTGCAAATTTTGTTGTTGGTGCCATCTAGTATGCCCTTTTTCCTCTTCTTGATACTTCATCTCTGTTTCATAAATAGTAAAAATGCCAGCTCCTACATGTAATTATTTCCCCTTCTTTTTTGGTTATTATCCGTGGGGACGAGAGTTTTTCGTTCAGGCGTCGAAAATGCATGACCTAAAATTAAAACAAATAATCCGATCGTTTAATTTCAATCATATATCTTTACCACCATAACCTAACTTTTTCACCGAACCACAGACTCTGCTTCGTACACAGTAAAAATGTCAACTCCAACATGTAATTATTTCCTCTTTTTCTTTGGTTATTATCCGTGGGGACGAGAGTTTTTCGTTCAGGCGTCGAAAATGCATGACCTAAAATTAAAACAAACAATCCGATCGTTTAATTTCAATCATATATCTTTACCACCATAACCTAACTTTTTCACCGAACCACAGACTCTGCTTCGTACACAGCAAAATGTCAACTCCAACATGTAATTATTTCCCCTTTTTCTTTGGTTATTATCCGTGGGGACGAGAGTTTTTCGTTCAGGCGTCGAAAATGCATGACCTGAAATTAAAACAAATAATCCGATCGTTTAATTTCAATCATATATCTTTACTACCATAACCTAACTTTTTCACCGAACCACAGACTCTGCTTCGTACACAGTAAAAATGTCAACTCCAACATGTAATTATTTCCTCTTTTTCTTTGGTTATTATCCGTGGGGACGAGAGTTTTTCGTTCAGGCGTCGAAAATGCATGACCTAAAATTAAAACAAATAATCCGATCGTTTAATTTCAATCATATATCTTTACCACCATAACCTAACTTTTTCACCGAACCACAGACTCTGCTTCGTACACAGCAAAATGTCAACTCCAACATGTAATTATTTCCCCTTTTTCTTTGGTTATTATCCGTGGGGACGAGAGTTTTTCGTTCAGGCGTCGAAAATGCATGACCTAAAATTAAAACAAATAATCCGATCGTTTAATTTCAATCATATATCTTTACCACCATAACCTAACTTTTTCACCGAACCACAGACTCTGCTTTGTACACAGCAAAATGTCAACTCCAACATGTAATTATTTCCCCTTTTTCTTTGGTTATTATCCGTGGGGACGAGAGTTTTTCGTTCAGGCGTCGAAAATGCATGACCTGAAATTAAAACAAACAATCCGATCGTTTAATTTCAATCATATATCTTTACTACCATAACCTAACTTTTTCACCGAACCACAGACTCTGCTTCGTACACAGTAAAAATGTCAACTCCAACATGTAATTATTTCCTCTTTTTCTTTGGTTATTATCCGTGGGGACGAGAGTTTTTCGTGCAGGCGTCGAAAATGCATGACCTAAAATTAAAACAAACAATCCGATCGTTTAATTTCAATCATATATCTATACTACCATAACCTAACTTTTTCACCCAAGCACAGACAGCCTGAATTTCCCAAGTATATCGGGTTTTATGCGGTTCTTCTAACTGCTTGCAATAATTACTGTATTCTAGCACTGGAACGTAATGAAGACGACCAAAGTTCCGTTGAACTCTGTCCTACGACCTCCGAACGAAATGTGAAGGTTTTTGTTCTCCGTGGTCGACTGGTGACTGGTGACGTCATGCGCACGCACGAGCTCAATTGTGACGTAACACTTGGCTAGTCTAAAAACCCCACCAAACATTCAGTGCTACCAACATTAAATAAATGAAACTAGCTGGTAACTGCTGGTTGCAGATAACGTTGAACAAATTTTAAGATCTTAATATTAAAATCAAATTAATTAAATTTAAATTCGTTTTTCGGTAATCATGTGGGCATGGATTTCTGAAGGTAGTCTTGCGGTAATGTATGCAGTAGAAAAAGATCGGCTAAACAGTTTATATTGATATTCTCGAACGTGTGATGATACCTTCTGTAACGGCGGCCTTTCCAGATAGAAATATTACCGTTCAACAGAATAATTGTCCTGTCCACACGTCACATTAGTTAACAACATGGTTCGAGCATAACAATATAAACGTCCTTGATTGGCCGAGTCGCAGCCCCGATCTCGACCTCATCGAAAACATGTGGGCCTTGTTGACTCGAAATATAAAAAAGCAAAGATTGCAACTCCTCAGAAGGGAGGATCTGGTGGCTGCGATCAACAACACATGGCACGCATTACCTCAGGGTTACCACAGAAATCTATGTTTGTCCATGCCAAGAAGACTGCGCCGAGTAGTTAATACAAATGGGGCCCCCATTAACTACTAAGCTTTTTTATATTCCATTATTTAAAATTATTACAGTTATATACCAGGAGTATTACATTGTTTAATCAGATAAGCCAACTCTAGCAAGGTTCAAACAGCAAATGGTTCAATCAGAAATGAAAAAAAAAATTTGACATCTAGTCCGTCTTGTTACTCATGTCACTTAGACAAATATGTCAAAAATTAAAAGTTTGGTTATGAGCAAGTAAAGACTGCTTTAGAATGTACGAAATTTGAATGACAGATCGTTTGAAATTTTGAAATTCCGCTTCCACGATGATGGACATTCCACAATGATTCCCTTCGTTGTCAATGCAGGCTTGAATTCGAATTTTGCGTTCTTGAAATCATATCCGGATTTTGGAAAATTGTGTCAGCATTTACACGTTCTGTCAGTTCTTTCAGTGTACGAGTATTAAGTGGTGTTGCATACATTAACTCTTTTATGTGTCCCCACAAAAAAAATCACAAGAGTTTAGGTCCGGTGAACGAGGTGGCCATAACACTGGTCCATTTCTGCCGATCTGTCTTCCACGAAAATGATTGTTTAACAAATTGGCAACGATTCGAGCGTAGTGTGGTGGAGCTCCGTCATGTTTCTTCTTCTCGGTAGTGGTACGTCGGGAAGAAGGTCATACGATGGGGTAAATTGGCCGAACTCTCGTAAATGTTGCACAGTTGCTGTAAAAGTACGCGCATTTGAAAAACGGCTCCCGGGAAACCTCTCCCTGTACAAACGTCGTGCTTGGACGGCATTTCCCCGTGCTTCGCCGTAATACACCACCACGTCGGTTAACTCCGCATTGGTATACGTGACCATTTTGGCACTACTTGGTTAACTTAACAAGTAACTTTTGAAGAATAAACACAAAAGTAAAGATATAGAAATCTAAAAAATTTAAAAAAATATGTTAGAGAATTTAGGTATTTTGAAAAACTCAAACATTTTTAAGAACCAAAAAATATATAAATTTTGAAAATAAAGTATTAACTTCGAACAATTTCAGAATACTAAAAAACAAAACTTAGAATATTTATAAAATATGTAAAAGAATTGAAGTTTATGTAATTGTGACCTGGCATGACATACAATTTCCGAGCATAATTAATTCTACATGATATTTTGATTACTCACAATTAGCCATAATTACCAAAAACATGGAGCACATTTATCCATTACGTACTTCGATTTTTTCTGATAGTTGTCCGATACATCACGAAAATGGTTGACGTAGCAGCTCCCGCTGTCGTTCCTCTCTTAAAAAAAGGTAAACCACTTGAAGAAACTTGAAAAAAAAACAAAATTTTTAGATGACCCTTTTTGGCTCCTTCGCTTTCTTTACATCGATTTTTTCCAAAACCTCTTCATGAAGGTTTTGGCAAGAAGTCTCTGCGCCGGTCTCGGCGTTTTACTGTCGGTCCAAACCATCCTCTTCTTGCAGAGATTTAACTTTTCCTATTTCATCAAGTATTTTCCATGTTACGGAGTTTTTCTTTTTGTAAGTAGCAACGATAAATTCTTCACGTTTCTTTTTAAAGTTTCTCGGGACAATGTCTACGATTCCGTTCATAGCGAAACTTTACAAAGGCGCATTCGACGAGTTTGACTCCTGGACCATGGAAAACGCCAGTGCTGCCACCATTAAGAGAATTCGAAATGAAGGGCTCTATTATAACGTTTACGTTGTGGTGAACATGGCTCTTGCGACTTTTTCTGCGGTTACTAACATGAAGCCTGCGGATGGAGATGCTGATGTTTTTTTCCCTATGGCTATTTTCGAGGAGTTTTTTTCTGGATGGGAAAAAGTGCTGTCGTAGTTGTTTAGAGCTACTTTTCTTCCTGGGGTTTTGCTGCCTCCGGCGGTTTTTTACATGACTTTTTATGGGCTTGCGGTTCAACGGACTGAAATGTATTTATTTATAGACTTTGTGAAAGGGATTGAAAGTGGGCTTGACGGTGACGAAACGTCGAACCAAGAGGTTATTAAAGAGAAGTTGAAAATTTGCATTAGACGCCACGTTTTCATCACCAAGTACGTCCCATCAGTTTTTTAGTTTTTCTACGTTGGCTATCTAAAATTATTTTTTTAGTGTCGTTAGACATCTTTTGGCGGAAGTATACCCACTTATATTTCTTTACAGTGTCACTGGTACAATTATGGGCATCAGCCTTTTGGCTTTTGTCTACTTTGTAAGTAGATCTTCTACTAAAACTCTCAACTTTTTTTTAAGTTTCCAGAGCATCTAGAAGAACGGAAATTTGGATTTTATTGTCTATGTCTCACAATATTTTTCCATTTTATTCACATTATTCTAACAGGACAAATGGTGGAAAATGTGGTACTTTTTTATTCTGTTTTTTTTTTCTTTTTTTTTAACAACAATTGTAGTCTGACGAACTAGAAGGAGTGCTGCAGACCCTGAATTGGTACGAATGGAACAAGGAAAATAAAAAGACCTTTCTGATGTTTCTGATGAAGGCACAGAAAACTTTGAAATTAAGCTTTTCGGAAGATTTGGCTATGAACTATGATTTAGGCGTGGGGGTAAGTTTTGATAAAAAAAATTTCTCATGTTTATTACAACATTTTAGATTATGAAGGCCATTTATTCGATAGTTTCTGTTTTGAGTCAAGTCCAGCGTTGAAACTTTTCTTCTTTTTTCAAAATGTTTTTATACATTTTTTTATGTTTGTTTTGTTAGTCGTTATCTGAAATTTTGTAGATTTCCACTTTCATCGTTTTTTTTTTGTACGTATTTTCTTTTTTTTATTATTATTTTTTTATTTTACTTCAGGTTCTTACATCTTTTTTCATTCCTCCATTTTTAAGTTTTTACGTATTTAGAATTTAATGTACATATTTTATTACTTTATTTAATTTTTTAAATTTAAGATTTTTTTGGTTTTTAATTATTTCAATTACAAACTTTTTTTTTTCCTTGATTTTATTTTTCTAAAAATATAAAAAAAATATTTAGAGACTTTTAATTTCTAGTTTTCTATGATTATATTTTTGGGGTTTAGATAAGTGTAGGAAATTCGAAGCATGGTTATTTATACATAATAGTTCGATAAAACATAATTGCCAAAAATTACTGACAACAACGAGCACATTTATTTATTATGTATCAAGGAAATTCGATTAGTTCTTCGATTTTCTCCTCATAGTCGTGAGTCTAATTCAGCGTCTAAATTAGTTCTAAATAAAATATTTAAAATGTCACTAAAATGCACTAGGGGTACTTCAAAAACGTTAAATACATGTATCACTTTCGCAACGTTTTAATTATTAGCGTACTAGTATGTAAATTTTTATATTTAATAAAGTTTTGTTATTGATTTTTTTTTTATACTTTTTTATCCAAATAACAAAAATGTTGCATATGTAAACAAATTTAAATTGGCTTGCTTGGATTTTTCCTGTCAGATTAAAAAATTTAAATTATTTCAATTTATTTTATTTTTGTAAGATAAATTTGCCAAGGTGAGAATATCGGAATATATTTTTTTAACTTTTGTTTTTGGGAGATATACATTTTTTTTCTAAGGTTTTAAGTTTTTGTACAATTCTAGGTTTCTCTTGTTGCCTTGTTTTGTTTTATTGAATTTCAAGTTTTTATGGCTCTTCTCTTTACCCAAATTTAGGTTTTTAATTTGTTTAGTTTAGTTTTTTGTCTTTATCTTTTTTTAATTTCTAGAATTTTTAGACTTTTTATTTTCTTGTTACTTCAAGGTTAAAATTTTTGAAGAAACGTTTAAGTGTATTTTAATTAATTGGATATTTTTCTGACATTTTCGATTTTTTAATTTTTAAATTTTAAGTTTTAAGTAGTTAAAATTACCGTTTCAACTTTGTTTTTTTTTTTCAAAATTATATCAGGCTAATTTAAATTTTTGATTTTTTTTTCAATTTTTGAATTCTTTACATTTATTTGAAGTTGACACTTTTTTACTTCTTTATGTTTGAAATTTTTATTTTTTTTTAAATTTGTTTGGTCTTTCTGAATTCTTCGATTTTTTATTCTTTATTTTGAATTTTTTTTATTCTTTTGTTTTGTTACATTTTCTGTTTAAATTTTTTCGATTCTTTGTATTTTTTAAATTGTTTGGATTCTGCGAATTTTTTCTTTTTATTAAATTTATTTGATATATTTAATTCTCTAAATTCTTTGAAATGTATTAAATCTTTGATTTATTGGCTTTTTATTTATTCTATTTTTTCTTTGAATTCATTAGAATTTGATAGTTTTCAGATTTTTTTTAATATTCTGGAATATTTCGATTTTTTAATTTTTGATTTATTTTTTAATGTTTTAGGTGCTATAGATTCTTTAATTATTTTCGAATTTTAATTTTTTTAGATACTTTAAATCGTTTGAAATCTTCTGTTTTTTTTAGATCTTTGATATAACTGAAATTTTACAAGTTTTCAGATTCTTCAAATTTTCTACAATCTTTCAATTCTTGATTGTTTTTTATTCATATTTTAGGTCTTCTTTTTTGCTCTATTTTTGAATTCTTTTATCTTTTGGATAAAATTAATTAAATTAATTAATTAATTAATAAGAAAATCAAAATTTTGATTTTCTTATTAACACAAACGTTGACGTATTGTACTGCCAGTGCTGAAGATTTCTATTTTCCAAATTGTTTTAACGTAAGAAGGTCTCCAGCGTTGTTTGCCAACATGGTTGCACTATGACTCCGAAAGCAGTTTTTTAAAATGTTCACGGTTTTTCAAATTTAAAAAATCCGTGACCTTTTTCGGAATCCTTCTCATTTTATGCATTTCTTACGAATTATCTAGAGCAGTTTTCTTTTTTATAATAAAAAAACCGACGATTTTCCAAACCAGACGGTCTAAGCGCTGCATATTTTCTATATAAACGACAGCCTTTGAATGACGTAATCTTTTGTTATTGTGTGCATTTTTGTGCATTTTTCGGCCAAACGTTAATATTATTATTTATATATTATATACGTAATATTATTTGAGTTCCTATAATTTCTTAGTTTTTTAAAATCTTTTTTTTTGTTTTTTAATTTTTTTAGATTTTTCAAAAACCTTTTAGTCCATAAATTTTAATTTTAATTTTTTTCGAAAAAATTTTAGGCCTAAGACAACTAAAACAATAGTCGATTTGAGAGCTTTAAACAGAATTCTAGAAATGGAGAAATGTAAACAAATTAGAATTTAGGAAATCTATTAACTGTTTATCAACAAACTTTCTAAAAAATTGCAAATAACTTTTGAAGAATAAACACAAAAGTAAAGATACAAAAATCTAATAAAATAAAAAAAAAATAAGTTAGAGAATTTAGCTATTTTGAAAAACTCAAACATTTTTAAGAATCAAAAAATATATAAATTTTGAAAATAAAGTATTAATTTCAAACAATTTTAGAATACTAAAAAACTAAACTTGGAATATTTATAAAATATGTAAAAGAATTGAATTTTATGTAATTGTGACCTGGCATGACATAAAATTTCCGAGCATAATTAATTCTACATGATATTTTGATTACTCACAATTACCCATAATTACCAAAAACATGGAGCACATTTATCTATTACGTACTTCGATTTTTTTTGATAGTTGTCCGGTACATCACGAAAATGGTTGACGTAGCAGCTCCCGCTGTCGTTCCTATCTCCAAAAAAGGTAAAACATTTAAAAAAAAAATTTGAAAATAAAAAACATATTTAGATGACCCTTTTTGGCTCCTTCGCTTTTTTTACATCGATTTATTCCAAAACCTCTTCATGAAGGTTTTGACAAAGAGTCTCTGCGCCGGTCTCGGCATTTTACTGTCGTTCCAAACCATCCTTTTCTTGCAGAAATTTAACTTTTCCTACTTCATCAAGTATTTTCCATGTTACGGACTTTTTTTTTTTGTAAGTAGCGACGATAAATTTTTCACGCTATTTTCTTTAAGTTTTTCGGAACAATGGCCACGATTCCGTTCGTAGTGAAACTTTACAAAGACCTATTCGATGATTTTGACTTTTGGACCATGGAGAATGCCAGAGCTGCCACCATAGAGAGAATTCGAAATCAAGGGATTTATATTAACGTTTACATTGTGGTGAACATGTCTCTTGCGATTTTTTCTGCGGTTACTAATATGAAGCTTGTGGATGGAGATGTTGATGTTTTTTTCCCTATGGCTATTTTCGAGCAGTTTTTTCCTGGATGGGAAAAAGTGCTGTCGTGGTTATTTAAAGCTACTTTTATTCCTGGGATTTTGCTGCCTCCGGCTATTCTTTACATGACTTTTTATGCGCTTGCGGTTCAACGGAAAGAAATGTATTTGTTTATAGACTTTGTGAAAGAGATTGAAAGTGGGCTTGACGGTGACGAAACGTCGAACCAAGAGGTTATTAAAGAGAAGTTGAAAATTTGCGTTAAACGGCATGTTCTCATTATCACGTAAATAAGTTATTTAGTTTTTCTACGTTGGTTATCTCAAATTAATTTTTTTAGTGCCGCTAGACACATTTTGGCGGAAGTATACCCACTCATATTTCTTTACAGTATCACTACTACAACTCTGGGCGTCAGTCTTTTAACTTTTGTCTACTTCGTAAGTAAATCTTCTACTAAAATTCTCTACGTTTTTTTAGTTTCCAGAGGAACTAGAAGAACGGAAATTTGGATTTTATTCTCTATGTCTCACAATATTTTTCCATTTTATTCACACTATTCTAGCAGGACAAATGTGGGAAAATGTGGTACTTTTTTTTTATTCTGTTTTTTTCTTGTTTTTTTTTTTTAACAACAATTGTAGTCTGACGAACTAGAAGGAGTGCTGCAGACCCTGAATTGGTACGAATGGAACAAGGAAAATAAAAAGACCTATCTGATGTTTCTGATGAAAGCACAAAAAACTCTGAAATTATGCTTTTCGGAAAATGTTGCTATAAACTATGACTTAGGCGTGGGGGTAAGTTTAGATAAAAAAATATTTCTCATGTTTATTTCTACGTTTTAGATGGTAAAGGCCCTTTATTCGATAGTTTCTGTTTTGAGTCAAGTCCAGCGTTGAAACTTTTCTTCTTTTTTTTCAAAATGTTTTTATACATTTTTTTATGTTTGTATTGTTAATCGTTATCTGAAATTTTGTAGATTTTCACTTTCATAGTTTTTTGATTGTACGTATTTTTTATTTTTTTTTATATTATTTCAGGTTTTTAGATCTTTTTTCATTTTTTCATTTTTAAGTTTTTACGTTAGTGTACATATTTTGTTACTTTATTTAATTTTTCAAATTTAAGTTTTTTTTAGTATAGATTTTACTTTTTTTATTTAGAAACTTTTAATTTCTAGTTTTTTAGACTTATTTGAATGATTATATTTTTGGGGATTAGATAAGTGTAGGAAATTCGGAGCATGGTTATTTATATATAATAGTTCGATAAAACTTAATCGCCTAAAATTACTGACAACAACGAGCACATTTGTTTATTATGTATCAAGGAAATTCGATTAGTTCTTCGATTTTCTCCTCATGGTCGTGAGTCTGATTCAGCGTCTGAATTAGTTCTAAATAAAATATTTAAAATGTCACTAAAATGCACTAGGGGCACTTCAAAAACGTTAAATACATGTATCACTTTTTCGCAACGTTTTAATTATTAGCGTACTAGTATGTAAATTTTTATCTTTAATAAAATCTTGTTATTGATGTTTTTTTTTTAATACTTTTTTATCCAAATAACAAAAATGTTGCATATGTAATTGGCTTGCTTGGATTTTTTCCTGTCACATTAAAAACTTTAAATTATATAAGATAAATTTGCCAAGGTATATTCGGAGTATATTTTTTTAACTTTTGTTTTTTGGGGAATATAAATTTTTTTTCTAAGATTTTAAGTTTTTGTACAATTTTAGGTTTCTCTTGTTGCCTTGTTTTGTTTTATTGAATTTCAAGTTTTTATGGCTCTTCTCTTTACCCAAATTTGGGTTTTTAATTTGTTTAGTTTAGTTTTTAGTTTCTAGTTTTTAGTTTTGTGCCATTATTATTTTTTAATTCCTTTTAATTGTTTTTTTTTCAAAATTATATCAGGCTAATTTAAATTTTTAAGTTTACTTTTGTTTACATCTTTAAATTCTTGATTTTTTTTTCAATTTTTGAATTCTTTAGATTTATTTGATGTTGACCCTTTTTACTTTTTTATATGCTTGAAAATTTTGTTTTTTTTTTTAAATTTGTTTGGTTTTTTAAACTCTTCGATTTTTTATTCTTTATTTTGAATTTTTTTTATTCTTTTGTTTTATTACATTTTCTGTTTAAATTTTTTCGATTCTTTGTATTTTTTAAATTGTTTGGATTCTGCGAATTTTTTCTTTTCATTAAATTTATTTGATTTATTTAATTCTCTAAATTCTTTGAAATTTATAAAATCTTTGATTTATTGTCTTTTTATTTATTCTATTTATTCTTTGAATTCATTAGAATTTGATAGTTTTCAGATTTTTTTAATATTCTGGAATCTTTCGATTTTTTAATTTTTGATTTATTTTTTAATGTTTTAGGTGTTATAGATTCTTTAATTATTTTCGAATTTTAATTTTTTTAGATATTTTAAATCGTTTGCAATCTTCTGATTTTTTTAGATCTTTGATATAACTGAAATTTTACAAGTTTTCAGATTCTTCAAATTTTCTACAATCTCAATTTTTGAATGTTTTTTTTTCAATTTTTTAGGTCTTCTTTTTTGCTCTTTTTTTATTTTTTTATCTTTTGTATCTTCTAAAATCTTCAATTATTTAGATTTTTTCGATTTTGGCAATTTTTTGAACATTTTGATTTTTGCAGTTTTTTATCCCTTTACTTTGGGATACGTAATTTTTTAATTTTTTGTTTTTTATTTTTTCAATTGTTTCACGAATTTTTTACGTGTTTCATATGTTTTTGTTCTTTTGGTTTTTTTGAAATCTATAATATATAATATGAATGTAATATATAACAAACTTAAAAAAAATATAAAATCCAAGTGGTTCAAAGAACTCAAAAAATCAAAAAAAAAATTGAAGAATCTAAAAGTTAAAACATTTCAGAAAATTAAAAAAAATAATAAAAAAATAAGATTACGAAAATTTCAATAGAATTAAAAAAATGTGTACTTCAAGTGAAAATAATCCAAAATATCGATTCGTTGATAGCTTACAAAAAATGCAAAAGATTTAAAGAATTCAAAAAAATACCTACAAAATTAAAAAAAACAAAAATAGAAAGATTTAGAAAATCAAATAAATCTTGGAAAATTCCAATGAATTCAAAGATCCAAAAAATCTATGGAATCAGAAAAATCGAAAGGTTTCAAAAGATTTAAAATATCAAAAAAATTTAAAAAATCTAATCAATTCGAAAAAAATTACACCTGAAACTAAAAAATAATTCAAAATCAAAAATTAGAAAAATTCCAGAATATTGAATGAATCTGAAAAATAAAAAATTCTAATAAATTCAAAGAACCACAAAAAATATAATCTTAAGTATCAAAAGGCCCAATAAATCTAAAAAATTAATAAATTTCAAAAAAATTATAGAGTTCAAGGAAGCAAAAAAAATTTTAAAAGTAGATTTCATAAAATCCAAACAATTTAAATCAGACAAAATAAAAGATAAAGTAAATCAAAACGAAAAAATAGTTATTTGTATCACTAGGCCAGAAACTGACCTTTTGCACCTATGAGCGTAGTTTGCAGACTAAGGCCGAAGGCCGCAGCCTGCAATAGCGAATTGTTGCAAAATAAGTTTCTGGCTGTGTGATACACACTATTTTTTGGGCCGACAATTGATTAAATTTGTTAAAAGTAATATTTTCGTATAAATGTCAATAAAATTAAAAATCAAGTAAGCGTTAGTTTTTGACATTGACAAATAATTACGATTTACAAAATGGAAACACCAGGGCACTTTACGGAAGCTCCGAGAAATTATTTGATATATTCTTCTATCAACATCGATCGTATGTATCGAATATCGAACGTCGCAGACGCTGGCAGAGCATACGGCCGACGCATGTCAAACCTCAAACGATTCAAACTCTGTGTTCTGTAGATGGCCGTGCATTTTGCAGGTCTAGGCCGCGAAACGGTCGGTTTCAAGCGGATTTAGACGAATGCAATTTGTGTTATTTCAGAACGGAGGCCCAAAAAAATTATGTTATTTTAGATTCATATGTCCTGTTTTGCCCATAACAGCGCTAATACTAAAAAACCCCAAAATTTTAGGCAGTTTGGAAATTCAAAACATTTTAAAAAAATTAGAATTTTGAAAAATAAAAAATTAATAAGACATACTAGGTAAAATTTTAGTGACTTAGTGAAGAGTTTTGAAAGCCTGAATTTCAAAAAATCTGTAAAAGAAAAAGGTGGCACTAAATTAAAAAATATAATAACATAAACATAAATTTAAAAGTTAAAAAAAAAAAAATCAATTTGAAAATTTAGAAATAATTCCAGAAATTTTGGACATTTACTAAAAAAAAATTTGCAAGACCTGAGCATTTTTAAAAGAACCCAATTTTAGATAACTATATAAGATGAAGGCGTGACGTGGCCTGACCTTTTTTTACTGAAAATTTACTGAAACATTACATTTTGATTAAGCATAATTATTCAAGATTACTGCCAACAACGAGCACATTTACCAATTATTTACCAATAATCATCAATAATAAACTCTTCGATTTTTTCCTTAAGTCTTCAGACACGTCACAAATATGGTCCACGTAAAACCTCCCGCTGTCGCTTCCTTCTCAGCAGCAGGTACCATACTCTAATATTTAAAAAAACTCGACCTTGCCAAGCAATTTTTAGATGATCATCTCTGGGTCCTTCGATATTTCTACATCGATTTGTTCCAAAATACCTTCATAAGAGCCTTGGCGAAGATTTTCTCCGGCGGGCTCTGTCTTTTTCTCTTCGTCCAAACCATCCTCTTCTTGCAGAAATTCAACTTTTTGTTCTTCATTAAATATTTTCCATGTTATGGATGCTTTCTTTTTGTACGTAGAAACGAAAATTTCTTCACGCTGCTTTTAGCTTTTAGGAGCGATTTCAACGATTCCATACACGGCAAAACTGTACTACGTCATTTTAAATAATTGTCAGGTTTGGACCACGAATAGTGCCAGTGCTGCCACCAAAAAGCGAATTAGAAATGAAGCGCTCTATTTTAACATTTACACTGTTACCAACACGATTTTAGGTCTTTTTACTGGAATTATGACCATGAAGCCTGTTGATGGAGACGCGGATGTTTACTTTCCTTTATATATTTTTGACAAGTTTTTCCCAAAATGGAAAAAACTGCTGTCGTGTTTCTTTAAAGCTGCTTTTCCTTCTATTGCTTTTTTTACTCCATCGTTTTTTTACATGGCTTATTACGTGTGTGGACGTCTGCGATTCGAGTTTTATTTATTAATCAATTTTCTGAAAGAGATTGATGATGAATTTGACGGTGACGAAACTTTGTACCAGGAAGTTATTAAAGAGAAGTTGAAAATTTGCATCAAACGTCGTGTTTTTATCATCTCGTAAAAATAATTTTTTTTTTTTACAATTGATGTCTAAATTTTTCAGTTGCACGAGAAACGTTATGTTGAAATTGAACCCGCTCGTGGTTCTTTACAGCGTCACTGCCACTGTGATGGGCATCAGCATTTTAATTTTTGTCACTTTCGTAAGTAGATCTTTTATTAAAATTTTTACCTTTTAAAAGCTTCGAGAAAATCTGGAAGGGCGGCGGCTTGGGATTTATTCTCTTGCTCTAACAACAGTCCTCACTTTTATTCACACTATTCTGATAGGACAAATGACTGAAGATGTGGTAGGTATCATGTTCTTGTCACTTTTTTTTCTTCACAATAATTGTAGTCCAACGAACTAAAAACAGTGCTGGAATCCGTGAAGTGAACTAAAATTTTCAGAAAATTTTGCTTTAAACTATGACTTAGGCGTGGGGGTGAGTTTAATTAGAGAAATATTCACTTATCTATGTCAAAATGTTTTAGATGTTGAAGTCCATTTATTCGATAATTTCTGTTTTGAGTCAAGTTCAGCGCTGAAGAAATGAAACCAAAAGTTACTAAAATGCACACCTTAAATACATATTGCACGTGTTGTCACACTTTTACTAAGCTCACTATTTTATGAAACATCATAAAACTTAATACCACCAGGAAGAATATGTGGTTTAGCATTATCATGTTCAATCCAAATTGTTTTGCGCGGAGCGGATTTCGGCCAGTTTTGTTGAATAGCGGGCAACAATTTTTCAATAATCATGTTCTTGTAAGCTTCTCTAGTGACATTAGACATCACATGCGTTAATCACCTGCCAAGCACTTGTCTTGTAATTAGACTTAAATTACAGTTTTTGTCTTTTCGCAACTGCTATTTTAGAATACATATTTTTTTAGAACTGTTTTAATAATTGATATTATTTTAAAACAATGTTTAGTAAATTTTTAAATGTTTAACAATATATATTTGTATAATAAAAACGATGTGAAAAAAATAATATATGAAACTTATTTTTGGAACCTATATTTCGAAGCATGGTAATAAGTTGTTTTGGAAAATTGACATACAAATAAAACTAGGTAACGTTTTCATTGTTAAATAATTTACTTAGTCAATAATCACCAATAATTGATTTCGTATTTGACTCATATTCGTACTACACATGAATAACCGAAAAGATAATTTTGGAAAAAATGTGAAATTTACACAATTTCAAAAGAAAAATTTTGAGAAGAATGCAAATGAACGCGTGGGATTTTAGCAAAAAATTCAATAATTTTACTATACCAAATAAACATTGAAAAATTATAATTTTATTTTCTAATTCATATATATATTTTTTTAATTTCGTTACAGAACTCCAAATTTTCAAGTAACCTTAATTTGACCTGGCCACTTACTAAGAAGCAATTTCACATAATGAGAAACTGAACTCTATTTCTGAAATCGTAATTGCGAGGCACAATATTTGGATTGAACATAATCACCCACCAATAACTACTTATATTAACGAGCATGTTAATTTCTTACGTATTATAAAAACTCTTCGGATTTTAGTCGTAGTCGTGGGACACGTCAGAAAGATGGTCGATGTGGGAGCTCCAGTTGCCGTTCCATTCTCAAAAAAAAGTACGAATATTAAAAAAAAAACTAATTTTGAAAATTATTTTCAGATGACTATCTTTGGCTTCTTCGCTTCATGTACCTCGATTTTTCTAACCATATCGTTATGAAGATCTTGACGGGAACCCTGTCCGTCGGCATGGGTCTTCTATTGCTTGTTCAAACCATCCTTTTCTTGCAGCGCTTTGACTTTTTATACTTTGTCACGCTGGTACCAGTTTACGGAGGCTTTCTTTTTGTAAGTAGGAACGACAGTTTCTTTACGCTTTTTTTAGCTTTTAGGAGCGATTTCCACGATTCCGGTGTCAGCAAAATTTTTTATTGATACCTTTTATAATTTTGAGTATTGGAAAGTAGAAATCGCCAGTGCTGCCACCATGAAGAAAATTAAAAATGAAGCATTTTATTTCAACTTTTACACTGTTGTCAACACAATTCTGGCTGTTTTGTGTGCAATAACTTACATGGTGCCTCTTGACGGGGATCTCGAAACTTTTTTTCCGTTGGGTATTTTTCATGAGTTTTTTCCAAGACAGGAAAAATTGCTGTCATGGATGCTTAGAGCTGCTTTTCCTCTCGTCGCTTTTTTGACTCCTACGATTTTTTACATGGTTAATTATCTGATTCTAAGTCTACGATTTCAGTTTTATTTACTTATCGATTTTCTGAAAGATTTTGAAGGTGGGTTTGACGGTGACGAAACGTCTTTCCAGAAGGTTATCAAAGAAAGACTGAAAATTTGCATCAGACGACATCTCGCACTCGTCAGGTAAAAACGCATTTCGCTTTACGTGAAATATCAAAATTTTTCAGTTCCACGAAATTTCTCATCGTGAAATTGAACCCACTGATAGTTCTTTACAGCATCACCGGTGCCGTTTTGGGCATTAGTATTTTAGTTTTCGTCTACCTTGTAAGTAAATCTTTTATTAGAGTTCTCTACTTTTTCAAAGGTAGCAGAGTATCTTGAGCAACGTCTGCTTCGAATTTATTCTTTTGCTCTGACGGCACTTCTCACTTTTGTTCACATCATTCTGACTGGACAAATGGTGGAGGATGTGGTAAATTGTTCTAATTTTTTAAATAGTTTTATCTTTAAAAATAATTTTAGTCTAACCAACTAGAAGCAGTAGTGCAAACCTTAAATTGGTACAAGTGGAACAGAGAAAATAAAATGATTTATTTGATATTTATGATAAATTTACACAAAACTCTGAAAATTTCGTTTTCGGAAACTTTCGCTATTAACTATGACTTGGGAGTGGGGGTGGGTTTACCTGAAAAAATATTCACTCATCTGTTCTAAAATATTTTAGATTATGAAATCTATTTATTCGATGGTTTCTGTTTTGAGTCAGGTTCAGCACCAAAACTAATTCTGAAGAAGACTTTTCTAAAATGCACTAAACTGCACCAAAAATAAAATTCACGACAAACTAGTTGTTTCTTAATATTAACTACTAGAATGTAAGTTTTCGTCAAAATGTTGTAAGTAGCGTTAATTAAAAAAATAACTTTGTTAAAGTATTTACCTTATTAGGATTTCCAAAAAAAATATTTTAGGTTTATCGTTTTTTTTTTAAATTATAATTTTTTTTATTTCTTACTCTTTTTGATTCCTAGATTTGTTTAAAATTTTAATATTCAAAACTATTTTTTTTTAGATACTTTTAATTTCCATTATTTTAAATTTATAGATTTTTTTAAAAATTTTGGTGGTTAGAACTAGAATTTTTCTTGTAAACTATTTTAATTTTTTAACAAGATGTGTGCATTTTTTTTATTTTCTACACTATCTACTAATCTAAAAATCGTTAGGTCTTATAGTTATACACTTCACATATGTTACATATTTTTTCGAGTAGAAATTGATTGATATTTTTGTGATGTTCTGTTGTAACGCTATACTTGTTTTAATAAACCACACATTCATCTGCTAAAAGACTTTCTCATTTTTTATCCCTCTTGAATTATAAAAGATATTTCAGACACTTGGACACACTGCTTACCCGGGAAATAACCCTTTCTGCATGTTCTTGATGCATAAATGACCACAACGCGTTGTTTTCTAAATTTTGTACATCTTGTTGATAATCCAAATATCTGGTCAAAATTTTTTTAGATTTTTAAATCTTTAGGCAATTTGGTTTCCAGCATTATAAAATATTAAGTCATCTTGACACATAATTATACAGGGGGAGCCAACAGTGCGATATTCGTCGATATTTTCATAATTTTATTATTATTCTTATTTTTTTTACAAAATTTTGAAAATGCATATCTTCAATTAAGGTACATTTTTAGCACTATTATTAGCGATTGATTACTGGAATTTGGTGAGAATTTAAAAAAATCATTGCTCTTTTGTATGACACTAATATTCGTTGATACTCTGAGGGTTGTCATCGCAAGGAGTTTAGTAGACTCGCTGGAAAAAAAGCGTGAGATTAGCACACTTGGATGTTTCGTACTTGTAGTTCGAAATCTTGAGGATCGCGGATAAAGGGTCTTTGATCTTGTAATAAACAACCGCGTCGACGGTGACAGTGACGGAGTCTTTGGTGAGGGCCTAGAAGACTTTAAAACGGTGGAAGTAAGGCGACGATGAACAAACCTCTTGGGGGTGTACTTCGAAGGAGACTGTTCTTAAATCAGCGTTGAAGTACATGTCGATGCAGGGGAGGATGAAGATGAGGCCGGGCCCACGGGCGCCTCCTGGACGGATTTTACCGTAGCGAAAAACAACGGCTCGTTCATATTCTGCAATGACCTAAGTACGCCTCTGTCTTTTTGTACTTTTTAAATATAAAATCTTACTCTGAAGCAAAAAAACAACGAGAAGGGCAACAAAACGATAAAAAGAAATGTGGACATAACGACGCCGAGGAGTTCAACGACATTTCCAGCAGTTGATTCTGTCGTTTCTTCAGGCATTCTTGCATTTTTTAAACTTTAAACTGACAACAAGACATGTTAAAATGACATGAATTGTCAAAATAATTATTTAAATATTTTACTTTTGCGCTTGGTTTTATGCAACCAGTAAAACACCATCACTTTTTTTCCATCAAGTGAGCCTTATATTTTTGGTATGTTGGTAGCATTTTTATGTCAGATGTAACAACTCGAAACGGTCAACAATGACATCATTCCATATTAAGCAGAGGTACCATCACACTTATATTAAACCTACTTAGATCCAGATAAAGTTAGTGTGACAGACAACAATCGTGTTCTAGGCTAGATATAGATGATCAAATGCTCGTACCAAGACTCTAGTTTAAGATGAACTACATAAAAACATTATATATAGATAATGATCCCTATATTCGTGAAAGTAATAGGTAATATTTGTTTTGTTTTTTTTTTTTTAATTTTTAAATAAAACCATGATCTAGATCAGAGCAGATATAGATAATGAAAAATCTACGGAAATTTAAGTGGCTTTGTTCTAGATAAGTCTAATGGTTGATTTGTTTAATATTTCTAACCTACGCCGACCTACATAGCAAAAGCATACATTTAATAAAAGTGAGAATAGAACTAAACAATTCTCCAAATCTGAACATAGATAATGAAATTGAGATCAAATGCGAGGCACCAAAGTTAACTCTAGATAATTCAAAAAAGTCAAACATAAAAATTACTCAAATATAGATAGCATTCTAATCATATGTTGATATATTTATAAAAATTCTAAAATATAGTTAACAAAGCTACAACAGTGACACCAAATTAAGAGGTATTAAAGTTACACTTCAACAATTGAAAAAGAAAGCTAACGTTAGAAAGATTTAGACTTAGACCTAGATAACAACATTATAAAAAAAATGTTTGCATATTTTGGATAACTTACACATGTTTCAAAAATACATCTCTATATAGATAATGTAAAAAAGAAGATATAGATAGTAAACCTGCAAACCTCTGCGTACAAGTTTTCTAAATATTTCTTAAATCCAAATATAAATATCTCATATCTTATGCGAGAAAATTATGAGTATGTACCAAAATTAGCTCTAGATAATGCAAAATAAAGTTAGATGTTAATTCATTACCAAACTCACCTCATACTAGTCAGTTACATAAATTATATCTAGACAATTTTACTTTACTTTTTATTTAGATACTTAATCTTTGATTATAGATAATTTAACTTATAAGAAAACAGTGAACAAACTGATTGTATTTATATATAGATATTAAAGTTTAACACTTTTCTCAGAGGTATATAACAAATATTCAGGAAAAATATTTAGATCTAGATAACAAAATTTTAAACAAGGGCTAGCCTTATTTACAAATGAAGAAAACGCAGATATAGATATTAAAAGTTTTGACTTAATCTAACTTTAAAAAAAATGATAACAGGTTGTCTAGTAAATAATTTAAACTATATTTAGATAATACAGGGTGTTGACTACAAACATTTGATTTGTGCAACATTTAAACAACTATAACTTCCTTTTTTAAATGAAACACCCTATATCTTCTTGTATCATAGGATTCTTTTTTTACAGTCTTTTAATTTTGTCAAGTATAAGATAAGATATACCTACGCCGCTTACTCGAGGAATCCAACCGTTTGTTTACTCTTGATGCATAAATAACCACGACGCGATATTTCTTTGCCTACATAGATCTAAATTTAAACCAGAAGTTACTAAAATGCACATCTTAAACACATTACACGTTTTTTCAAAGTTTTACTAAGCTCTCTATTGTGTACATGTACATGTTTTCCTTGATCGGCTACTAATATTTCTTAACAAAAAAAAAAATGTTTGGTTGTGCAAAAAAAAATATCAAAAATTGACTTATTTTGTTAAGTGCCTGTTTTATTTTGCTTGTGAAATTTCAGACATTAAATTACATAAAATGATTTCTAGTTTTTTTGTTATTTTTAAATTTTTCAGGTTCTGCTATTTTTTTTAGTTAAGTTTAGTTAATTTTTTAAACCCAGTTCTCTTAGAAGCATCATGAAACTTAATACCATCAGGAAGAATATGTGGTTGAGCATTATCATGTTGAATCCAAATTGTTTTGCGCGGAGCGGATCATGTTCTTGTAAGCTTCTCTAGTGACATTAGACATCACATGCGTTGATCACCTGTCAACCACTTACCTTGTAATTGGACTTAAATTACGCTTACTTCTGGACGAAGAGAACAACAAACATGGTCAAAGTACCAGTGAAATTTTTTTTTCAAAAATTGTCAGATTGTTAATTTCTTTAGTTTTTGTTAATTTGTGTGCTTTTTTGACTTTTCGCAATTGTTATTTTAGAATACATATTTTTTAAAACTGTTTTAATAAATGATATTATTTTAAAATAATATTTATTTATTTTTGTACCAACATGTTTTTCTATAATAAAAATTATTTGAAGAAAAAATATGAACTTTATTTCTGGAGCCTAAATTTCGAGGAACGGCAATAAGTTTTTTTGGAAAGTTGACATACAAGTAAAGCTACGTAACATTTTTATTGATAACTAATTTACTTAGTCCATAATCATCAATATTTAATTTTTTTTTTCGCTCATGTTCGAGCAGCACGTCAAAAATCGAGAAGAGAAATAATTAACAATACAAATCAATAAATACTTGTATAAACAGGCACATTTATTGGATAAATTCATTCTCAGTTCACATTCGTCACAGAAATGGTTCACCTAACAGCTCCCGCTGCCCTTCCCTTCTCGAAAGAAAGTGTGTGTTTTTTTTAATTTCTAATTCTGTTAACCATTTTTAGATGATTCTCTTTGGGTCCTTCGCCTCCTCTACATCGATTTTTCCCAAACTATCATCATAAAGGTTCTGGCGAAGATTATCTCCGTCACTCTCGTTCTTCTTTTGCTTGCTCAAACCTTTTTGTTCTTGCAGAAGTTCGATTTCTTGTACTTTATCAAATATTTACCATCTTACGCATTTTTCCTCTTTGTAAGTAGAAACGACAGCTTCTTCACGCTGTTTTTAGCTTCTAGGTGGGATCTTCACGATTCCATATACAGCAAAACTTTACCACGAGGCTTATAATAGTTTCGAGTACTGGAATATGGAGATCGCCAGTGATGCCACCATGAAGCGAATTCGAAATGAAGCGATTTATTTCAACACCTACACTGTTGCCAACACGATTTTAGCTGTAGTCGCTGGGTTTATGAATATGAAACCTGCCGATGGAGACGCTGACATTATCTTTCCTTTGGCTATTTTTAGAGAGTTTTTTACAAAATGGGAAAATTTGGTCGAGTGGTCGTTTAGAGCTACCTTCGTCCCTTACGCTTTTCTAACTCCGACTGTTTTTTACATGACTTATTATGTCATTGGACGTCTCCGGTTTGAGATTTATTTATTCATCGATTTTGTGAAAAGAATTGATGGAGGATTTGACAGTGATGAAACGTTGTACCAGAAAGTTATTAAAGAGAAACTGAAAATTTGCGTTAAACGACATGATGTCTTCACCAGGTAAAAATCAATTTTTTATTTACGTTAGATATCTGATTTTTTCAGTACCTTGAGAAATATGTTGCCGAAAGTGAACTTACTTATTGTTTTTTACACTGTCACTGCTACAATTTTGGGCATAGGCATTTTAGTTTTCATCTACTTTGTAAGTACATTATCGACTAGGATTTTCTACTTTTTTACAGTTTTCTGAAACTCTAGAAGGACCAAAGCTTCGATATTATCTTCTAATGTTGACGGCACTTTTCACATTTATTAACACTATTGTGATAGGACAAATGATGGAAGATGTGGTACATTTTTTGTTATAGTTAGAGTTTTTTTTTTTCAACAAAAATTGTAGTCAAACGAGTTAGAAGCAGTGCTGCAAACCGTAAAGTGGTACGAGTGGAATAAAGAAAATCAAACGATCTACCTGATATTCTTGATGAATTCACAAAAAACTCTGAAATTATCGTTTTCGGAAACTTTTGCTTTGAACTATAACTTGGGCGTGACGGTAGGTTAAAAAAAATCATTCATTTATACCAAAATATTTTAGATTATCAAGTCCATTTATTCGATCATTTCTGTGTTAAGTCAAGTGCAGCACTAATTCTGCAAAATATATACAGAGCGTCTCTAAAAGCATTAGAGTCAATTTAAAATAGTTTTATTCGTAAGTTACTTTTTTTTAGACGTGTGTTGTTTAGACGTTGTTGCTTTTTACGTTAGTCTCTTGATTTATTTTATTTAATTTAATTTATTTTTATTTAAAACATTAGATTTCTAAATTTTTTCAAAATTTTTGCTTGTTTTTCAATGCTCTATAATTTGTTTTCGATTTCTAGAATTTGTGTTTTTTTTCTCTTTAAATATTTAGTTAATTTTCTAGGCGTCTATAGTCTGAATTTTACAATTTTTGACATATTTTGGAAGACACCAACAACAAAACTTCAAAAGATTTACAATTAGGGAAGATGATATACCAACAGTGCACTTGACAATTCGTAGGAGTGCATAAAATGGAAGATTACAAAATTTTCAATTTGGAAAACTGAAATTTTACAGGATATTGTTTTCGGAGGTCTGGTGCTACTATGATGGCAAATAACGGTGGCAACCTTGTTATATTAAACGATTCGGAGGATAAAATCTTCAGCGGTAGCAAACAAGACGGCGAAAAATTAAACAATTTGTGAAACTCAGGAAGAAAGGAAATAAAATTCTAGCTAATTCGTATTTTCGAGGAGTTGAAATTGTATCTTTAATATTAACTTATGCTTATCTTAGTTTGTTTGAATGCTTTGTTAATCATAGTCACTATTAATTAATCACTAAAATTTGTTAAAATTTTTAGATTTTTAAGCTTTTGGATCTTTCTTCTCCGATTCATCGTAAAACTTTAAAAATGTCAGGTTTCTTATAACACAATTGACATAAAGTTGTTTTTTCTAAACAGTTGCATTTTTTTTTCATTCCCAAGTATTTCCACCTCTAGAAATTTTGTGTTCTCACATTATTTATTTTTTTGGTTGATTGTACGTTTAAAAATTAATAATTTTTATTTTTTCAGTTACTAATTTCTAGATTTTAAAAGTTTGTCACGATTTATAGATTTTTAAATTTTATGTACGAAAAATGATAAAATAAAATAATTTAACAATTTAAAAAAGCTCAGCAGTCAAAATTTTAGTACAGAAAACTCAAAACACCTAAACAATATAAAAATTGTGGAAAAAAATTGTAAAATGTACATAATTTCTAAAATCAAAATTTTTAGAATAACGCAAATAAACGCGTAAGGTTTTATTTTACTACACCTAATAAACATTGAAAAATTATAATTTTATTTTTTCTACTTTGGTATTACAAATGAATTTTTGTCTGTCTAAAAGTAGTGTCACAAAGGAACTTTTCCGTTATTTTTTTGATACGTATTATGTTGGTATTGCTGTTATGGAGGTCAACGAGCCCAACGAGGGCGAGCCAAGTTTCAACACTGTCAACCTTTCAGTTAAAAAACATAACCACAATTATTTATTTCATTCATTTCCGATTCTGGTGAAATTAAAAATAATTTTGGTTGACATATGACACATACCAACATAATCAGTACCCAATCTTAAAAATCCCTAGAATATTTAAAAAGCAGTAATTTTAAATTTTCGTAAAACTACGAGCACCAAAGTAGAAAACATTGTATATTATACTGTTTTCATAAGACGCTCTTCATAAGACAAGAGAGCGTCTTATAAAACACGTATAATAATATACTATTCTAATTCATATATTTTTTTTAATTTCGTTACAGAACTCCAAATTTTCAAGTACATAACCTAATTTGACCTGGCCTCTTACTAAGAAGCAATTTCACATAATGAGAAACTAAATCCTACTTCCGAAATTGTAATTGCGAGGCACAATATTTTGATCGAACACAATCATCCAAAATTACTTACATTAACGAGCATGTTAATTTTGTACCTATTATAAAAACTCTTCCAATTTTAGTCGAAGTCGTGGGACACGTCAGAAAGATGGTCGACGTAGGAGCTCCAGTTATCGTTCCCTTCTCAAAAAAAAGTACGAACATTAAAAAAAAAAACTAACTTTGAAAATTATTTTCAGATGACTATCTTTGGCTTCTTCGCTTCATGTACCTCGATTTTTCTGACCACATAGTTATGAAAATCTTGACCGGAATGCTCTCCGCCGGCATGGCCCTTCTAATGCTTGTCCAAACCATCCTTTTCTTGCAGCGCTTTGACTTCTTATACTTTGTCAGGCTAGTACCAGTATACGGAGCCTTTCTTTTTGTAAGTAGGAGCGACAGTTTCTTTATGCTCTTTTCAGGTTTTAGGAGCGATTTCCACGATTTCGCTGTCAGGAAATTTTTTTCTTGAAATTTTTCATAACAGTGAACATTGGAAAATGGACATCGCCAGTGCTGCCACAATGAAGCGAATTAAAAATGAAGCACTTTATTTCAACTCTTACACTGTTGTCAACACGATTCTGGCTGTTTTTTGTGGGACAACTTTCATAATTCCTCTTGACGGGGATCTCGAAACATTTTTTCCATTGGGTATTTTTCATGAGTTTTTTCCAAAACAGGAAAAATTACTGTCATGGATGTTTAGAGCTGTTTTTCCTCTCGTGGCTTTTTTAACTCCTACGATTTTTTACATGGTTAATTATATGATTCTTAATCTACGATTTCAGTTTTACTTATTTATCGATTTTCTGAAAGGTATTGAAGTTGGGTTTGACGGTGACGAAACGTCTTTCCAGAAGGTTATTAAAGAAAGACTGAAAATTTGCATCAGACGACATGTCGCACTCGTCAGGTAAAAACACATTTCGTTTTACGTAAAGTATCAAAATTTTTCAGTTCCACGAAATTTCTCATCGTGAAATTGAACCCACTGATTGTTCTTTACAGCATCACCGGTGCCGTTTTGGGCATTAGTATTTTAGTTTTCGTCTACCTTGTAAGTAAATTTTGTATTAGAACTCTCTACTTTTTCAAAGGTACCGGAGCTTCTTGAGCAACGTCTGCTTCGAATTTATTCCGTTGCTCTAACGGCACTTCTCACTTTTGTTCACATCATTCTGACAGGACAAATGGTGGAGGATGTGGTAAACTGTTCTAATTTTTTAAGTAGTTTTGCCTTAGAAAACAATTTTAGTCTAACCAACTAGAAGCAGTGTTGCTAACCTTAAATTGGTACAACTGGAACAGAGAGAATAAAATGATTTATTTGTTATTTCTGGTAAATTTACAAAAAACTCTGAAAATCTCGTTCTCGGAAACTTTTGCTATTAACTATGACTTGGGAGTGGCGGTGAGTTTAGCTGAAAAAATATTCACTGATCTGTTCTAAAATATTTTAGATTATGAAATCCATTTATTCGATGGTTTCTGTTTTGAGCCAGGTTCAGCACACAACCTAGTTTTAGACGCTATATATTTTCTAAAATACACTAAACTACACCAAAAATGTTACATATATGTTACACGTAAAATTTACAACAAACTAGTTCTTTCTTAATATTTACTACCAGAATCTTGTTAGTAATGTTAGTTGATGTTGTTAACTTTAATAAACTGTTTAGCTTTTAAGATATATATATATATATATATTTGAAAATTGTAATTTTTTCTCACTATGCTTAATTCCTAAATTTACTTCAAATTTCTTCTAGAATTTTTCTTGTAAACTGTTTTGATTTTGTATATTTTAAATTATTTTTATTTTTTCTAAAATTATTTAGGCATTTTAATTTTTTTAACAAAATTTGTGCATTTTTTTTTTATTTTCTACACTTCTAATCTAAATATCGTTAGTCTTTAAGTAATTTGGTTTTTTAGCGTTCCATGTAGATTCCGTTCAAATGTTCAATCTTAAAATTTTTCGAGTCGTAATTACAGAGTTTTAGGTCTTTTAGGTATATATTTCTTCGAGTAGAAATTGATTAAAATTTTTGTAATTTTTTATTGCAGCGGTACACTTATTTTTAATAAACCACATGTTAATCTGCTAAAATACTTTACTTTTCACCCACCTAGACACACTGCCTACTCGGGTAATAAAACCGTTTGGTGGTTCTTGATGCATAAATGACCATGACGCGATATTGTCTACCCGTTCAAAAAAATTTTTAGGCGACCACTTTATAAACGGTTACTTTACGAACTCTTTTGCAGATGTAAAAATGAATTTTATGAAATTATCTGTCAACATTATGTCGTTTTTTCTGATCGCTTGAAGATTTCGTATCCACTTTTCCACAAAGACAATTTTTTCCCTCCTTACTCGTCTTTCTAACGTTGTTGACCTTTTCTTAGTTTAGATTTTTAAACTTTCGCTTTTTTGGTTACGTATTCTTGGCTCACCTGTATATAAAAACAATAAAGGGCCTAAAGTTAAACCCTGGGGCACACCAGGTAAGGTGTTGGAGGACGATGAATAATAAAGACATTCTGACTTTTATTCGTTAGACAAGATTGAAATAACATCCATGTACACCACTTTGGGATCTAAAAACTGAGATTGCAAAAAATGACTTCTTTTGTAAGGAAAAAAATCAAAATTGTTTTTAAGATCTAAAGCATTTTAATGATTAAAAAAACTAAAAGACTTAGGTAATCTACATCAATTTAATATTTTAGAAATCTAATAAAAAACATCAGGTGTAGCTAAAAATCTAGAAGCTTAGAAAAAACAAAGTGAGTGACTGCTTAGAGAACTTGAGGAACTTAAACAATTGAAGAACAAAGAGGAAGATTTAAAATATATGTAACTTCAAAAGCCAATGGTTTTATAAACTTTGAGAAACATTAAAAAATTTATCTAGAAATTTAAAGTGTAGAAATTAAAAATTGAGCAAATTCTTTACAAATCTAAGCACTCAAATCATGTGAAAACTTAAGCAACTTGACAAAACGTAATATTTCTCAAAGTAAATTAACTAAATTCCCAGGAAAAAAAAATTTTAGAAAGAGGTTTGAGAAACCAAAATCGACGAGCTGTGCGTAACTTGTAAAGCCTAAAATTCTATTTTAAATTCGATCTAATAATTCTAATGAACCTAATGACGTTATAGGATTTTTTAATTATTTTTTTACATGTTGGTACCATTGACGTTACAACCCTCCAAATTTTTACTTGATCGGACCTTCGTGAAAACATTTTCACGTAATGAGAAACCAGACTGTACTTCTGAAATCGTCATTTCAAGGCAAAATTAATAACATCGACATACATCACATTTCAATTAAACCTAATCGCCCAAATTACTTATAATTACGAGCATACTGATTTTTTATGTACAATGATCATTATGAAAACTCTTCGACTTTTGTTGTAGTTGTTGGACACGTCAGTAAGATGGTCGACGTAGGAACTCCAGTTGTCGTTTCCTTCTCAAAAAAAAGTACGAACATTAAAAAAAAACTAATTTTGAAAATTATTTTCAGATGACTATCTTTGGCTTCTTCGCTTCATGTACCTCGATTTTTCTAACCATATTGTAATGAGGGTATTGACTGGAACCATCTCCGTCGGCATAGGTCTTCTTATGCTCATCCAGACCGTTCTTTTCTTGCAGCGCTTTGATTTCTTGTATTTTGTCAAGTTTGCACCAATTTACGGAGGCTTTCTTTTTGTAAGTAGGAGCGACAGTTTCTTTACGCTTTTTTTAGATTTTAGGAGCGATTTCCACGATTCCACTGTCAGCAAAGTACTTTCATGACATTTATTACAACGTTGAATTTTGGAAAATGAACATCGCCAGTGCCACCACCATAAAGCGAATTAGAAATGAAGCGTTTTATTTTAATGTCTACACTGTTGTCAATACGATTTTAGCTGTTTTGTGCGGGATAGCTTACATGATGCCTCTGGACGCGGATGAGGAAACTTTCTTTCCATTGCATATTTTTCATGAGTTTTTTCCAAGACAGGAAAAATTGCTGTCGTGGACGTTTAGAGCTTCGTTTGTTCCCGTGGCTTTTTTGACTCCTACGATTTTTTACATGGTTAATTATCTGCTTCTAAGTCTACGATTTCAGTTTTATGTATTTATCGATTTTCTGAAAGATATTGAAGTTGGGTTTGACGGTGACGAAACGTCTTTTCAGAAGGTTATTAAAGAAAGACTGAAAATTTGCGTCAGACGACATGTCACACTTGTCAGGTAAAAACATAATTTTTTTCTACGTAAAATATCAAAATTTTCCAGTTCCACGAAAATTCTTATCGTAAAATTGAACCCACTGATAGTTCTTTACAGCATCACCGGTGCCGTTTTGGGCATTAGTGTTTTAGTTTTCGTCTACTTGGTAAGTAAATTTTATATTAGAATTCTCTACTTTTTCAAAGGCACCGGAGCTTCTTGAGCAACGTCTGCTTCGAATTTATTCTATTTCTCTGACAGGATTTTTCACTTTTGTTCACGTTATTCTGGCAGGACAAATGGTGGAAGATGTGGTAATTTTTTATTTTTTTGTAAGTTTTATCTTTAGAAACAGTTTCAGTCTAACAAACTAGAAGCAGTGTTGCAAACCGTAAATTGGTACGACTGGAACCGAGAAAACAAAATGACTTATTTGATATTTCTGATAAATTCACAAAGAACTCTGAAAATATCGTTTTCGGAAACTTTTGCTATGAACTATGATTTGGGAGTGGCGGTGAGATTATCGGAAAAATTTTCACTGATCTGTACTAAAATATTTTAGATTATAAAATCCATTTATTCGATGGTTTCTGTTTTGAGTCAGGTTCAGCACTCAATCTAGTTTTAGATATTATAAATATTCTAAATACACTGAACTACACTAAAAATGTTACATATACGTTACAATCGTAAAATTCACAACAAACTAATTATTTCTTAATATTTACTACTAGAATGTATTTTTTTGTCAAAATCTTGTTAATAATGTTAGTTGACCTTTAATAAGTTATTTAGTTTTAAAGATTCTCATTTTTTTATATATATATATATATATATATATATATATATTTGTAAATTATTATTAAACATATTTTGTAGAGTAAAGTTGATTAATATCTTTGTAATATTTCATTGCAACGCTATACTTATTTTTAATAAAACACATGTTTATCTGCTAAAATGCTTTCTCATTTTTTACCTCTCTTGAATTATAAAATATGTTTCACACTCCTTACTCGGGGAATAAAACCGTTTGGTTGTTCTTGATGCATAAATGAGCACGACGCTTTATTTTCTACGCTTTAAAAAACCTTGTTAGACGACCACTCTATAAACGGTTATTTTACGAACTCCTTTGCGGATGTAAAAATGAATTTTATAAAATTATCAAAATTATGTTGTTTCTTTGATCGCTTAAAAGTTTTTCATAAACTTCTCGTCTTTCGAACGTTACTTGACTTTTTCTTAGTTTAGATTTTAAGCTTCCGGTTTTTTGATTAAGCATTCTTAGGTTATCTGTATAATTATCAATAAAGAGCCTAAAGTTGAACCCTGGGGCACACCAGTTAAGGTGTTGAAGGATGACACACTGATTTCTAGTCGTTAGACAAGATTGGAATGTTTTAAAAAAGACACCACTTTTGGATCTTAAAACGAAGCAGAATACGAGAAGCAAAAATCATCGAGAAGGCAAACTGGAAGAAATTCAAAGAAGAATTCAGCATAGGAGCAATCAACAACGGACAAGAACTGGAAGAAGCAACGAAATAACTCGAAAAAGCCACCCAAGAAGCGATGGAGAAATCAAGGGTAAGTACGATCAAATATGAAATATCAGCCAAAGTTCGCGACGAAATCCAAGATATCGTCAAGAAGCAAAGAAAAGCTAAAAAAGTGTTTCAGAGAACCCTCGCATCGGAGGACAAACGAGAACTCAACTGGTGGAGCAACAGACTTAGCGAAATTCTCAAAGAAGAAGAAAATAGAAGATGGGAAGAAAAACTGGAAGAACTCCACGAAAAAGACCACCCACTCTGAAAGATGGCGAAAGTCTTGAGCAACAAGCGAGAAGAAATTTCCCCCCTGGAATCGGAAACCGGAACGGCGTACGAAGACATGGAGATGGCGGAAGTTTTCGCGAGAAGATTGGAAGAACAATTCAAGACCAACCCCTCGAAGAACAGGCGCCTCGAGATGGAAACCAATCGCATCGTCAGAAGACAGCTTCAGGTACCAAAAAAATACCGATTGAACGAAGTATCGGAAGAAGAACTCGAAGAAATCATCAAGGATCTGAATCCCAAGAAGGCTCCTGGAAAAGACGGGATTCCAAACATGGCAATCAAAAAATTGCCGCAGGTAGGTAAACTAGATGAATTTTTTCTGATCGCCCAAAAAATCTTGTATGCTACCTCAAAAATGTGTTTTGATTGTGCCGTGTCTGATGTTTAAACTTCATCCTGGTTAAATTTTAAGAATTTTTATTTTTTGGCTCTTAAATTGTAATTTTTCAGTTCACGCATAAAATCGGCGTTTTAGAAACTCTAAATTTTTTAATATTAGTACGATTTTTAGATAATTTTTTAAGGCTTTTAGACATGTTCTTAGTTTTTATTAATTTTTTTTCGTGTAGATTTTATAAACTTGGTAAAAACATTTTAGAAAGTCAAATAAACAAAGATTCATTTATCAATAACTGAATTGTAAGAAATTGTAAAAAAAATGTAAAAAAAAAACAAAAAATTAGTAGAATTTATTTGAGAACGACCTGTGTAAGACCTGCTAAAAAATGAAAGTTGAAAATTATGATTTTTTTAATTAAATAATTAATGTTTATTTATTTCTAAACTAAATTTATGAAATATTTAAAAAAAATAAAATTCTCAAGATTAAATATTTTTCAAATTCAATAAAAATTTCGAATAGATGTTGTATTTTGGGTAATTGGTACTCATAAGCGTCCACGTAACTATAAACAGAAAAGTAAAAATGATGATGATAGTAGTCGTAATAAAATATTGTGCTATCGAAACCAATTTTCATGTAATTTACTACTATTTAATAAAACGGAATTCATGGACGAGCTATAAATACCTATCTAATTTGTTTCATGTAGACAATCAAGTGTCCTTAGAAAAAAAAAGTTTCTAAATCGTTTTTGAATGCTCAAGTTAGTAAATTTTTTGAACCTTTAATGTTTTTTTTATTTAGATTTTGAGAATTTTAAAATTAATTTCAGAAGCTGGATGCTTTTCTAAAACAGGCTTAAAAATATATTCCCAAAAAATTATGACCTTTCATAACCTACTTGATAGAAAGATTTTGGATGGTCCCGTAATGCCTTGAAATGATCGATGTGGCTCAACCAATTAGAATAAGTTCGCTCAGGAGCTTACCTCCAAAAGTCGTAAAATATTTAAATTATGCAGATTTTTAAGAGTATACAAGGCATTGTATGCGCCGTACATCGGCAACTCCTCTAGTGGATGTCGGTGCCGAAATGATGTCTGGTTAATTTCAGATTTGGGATCTTAGAAATCTAATAACTCTAATAAATCGATTGATATTTTTTCTTAAACTTTGATTTTCTAAAGTTAAATGACCTAACCTAACATGGACGCTTATTGATCGCTCTTATATTAAAAAAAAAATCATACACTTGGACACCCGAGAAATAAAACTATCTTTTGGTTCTCGATGCATAGACAACTACGACGCGTTTTTCATGCATTTTTTTGATTGGTCAACGTTTGTAAACAAAAGTAGAACAGGGTTAACACGCTTACTAGATGTGTACTACGTGCGTAGGAGCTGTCGGGAGTGAAATTATGAATGGAATTGGGTAATTTCGATATCTAAACGCACTTTTTTTCCAATTCTTATTATTTTTAATTTTAGTTCTATATTATTATAAATAACTATTAGATGTTATTTGTTATTTTCAATACGATATTAGCAAATACAGTAAAAACTGTTAAAAGATTTATTTTCACATAATTTTTTCATCACTGCAATAATAAAACGATATTTTCATACTCGACTCATAAATAACTAATAAAGTTGTTTCCTGTAAACAAAAAAAAAAGTTCTTAAAAAAACTGAGATTTATAGAGCTCCAACAATCGCCTTAATAACTTTAACAAATTCTAGAATTCTATAAATTAAATGTTTTCTAAAAACTTTAATTTTGAATCTTTAATTTTCAAAATATTTAAACTTTTAGAGCTTTCGGAGTTAACAGATCGAAAATCTGCGAAATTTTGAAAACTTTAAGTAACTAAAATAATCTAGAAAATCGAAAACTTAACTTTAATTTTCAAGAAATTCAAACTTTCAGAGGCTTTTGAAATTAATAAGTCAAAATAAGTTCAAAACATTGGAACATTTAGGTAATTAGGATAAATTGGATAATCTAAAAATATTAGAAACTGAAAAACTAGAATATTTTTAAACAAATTAACCAATGTGCTAAAACTTAAAAAAAAATAGAGAGCTCAGGAAATTAAGAAATCTAGAAAGTTTACAAATTTTAGAAAACTTAAAAATTTAAATTACCAGCCTAGAACTTTTTAAAACCTAAAAATTATAAATCTGGAGCAGTTACAAAATTTAGAAAATTATAAAAAATTGAAAATTAAATTTACAAAAAAGCTTGTGAAATAAATGAGCAAAATTCTAGACTAAATAATTTTTGAAAACTTTAATTTTGAATCTTTAAGTTTTAAGATATTTAAACTTTTAGAGACTTTTTGGAGTAATAGGTCAAGAAGTGCAAAAGTTTGGGGAATTTAGATAACTAAAATAATCTAGAAAATCTAAAACAATTGAAACCAAAAGTTTAGAACATTTCTAAAAAACTGATACGATAATGAAAAACTTTAAAAAAAATCAAGTAAGCTCAGCATATTAAAAAAATTAAAAAGTTTAAAGATTTGAGAAAGCTTTCATTTAGTTACCTAAAACTTTTTAAAACCTGTAAAACCAAAGGATTTTTAGAAACTTTAAATTTGAGTCTTTAATTTTCAAAAATAACTTTTAGAGCCTTCCGAAATTAACAGATAAAATGCGCAAAAGTGGAAAATTTAGGAAACTAAATTATTTTGAATTATCTAAAAAATTAAAAACTGGAAAACTAAAATATTTTTAAACAACTAAAAGAAGGTTCAAAAATTTTAAAAAATGTAGAAGTCTCGGCAAACCAGAAAATTTAAAAAATTTAAAAATTTGAGAAAGCTTAAAAATTTTAATAACCAGCCTAAAACTTTTTAAAACATGAAAATGGAAATTAGAACTCTATAAAAGTTACAAAATTTGGAAAACTCTAACAATTTTAAAATTTAATTCACAAAAAAATAAGTGAAGCAAACGCGGAGAAGTCTAGATACTAGATATTTTTTTATCTCTATTTTCAAAATATTCAAACTTTTATGGTCTTTCGCAAAGGTTTGGAAAAATTAGGTAATTAAAAAAGATCTGAAAAAGCTACAAAATTTGGAAACTGAAAAGTAGAACATTTTTTAACAACTAATAAAATGTTTAAAAATTTCAATTAATTAATTAGCAAATTAAAAAATGTAGAAAGTTTAAAAATTCGATTAAACTTGAAAATTTCAATCACCACTTTAAAATAATTTTGAATCTAATAATTAAAAAAAAACATTATTTTATTTTTATTTTACATTTTGCTAAGTCGATTAAATTCTTGAATGTGCTCTGACTTGACCACTTATCAAACTCATTCCCACATTTAAAAATAAAAAATTATACTCTGCCTCTGAAACCGAAATTCCGAAGCATATTTATTTATGTATGATATTTTGATGAAACGTAATTCTCCAAATCTACTTATAACAACGCGCATATCAATTTTTTATGTAGATATTATGTTTACCATATAAGCTTCGATTTTCGTCCTTAATTGGGCGACCCGTCACAAAAATGGTTCAAGTAGAGCAGCAAGCAAGCTATAGTGCGTTTATGGCTTAATTGCAGTTTAACTTTTATAGAATTTGAAAACCGCAACACAGCGGGTGCTATAAATTTGCTTGCCTGAAAAGACCCTTTGCAGGTACCAGCACAGGGTGGTATTGAGGTTTCTGTTCACTAAAATTTAGTTGGGTCCGATTTCATGCAAAAAATAGTGTCTTTTTTCAGCAAAAAAAAAATCTAATATAAGTATATTAATAATAATTTTTATTTACAACAATATAAATCTGATAAAAGAAAAATCAAACATCTCATACATCATCAAAATAATCGCTATCTTCATCGCTTGACTCTTCTAAATTAATTATAAGAGGTTTCACTAAATGTTGTCTGTACCGATCTTCTTCCTTGATTGCGTGTCGCACACAGTTGGACCACGCTTCCGTTGTGATTTTTGAAACTTCATCCCTTATGACATCTATAGCTGTTGAACTAAATTTTGGTGCCGTATTATGTCGTCGGATGCCACCCTTCAGCTGAGACCAGATCAGTTCTATTGGGTTAAAAATGCAGTGGTACGGAGGAAGTCGCAGTACTGTAAATCCACGTTGTTCAGCCATTATATCAATTCTATAATTTTTTTTATACTCTTGAGTTTTCAACACTTCCAATAATTCTTTTTTGGTATAATTGTCTTCGAAAAACAAATCGTGTTCTCTAAGAAAATCCTGGATTTGTTCCTTGTTGGAGCTTGTATTCGGAATTTTTGTTAACTGAGCTGAATGATAACTTGCATTATCAAGTACAACAACACTTTTGGGAGGCAAGTTCGGCAGCAACTGATTTTGGAACCAATCTTCGAACATCTCAGCCGTCATGTTGTCATGGTAGTCCAATGTTGCATCCTTGACATTCTTTGCGGAGAGGAGTAAATGCGTTGTCCACAAAACCATCTTTGGAGCCTGCGTGCAAAATTATGACGCGTTTTCCACGACCAGGAGGAGCGTTTAGGGCACACTTTGAAGTTCCATCAGTCCACCCTTTTTTTACGGTGTCATGGGTATCGAACCATGTTTCATCCAAATAAATAATGGAACAATTTTCCTCCCGATACTTTTGGATAGCGTGAAGGTATTTAACCCTCCACTCTGAAATGTACGGAGTTTCCATCAAAACTTGGCGTTTGTTCACAACCGAAAATTTGAAACCAATTTTCCGTAAAAAGCGCCGCAACGATGACTCACTACATTTAATTTTCAACTCTTGCACGACCTTTTCGTGTAACATGGGCACCGTTAAAACTATATTCTTGTCATATCCACCATACATAAGACGTCGAATTAAGTCTGCATGATGATTTTTCAAAACTTTTGAAATTCCGGTATCATTCCTAACTTTTCTTGGTTCAATGGGGTGACTCACAATTTTCCGTACAGTTGACAGCGGAACCAAAGTCATTTTTGAGGTCTTATTAAAACACCCACTACCTCCCTCTTCAGCAGTGATATAGTTGTAAACATTTCGCACTAGTTGTTTAGCTACAACAGGCAAATGTGTCCGAGACGAAGTGGGTGATGTGAACGATCCTGGGACGTCTTCAACAGAAATTTCTTCGTCGCTTCCGCTTTCCAAAATTTCAATTACTTCAGGAAAAGCATCCACATCTTCAGCTGGAGTGTCGTTCCACGATCTCGACATGTTATTTAAAAATAACTGAAACATTACATTAAGTTCATTGAAATATTCGTGATAAAATTGAATTACTGCATAATACCTTTTCAAGATCCCAAAAGAACAGAAGAGTCTTTAAAAAGACGTTTTGATTAAAATAAAGTAAACTCACAAAAGGCAAAAATAACACACACGAAAACACAACCTGTCGACAAAGCGTCTAAAAGGCAAGTAAAATAAATTTGAACTCCTGTATTGCCATTTTACCACCCACCCCATTTTGTCTTCGGCAGGTAGAATCTAACGGATAAATTAATCTATTCGTGGTAGTAGTTTTGTGTTCACTGATGACACATTTCCAAGTAAAAGAGAAAGCAAGCCAAACACAGGTATATTTGCCAGCAGCGAATACCATATTTCTAAAATAATTTAAAACTAAAATGTTGAATAAGGGCCGGTTTATAGTATATATGTATGCATGTAGCACTAACACTTCCATTTTGTAATTTTTCAGGATGCGGCAAATACCACAATTTTCCTAGTACGGTCCCATCCGTCCGTGGCGCGTGCCAGCCTTTGCAGATGTCGAATTTTATTAAGGGTCCGCTGTAAAATACTTAAAAAGTCTAAGCCATAAACGCACTATATCTTGAAGGCCACTTTAACAGCCCCCGCTGTCGTTCCTTTCTCAAAAGAAGGTACAAAACATTTCAAAAAAAAAAAAAATTAAAAATTATTCTCAGATGACCATCTTTGGCTTCTTCGCATCTTGTACCACGATTTTTCCCAAAATCTCTTGATGAGGATCTTGGCGAAGAGCATTTCCGCCGGCATCGTTATTCTAATGTTTATTCAAACTTTTTTCTTCTTGGAGAAGTTCACTTTCTTGTACTTCATCAAGTATTTACCAACTTACGGAAGCTTTCTTTTTGTAAGTAGGAGCGACAGTTTCTTCACGCTTTTTTTAGGTTTTAGGAGCGATTTCCACGATTCCACCTACGGCGAAGCTTTACCATGACGCTTATAATAATTTTGAGTATTGGAGTATGGAGATCGCCAGTGTTGCCACCATGAAACGAATTAGAAACGAGGCGCTTTATTTCAACACTTACACTGTTGCCAACACGATTCTTGCTCTTTTTAGTGGAGTTACGTACATGCTGCCTGTTGATGGAGATCTTGATATTTACTTTCCTTTGGGTATTTTTAACGAGCTTTTTCCACAATGGGAAAATCTGCTATCGTGGATGTTCAGAATAACTTTTCTTCCTTGTGCTTTTCTGACTCCCGCGGTTTTTTACATGACTAACTATCTAGTTGGGCTTCTACGGTTCCAGGTTTATTTATTCATCGATTTTCTAAAAGGGATTGAGAATGAGTCTGATGGTGACGAAACGTCGTACCAAGAGGTTGTTAAAGAAAAGCTGAAAATCTGCGTCAAACGACATGCTGTCATTATTACGTAAAAACACTGATTCTCCGTTTTTCACCTTAGATAACTAAGTTTTTCAGTTCCATGAGAGACCTCATGCTCAAACTAAATCCACTGATAGTTCTTTACAGCATAACTGGTTCAATTTTGGGCATCAGTCTTCTAGTTTTCGTCTACTGTGTAAGTAAACTTTCTACTAGAATTTTCTATTTTTTCAAAGTTCCCAGACCCTATGGAAAAACGACAGCTTCGAGTTTATTCCCTAGCTGCGACAGCACTTCTCACTTTTATTCACATTATTTTGATCGGACAAATGCTGGAAGATGTGGTAGACCGTCCTAATTTTTTTTTTTTTTTTTTTTTCTATAGCTACAATTTTAGTCTAACGAACTTGATGCAGAGCTACAAACTCTAAGTTGGTACAACTGGAACAGAGAAAATAAAAACACGTTTCTGATATTTCTGATAAGAACACAAAAAGCTTTGAAGCTGACGTTTTCGGAAACTTTTGCTTTGAACTATGACTTGGGCGTGGCGGTGGGTTTAGAACCAGAAATTTTCACTCATTTATTTTTAAATGTTTTAGATTATGAAGTCCATTTATTCGATGGTTTCCGTTTTGAGCCAGGTTCAGCACACGACCTAGTTGAAAAAAATATACAGGGTGTAAGAAGATATAGAGTGTTCCATAAGTAATGTGTTTTTTTCTGAACACGCTGTATGATAACATGATAACGAAAGAGCAATACTTTTTTTAGTTTTATATCAAATTTTATAACCAGTTCTAAAAATGTACATTAATTGGACAAAAAGATTTTTAAAATTTGGAAATTTTGTCAATCTTGCATTCAAGATCTAACAAATCAGAACGTGCAAAAAAATCAAAATTATGACGCGTTGAAAAGTCTCACATCATGAAGGAAAGCGATGTCACACTATTGACTCATCCTGTATAATAGACTATCACAAAAACAAATGCGCAACAGCCAGTTCAAAAATGTTAACTCCATGTGATATTTTTTCTATATTTTCTGTTAATATTCATGTTATTAATATAAAAATAAATATTTTTAAATGATTGACTTTTTTAAAATATTTCTTTTTTTTTAATTAAAAAAATACTTTCTAGATTTTTTCTTAAAGTTTCTTAGAGATGTTTTAAATTAAATTTTCTCAAAAAATTTAAATTTTTAATTTTTCGTTTTTGAAATATGCAATTTTCTATTTTTTTGGGCCGTTTGCACATTTTGTTGCATTTTTACGGTTTTGATTTCTATTTTTTTTAACTTTTTCAGATATTAAAAAAAGTTTTCTTAAAGTCTAGTTTTGTTTTTTACAAATTGTCTTAATTTTGTAAATTTTAAAATGAGGGATTTAGATGTTCGTGTTTTTATTTTTTTAAAGACTCTGAATTTCTGTTTTAATAAATTTAATTTTTTTTTTTAATTTTTGACACAATTTGCTTATTTAATTGATTGACTGATTGCTAAGATTGTAAGCATGTTATTAAGTTTATTAGTATTACTGGAACTACTTGTGCTGAGCGCAGCAAATGGTTTCAATTCCATCTCTGTTCCAGCAGAGGGCATGACTAAAATAGAGCTTGCTCTAAATCTTTTCGCAAATTTGATTCTTTTTTTACCTAGAATCTAGTAGACAATTCTCCGTTACCAAACTTGATGACCACCCACTACGTCTTTTGAAATCCAGAATGTCTGCGTCACCATCCACCAAAAGCGAAGCGGAGGTCCACCGAAAAGAATGGGCATTAAATCATTCTGGTTCTGAGTAAACCGGAAACGTTGCAATAACACCAAAGATTTTCCAAGTTTATTTAGAAAAAAACACATCGTTGCCGCATAGAAATCGGGATAATCGGGAAATTTGTAAATGTCTGACAATTTGATTATTAATAATATTTTTATCTTTAAAATTGGAAAGTTTAGTAGGCAAAATTGAATAAAATGTTGTATTACACTCGCAGAATAATATAATAATATTTTACTGCTAATAACGCGCGCGCTGCTGCTCAGCTTCAAGTCATTAAACGGTGACTTTAGCTCCTCATATAGTAAATAACTATTATTAAATTAATTTTTTTTTTATATGCGAAACTGACAGCCAAAAGAAAAAAATTGTTTTTGTGGTCATTATTAGATGTACTTTGGTTTTTTGTTTTTCAAATTTTGCATCTCTTTTTTTTGATTTTTTAAATTTCTTACTACTTTAAAGAAGAAACAGAAAAAAATTTACACATTACGATCAAGTAGGCGATCAAAAACGATCAAAACTTGCTTAGAAACTTAAAACCTTATGCTGAAAATCTAAAAATTTACAAAACTAACTAAATTTACAAAAGCAAATGGAATTCCAACAAGAATCTAAAAATCCCAAAAAATCAAAAAAATCTAAAAATTAGATGTAGAAAATAGAGATATCAGGAAATTATCTAAAATTTGAAACAAAGCTCAAATTTAATTTTCAAAAAAGTATCTACTTGAGGTAAACGCTCAGAATTCTAGAAACTTAATAATTTTTAGAAACATTTAAAAAAAAATTATTTAAAATTTTCTCTAGATTTTGTGACGTCGTTATCAATTTACATGTCTGACCTCGCTACTAGGGAAATATCTCCGTTTCCGAAAATCGAACGTTTGAAGAAAAATTAATTATACGTAATATTTTGATTAAACATAATCGCCCAAAATTGCTTATACCAACGCGCATATTTATTTTTAATGTATCTTGTTTGGTATACATATAAAAACTCTTCGATTTGTATCAATAGTCGTTCGCCACATCACAAAAATGATTAACGTAACAGCTCCCGCTATCGTTCCGTTTTCGAAAAAAAGTATTTTTTTTTAAGGTTAAATTTTGAGAACTGATTTCAGATGACCATCTTTGGCTCCTCCGCTTGTTCTACATGGACTGTTTCCCAAATGTCTTCATGTTGGCTCTGGCGAAGGCCATCTCCGTCGGCATAATTGCTCTACTGCTTTTCCAAACTTTCCTCTTCTTGCAAAAATTTAATTTTTTGTACTTCATTCAATATTTAACATCTTACGGAACTCTTCTTTTTGTAAGTACGAACGACAGCTTCTTTACGTTTTTTTTTAGATTTTAGGAGCGACTTTGACAATTCCGTACTTGGCAAAACTGTACCAAAGTATTCTCGATGAGTTTGAGTTTTGGCCCACCGAGATAACCAGTGCTGCCACCATGAAACGAATTAGAAACGAAGCGCTTTATTTTAACACTTACACTGTTGCCAACACGATTTTAGCTTTTTTTAGTGGAATTATGTGCATGCTGCCTATTGAGGGAGATGTTGACATTTTTTTTTTTTGGCTATTTTTCGGGATTTTTTTCCAAACTGGGAAAATCTGTTGTCGTCGTTGTTTAGAATTACTTTTATTCCTGTTTCTTTCCTTACTCCGGCACTGTTTTACATGACTTATTATATGCTTGGGCGTCTACGGTTTGAGATTTATTCGTTCATCGATTTTCTGAGGAGGATTGAAGATGGGTTTGAAGACGGGGACGAAACGTTAATCCACGAGATTCTGCACGAAAAACTCAAAATTTGTGTCAAACGACATGTTTACCTCCTTACGTAAAAACTCATTTTGTTTTTTCAAATTTATAAAAATTTCAAACTTTTAGTTTCACGAAAAGTATCCTTTTGAAAGTGAATCCTTTTATAGTTATTTACAGCATTACTGGATCAGTTTTAGGCATCAGTCTCTTAGTTTTCGTCTACTGTGTAAGTAGATCATCTACTGATTTTTTCAATTTTTTTTTTAAGTTTCCCGAAGCTCTAGAAACACGGAAACTTCGAGTTTTTTCGCTTTCTCTCACTGCACTTCTCACATTTATCCATATTATTCTGATAGGACAAATGACGGAGGATGTGGTAAGTTTTTCAACTTCAAAAAAAAAAAAAATTAACAATAATTTTAGTCCAACGAACTAGAAGCAGTGCTTCAAACCGTAAATTGGTACAACTGGGACAGAAAAAATAAACAGATTTTTTTGATATTTTTAATGAAATCACAAAAAACTCTGAAAATGACGTTTTCTGACAGTTTTGCTTTGAATTATGACCTGGGCGTGGCGGTGAGTTTTTTTGAGACAAATTCATTTATCTCTAGTAAATTATTTTAGATTATGAAGTCCATTTATTCGATGATTTCTGTGTTAAGTCAGGTTAGGTCGTAATTCTGGGAAATATTTATAGAGTGTCTCTAAATTCACTGTAAGCACTTTTTTGCAAGGTTTACTTACACTTAGCTCACAATTAAAATGTAATTTTTTTCTCTATTAAAATCTTGTTGACAAATTTTTTCAAAAAAGTTTTCAAACTTTGTCATTTTGTGAAAACATGTTTTCAATTGCCAGCAAAAATGGTAGATGGGCCATTTTTTTTTACATTTACTCTTTGACTATTGTCTATGTTGAGTTAATTAGCGTATTACCAACATTTTTTTTATTTTCTTGCTATTAGCAAACTTATTTTTTTGCAGATTTTTAACATTTTTTAACATTTAGATTTTCTGCAATTTTCAATATTATCTGAATTTTTTATTGATTTCTAATAACTAAATACATTCTTTAATTTCTATAATATAATAAAAACCCATTTCTAAAATTGTCAATTTTTTTTTGACTGCCTGAATATTATTATTTTTTTGATAACTTAATTTTATTTTCTAAATTTTACATTTCAAAATTTAGGTGTCAAAATTTCCATTTTTTTTTTTTGAAGAACAAAAATAATTGTAATTTCGAATTTCGCGCTCTAATAACTTACATTATCTACGTCATCAGCTTCTCGTGTCGTAGCATTTAAAAAATGATATCTCGATTTTTAAATAATTTTAAAAGGATGGTGGCTATTCATCACGTTGGCTTTCCCTTTCAAGGCCGTCCACATTAAACAACTGCACGTCGAGTTTACTTAAAGTGTAGGTGAGCAGAAACAGGTTCGCGTCCGACCTTGAGGCAGCTTTCTGATTGGTCGACGTTCGTAAACAAAAGTAGACCTTGGTCAACTTTTTCGGGTTCGTCTTTCAAAGTGTTTTCTGATCGGATAGAGTAAATTCCACGCTTACTAGATGTGTACTACGAGCGTAGGAACCGTTCCCGGTGGAATTAAGAATGAAAATTAAAAATTTTGATATTTAAAGGCTTTTCAAAAACTATCAATTATCAATAATCAAACTTTTTATTTATAGAACAAGCGAAGAAAATCTTTATCCTGCTTTGAAAATTTCAGCGCAGATGCTATTAAACTACGCTTTGGATGTTTGGGTATCGGAAACTTATTATCATGTTATTTCTTTGTTTCTGTAATAATAAGGTAAAATTTTCCTAAACGAGCTATCAATTTCGATCTAATTTGTATCATGTAAATAATTAAGTGTCCTTGAACAACTGGTTCGACTGCTTCTCAAAAGAGGTCGTCGGTTTCCAGCTTTTGAAATATCTTTAGTTTAAGGTAAATTTTTTACAACAGCAACATTTTTCTAATCGTCGTCTCTTTTAAGTGGCTTAATGTGGCACCACTATCCGCCAAAATTGTAGCAGACGTCCTCCGGAAGGAAACTGGTCAGCATTGGGTTGCTTCAAGTAACTTCCAATTTTTCATTTATACGTCGCCGTTCTAAAATGGGAGAGATTCCAAAACACATCTCAGATTTTTTAAATTTGAAAAACCTTGGAATTTCTACAAGACTGTGTTTTTTGAAAGTATAGTTCTACTATGTTGGCAGAGAACAGTGGCCAAAATCTTCAGCGGTAGGTACATTATATCGAAGAATCTGTTAATAAGAAAATCTAAATTTCTAAACAGTTTTTTAGTTCAGTATCTAAAGATGCAACAATTTGTACAAATTATGTAGAAAATAAAATTCTACCAAATTCGTATTTTTGGCAACTTCAAATACTTTTTGTGTTAATTTCTGTTTATTTTAGTTTGTTCGAGTGTTTTATTAGTTGTGACTATCAATCAATAAAATTTAATAAAAGAGACATTGTTACTGATAGTATTTAGTTATTTTTCAAGTTTTTAAAAATTCTAGATTATTTTAAATTTAATTTTTTTTTTTTAATATTCCTCAAAATTTTATCAACATTTTTTTAATGCTCAGATAATGTAACTTTTTCTGATTCCACGTTTCTGGTTCCCAAATTGTTCAAATTTGTAAACACCTTAAAATTTTCGTCAAATTTGTAGAATTTGATTTTCTCAGTGCAATAACATTTTTTTAACTGGTTTCTAATCTTTAGTTGGTTTGTATGTTTATAAATAGTTAGATTTTGTACATTTTTTAAATTTTTTAACTATACTAAGTGACATAGAAATAAGAACACCCAGTAATAATAAAGTCATCACAACAATTTTTGGTATAAATGTGTATTAGGTTAGATAAGTAATCGATCAAAATTTGGGAAATCGAATTGCTAGATCAAGTAAAAAATTAATAATGCTTTGGGCTTCCGTTGACTGCAGAACATATGCACAGGACTATTAGAGTAATGGTATGGAGAGCTATTGCCTATGGTAGTCGATCACCTCTTCTAATTATTGGAGGCAGTATGACAGCTACGCGTTATTAAAAAATATATTGAAAAACCCCTACACCAAACACACACTTTTGAAACACACTAGCATATGTTTCGGTATCCATGATACCATCATCAGAGTGATGATTAAACTTATCTACCCTTAAAAACTAATTGCTTATATACTAGTTACCTATACCACTTTTTGGTTGGTATTTAACAATCTAAAGAGGGGAGAAGAGGAAATGGGACCATTATCGGCGTCAATAAAAAAGGGGTTATTCTTAATTATTTCTAGACTTTCGTAAACGTCTAGAAATTTACAATTGTTTACATTCCTAACTAATTTTAAACAACTTTTATCTATACGATGATCTTTGTCAAAAATATGTTGAGCAACATTGGATTTTTCAAACCTGCCATATTTGGCGTGAGCTACATGTTCTTTGAACTTTGTCAAAATTGACCTCCTTGTTTGCCCAATATATTTTTGCTCACAGTTCTTACATTTAATTTCATAAATACCCGACTTTTCTTTAGGCCCTACTTTATCTTTCGGGTTGCCGAGAAGACATTGGAGGTTTAATCCAGAGGTGTAAACCACCTTTAGATCAATACCCTGGAACACTTTTTTCAGCCCCTTTGTCACTGAAGGTGTATGAGAGATCATGGCAAATCTTGTCTTTTCTGGCATTGAATCACGAAAAGTCGAGCATTCTGAAATTGATTTCTTACGTTCTAATTTGGACACTAACTTGTTTACAATTCTAGGGTCAAAACCATTACACCTGGCTGCAGTTTTGATTGTTGTCAATTCCTTGTTGAATCTAGTCCGTGTTAGTGGGAAATTTACTAACCTGTGGACTAAGAAATTGAAACTCGCCATCTTATGTTGAGGACAATGATGTGAGTCTTCTGAAATGTAGCGAAGTGTACTGGTCTCTTTTCTATAAGTATCAAATTCTAATTCATGAAAAGGTCAGCTATGAAAGGTGACAAGGAGTTACCCATCGCCGTACCTTCATGCTGTTGGAAAAATTCCGCGTTGAATTGAAAAATGTTCTGCTTCATGCAGAGTTCCGTGAGTTGAATATATTCTTTGATAACTTGTTGACTGAGGTTGTTTTCAGTCAACAGATTTTCTAAGTAAATTAAGGTTTGTGGAACCGGAACACTAGGAAATAAAGAAGTTACATCAAATGAGACCAATAACTCCCCAGTTTTAAGCTTAATGTTCTTGAGTTTCTGAATGAATTCCATCGAATTCTTGATTGAAAAGCTGGGTTGCTTAACTGGTAGGTTATTGAATTCATTGGTTAACCATTTGGAAATATATATTGGAAATAATATTATAAATAGGCCTCACCGACTTCCCCGGTTTGTGGATTTTGGGGAGGCAATACAATTTGGGGATGACCGGGTTGGATACATTAAGTCTAAATTTTAATTGCGGGGTAACAAGGTTGTTGCATGACTTAACAGTGGACTGGACTTCTCTTACCATTTTGGATAAAGGATTTTTAATGATTTTTTGATAAGGACCACTTTTGATGAGGTTGTTCACCCTATCAAAGTAGTCCTTTTTATCTAAAATAACAACCTTGTTTCCTTTGTCAGCTTTCAAATAAAAGCAATCTTTCTGACGTAAACTTTTAATAGTATTCATATCCACGTTTGACTGAGAAGAAAGAGATCTGGCTAAGTTTGGGAAATTTGTTGTCTACAGGCTTCCCTCACGAATTGTTTAGTAGGTTCATTGAAATGCTGAATAGATGACTCTATCCCCGCAATGACCTCTTCAACATTTCTCGAGGGAGACTGTACACAAAATTTCAAGCCTTTGTTGAGCAAATCAAGTTCGTTACTATTAAATGTTTGCGTAGAATGATTTCCAACAATGTTTGTGACCTCCTGAGGAACTTGTTCTTGTTGTTTGTCGACTGGCAAAAGTTTGTTGAGTTTTCTAAGAAGAGACTAACTATTAACTATTAAGTCGGCCTGAGACCCACTTACTGCCTTATATAGATGGCCGGCCAAACATCCATTTTCAACAAGACAATGCTCGTTCACATATTGATCGTCGAACTATGGACTTTCTCCAAGAAGCTGGTGTCAATGTTTTACGAGGCCGCCAAACACATTATTGATTTTATTTTGCGTTATATATCGTTAAAATTTCTTGAAAGTTTTATCGTTTCATTCTTGATGCAAGCTCACCATATTGTTCAGAAATCAATCCCATGAAATTATTCTTTCTGGGTGTAACACTTCTAATGTCACTAAGTATATTTACTAAAGTTTTTTGGATGATTCAATTTTTGATTATTTTGTTGATTTTTTAGACCTTGAGACATTCTACATATTCTGAAATTACTTGCTTTTTCATGTGTTATTTTTTTTGAAATCATTGATGCATTTATTTGATTCGCTGAAATTTTAGATATATAAACTTCGAAATACTTATTTTCCTTTACCTCATTATCTAGAATTCTAAATTCGTTCATTTTCCCTAATGACCAATTACAGAATTATAGAACAAGAAAACTGCTGCTGGAAGCATAATGAACCATTTAAATAAATTTGAAACGTCGTAATGATATTTCAATACGAGTGCTTAATTTTTAGACATTACTTATAACGATCCTCTCATTTACATAACAATTCTTCGATTGCGTTTAGATTCAGTCGCCTGAAATTACAACAATGGTTGACGCAACAGCTCCTGCTGTCGTTTCCTTCTCAAAAAAAAGTTCTTTGTATACAAAATAATTCCTAATTCTTTAATCTGTTTTTAGATGACTATCTTTGGGTTCTTCGTCTGCTCTACATCGATTTTCTCCAAAATTTCTATGTTAGAATTTTGACAAAAATTATCGTCGCCAGCTTAGTTCTTCTAATGCTTGCCCAAACCGTCCTCTTTTTGCAGAAGTTCAGCTTTTTGTACTTCATCAAGTATTTTCCATCTTACGGATGTTGTATTTTCGTAAGTACGAACGACGGTTTCTTGACGCTTTTTTTAGTTTTTAGGAGCTCTTGCCACGATTCCGCACAGCACAACATTTTATATAGATGCTATTAATAACGGAGAGTATTGGACCATGGAGATCGCGAGTCCTGCTACTTTAAAACAGATTAGGAAGGAAGCGATTTATTTTAACACTTACACGGTTGTCAACACGATTCTAGCTCTTTTATGTGGGATGACGTTTATGAAGCCTATTGACGGAGATGCCGATATTTATTTTCCTTTGGCCATTTTTCGAGAGTATTTTCCCGAATGGGAAACGCTGCTGTCGTGGTTGTTTAGAGCTACTTCTCTTCCTATTGCTTTTTTGACTCCGACGCTTTTCTACATGACTCACTACGTTGTTGCAAGTGTATGGTTTGAGTTTTATTTATTGATTGATTTTCTCAAAAGAATTGATGATGAGGTTGACGACGACGAAACGTCGTACCAGGCGATTGTTAAGAAGAAGCTGAAGACTTGCATCAAACGTCATATCGTGATCATTACGTAAAAACACATTTTTTTTTACATCGGTTATCTAAGTTTTTCAGTTCCACGAGAAATGTCGTGGTGAAAGGGAATCCGCTTATAGTTCTTTACAGTCTCACGGGTATAATTTTAGTTTTCAGTCTTTTGGTTTTCGTCTTCTTTGTAAGTAGACCTTTTACTAAAATTCTCTAATTTTTTTAAAGTTTTCAGAGTCTTTAGAAGGACGAGTTTTGCAAATTTGTTCTCTAGCTTTGGCGACATTTCTCACTTTCTTTCACATAATTCTGACAGGACAAATGACAGAAGATGTGGTAAATTTTTCAAATTTTTTTGTAATGTTTTATATTGAACAACATTTGTAGTCTAACAAACTCGAAGAAGTGCTGCAAACCTTAAAGTGGTACACCTGGAACAAAGAAAATAAAACGAATTATCTGATATTTCTGGTGAAAACCCAACAAACTCTAAAAATCAGATTTTCGGAACGTATAGCGTTGAACTACGATTTGGGCGTGGCGGTGGGTTGTGCTAATAGTATATCATTATACGTGTTTCATAAGACGCTCTCTTGTGGCACGAATGGGTTTGGAGCACGACGAAGGAGTGCTCCAATAGAATGAGTGCCACAAAACAAAGAGCGTCTTATGAAAACAGTATAATATACTATTTTTTCTACTTTGGTGCTCGTAGTTTCACGAAAATTTAAAATTACTGCTTTTTAAATATTCTAGGGATTTTTAAGGTTAGGTACTGATTATGTTGGTATGTGTCATATGTCAATCAAAATTATTTTTAATTTCACCAGAATCTGAAATGAATGAGATAAATAATTGTGGTTATGTTTTTTAACTGAAAAGTTGACAGTGTTTACACTTGGCTTGCCCTCGTTGGGCTCGTTGACCTTCATAAGAGCAATACCAACATAATACGTATCAAAAAAAATAACCTAAAACAGTGTCACAAAAAGTTCCTTTGTGACACTACTTTTAGACACACAAAAATTCATTTGTAACACCAAAGTAGAAAAAATATATTTATCCATCTGTACTAAAAAATTTTAGGTTATGAAGTCGATTTATTCCATGGTGTCTGTTTTGAGTCAGGTTCAGCGCAGAGGTTAAGCTTCTAGAATGTACAGAGTGTGTCAAGTAAATTTTTACCATCTATACCATTGGTAATTGGTTACTGAAACTGTTTACTAAAATTTGTTAAAAAGTAAAAAGATCAGTGCACTTTCGTATAGCACTAATATTAGTTGATGCTATCATACAGGGTTTTCATTATAAACACTTATTTTGTACAACATTAAAACAGCTCTAACTTTGTTTGTTAAATGAAATACTCTTCATTTTTTTGTATAGTAAAAATTTTATTTTTTGGTCTTTTAATTTTGTTACGGATAAGTTATATCTCAAAACTTGTACTTTTTAAAAAATCGCAACTTTTTTAAAAATTGTGACATAGATGTATTAATTATTAGTAAAAATAAGCTCTGATTAAAATTAAAAATGATAAAAAACACATATGCTAAGAAAAAAAGTTTGGAAGAGTATTTCAACATCCATCTAGTTGGCTGAAAAATTCTAAAAAGCTATAGAATCCAAAGAATTTAAAACCTCCAATGTATCTAAAGAATCAAAAAATCTTCGAAGATGCAAAAGTACAAAAAATTCAGAACATTTGAAAAAGAAACAGATTCCAAACGATTTCAAAAATTCTAAAAAAAACATCGAAAAGTTCAAAAATTGCACAAATCTTTGAAACGTCAAAAAAACAACATAAACATTAAAAAAATTATAAAAAAACATAACCAATCGCGAAAAAAACAAGAATTCTATAAAATCTGAAGCATCTAAAGACTCAGAAACAGGCAGAAATTTAGACCGAAAGTTATGTAACACTCGTTTGCAAAAAAACAATTTTATAAAATTCTTTAGTCAAATGAATTTTTGTAGAAATCCTTCACCAAATAGTTTTTTGCGTCAATAAACTTTATTGATTCTAAAATTCAATCGGAGCCACTGACATGCGAAAGACAGGATCGACTGATATCGCACTACTGATTCACCCTGTATATATAGAGTGTCATTTGAAACTTATTGTAGACATCATATCTCACTTTACTTAATTCAATAATAAAATGTTTTTTTTTTGCAAAAAACGTGATATATTAAAATACCTTTAAGATGGTGGATGCGCCGGGCAAAAATTTTATTATATATTTTTATACACTGTCAATTTAGTTTTTTTTTCTCTAAATGCTCTAGTTTTTATAACTTTTTCATATAACTTAATTTTTTAATTATATTATAATGTTCACTTTTCAGTGAAATATACTAAATTTCTTAAATTATCAAATATCTCAAAATTTTAAATTGTTTAGATTTTTAAAATTTAGAGTTAGCTAGACCATTTAGAAAACTTTAGTAGTTAAATGGTTATGGAAAATATGTATTTTTTCAATAGTTAACACAATTGAATAAATGTTGTTGTGCACTAAAAGTTTGCGTATTAGCTAATCTCCAACCAAAAAGTTTGAATCAAATGCAATTTCTCGATTTTTTAAATGTCTCATATTTTTGTATTTCTTTTAGACCTTTTTTTTAAATACAATTTCCAACATTTTAGAAATATATTTTTCAATATTGTAAATAAAAATTATGAAAATTTCTCGCATATATTTGTAAACTATAACCACGACTTCTCTAGTTGCTTCAATTTTTTCAAATTTTTTCGAGTTTATTAAAATTTAAACCAACTTTACTTACTGGCCATGCCTTCCGGTGTACCTCCGCTTCGCTTCTAGTAAATAGTGGTGCAGACAACCTGGATTTCAAAAGACATGGTGAAATCATATCTTGCACCTAATAATATTAGTTCCATTTATACTGCCGCAGCCAGCTCTACTTTAGTTCTAAGAGTTTTTTTTTTTTTTGGGAGTAAAAGAAATTATACGTTTCTTAAAAAAGAGCAAGAATTAAAGAGCACAAATACAAAGAGTTTTTATAGACGTCTCCACGCCTTTTTTATTATCACAACCAATTAGAGTACATACAACTTGCGAAGCTCCTCCTCTTTTTGAAAAAACCCCTGCATGTCCATAATCTCTGCCTCCGTCTTGCGCATCAAGCTGTCGAAAGAACCAGCCTCTCCTCCGTACTCCTCGGGCAAACACCTCGGCGGCACCCATTTCTCATGGAACTCTTCCATTTTTAACCCAGAAGTATGAATTCTCACCTGGAGCTAATTATAACAACTATGTATGAGTATTATGTACAGACTTACGGTATCTAAAAGCTCGTTGTTTATGAACATTCTAAACAAGGCTAGCACTCTATCGAAGACGTAGTTGGTGTTTAGAATGTGAATCTGTAGAATTTTTACAGGAAGACCTTCTTGGATCAGACGGAGATGTGTAGTCACTGCTGCTATTTTTAAACACGTGATGTGAATGAAACCCACCTGTAATTACATATTAAGAGTACTAAGTAGTGTTTTCGGCCCGAGTGAGACTTACTCCTTTCATATCAAAAATGACGATTATCTCGCTTGGTGGGTTCTCCATTTGAGTCATAAATAACGACATACAAGCGTATTTGATCATGGCAACAATATTACATTTTCGGTAGTCTGTGTCAAGCGGCCTGGCACAAAAAACAACAATGTTGTTCTCTATCCGCGCTGGAACAACACAGATTCCTCTACACCACTAAGTGAAGACAACAACGTTTCGACAACTTACAGCACTCTTCGGGCTTTCTCTATATCGTCGTTTTCCATCCTCAAATCATCGTACAAATATGGCGCAGAATTTTTTATCTGGAAGTATGAGATGATCCTGCTTTTGGAGGCCTCGGTGTTGTTGACACATGATAAAAGGAAGAGGGCTATGAACTCGTCTTGGATCCATGGCAGTTTTGATGTTGGTAACCAATTTCTGATAGCATCAATGGCGGCTTCAGTTATTCTTCCTTCGTCGATGACGGTTTGGACTGTGAAGCGAAATGGTAACATTTTGATACTGATAAACACTGATTAAAGTACTACCAAGTACTGGTGCGGCGAGTTGACAAGATTGCCTTGAATGATGCAATTTTATTTTTTTCAGTGTTACTTTGACTCTAAATAATAATTGTAAACAGTTCAAAGATATGCCACTTTTTGTAATAATTATAAAACAGAACTTGACAAGACTTATAGATCGATTTTCTGATACAAGGGCGACCATACAAAATGGGCATGATTTCTATAGAAAAAAAATGAAGTCGCCGAATTTTGGTCGTTTCGATGTAATCATAAAAATCTACGTAGAACAGGACCAAAGTATTGACACCAAACTTTTGGAGATTTTTTTTAGACCTATTACTTAACTTTTTTTTTATTATAACGCCATCAAACTCAGTACTCTTGTCGTCGATCGATAGCCCAAAGCAAAATCTATAAGCTTGCTCAACCTTTTTCCGGTACGTGCACTAGTTTAGAAGAAATGAACAATTTTCTAAAAATAAACAAATTTTCATCGATTGAATTAATTTCTTTTTTTGAAAATTTTGGGATTTTTGAATTTTTAGTTAACACTCCACAAAAACGATGACGTTTTTAAGGTTTAAGTTATCTAATTTCTTATTTTTTGAATTTCAGTAAATTCGCATGTAATTGTTGAAAATTTGGAAAATACAGACGTAAAAATTTTTGGCAAGCTTTAAAAATTCTAAAAACCTGAAATTATAAATTTATGAAATCAAAATAATCTGAAAAATCGGAAAAATCTAAATATTTCCAAAACCTAAAAGTATATCTACTCAAAAAATAAACTAGATACAAAGAAAATTTAAAACAATTCACAACAAACTAAAAAAAAATACAAAATGTGAAATTCACTTTCACAACGCTTAGGTTTGTCTCTAATTTTTTATATATTTCATTTTTTCACATACATTTCTAAAGTTTCCAGTTTTGCTGAAAAATTTTAATTTTTCCCTAGAATTGCTAATTTTTTATAGTAATGTCGTAGTTTGTTGCGATTTTCTAAAATCAATAAACGACACATTTTATCCTATTAAAACTACATCCTGATTAGTCAGTCAGAGACTTTTAAATTATAATATACGATTCATTAACTTAGACGAACGATCTACTTGTGGAATAAACCCATTTGCACGTCCTTGATGCATAAATAACTACCACGCGTTATATCCTATGTACACTAAGTTTCTAGAAAACTTCCAACTAGTCTAAAAAAATTATTTGCCTTCTAAATTTCTAATTCTTCCAGTTACTTCCTTAATGACACTTTTTTCTTCGACAAAGACACTTCATAATTTCTTTATCGCTCTCAAATAATGACACTTTTATACACGTGGACGTACCGCTTGCTCGTAAAGTAAACTAACGAAATGAATAAAACATTTTAACGCCCACAAACGCAGCAACGTCAGTTAAGAATGAACCGTCGTCGGCTCGTAACACCTCCACCGGTGCGAAAATTTACAAAAAAGGGTAAAATTTAGTTAGTGATGAAACAACAATGTCGATTCTTCTTTCAGATGACCCACTCTGGCTCCTCCGTTTTGTCTATTTCGATCTTTTCCACAACCTCCCGATGACGATAGCCTCGAAGATCATCTTCTCAGGTTTTGTCTACTTGATGGTTTTTCAGACGGTTCTCTTCTTGGTGAAATTCAGTGGGGTGTACTTTATTAAGTACTTTACCCTTTACGGGGCGTCATTTCTTGTAAGTGTGGCAAAAAAGTTCTCATCTTAAAGAGTTTTTCCAGCTCATGGCCGCGATTTATTCAATTCCGATCATTTCCTCAGTTTACCTAGAAACTCTGGAAAATGCAGACTTGTGGTTCGTCGACAGAGCTAGTGCGTCAACTGTCCGAAGAATCAACAGAGAGTCTTTTTATCTCAACAGTTTTATTGTTTTTAATACGATTCTAACTTTCTATGCAGCTTTTCTCTATGTCAGACCTATTGACGGCGACGAGGAGATATTCTTCCCGCTGGCGATCTTCAGGGAGTATTTCCCGGCATGGAACCACGTCTTGACATGGATTTATAGAGTGTTTCTGATACCGATAGGTGTCATGGCCCCTGCGGTCTTCTACATGACTCTTTATCTGACCACAGCTATGAGATTCGAGCTCTACTTATTGATCGATTATGTGAAGAAAATCGACGAGTTTGCGTCTGAACAAAACTACCAAGAAGTTATCAAACAGAAGCTGAGAATCTGTGTAAGACGCCACTTTGAAATCAACAAGTTCGTAAAAATCGTTTTCTATCAAAACTCTAATTTTTTCTCCTAGGACCACTAGAGACGTAGAAGATAAACTCAACATCGCGATAGTCTTTTTCAGCATTTCCGGGATCATTCTAGGCATGAGCTTCTTGAGCTTCTATTTTTCTGTAAGCTCCACCTCCGATCAAATGTCTTATTTTTTTCTCAGTTTCAGGGTTCTCTAGAAGACCGTTACTTGCGGCTCATTACGTTCTTACTTATAGTAGGACTCATTTTCATTCATATTATTCTAGCGGGACAGAAAGTAGAAGATGTGGTAAAGACTGGTACGTTTGTTACTTTCTCTCATTGATATTTCCAGTCGAACGAGCTTTTGGAAGAGTTGAAAAAGCTCAAATGGTATAAATGGAACCAAGAGAATAAAAAGACGTACTTGATATTTTTGATAAATGCAGAGAAGACGTTGCAACTTGCGTTTTCTGAGTCGATGTGTCTTAATTACGAGCTGGGAGTCTCGGTGAGTGTCACAAACATGAGAACTTAAGTCACAGAGAAATTCTAGATCAGCAAGACGATTTATTCTATGGTTTCCGTGATGAGTCAGCTGAAGAATCTCGATTACTCAAATAGTTAAGTGAAAGTTAAAAAAAAAGTCTATGTTGAATAACCTATTGTCAGTAATTTACAATAAATAAAGATCTAGATGTAAACTTAGTATTTTTTTTTGCTGTCGCTTCATCCAAGGTAATGATCTTCTGCGTCTTTGGGCTGGGTCTTTTCCAGATTTTTCCATATCTGCTCGTTACTGTTTTCATCATTGCGAACGGTTGCCAGAAAAAGAATCGGCTTCTAAGAGATTTCCGCGCGAACGGTGGAAAGGATATCAACTTCGTCGATGTGCACACTTCTGGAGAAATCAAACGACCGGAAAAGGGTGGAAATGAGAGAGGTTTTTCCAGCCTCTGTTCTTCCAACTTTCTTCCGTTTCCACTGGGAAGCTCACGTTTTTGAAGACCAAGAGACCTTGTTATTTTATGGGAGACTTTATCAATCGTACGCCACGCCTCCATCATCTTCAACATCCACTCTCGAGTACTTTTGGACTCGTTCGACCGAGACCATGTACGTTCGATTGCTCCACATAAATTGAAAGTAAAACAAGCATATCCGAGGAGAGAAGTACTAACGTTGCCAGCAGTAGGTACTAAAAAATCTCATAAGAAGAACAAGAAAATCTCCACCTCGCAATTTTTCAGAAAGATAAAGCAGAAAATCACCAAGTGTTCCAAAAAAGTCTCTACAATAAATGAAATTTAAATTAAAATTTGTCTTATTGCTGTTGTAATTTTGTATATTTATTTTTCAAGTCAAAAGTAGTAAATTTCTTAAATTTCACTGATTTTATTTCAAAATTATCGGAAAATTTTTATTCATCGTCAATACGAAAATTTCTAAAATTCATCTCTTTTACTCAATAATATTGTAATTAAACACAATTAAAAAGTAAATTTCGTAAATTCTACTGCTATTATCTTAAAACCATCAGAGTGGCGGGATTCAATCTAATACAAAATGTTAAAAATTTTTGTTTTTTTTTTGCTCTATAATGTAGTAAGTTGTCAAACTTAATAAACCAGTCAAAGATAGTAAATTTTATAAATTTCACTAAATTTACTTAAAAATTATCAGAATTGAAGATTTAAAAAAAAATTAAAAACTTTGATTAATCATCAAAACTAAAATTTCTATAATTTGTATCTTTTGATTCGTATGCTGTAATTTGACACGCTCAATAAATTAGTCAAATATTAGAATTTTCTTAAATTTTACTAATTTATTCTTAAAACTATTACACTTGCAGATTCTAACAAACAATGTAAATTTTTGGTTCTTTTTCAGAATAGAAATTTTAAAATTTGTCTATTTTACTTTAAAATGTTATAACTTTGCAAATTTATTACAGAAAAACAAAATAGTAATTTTCTTGAATTCTATTGCTATAAAATATCAAAGTTACCGAAGAGTTGAAAATTTTTGGTTCATCTCTAAAATTAACAGTTCTAAAATTTGTCTATTTTGCTCACTAATGTTGTAATTTAGTACATTTATTACACAAGTCAGGAGTAATGAAATTACCAAATTTTGTTTCTATCGCCCTAAAACTACCAAAGTTACAGGTTTTAATCCAAAATGTTTGAAAATTTTTGGTTCATTTTCAAAATAACATTTTTAAAATTTGTTTTTTTTGCTCTATAATGTTTTAATTTTACATATTTTTTACACAAGTTAGAAAACTGTAAATTTCTTACGTTCTATTGCTATAACCATAAAACTACCGGAGTTATAGATTTTAATAAAAAATGTTTGGTTTGTTTCGGTTCATTTTTAAAATTAACATTTCTAAATTTAGTCTGTTTTGCTCTAGAATGTTGTAATTTGGCACATTTATTACACAAGCCAAAAATAGTAAATTTCCTAAATTTTATTGCTATGGTCTAAAAACAACCAGAGTTACAAGTCTGGTTAAAGTCTTATTTCAAAATGAACATTTGTAAAATTTGTCCGTTTTGCTCTATAATGTTGTAATTTAGTACGCTCTTTACACAAGTCAGGAGTAGTAAATTACCAAAATTTTATTGCTATAATCTAAAAACTACCACAATTACAAAATTTAATCCAAAACATTGAAAATTTTTAGTTCATCTGTAAAATGAACACTTTTAAAAATTGTCTATTTTTCTTTATATTGCTGTAATTTTGCGGGTTGTTTACACAAGTCAAAAACAGTAAATTTACTAAATTTGGTTGCTATAGTCTAAAAATTACCAAAGCTACAGATTTTATTGTAGTGTTGAAAATTTTGGTTCATTATTAACATTAACATTTCAAAAATTTGTCTGTTTTGCTCTATAATGCTGTAATTCGGCGTGTTATTTACACACGTCAAAAGTAGTAAATTTATTAAATTTTGTGGCTATAACTTCAAAATTACGACAGTTACAAAATTTAATCGAAAACGTTTACAATTTTTGGTTTATTTGAAAATGAACATATCTAAAAATTGTCTATTTTGCTCTATAATGCTGTACTTTTCCATATTTATTACAAAAATCAAAAATAGTCAATTTCCGAAATTTTATCGGTATGGCCTTACAACGACCAGAATTACAGACTATACTCCAAAATTTTAAAAGTTTTTGGTTCGTCTTCAAACTTGTAAAATTTGTCAAATTTTATTGCTATCTCCTAAAAACTACCACAGTTACAAACTTTAATCCAAAACGTTGAAAATTTTTGGTTCATCTCTAAAATTAACAGTTCTAAAATTTGTCTATTTTGCTCAATAATGTTGTAATTTAGTACATTTATTACACAAGTCAGGAGTAATGAAATTACCAAATTTTGTTTCTATCGCCCTAAAACTACCAAAGTTACAGATTTTAATCCAAAATGTTTGAAAATTTTTGGTTCACTTTCAAAATAACATTTCTAAAATTTGGTTTTTTTTGCTCTATAATGTTTTAATTTTACATATTTTTTACACAAGTTAGAAAACTGTAAATTTCTTACGTTCTATTGCTATAAGCATAAAACTACCGGAGTTATAGATTTTAATAAAAAATGTTTGGTTTGTTTCGGTTCATTTTTAAAATTAACATTTCTTAATTTAGTCCGTTTTGCTCTAGAATATTGTAATTTGGCACATTTATTACACAAGCCAAAAATAGTAAATTTCCTAAATTTTATTGCTATGGTCTAAAAACAACCAGAGTTACAAGTCTGGTTAAAGTCTTATTTCAAAATGTTCAAAATTTTTGGTACGTCTTCAAAATGAACATTTGTAAAATTTGTCCGTTTTGCTCAATAATGTTGTAATTTAGTACGCTCTTTACACAAGTCAGGAGTAGTAAATTGCCAAAATTTTATTGATATAATCTAAAAACTACCACAATTACAAAATTTAATCCAAAACGTTGAAAATTTTTAGTTCATCTGTAAAATGAACACTTTTAAAAATTGTCTATTTCTCTTTATATTGCTGTAATTTTGCGGGTTGTTTACACAAGTCAAAAACAGTAAATTTACTAAATTTTGTTGCTATAGTCTAAAAATTACCAAAGCTACAGATTTTATTGTAAAGTGTTGAAAATTTTGGTTCATTATTAACATTAACATTTCAAAAATTTGTCTGTTTTGCTCTATAATGCTGTAATTCGGCGTGTTATTTACACACGTCAAAGGTAGTAAATTTATTAAATTTTGTGGCTATAACTTTAAAATTACGACAGTTACAAAATTTAATCAAAAACGTTTACAATTTTTGATTTATTTGGAAATGAACATATCTAAAAATTGTCTATTTTGCTATATAATGCTGTACTTTTCCATATTTATTACAAAAATCAAAAATAGTCAAAATTACAACGACCAGAATTACAGACTATACTCCAAAATTTTAAAAATTTTTGGTTCGTCTTCAAACTTGTAAAATTTGTCAAATTTTATTGCTATCTCCTAAAAACTACCACAATTACAAAATTTAATCCAAAACGTTGAAAATTTTTGGTTCATCTGCAAAATTAACATTTCTAAAAATTGGCTATTTTGCTCTATAATGTTGTAATTCGGCGTGTTGTTTACACAAGTCAAAAGTAAGAAACTTACTAACTTACTAAATTTTGTTTTTATAGCCTCAAAACTACCAAAGTTGCAGGATTTAAAAAAATTTGATGCATTTTTGATTTTGATGCATAAAATTAACATTTCTAAAATTTGTCTATTTTGCTTTATGATGTTGTAATTTAACACATTTATTACACAAGTCAGGAATAGTATACATATAAAAGAGATTTTTATCATAAAATTTCTCTTGATATTCTCGTCTCTATCGTCTTTTCCTTCTCTCATTCTTTACTTCGCAACACTCAGTGGCGTCACCAGTTAACCCAAACAACTTTTTAAGATAAGCACATAAGCCAGATTCTTAAACAACACGTAATAAATGTTAATAACACCATGTTTACATTACTCATATCACGAGTTGGCAACAGCTGCTTGTATTTAGTGTTGGCGCTGCGAAGAAATGGCACATAAAGATCCACCTCCTCCTTACAGCAACCCTGGAAGTGGTGGAACCCAAATGACGACTATGGAATCACCGTCTGGACAACCACGTAAGTACCGTCATTATTACTATAGTTTGCTTAGTAAATAACCGAAGTAGATAAAATGCGAGCACCCAAAGATCCTAGAACTATATTTCCTATAAACACAAAAATATGGTTTTAAAAAAGTGATACAAAAACTGACCCCTGAGGGACCCCTCTGATAAAAATCCCAATAATTTTATCAGAAAATTATAAACCTTTTATTGGCGTATAAATGAGATAGTGGCAGTATTGTGTAACTGCTTGTTTAGAAAAGTCGTCATTTCATTAACCTATGGAAAAGGCAGCTGCTCCTTACAATCCTAATGGTAACTTTCGGCCAGAGTTACCACCAGGTTACCAACCTAATGACCCGGCGAATTATCAGTACAGGGTCAACGAACAACCTCACCTGTTACAGCCTCAGGCTCTTGTGATTCCACAACCTGTTGTAATGCAGCAACCACAACCCCAACAAAGTGAGTTATAAGAAAAATTTGCATTGAAACAATTAAATTCCTCGATGCAATTTATGAAATTATTGGAAAAATGCAGGGGCGATAAGGATTTTTAGATAACACTAAATGGGTACCGCTGATAGATTATAAACATAATACGTACCTGGAAACCGTTGGTTTGGATATAATGAATCATTATGACCTTCAATATCGTTATAATGTTGTTATTCATAGTCTCTTCCTTGTATGTACAGGAAATGATGATGGTACTTTTTTTTGTTACGAGCTGGTTTAGTTATAGTGTCCTAAAAGTAGCGCTCAGTGGGTTATCTACCTTCTTTGTATTTTACAGTTGTTTTATACATTTTTTGTTTATTTCCATGTTATTGATTGTTATAGTTCTCTTTGTCTTGTTTAGTTTATATCTTGTTTCTGCTCTTCTTTCCAAATTCTTTTTGCCGTTTCTATACGTAACTTTCTTTAGCTTCTGTCTCACTTCTTTTCTTATTCTCATTATTATTATCATTGCTAGCCTGTCCACTTTTTAAATGGTTCCTTAAAACTTAAACTTGGAAAAAGTTTTTTTTTGATAAATATTTATTCTTATTGATATATAATTTCTCTTATCTCTATCAAACATTTTTAAACTATTCAAACCAAATCATTATCACTGTTATCTTAATGGCACTTTCCACTTTTTGTTTTTTTTTTTTTAATTTTGGAGCACTCGTTCTCTCCCGCAAGGAGCCACTTTCGGACCACTTCTTTCAAACAGATCTCTATAGATTTCGGGGAATACCACTTTTGCGTCCCGATTGATAATCAGCGTTATTTTAAACCGCTTATCGCCTGTACAAATATGCACGCTACACAAACAAGCGACTTCTCACGCCCAGAGAGCAACAGACGTTCTGTGATATCAGCAGATGTGAGCGGGGCCATTGCGAAGTTAGTTTGTGAATTATAATTTAAGCGTGGAGGTGAAAAAATGGACAAAACACAGCCACCTCCTTATTCCGTTATGGAGACGCAACCAACGGCGCCCATGGTGCAAGCGCCGGCGTCGCCGCCTGTGCAAAGTAAGTAAAGATTTCTGGGTGTGGAGCGATGGCTGATAACAGAAAAACTGGAAGTTGTAAAATTGGGGTAATTGGAATAAGGCGTGACCAGGGCCGGCTTCGAAAAGAGGAGAAACTTTGTTAGGAGTCAGGAAGAGAAGGAGTGGGGTTAGGGGGAGGTTTGCAAACAAAGAAATGGAGAGTGTTTTTGATTTTTTTTATTATTATTTTATTCTCTCAGTTCGTATTGTTTTTATCCAGATTTTAACAAAATTTTCTTCTTTTGGTCGTTCGTTTATATTTGTTTTTCTTTGTCGTTTTTACATTCTTTTTCGAGTTTTGGTAACCCACCTCATGTACCGGTGGTCCACTACTGATTTTTTTTTCTCGCAGATGTCACCCACGTGACCGTGAACACCCAAGCACAACACGGCGGAACTTGCCCAGTCTGCCATCATGGACGATTTGTCTCAGGATTCACCCTCTGTGGATGGTTGTGCGCAATTTTTTGCTTTCCTTGCGGTATTCTCTTCTGCTGCTGCTGCATGCGAAACAAGAAATGCAACCATTGCGGCTTCTCCGTCTCATAAACTGCTTTTGTATTTAGGTTAAAATGTCACTTTTTCTTTACAAAAATAAAAATTCAAGCGGTCGCTCTAATTTTTACTTCCTTATCACTCAGAAGGTCAACATCCTTCGATGACCGTGTGCGAAACCTGAAGTTCTATTCTATGTAAATCAGGGAAATTAATTTTAATATAAAAGAGAGCGACACAGTGAAAGCATTTTGCAAAGATGCTTTTTCGAAGATCGTTGAATTTCGGTCTGATTGATGTTGTGGTATTCGTTGCCTTCACTGTGCTCTCCTACTTCTTCTGGAAGCGGAGACGGTTGTACTACCATGCGGCGAAGATCTCTGGGCTTTCTGGTCTTCCTTTGGTTGGAGCCATCCAATTTTTAATTGGCGGAAGAGAAGGTAAGACCTGAACGCTAGAGTTCGTGCTTAGTTCTAGTTTCAGAGACTTACAACACTGTGATGACGCTCTGTAAGAATTCGCCTACCATCTTCAAGATTTGGTTGGGGCCTTACTTATATTGTAGCACGTCCCGACCGGAAGACATAGAGATAATTTTGACCAAGTCTTTGAACAAAGGGGAATTTTATCATCTAGCTGACGACTACTTCCACCAGTCACTTCTAGTTTCAAAATGTTGGTAACACGTCGTGGAGATTCTTTCTTACCCTTGGTTTGTAGTGAGTGTCTGGAAGGAGCGGAGGAAGGCGATCAATCCGACTTTCAACATCAATGTGTTGAATTCTATGGTGCCGATCTTGGTGAAGTATGCTGACAGGTTGAAAGAGGCGATGGTGGAAGAGTGTGGGTGGAAAAACGAGCCCAGGGACTTATTTTCACTGTTCTGGAAGCACACTTTCGAGTCGGCGTGTGGTAAGCAAAATCTGGACTTTCTAGACTCTTATTTTTGGTTGTAGAGACCATCGGAGACCTCGACGCGGATCTTCTGACTGGAAAGGATGACTACTTGAAAGGGCTCTTTAGATACGAAGAGATTCTCACTAATCGCTTCTATTCCTTCTTTTTCCAAAGCGACTACTTGTGGAGTTTTGCGACGTTGAAGAAGGAAGCCGCTGAGATTTCTAAGCGAGCCCAAGATTTTGTGGAACAGGTGAGTGGGCTCTTGGAGACGATATTCTTACATTCTTTTTTTTTAGATGATAAGAGTGAAGAAAATATCGCCGAATGCGAACGAAAATTTTCCTCGCAGAAAGCGCTTTCTCAATTACCTGCTGGAGCTTGAAAACGATGGAAAAATTGCACACGAGGCTCTCCTAGAAGAGACTCCTTTAATGCTCTTCGCTTCTAGTGAGACGACAGCCATCGCGATGAGCTCTTTTTTTCTTGTTCTAGGTATCTACCCACAAATACAGGTCTACCAACTAAATTTTCATAAGCACAAACTCACAGTGACTTCCAGGAACGCATCTACCAGGAACTGTGCTCTCTGGGTCATAACACGTTGACTCTTGAAGACATCAATCGGATGGACTACCTCGAACGAGTTATCAAAGAGACGTTGCGTCTTTTCCCTCCCATTCCTTTGTTCTTAAGAAAACTGGATAAAGATGTCGTTTTAGGTTGTTCCCTAGTCTTGAACCACCCCACGTGACTTCTGTTTTACAGATTCCTGTACTCTTCCGGCTGGTTCTAGAGTCTTTTTTGTCGTTCCTCACATTCATAGAAAGGAGGAATTGTGGCCTGATCCTCTCAAGTTTGATCCTGATAGGTTCCTGCCTGAGGAAGTCGAAAAGAGGAGCCGTTGTGCGTACGTGCCTTTCAGTTTTGGGCCTAGAAATTGTATAGGTGGGTAGGTTGGCAGGTTTTAGGCTGTGTTTGAGTGTTTTTTTTTAGGTTTGAAGTATGCGATGTTGTCGATGAAGGTTATCTTGGCGACTTTGATTAAAGAGTATAGAGTGGTGAAGAATGTGGATTATAAGAGTATTGAAGAAATTGATTATAATTTTCTGTTGGTGGCCAAGGCCAAGAAAGGATATAGAGTACTTTTGGAGAAGAGAAAGAAAGAAGAAGGCTTGTTAGGTAATTAAATAAATAAACAATTTTGATCACCTTTAGTGACAGTGAGTTGGAATTGTCCTAAACTTTTTTGCAAACCCTTGTTCTATAAATAACAACTTTTCTGTTCTAGATAGAACTTTATACACTTATAATTTTGACCAGTTCTTCGTTTCTTTCAATCAAAAAAACCGAGCTTCGTCGTAAAGTAAGAAATTTTTATTTCTAATTTCCTGCTACAGCAAAGCTATTAACGCACGCATTTCGAATGCGTTAACAAGCCATTACCAAATCCAAAATTTAGGAACAACTTTTCTGTTGGTAAAGTACATTGAACAAAATGACAAATGTCAGTGTGAGTTGAAGCGGACAGTTCAATCCAAATACATAGAATTTTATCGACAGTAAATTAACCCTTTACCCATTTACAGCAATTTACCGTATTTGAAGTAAAAAGCAGGTAATTTCTGAATTCATCTTAGAACACTAGTTTTGCAATTTCACTTAGAAAAAAAGACAATGATGTCATGTCTACTTGACTCAAAGTTATAATGTCAACTTTGGAAAGTTTCACAAAATCGCCTACCTAATAAACAAATTAGAAAAAATTGCATATACAACTTAAGAGCAATAGTGCTGCTAAGTTGGGCTCGTGTCCTAATATAAGCCTTATAAAACTTGTTTTTTTATGTACTATTTATAAATAGAATTTATACAAGATACACGTCAGATTCTGGAACACAATTGAACCTTCTAAAATTGTATGGCTTATTACATTTTTTCAAAATTTTCTTTGTCATTTTTTTATATTTTTGTTTTTCTTCTTTCTTTTTGTATTTTTTGTTTTTGTTTTTTCTTGTCTTGTTCTCAAAAATTCAGAATACTTATTTTGAAAATACTGTCGAAAAATTTTGGGAATTAATTATATCGTAAATTCCATCTGCAAGAAGAATCAAAGTTGCGAGAAGATTTTCGGAGCAAGCTGTATTTCGGTCCTGCCCGCTACTGAAACAACGATGGAACCAAAATCATCTGGCGCACTTAGCACAAGGAGTTCCAATAATAATGCCACAGCAAGCTCTATTTCAACCGCTGATGACTAAAAATTTTAATAACTGTATTCTTATCTTTATTAAATAATAAAATATAATAATAAAAAAATTTTACACTCGTATACAGGTGATTCAAAAACAATTTCTCATGGGTGTCACCCAATGAAGTTACATAATTTTTTGCTTCCATTGTGGTGTTCCCTTCTGCTGCTGCTGCATGCGAAAGAAGAAATGCATCCATTGCCGATTTTCCGTCTAATAAACTGCTATTGTAACTAGGTAAAAAATGTCACTTTTCTTTACAAAAACAAAAATTCATGGGGTCACTAAGGTTAACAAGGTTATGATTGGAGGTCAACATCGTTCAATACGTCTGGGAAACCTCCATTCCTATTCTATGTAAATTAGGAAAATTGATTTGAATATAAAATAGAGCGACACAGTGTAATCACTTTGTGAAAATGCTTTTTCAAAGGTCGTTGAATTTCGATCTGATAGATGTTGTGGTTTTTGTTGTCTTTGCTGTGGTCTTCTACTTCTTCTGGAAGCGGAGATGGTTGTACTACCATGCGGCGAAGATTTCCGGGTCCTCTGGTCTTCCTTTGATCGGAGCCATCCAAGTTTTGATCGGCGGAACAGAAGGTAACACTTAAACGTTAAAGTTCGTGCTTAGTTCTAGTTTCAGGGGCTTACAACACTGTGATGACGCTCTGTAAGAACTCGCCTACCATCTTCAAGATTTGGTTGGGGCCCTACTTATATTGTAGCACCTCCCGACCGGAAGACATAGAGATAATCTTGACCAAGTCTTTGAACAAAGGGAAATTCTATCATCTTGCTGACGACTACTTCCACCAGTCACTTCTAGTTTCAAAATGTTGGTAACACGTCGTGGGAAGTCTTTCTTATTCTTGGTTTATAGTGAGTGTCTGGAAGGATCGGAGGAAGACGATCAATCCGACTTTCAATATCAATGTGTTGAATTCTACGGTGCCGATCTTGGTGAAGTATGCTGATAGGTTGAAAGAGGCGATGGTGGAAGAGTGTGGGTGGAAAAACGAGCCCAGGGACTTATTCCCACTGTTCTGGAAGCACACTTTTGAGTTGGCGTGTGGTAAGCAAAATCTGGACTTTCTAGACTCTTATTTGTGGTTGTAGTGACCATCGGAGACCTCGACGCGGATCTTCTAACTGGAAAGGATTACTACTTGAAAGGGCTCTTTAGATACGAAAAGATCCTCACTATTCGCTTCTTTTCCTTCTTCTTCCAGAGCGACTACTTGTGGAGTTTTGCGACGTTGAAGAAGGAAGCCGCTGAGATTTCCAAGCGAGCCCAAGATTTTGTGGAACAGGTGAGTGGGCTCTTGGAGACGACATTCTTACATTCTTTGTTTTAGATGATAAGAGTGAAGAAAATATCGCCGAATGCGAACGAAAATTTTCCTTGCAGAAAGCGCTTTCTCAGTTACCTCCTGGAGCTTGAAAACGATGGAAAATTCGTCCACGAGGCGGTCCTAGAAGAGACTTCTTTAATGCTCGCCGCTTCTAGCGAGACGACGGCTATCGCGATGAGCTCTTTTTTTCTTGTTCTAGGTATCTACCCACAAATACAGGTCTACCAACTAAATTTTCGTACTCGCAAACTCACAGTTACTTCCAGGAACGCATCTACGAGGAGCTCTGCTCTCTGGGCCATAAACCGTGAACTCTCGAAGACATCAATCGGATGGACTACCTCGAACGGGTCATCAAAGAGACGATACGTCTTTTGCCTCCCATTCCTTTGTTCTTAAGAAAACTGGATAAAGATGTCGTTTTAGGTTGTCTCCTGGTCTTGAAACACCCCACGTGACTTCTATTTTACAGATTCCTGTACTCTCCCGGCTGGTTCTAGAGTCTTTTTTGTCGTTCCTCACATTCATAGAAAGGAGGAATTGTGGCCTGATCCTCTCAAGTTTGATCCTGATAGGTTCCTGCCTGAGGAAGTGGAAAAAAGGAGTCGTTGTGCGTACGTGCCTTTCAGTTTTGGGCCTAGAAATTGTATAGGTGGGTAGGTTGGCAGGTTTTAGGCTGTGTTTGAGTGTTTTTTTTAGGTTTGAAGTATGCGATGTTGTCGATGAAGGTTATCTTGGCGACTTTGATTAAAGAGTATAGAGTGGTGAAGAGTGTGGATTATAAGAGTATTGAAGAAATTGATTATAACTTTCTGTTGGTGGCCAAGGCCAAGAAAGGATATAGAGTGCTTTTGGAAAAGAGGACAAAAGACGAAACGTTAGATTTTTATAAAAACAAACTAAGAAATTAGTTTAAAAAAACAAAACAAAAGAAGTAGACCTCTGACTCTAGACCGTTTCCTTCCAGATAGTTAAGCAGACCTAAAGAACTCACTTGTTTTCTTATTTTCTTCTAGATATACTAGTTGTCCAAATATATGTTCCTGAATTATGTCCATTTCATTTTGTACACTAGAGTTTGAATAAAAAGCTATTTTTGTTTATTAAAATAATTTAACATTATTGCAAACTAACTGAGAAATAATGTTTCAAAAATGTATACCAAAAAAATTCCTCCAATTCTATATTCTTCCAGATAATAAAATTTAGATTTTATTTAACAAAGTTAGACTCTGCTTATGTAGAAATATCATGTATGTTAATCGAAAGACAAGAATGTAAAAAAACTGATCATCTGCATCTTTATTGGCCAACGTTGAAGCATTTTCCTCTAATATCCGCTTGCCAAAATATTTTTTTCTCCTGGGTCGCGTATCTTAATTAAAAGACAAAAACATACTCAAAACGGTCATCTGCGTCTTTATTAGTCAACGTTTCTACTACAAACTGATTAAGTTTCGCCACATTTACAAAAAAAAATTGTATGTGTCTAATAAAACATTTAGGTACAACGATTTTAAGTTTTATTTGAACAAATCGAGTTTCTATACCTTTTCCTAATTATTATTTAAATAGAAAATATTTCCACGTCTTATCTTTAACCGTTAATAAAAATCTCACTAACAGGCACTCGTGACAACACGCTATTAAATAAAGCCTGAAACACTCTCCTGAAAACTTCTTCATATTTCGGCTTCAAATCAGCCCAAATCTCCCGCCAATTATCGTTCATTACATAATTAATATTGGTCGCTAGAATCTCCTCCCCGTTGTAGAGATTTTCAAAATTGAAGAACATTTTCTGGGGATTTATCTCCAAACTGCTGTTGGTAACCCTGAGATGTTTGCGACCACGTTTCCTGTATTCTTTAAAGTAGTAAGAATGATAACAGCGGACTTCGTCTGCGAAAAAAAATAACGTATTGAATTTTCCAAAATTTTGCATAATTACCTAAAATGATGGTCGCAGTCCCATTTCCATTAATATCCATGACCACCATGCTCCCATTGAACAAATAGTTCGTATCGACTTTGAGCTGCGGAGATCTGCACGTCATGCTCATATTAAGAGCCTCGAGATCCACTTCTACGTCCGGACACGACATCGCGGTGAACCCGGAAACTTTGAAATCGGTGTAATTCTGCTCGAATCCGGTGGGGCCACTTCCGGTCCCTATATAAATCGCCGGAATTACCAAGGGATCCATGCTAGGCAGCCCGATTTTTCTCATGGGTTTCCCGAGCTGTCTTATAGCGTCCGGAATCGCCTTGCTGAGACACTCGTTGAAATCTTCTTTCTTGGCGTCGCATTTTTGGAAACTCGGAGCTAAAATTCGTGATAACGAACAAAATGAGGAGATAAGAAAAAACTTACGTAGTTTCCGAGCTGCGGCCACCACAAGAACTGCACAGATGAACACGAGGTTCTTCATCGTCTTCGCGCTGCGATTCCGGGACTTCCTTTTTTATATCCTCGCCCCAAAAAACAGCAGTGTTATTAAAACTCGTTCTGACCTACTCAACAAAGACACGAATTACAGTTAGAGATGATTGCGGTCAGGTTGGAGAAACTGGGACGTGACTTGCGGGAGAAAAATAAGGAAAAAGCTTGAAATTTTTGTGGAAATTTGCGGTTTTCACAGCTTTCACTTATGTTAAGATTGGAATCAAAGTTTTAGTTTGTTTGTTTAGAGAAGTAACTGGTGACCATGGTCAAGGTCTGAGACCGAAGAACTGCTAATGATGTAACGGTGCAGGCAATTTATTGGTGTCTGAGTTCAGAGAAATTCGTGCCTCGGATGGCCTCTGGAGTGTGAGACGTACGTCGATGCTTAATCGGTTTTCGCTCAGTGGTGTGAACAAGCAATAGTCGCATCATTGTGTAGGAAAAAGAGGCCAATAAAAATGTTATTCGTCGAAAGACATTTCCGATCTTAGTAATAAATTAACACAGTTACGCTACAGATGCAATTTTAGATAATATGAGAGTTTGTATATTTTTGTACTTTGCTGTAATTTTTTCGTGTTAAAATAATGTTATGACATTTTTTGGGCAACCAGTGCAGGTATGGAAATAAAAAGTGAACACTTCATTGAGTCCATGTCATATTTCCACATAAAAAGTGTCAAATTTCGTTGTTTTATAATGTGGAAAAATCTAGATACAGAAATCTACTTTTTTGGTCTTGATAAATAAAATTTTCCAGATAACTTTAGATCAAATCTAAGAATTTTGATTGTAAGCGGTAACACGCGCTTCTATCCTAAGTGTGAAAAATTCTACACATTTTGTTTGAAGAACTTTAATCAATTATAAAGTTTTGAATTCTGACACAATTTCGACGTTTTTTTTTATAAATTCTAGGAATTCTTAGGAAAAATTTGTTTTCTTGCGGGAAAAAATGTCATTTATGGCACAAGGTTGCAGCTATGTTTTATTTTCGATACCACAAAAAGATTAAAGTAGAGCTGGCTGTACTACTTGTACGAAGTGCAACAGATGATTTCGGTTCCATCGTTGTTCCAGCAGAGGGCAGGAATGAAATAGAGCTTGCTCCAAATATTTTCGTAAGTGGAATGTACGACGTAATTCTCAGCTACCGAACTTGATGACCACCCACCATATCTATTGAGCTCCAGCATGTCCGCACCACCGTCCACCAAAACCGAAGCAGAGGTCCGCCAATCTTTCAAATTTTGTTTTCTCCAAAATGATGGAAATTTCGGGTTCATCTTCATAATAACACATTTCTAAAGTTTGTCTCTTACCAGAAAATTTTAATCCAAAATGTTGAAAATTTTTGGTTCATCTTCAAAATGAATCTGTTTTTTTGCGCCATATTGTTGCAATTTGGCGGATACATTACATCCGTCAAATGTATTAAAATTGCCAAATTTTATCAAAACTACCAAAGTTGCAGATTTTAATCCAAAATGTTGAAAATTTTTGGTTTATCTCCAAAATGAAAATTTTTAAAATTTGTTTGTTTTGCTCTATAATGTTGTAATTCGGCCTAGTAATTACACAAGCCAAAAGTATTGAATTTCTTGAATTTTATTACTATAGCTTTAAAAATACCAAAGTTACACATTTTTATCCAAAATTTTTGGTTCGTCTTCAAAAGCACTACGCGTCACCATCCACCAGAAGCGAAGCAGAGGTCCGCCGAAATCATTCTGGTTCTGGGACAAACTATACTTTTTCTATTTTGGTAACGCAATTATAGACTACCGAAGATGTATAGGTGGGCAATTTTTCAGTCTTTAGTGTATACAGTTTCGAATTTTCTAGGAACTAAACTCAGCTCCGCTCCTGTAGCCTTTTGATTCACTTCACCCAATGATGATGATGCTTCAGGAGACGATTAATTTTTCACCAAACAGTTGAATTGTTTGAAAAAATGTCACAGCAACCAAGATGAACGTGGAGATAAAAATAAAATTTAGAAATTGAACGAATTTGGGGCATTTGCTACGCTCATGCGCTAAACTTTGACAGTAAAACATTCAAATTACACAGTTTTAATAAATTTTAAGTAAAAAATAAATAAAAATTGGTTTATTAACAGCCATTTACCGGTTCATTTACAAGGAGTCATATTTTAATCGCTCTATATACCGAAAAACATAAACATGTCGTCTTATTAACTGACCTTATTATTTATTTGACACTTTAACCTTTTTTGGTCAGTCATTATTTATTTATAAGACGATAACATGACTCACTTGACAAAAAGACGCGGCGCTTGGTACACTTTTTTTTTTAATAACATAGTAGTTAATGGTTCAGCTCTTTTAGTACACGCTCAGTCATGTTATCCTCCGATTATATTAATACTGCCCAATTTTTTTCGAACGCCCATTTTCAGTAATTACTAGACAAATTTTCTAATACATCCTTAATGTCTATATTGAGCGACCTTTAATGGTAATAAGATCACTTTCTTTCAATCTGTGAAAATGGTCAGTTCACTTTCCAAAAACTGGTCAAAAAAAGGTAACAAAATTCTGAAAATTTCTATCGTGGTAACTTTTAATTTAGATGACCAGCTCTGGTATTTGCGCATTCTGTGCGTAGATTTATTTCAAAATCGTCTGATGAGAATTGTTACGATGATGATCTCGACGAGTTTACTTCTTCTGATGATGGTTCAGACAGTTTTGTTCTTGCAGAAGTTCAACGGAATTTACTTCATTAAGTACTTGGCGTTCTACGGAGGCTCTTTTTTTGTAAGTACTGAAAAAAAGGGACAGACTTGAAAGGTTCTTGTAGCTCGTGGTTTCTCTTTATACACTTCCTAGAATGTCGGATCTTTGTCAAGAAGCTATAAATGAAGATCGTATAATTTGGACGACGAACAGTGCGAGTTTAGCTACCAAGAAGAAAATTTTCTTGGAAGTTCTTTTGATTTACATTGCTGTTGTTGCTATTGAAATCGTAGCTATAGCTTCTGGAGTCACTCATATGTTGCCTCTTCCGGATGATGATGACCTTTTTTTTCCTTTGGCGCTTTTCAAACAGTTTTTACCGCAGTGGGAAAGTTTCCTCTCGTGGAATTTTAGAGTCAGCTTCGTTCCTGTTTCCTTCATGCTTCCGGCTCTCTTCTACACGGCCGTTTATTCTACAACTTTTTTGCGGTTTCAGCTTTATTTGTTGATTGACTTCTTGGAAACCATAGATGAAGAGCATGATCCAGAAGAGGAAAAACAGTACCAAAAGATGATTCAAAAGAAGCTAGAAATTGGGATTAGAAGACATACTTATCTCAGCGGGTGAGTTGAAAATTCATCAAACTCTAGATTCTTTTTTTAGAATCCTCAGAGAGCTGCATGGCAAGTTCAGCTCGCTCATCTTTATTTTCCAAATCGCTGGCGCTATTTTCGGCATTAGCATCTTGGTTTTTTATTTCTCAGTATGTTGATATTACTATCCTTTCGCTTAAATTTTCTCAAAGTTTCAAGGAACTTTTGAAGGACGATATCCTCGCATCATCACCTTGGTTCTCGCAGCTCTACTTACGTTTTTCCTCACCATCTTCTCAGGACAGATGCTGGAAAACGTGGTAAAACTTTCTTTCAGTTTTATAAATTTTTGCAGTGACATTTCTAGTCCGACGAGCTCTTAGAAGTTTTAAAAAGAACTAATTGGTACGACTGGAATAAAAAAAATAAAAAAACGTACTTAATCTTCCTGACCAATCTAAAAACGATGAAAACGAAATTTTCGGAAAATGTGTCTGTTAATTACAATTTGGGCGTTGCGGTGAGTGGAAATTCCGAAACGTTGTAAAAGTAATTTTCGTTTTCAGATAGCTAAGTCGATTTACTCGGCGGTTTCTGTAATGAGCCGACTTAAACATTTAGATTATTCACAGTGAAGTTTTTTTCTGCAGCAAAAACACAACTTTCAACGCTTGTTACACAACGAAAGTTTTACTGGTAGCACAAAAATTTTCAAAATATGATTATGTTTTTGTTTTTACGGTTAGAACTCATTTGATTTTCATTTTTGCAACAAAACACACCACTTTCCACGCCATCAAAATAATTTGTAATCAAATCATCCTTGAAACCGAAAACGTATGTCCATATTTGATTCACACTTATAAATGTCAGTTTAAAAATAAAATAGAGAAAAGTTTCAAACACGACTTTGTCAAAAAGCGCAAATTTTCAAGAAAATTCATATTTCCATCAATAACACGTCGCAGCATAACAAAGACATACGTTATCGGTTTTAAGAATGACTCGATCACAAGTTATCTTGATGGGTCGATACAATAAATGTTTTATTGATGGGTCACGTCACACGCAAATTGTTAAATTTTTATTATCGTTAGCTCAGCGAGAACGGAGAAACAAACTGATCGAAAAAAGTGCAGAAAATCTTTTGCTCGTCCATTTTGTAATTTTTGATTTTTGATAGTCGCACTATTTGCGTCTAGAGACCTACAGGCCGAAGAGTCGATGACCGATATGTCCAAGAAATACGCTTATTTCACGGGGACAATGGAATTTAGGACTTAAGTTTTAGTTTTTGGATGATAATGCACCTCCACATCGTGTTCACTGTGTCACAGAGAAATTGGAAATGTTGGAAATTGAGTGTTTGCCGCTTCCAAAGCGTTCGCCAGATCTCAACCCAATTGAGCCTGCATGGAACATACTTGGTCGGGCAGTAGCGGACCACCAACCACCAGTGGCGCACCTACAAAATTTGGGTCTTACACTGCCAATATTATGAAACAATTTGGATCAAGACGCTTTGGATCAGCTATTTTTTTCACTTAAATTTTATGACATTTTCCTGAGTTAATTAATTTTTTATAAATTTAAATTTTCGCGGTCTTGCAAATTAGCAATTTTCTGTTTATAGACATGTTTTTTGTTTGTTAACAAAACAAAAAATACGAACCCTTGAAGTTTACAAATTGTATTTGTTTTAATGTTAGATTATGGAAAATATTTCAAAAATCTGTTTTTTTAGAAAAAAATATTATTTATGGCACAAGGATGTAAAGCGCAAGTAAAGGAAATAAACAAATTTAGATAAATATCGAAGCGAATTGATTTTTAGACTTGCACAATCTCAATGATATACTGGTCGCTGCTTTCGCCGCTCTTCAGCAACATTTTTGGTAGATGCAGTGGTAACATCACAACCTTGAAATGTCGTGGCGGATGGCAATCAACAGAAGCCCCAGAAGGTTAAATAACTTAATGTATCAGATTCCAAACTCGTTACAGAATATACTATTTTACTTAGGTTAAGTTGTTGATTTAAGTAGACTTTCGATTGTTGGTTTAGATGAAAATCCAATATACGCAGAGTTATTCTCAATATCAAAGTTTTTGGAACTACCTTATAATCCATAGAATATAGTTTCCAATAATGACAAAGTTTTCTAATAAATCTATAATGAGCATTGGCATAGCTAAACTTTTTATTAATTATTAATTATTAATCAAGTATTGAAAAAGTCTGTTTTTTTATTGTTTTTTGTGATTTTTCGGTTCCCTGTCCCTTCTTGTACTCGGCAAAAGAAAAAAAAACTCAAAAATTTGCTTGTGAATTTATTTAAGTTTATGTGTTATCAATAACATTTATTGTATAACAAACGTGGACAGTTGCAGGAAAAAAATGTGTGTAAAATTTTTACTGTGAATAGTCCAATTGTTTAAGTCCGTTCATTACAGAAACAACCGAATAAATCGATTTGGCGATCTATAAATTAAAATAACTTTTTCTGCGTTCTTCATTTTCACTCACCGAAACACCCAAATTGTAGTTCACAGCTAGACTTTCAGAGAATTTCATTTTAAATGTTTTTTGATTGGTCAGAAATATTAGGTACAATTTCTTATTTTCTTGATTCCAGTTGTACCAATTGTTCATTCCTAAAACTTTCAAGAGTTTGTTTGACTAGAAATGTCGTTAAAAAATAAGCGTTATTATAAAAGGAAATTTTTACCACATTTTCCAGCATTTGTCCGGAGAAGATGGTGAGGAAAAACGTGCCTAAAGCTTCAAGAATCAAAGTAATGATGCGAGGATATCGTTTTTGAAAGTTCCTTGAAACTATGAGAAAATTTAAGCGAGTTGGTAGAAAAATTCACTTACGGAAAATATAAAAGTGATGATGCTGATGCCAAGAATGGCACCTCCAATGCTGAATATAAAAATAAGTAGACTAAACTTGGCTTGGCACTGGCTAAGAGCCCTAAAAAAAATCCAAAGTTTGACCAAATATTTATTTACTTGCGGAGATAAACATGTCTTCCAATCGCAATTTCGAGCTTTTTTCGAATCATCTCGTGGTACTGATTTTCTTTCTTAGGATTATATTTTTCTTCTATAGTTTCTAAAAAATCGATCAACAAAAACGCAAAAAGGTCATACAGTAAACGGCTGTGAAAAAAAAAGCCGGAAGCATTAAAGCAATAGGAACAAGAGAGACTCTAAAACCCCATGAGAAGAAGCTTTCCCACTGCGAAAAAGACTTTCCATAAAGTGCCAAAGGAAAAACAAAATCATCATCATCCGGAAGAGGTAACATAAAAGTGACCCCACAACTTATTGCTACAATTCCAATAACAACAACAACAATATGAGTCAAAAAAGCCTCCAAGAAAATCTTTCTCTTGGTAGCCATACTCGCACTGTTTGTAGTCCAAAGCAAGAAATTTCTGTTTACAGCTTCTTGACAGATATCTGATATTCTAGGAAGAGCATAAAGATCCGCCACGTACTAGAATTTTTTTTATCAAAACTGTAGCTTTTTTCGGTTAACACTTACAAAAAAACAAACTCCATAGAACGGTAAGAACAAAAAAAAGTATGTCGCATCGAACTTGTGCAAGAAGAGAACTGTCTGGAACACCAACAGAAGAAGCAAAGTCGTCGAGATGATCCTCGTAACCACTTTCATCACACGATTTTGAAATAAATCCACGCACAAAATGCGCAACAACCAGAGATGGTCATCTGAATTAAAAAGTTGACGAGTTTTTGAAATTTATAGATTTGTTACCTTTTATTGACCAGTCCGTAGAAAGTGGAGTGACCATTTTCACAGACTGATGGAAACTGCTCAACTCATAATCAAAAGCCGCTCAATTTTAACATTAAAGATGTATTTGAAAATTAGATCATTATAGGAAACGAGTAATAGGCGGTGTAGTTATGTATAATGAGACAATACGTTTACGTTTACAGATAGAGCTAAGTTTCTTGCTGTTGCATAAGTTTTGAACATAAATTGAGAACTTAAAGCTGTGAAAGTATAATTTGTACTTAAATTGGCAGTTTAGGGATAAATTGCTATATTCAGGATATAAGAGAGAAAAGGTGAAAAGAAAAGCAACAAAGCGTTGAAATAAGCGTTGTCCTGAGAAAATGGTAAGGAAAAACGCAACTAAAGCTGCAAAAATCAAAGTGATAATGCGAGGATATCGTCCTTCAAAAGTCCTTTGAACTTTGAGAAAATTTAAGGAAGTTGGTAAAACAATTAGCTTACCATGAAGTAAAAAATAGAGATGCTGATGCCAAGAACTGCTTCTGTGACGTAGAAGATAAAGATGAGCGAGCTAAACTTGATTTAGGACTCGCTGACGACTCGAAAAAGAATCTGTCTTTTTCCCCAGTTCCAACTTACCCGTAGAGATAAGCAAGTTTTCTAATTCCAATTTCGAGATTCCTCCGTATCATCTCTTAGTATTGTTTTTCTATACTTTTCATCTATAGTTTCTAGTTAGAAACGTAAAAATGTCGTAAAATAAAGAACCATGTAAAAGATAGCGGAAAGGATAAAAAAGACAGGAACAAAACACACTCTGAAACTCCACGACAGGAAACTTTCCCACTCCGGAAAAAACTTTTCGAAGAGTGCTAAAGAAAAACAAAGATCAACATCATCCTGAAGAGGCGACATATGAGTGACCCCAGAAGCGATCACTACCATTCCATGAGCAATGATAGCAAACTGAGTCAATTTAGTCTCGAAGAAGATCCTCCTCTTGGTTGCCAAACTTGCCCTCTTCATCGTCCAAACCAAAAAATTTCTATTTACAACTTCTTGACAGATATCTGACGTTTTAGAAACTACATAAAGAGCAGCCACGAGCTGAAAAAACGTTTTAGAAAGTAAACTTTTGCTTTCTCTCGGTAGTTACAAAAAATGAAGCTCCATAGAACGCCAAGTACTTAATGGAGTACATCGCGTTAAATTTTTGCATAAAGAAAACTGTCTGAAACATTTTGGGGAAAAGTCGACGGATCATCTAAACAAAGAGTAGACACCCTTACAAGAAAAAGAAAATGGTTATTTTTTCTTGACCAATTTTCGAAAAGTGGAGCTACCATCTGTACAGACCGAAAATAACTAGAGCAATTTGCAGAATATAATAATAAAAATTGTATTAAATGTTTTCGTCATTATTGGAAACAAGCATTTAAAAATTATTAAACAGCATGTACTCAGAGAAAAAAAAAAGATTTTTTGTTCACAGAAAGCGCTCAATTTTTTAATCCTTGCATTATTTTTGAATAAACAGCTAGTACAAGTACTCAGTACTTCATTAAAAGAACAAAAACGCGATTTTCGTGGATGATGAAAATATTAAAAATTAGTCATTATCCTTAAGAAATTATCGAATTGCCGCTAATGAGAAAATTATTGAGTTTTCACTTAAACCGACAACCTGAAACTACAATTTAACTAAAGAAAAAATATTTTCTTTTGTTCACTTGTTCTCAAGACATTTTTTTTGTTTGGTAATATTTAACAGCCTACCAAGACAAACCTAAATGCAGAAAAACCAATAACTTGGTAAAACGAATAACATTTTCGACCATAATTGTTGTACATAATCTAATTATTATTGGTCCTATTTTTGCACTAAAAAGATAAGTTTTATTTACTAAAGTCAATAATGTTTTTGTCGTTTGACGCATTATCGACTTGGATCGATACATTTTTATGTAACGCTCTGATAAAAAAAACACTATTTAATTTTCGAAAGCATGCAATGGTGGAAATTGGAAAGATTTCTGTAATGCGCACGCACTTGGGGATTTTGTGGTGCCTACGTTAAAAAAATGTCATTTACAAACATTTGTAATGAAAAGGTGTGTTTATTAAATTAGAGTAAATTATTAATGACAAATTTAAAATATAAACAACACAAACTGAAAAAAACATCTGCCAGTCAAAAAAAAGCATATCTAACTTGGGTGAGATGACAGTTACAATCCTAGCGTCTTATTATCATCTCAACCTTGGTCGATAACGTACTATTTGTATCGATTGCCAAAAATACTTACCGTGGCTCAACATGTGAATTAAACATGTATTAAAATGAAAGATCATTGAGAAGCAACATTTAAACAACCTTAAGAACCATAAAACAATGAAGATTTGATGAAGAATAAAACTATAAAAAACTAATGACTGTCTAAAAAAAAATTATTGAATTACTGCTAATAAGACAATTATTGAATTTTCTTTAAATCAACGATCTGAAGTATACTTACATCCTTGGTTTGACTTGGAACAAAAAAATGTGATCTAACGATTTCCTGCGTCTTCTTGTATTCGCTGAGGTAGAGAAAAAATACTCAAAAATTTGCTTGTGATTTTTATTTAAGTTGACATGTGTCACCAATAGCATATATCGTACAACGAGCGTGCAAAAGTTGAGCAAAAAAGTGTGTGCAAAATTTTTGCTGTGAATAGTCCTATTGTTTTAGTCGGTTCATTACAGAAACCACAGAGTAAATCGACTTAGCGATCTTAAAACGAAAATGTCTTTTTCTGCGTTCTTAATTTTTACTCACCGAAATGCCCAAGTTGTAATTAACAGCTACATTTTCAGAAAATTTCATTTTAAATGTTTTTTGATTGGTTAGAAATATTAGGTACAATTTCTTATTTTCTTGATTCCAATTGTACCAATTGTTCCTTCCTAAAACTTCCAAGAGTTTGTTTGACTAGAAATATTGTTAAAAAATAAACGTTTTTATTAAAAGAAATGTTTACCACATTTTCCAGCATTTGTCCTGAAAAGATGGTGAGGAAAAACGTGACTAAAACTGCAATAATCAAGGTGATGATGCGAGGATATCGTCTTTCGAAAGTTCCTTGAAACTATGAAAAAATTTAAGTGAATTGGTAAAAAAGCTGGCTTACGAAAAAGACAAAAGCGATGATGCCGATGCCAAGAATTGCAACTGCGATGTTGAAAATAAAAATGAAGGGACTAAACTTGGCTCGAGTCTCGCTGAAAGCTCTAAAAAAAATTTAATATTTGAACGATTTTTTACTTACTTGTAGAGATAAACATGTCTTTTAATAGCAATTTTGAGCTTCTTTCGAATCATCTTCTGGTACTGTTTTTCCTTCTTGGGGTTATATTCTTCATCTACAGTTTCTAAGAAATCAATCAACAAATAAAGCTGAAAACGCAAAAAGGTCATGCAGTAAACGGCCGTGAAAAAGAAAACCGGGAGCATAAAAGCCATTGGAACAAAAGAGACTCTAAAACTCCACGAGAGAAAGATTTCACACTGCGAAAAAAACTTTTCAAAAAGTGCCAAAGGAAAAAAAAAATTATTGTCATCCGGAAAAGGTACCGTATAAGTGACCCCGCAAATCATTGCTACAATTCCAATAACGACAACAATAATGTGAGTCAAAAAAGCCTCCAAGAAAATCTTCCTCTTGGTAACCATACTCGCCCTGTTCGTAGTCCAAAGCAAGAAATTTGTGTTTACAGCTTCTTGACAGATATCTGATATTCTAGGAAGAGCATAAAGATCCGCCACGTACTAGAATTTTTTTTATCAAAACTGTAGCTTTTTTCGGTTAACACTTACAAAAAAACAAACTCCATAGAACGGTAAGAACAAAAAAAAGTATGTCGCATCGAACTTGTGCAAGAAGAGAACTGTCTGGAACACCAACAGAAGAAGCAAAGTCGTCGAGATGATCCTTGGAATCACTTTCATCACACGAGTTTGAAATAAATCCACGCACAAAATGCGCAACAACCAGAGATGGTCATCTAAATTAAAAGTTGACAGATTTTTGAGATTTATAGATTTGTTACCTTTTATTGACCAGTTCGTAGAAAGTGGAGTGATCATTAACACGAACTGACGAAAACTGATCAGATTATGATTATAAGCCGCTCAATATTAACATTAAAGATGCATTTGAAAGTTTATTTATTATTAAAAACGAGCATTAGGCTGTATAATTATGTATAGTGGACGAATGTCTTTCCGTTTACAGATAGAGCTAAGTTTTTAGCTGTTCCATAAATAACTTGTGAATCAACCAATAATTCGCTGCTAATATCTTGATTATTGATTTTGCACTTAAATTGACGATTTGGGGACTAATTGATATATTCACGATATAACAAAGAAAACGTGAAAATGTTGTGAGATGAACAACCGTGTAAAACAGAACCTACAACAACTCTAAAACTTTTTGACAGGAATGCAAAATAGACAACAAAGCGTTGAAATAAAAACAAATTTTATAATATTTTCTAGCCTTTGTCCTGAGAAAATGTTAAAAAGAAACGTAATTAAATACGACGATAGGATCTTTCAAAAATCCCTTAAAACTTTAAGAAAATTTAAGCAAGTTAGTAGAAAAATTAACTTACCAAAAAGTGAAAAATGAAGATGTTGATGCCAAAAATGACTCCCGTGACATAGAAAATAAAGATGAGCGAGCTAAACTTGATTTGGGACTCGCTAACGACTCTAAAAATGAATCTACAATTTACCCCAGTTCCAAATTACCCGTGGAGATAAGCAAGTCTTGTAATTCCAACTTCGAATTTCCTCCGTATCATCTCTTGGTATTGCTTTTTATTTTTACGACTATACTTTTCATCAATAGTTTCTAAGAAGTCAATCAACAAGTAAAGTTGGAAGCGTAAAAATGTCATGAGATAAGAAACATGTAGAAGGTAACCGGAAGGATAAAAGAGACAGGGACAAAACACACTCTGAAACTCCACGATAGGAAACTTTCCCACTGCGGAAAAAACTTTTCGAAGAGTGCTAAAGGAAAAAAAAGATCAACATCATCCTGAAGAGGCGACATATGAGTGACCCCAGAAGCGATCACTACCATTCCATGAGCAATGACAGCAAACTGAGTCAATTTAGTCTCGAAGAAAATCTTCCTCTTGGTTGCCAAACTTGCGCTCTTCATCGTCCAAACCAAAAAAATTCTATTTACAGCTTCTTGACAAATATCTGACGTTTTAGAAACTACATAAAGAGCAAGAGCTGAAAAAACGTTTTAAAAAGTAAACTTTTTGCTTTCTCTCGGTACTTACAAAAAAAGAAGCTCCATAGAACGCCAAGTACTTAATGGAGTACATCGCGTTGAATTTCTGCATAAAGAGAACTGTCAAAAGAATATTTGTTGAAATAATTTTTAGGATCACTCTCATGAGCGGATTTTGGGGAAATGTAGATGCGCATAAAATGAAACAAAAAGTTGACACTCTTATAAGAGAAAAAAATTGGTTATTTCATCTTGACCATTTCTTGGAAAGTGAAGTGACCATCTGTGGATACTGAAAGAAACTACTCCAATCTGCTAAATGTAATAATAAAAAATCTATTAAATCGTTTCGTTATTGTTGGAAATGAGCATTTAAAAAACATTAAGCACCATAAAAAACTCAGAGAGAAGTTTATTTTTTTTGTGCACAAAAGAAGCTGAATTTTTTCATCGTTGCATTATTTTTGAATAAACCGTTAGTACAAGCACTCAGTATTTTATTAAAATAACAAAGACGCAATTTTTATGGATCTTAACTATAAAAAATTAATCACTAGCTTTAAATAATTCACTGAACTGCCGCTAATGAGGAAGTTATTGAATTTTCACATAAGCCGACAACCTGAAATTACAATTTAACTAGAGAAAAATATTGTCATGTATTCGCATGTTGAGAAAACAATTTTTTGTTTTGTAACATTTAACAGCCTACCAAGACAAACCCAGATGCACAAAAACGAATAACCTGGTACAGCGAATGACATTTTCGACCAGTAGTGAATAATCTAATTATTATTGGTCCTATTTTTGCACTGAAAAATTGAGTTTTATTTACTAAGGTCAATTATGATTCGGTCGTTTGACGTAATATTGACTTTGATTAATAATATAAAAAAAAAAGGTATTACGTTTTTATTTAACGCTCTGATGTAAAAACTCAATTTAATTCTCGAATGCGATGGTAGAAATTAGAAAGGTCTCTGTAATGCGCACGCACTTGGGGAATTTGTGGTGCCCAAGTAAAAAATGTCATTTACAACAATTGTAACGAAAAGGTGTGTCTATCACATAAGGTTGCCTCATTTATGAGGAATTTAAAATATAAACAACTCAAACTGAGCAAAACATCTACTACCAAAAAAAAAAGGATATCCAACTTGGGTGAGATGACAGTTACAATCGTAGCGTCTTATTATCATCTCAACCTTGGTCGATAACGTACTATTTGTATCGATTGGCAAATTACTCCCCGTGGCTCAATGTATGAACTAAACATGTATGAAATTGAGAACCAACATTTGAACAACGCTAAGAACCATAAAAATGAGATTTTGGGTTGTCCAGCACACACGAGTTTAAGTTTTTAATTATTATATCACTTTCAGATGGGAAATAGGCAGAAACTAATAACTGTCTGGAAAAAAAATATTGAATTGCTGCTAATGAGACAGTTATTGAATTTTCAAAAAAATTAACAATCTGAAGTCCACTTAGGTACATCCGCGGTTTATCATGGGACAAAAAATTGTGATCTTACGATTTTCTGCATCTTTTTGTATTCGCTGGGTTAAAGAAAAAATACTCAAAAATTGGTCTGTAATTTTTATTTAAGTTAAAACAGGTGCCACCAATAGCGTATCTTGTATAACGAGCGTGGAAAATTGCAGCAAAAAAGTATGTGCAAAATTTTTACTGAGAATAGTCCTATTGTTTAAGTCGGTTCATTACAGAAACCACCGAGTAAATCGACTTGGCGATCTAAAAACGAAAATGCCTTTTTCTGCGTTCTTAATTTTTACTCACCGAAATGCCCAAATTGTAATTAACAGCTACATTTTCAGAGAATTTCATTTTGAATGTTTTTTGATTGATAAGAAATATTAGGTACAATTTCTTATTTTCTTGATTCCAGTTGTACCAATTGTTCATTCCTAAAACTTCCAAGAGTTTGTTTGACTAGAAGTGTCGTTAAAGAACAAGCGGTTTTTATAAAGGAAATTTTTACCACATTTTCCAGCATTTGTCCTGAGAAGATGGTGAGGAAAAACGTGAATAAAACTGCAGTAATCAAGGTGATGATGCGAGGATATCGTCTTTCGAAAGTTCCTTCAAACTATAAGAAAATTTAAGTGAATTGGTGGAAAAGCTAGCTTACGAAAAAGACAAAAGCGATAATACCGATGCCAAGAATTGCAACTGCGATGTTGAAAAGAAAAATGAGGAGACTAAACTTGGCTCGAGTCTCGCTGAAAGCTCTAAAAAAAATCTAATATTTGAACGATTTTTTACTTACCTGCAGAGATAAACATGTCTTTTAATAGCAATTTCGAGCTTCTTTCGAATCATCTTCTGATACTGTTTTTCTTTCTTGGGGTTATATTTTTCATCTATAGTTTCTAAGAAATCAATCAATAAATAAAACTGAAAACGCAAAAAGGTCATGCAGTAAACGGTCGTGAAAAAGAAAACCGGAAGCATAAAAGCAATAGGAACAAAAGAAGCTCTAAAACTCCACGAGAGGAAGAGTTTCCATTGCGGAAAAAACTTTTCAAAAAGTGCCAAAGGAAAAAAAAAAATATTGTCATCCGGACAAGGTATCGTATAAGTAACCCCACAAGTTATTGCTACAATTCCAATAGCAACAACAACAATATGAGTCAAAAAAGCTTCCAAGAAAATCTTCTTCTTTGTAGGCATATTCGCGCTGTTTGTTGTCCAAACCAAGAAATTTGTGTTCACAGCTTCTTGACAGATATCTGACATTCTAGGTAGAGCATAAAGATCCGCCACGTGCTAGAAAAAACTTTTTTAAAACTGTGGCTTTTTTCCGGAAGTACTTACAAAAAAACAAATTCCGTAGAACGGTAAAAACTTAAAAAAGTTAATAACATCTCTAAGAGTAAGTTGGAACTGGGGGAAAATATAGATTCTTTTTCGAGTCATCAGCGAGTCCTAAATCAAGTTTACCTCGCTCATCTTTATCTTCTACGTCACAGAAGCAATTCTTGGCATCAGTATCTCTATTTTTTACTTTATGGTAAGCTAATTGTTTTACCAACTTCCTTAAATTTTCTCAAAGCTCAAAGGACTTTCAAAGGACGATGTCCTCGTACTATCACCTTACCATGTTCTCAGGACAACGCTTATTTCAACGCTTTGTTGCTTTTCTTTTCACCTTTTCTTCCTTATATCCTGAATATAGCAATTATTTCCCAAATTGCCAATTTAAGTACAAATTATACTTTCACAGCTTTAAGTTCCCAATTTATGTTATGCAACAGCAAGAAACTTAGCTCTATCTGTAAACGAGAACGTATTATCCCATTACACATAACTACACCGCCTATTGCTCGTTTCCTATAATGAACAAATACATCTTTAATGTTAAAATTGAGCGACTCTAGATTATGACTTGGGCAGTTTCTATCAGTCTGTGAAGATGGTGACCCCACTTTCTACGAACTGGTCAATAAAAGGTAACAAATCTATAAATTTCAAAAATTTGTCAACTTTTTAATTCAGATGATCATCTCTGGTTGTTGCGCATTCTGTGCGTGGATTTATTTCAAAATCGTGTGATAAAAGTGATTCCGAGAATCATCTCGACGACTTTGCTTCTTCTGTTGGTTTTCCAGACAGTTCTCTTCTTGCACAAGTTCGATGTTATTAACTTTTTTAAGTTTTTACCGTTCTACGGAATTTGTTTTTTTGTAAGTACTTCCGGAAAGAAGCTACAGTTTTAAAAAAGTTTTTTCTAGCACGTGGCGGATCTTTACGCTCTACCTAGAATGTCAGATATCTGTCAAGAAGCTGTGAACACAAATTTCTTGGTTTGGACAACAAACAGCGCGAATATGCCTACAAAGAAGAAGATTTTCTTGGAAGCTTTTTTGACTCATTTTGTTGTTGTTGCCATTGGAATTGTAGCAATAACTTATGGGGTCACTTATACGATACCTTCTCCGGATGACAATTTTTTTTTTCTCCTTTGGCACTTTTTGAAAAGTTTTTTCCGCAATGGAAACTCTTCCTCTCGTGGAGTTTTAGAGTCTCTTTTGTTCCTATTGCTTTTATGCTTCCGGTTTTCTTTTTCACGACCGTTTACTGCATGACCTTTTTGCGTTTTCAGTTTTATTTATTGATTGATTTCTTAGAAACTATAGATGAAAAATATAACCCCAAGAAAGAAAAACAGTATCAGAAGATGATTCGAAAGAAGCTCGGAATTGCTATTAAAAGACATGTTTATCTCTGCAGGTAAGTAAAAAATCGTTCAAATATTAGATTTTTTTAGAGCTTTCAGCGAGACTCGAGCCAAGTTTAGTCTCCTCGTTTTTATTTTCAACATCGCAGTTGCAATTCTTGGCATCGGTATTATCGCTTTTATCTTTTTCGTAAGCCAGCTTTTTTACCAATTCACTTCAATTTTCTTATAGTTTGAAGGAACTTTCGGGAGACGATATCCTCGCATCATCACTTTGATTACTGCAGTTTTAATCACGTTTTTCCTCACCATCTTCTCAGGACAAATGCTGGAAAATGTGGTAAAATATTCCTTTATAAAAACCGCTTATTCTTTAACGACACTTCTAGTCAAACAAACTTTTGGAAGTTTTAGGAAGGAGCAATTGGTACAATTGGAATCAAGAAAATAAGAAATTGTACCTAATATTTCTAACCAATCAAAGAACATTCAAAATGAAATTCTCTGAAAGTCTAGCTGTGAACTACAATTTGGGTGCTTCGGTGAGTGAAAATGAAGAACGCAGAAAAAGTTATTTTAATTTATAGATCGCTAAATCGATTTATTTGGTTGTTTCTGTAATAAACCGACTTAAACAACTGAACTATTCACACTAAAAAATTTACACACAATTTTTTGCCGCAACTCTCCACGTTCTTTATACAATAAATGTTACTGATAGATAACACATGAACTTAAATAAAATCACAAGCAAATTTTTGAGTTTTTTTCTTTTGCTCGGCGAATACAAGAAGGCGCTGGAAACCGCAAAGTCACAATCAACATTTTTGAAAACAAAAAAAAGCAGACTTTTGAATACTTGAAATTTTTATAAAGGATAATAAGTTATCTTGTTATGGGAATTTAATAATCATGAAAAAGTCTAGCTATGCCAATGCTCATTATAGATTTATTAGAAAACTTTGTCATCATTGGAAACTATATTCTATGGATTATAAGGTAGTTCCAAAAACTTTGATATTGAGAATAACTCTGCGTATATTGGATTTCCATTTAAACCAACAATCAGAAATCTATTTATATCAACAACTTAACCTAAGTAGAAGAGTATATTCTGTAACGAGTTTGGAATCTGATTCATTAAGTTATTTAACCTTCTGAGGCTTCTGTTGATCCCCATCCGCTACGATATTTCAAGGTTGTGATGTTACCATGCATCTACCAAAAGTGTTGCTGAAGAGCAGCGAAAGCAGCGACCAGTGTATCATTGAGATGGGGCAAGTTTAAAAAACAATTCGCTTCGACACTTATCTAAATTTGTTTATTTCCTTTACTTGCGCTTTACATCTTCATGTCATAAATAATATTTTTTTTATAAAAAAAATAATTTTTGAAATATTTTCCATAATCTGACATTAAAACAAATACAATTTATAAACTTCAACGGTTCGTATTTTTTGCTTTGTTAACAAACAAAAAACATGTCTATAAACAGAAAATTGCTAATTTGCGAGACCGCGAAAATTTAAATTTATAAAAATTAATTAACTCAGGAAAATGTCATAAAATTTAAGTGAAAAAAATAGCTGATCCAAAGCGTCTTGATCCAAATTGTTTCATAATATCGGCAGTGTAGGATGCAAATTTTGTAGGTGCGCCACGGGTGGTTGGTGATCCGCTGCTACCCGACCAAGTATGTTCCATGCAGGCTCAATTGGGTTGAGATCTGGCGAATGCGCTGGAAGCGGCAAACACTCAATTTCCAACAATTCCAGTTTCTCTATGACACAGTGAACACGATGTGGAAGTGCATTATCATCCAACAACTAAAACTGAAGTCCTAGATTCTATTGTCCCCGTGAAATGAGTGTGCTTCTTGGACATATCGGTCATCGACTCTTCGACCTGCAGGTCTCTAATAGTGCGACTATCAAAAATCAAAAATTACAAAATTGACGAGCAAAAGATTTTCTGCACTTTTTTCGATCAGTTTATTTCTACGTTCTCGCTGAGCTAAAGAGAATAAAAATTCAACAATTTGCGTGTGACGTGACATGATATGAAGAAACATAATCATATTTTGAAAATTTAGCTACCAGTAAAACTTTGTGTAAGTTGTGTAACAAGCGTTGAAAGTTGTGTTTTTGCTGCAGTAAAAGCTTCACTGTGAATAGTCCAAATGTTTAAGTTGGCTCATTACAGAAACCGCCGAGTAAATCGACTTAGCTATCTAAAAACAAAAATTACTTTTACAACGTTTCGGAATTTTCACTCACCGAAACGCCCAAATTGTAATTAACAGACACATTTTCCGAAAATTTCGTTTTCATCGTTTTTAGATTGGTCAGGAAGATTAAGTACGTTTTTTTATTTTTTTTATTCCAGTCGTACCAATTAGTTCTTTTCAAAACTTCTAAGAGCTCGTCGGACTAGAAATGTCACTGCAAAAAATTATAAAACTGAAAGAAAGTTTTACCACATTTTCCAGCATCTGTCCTGAGAAGATGGTGGGGAAAAACGTAAGTAGAGCTGCGAGAACCAAGGTGATGATGCGAGGATAGGATCCTTCAAAAGTTCCTTGAAACTTTGAGAAAATTTAAGCAAGTTGGTAGAAAAATTAGCTTACCGAAAGGTAAAAAACGAAGATGCTGATGCCAAGAATGGCTCCCGTGACGTAGAAGATGAAAATGAGTGAGCTGAACTTGATTTGGAACATGCTGACGACTCTAAAAGAGGATCTAAAGTTTGCTCCAAATTCAACTTACCCGTAGAGATGGGCATGTCTTCTAATTCCAATTTCGAGTTTCCTCCGTATCATCTCTTGGTATTGTTTTTCTTTTTTAGGACTATAATTTTCATCTATAGTTTCTAAGAAGTCAATCAACAAGTAAACTTGGAAACGTAAAAATGTCGTAAAATAAAGAACCATGTAAAAGACAGCGGGAAGGATAAAAGAGACAGGAACAAAACACACTCTGAAACTCCACGATAGGAAACTTTCCCACTGCGGAAAAAACATTTCGAAGAGTGCTAAAGAAAAAAAAATATCAACATCATCCTGAAGAGGCAACATATGAGTGACCCCAGAAGCGATCGCTACAATCACATTAGCAATAACAGCAAATTGAGTCAATTTAGTCTCGAAGAGGATCCTCCTCTTGGTTGCCAAACTTGCGCTCTTCATCGTCCAAACCAAAAAATTACAACTTCTTGACAAATAAACGATACTCTAAGATTAGCATAAAGAGCCGCCACAAGCTACAAAAAGTTTTTTCAAAGTGTCACCTTTTACGGTACTTACAGAAAAAAGCTTTCGTAGAACGCCAAATACTTAATGATCTAGAAGCAAAACAACAACAGCAACAAAATCAGATTAAAATCTAAAATCCACGAAAAATCATCAAAAAATGTCTTAAAAACTTAGTTTTGTGCTAAGTTTATTTATATTTTTATTATATTTTCTGGATAAAATTACAAGAAATTTGTTCAAATTATGCCGTATTTTATACTCTTTTTTTAAAATTTCATCTTGTATCTAGTTTTGACCACATTTGAAATTTGTGTATATTTTTCAACAAAAATATTTTTGAATTCTAAGACCAGCAAAAAGACATGATTTTTTACGATATTAAAAAAATCATAGAGTTTATAAAAGCGTTTTATCTCAGGCGGAATTAATTTAAAAAAATATTATTTAGCTCAATTTTAACTAGGTCCGCGCGTTGCAAAATTCAGGGATTAAAAAATTTTACTGTCAAAATTTGGGGACAGCTTTTCAAAAATATCTGTTGCTTAATTCTTTTCCTAATATTTGAAAAATTTTTGCTTAAGCCGAATAAAATCTGTCAAAATTTCATAGAGTTGAAATGTGGTAAGTTGTTTGGCGCATCCACCACTTTTGCTAAATTTTTTAAAATATTTTTCTTTTATTATGTGGATGTTCCAGAGATTTCTCGTTTGTGTGTTAAAATAAACAGTTAAAAGCTGTAAACTGAAACAGGTTAAGCAAAATTTGTTCTTTCAAGAAATAAAAATTTCTTATTTTTATAATTTTAAGCGTTTTTCTCATCAGACTATTCAAACCAAAACGCTCATTTTTTTTTCCGAAAAGAACCAGAATTTTCTAAATGCTTTCTAATTTTCATTGCGCTCTCTTGTGCATGATGAGCTAAGGAGAAAAAAAACTTCAATAATTGCTTGTGACGTTTATTTAAATTGTAATGGGTGCTACTAGTAAAACGTTAGTTGTGTAACGAACGTTAAATGTTGTGTTTTTTGCTGCAGTAAAGAGGTTTGAGTGTAAAATCTCGCAAGAACCGGAGGTGGTCATCTAAATCAAAAGTTGTCACATTAATCAGGGTAACAGGTTTTTTACATTTCCTTGACCAGTTCGTGGAAAGTTGATTAAAATTGTTCTAACTGCGATTAAAAATGTCTCCGTGTAATCATTAAAAGTGTATTGGAAAAGTTGGTCATTAATCGAAACTAGTACTTAAAAAGAAATTAACTACCATAACAGTTAAAAGATAATTTAGCCTTGCGTTTACAGACTAAGAGAAAACTTTTTATTTTTAAATAGTTTAGTACAAACCATAGATGGTTTATAAAAATTCTAAAAATTGCAGTTTTTGAAGCTGAATTTTTGTGAATTAATCAAAATGATTGCTGCTGATGAGACAGTTATTGATTTCTAGGTAATTTAACGATTTATATGCTAACTTAAGTTAGGAGAAAATTTTGTATTTTGATGTGTTGGTAATAGAACATTGCTATGCATCTTTCCGCTATAAATGTGAATTCATAATTATTATTTGCAATCAAAAAATGACCGAAAAAATATTTTTGATTATGAAGACAAAAAAGATTTCTATTTCTAAATGCTTCTAGATCCTAAAACAACTACATTTTAAGTAGAAAGGTGTCATCTACTAAAAGGTGTGCCCACCTTCTCTATATATCTACTAATTACTCAAAAAATGTCACAGCGTGATTTTAACTAGAAAAATTACAGCAATTTGTGCAAGAATCTACTTACATTTATCATTTAACATTTTAAAATTATCTAACAAAAAAATTTTAAACCGATTTGAACAAATTAGCCAAACTGGTAACCGTGAATAATGTCGTTTAGTTTGAAGTGAAAAAAAAAAGTAAAAAAAAGTTATGAGAACCAAATAATCAAAAAAATTTAACTGAAATTTTAATATCTAGATTTATATACGACCACGCATCGCTAGAAATAAAATTTTTGGTAAAATTTTGAGAATTTGTTTTTTTTTATCTCAATGGATTTTTGAAAACTTTCAGTTTTTTCTCTTAAATATATAGTCCTATTTTTTAAGTTGGTTCATTACAGCAACCACAGAGTAAATCGACTTAGCGAACTAAAAACGAAAATGCCTTTTTCTGCGTTTTTAATTATTACTCACCGAAATGCCCAAGTTGTAATTAATAGATACATTTTCAGAGAATTTCATTTTGAGTGTTTTTTGATTGGTAAGAAATATTAAGTACAATTTTTTGTTTTCTTCATTCCAGTTGTACCAATTGTTCATTTCTAAAACTTCCAAGAGTTTGTTTGACTAGAAACATCGTTAAAAAATAAACGTTTTTATTAAAAGAAATTTTTACCACATTTTCCAGCATTTGTCCTGAGCAGATGGTGAGGAAAAACGTGAATAAAGCTGCAATAATCAAAGTGATGATGCGAGGATATCGTCTTTCGATAGTTCCTTCAAACTATAAGAAAAATTAAATGAATTGGTAAAAATGCTGGCTTACGAAAAAGACAAAAGCGATGATGCAGATGCCAAGAATTGCACCTGCGATGTTGAAAATAAAAATGAAGGGACTAAACTTGGCTCGAGCCTCGCTGAAAGCTCTAAAAAAAATTTAATATTTGAACGATTTTTTACTTACCTGTAGAGATAAACATGTCTTTTAATAGCAATTTCAAGCTTCTTTCGAATCATCTTCTGGTACTGTTTTTCCTTCTTGGGGTTATATTCTTCTTCTATAGTTTCTAAGAAATCAATCAACAAATAAAGCTGAAAACGCAGAAAGGTCATGCAGTAAACGGTCGTGAAAAATAAAACCGGAAGCATAAAAGCAATAGGAGCAAAAGAGACTCTAAAACTCCACGAGAGGAAGATTTCCCATTGCGGAAAAAACTTCTCAAAAAGTGCCAAAGGAAAAAATAAATTATTGTCATCCGGACAAGGTATCGCATAAATGACCCCACAAGTTGTTGCTACAATTCCAACAGCAACAACAACAATATGAGTCAAAAAAGCTTCCAAGAAAATCTTCTTCTTTGTAGGCATACTCGCGCTGTTTGTTGTCCAAAGCAAGAAATTTGTGTTTACAGCTTCATGACAGATATCTGACATTTTAGGAACAGCATAAAGGTCCGCCACGTCCTAGAAAAAGCTTGTTCAAAACTGTAACGTTTTCGGTAGGTACCTACAAAAAAACAAATTCCGTAGAACGATAAAAACTTAAAAAAGTATCTCGCATCAAATTTATGCAAGAAAACAACTGTCTGGACTACCAACAGAAGAAGGAAAGTCATCGAGATGATCCTCGGAATCATTTTCATCACACGATTTTGAAATAAATCCACGCACAGATAGCGCAATAACCAGAGATGGTCATCTAAATTAAAAGTTGTCAGGTTTTTGAGATTTATAGATTTGTTACCTTTTATTGACCAGTTCGTAGAAAGTGGGGTCACCATCTTCACAGACTGATAAAACCTATTCTGATCACAATTAAAAATCGCTCAATATTATCATTAAAGATGTTCTTGAAAGCTTGTTCAATAATGGAAACGAACATTAGGCGGTATAATTATGTATAATGGGAGAGTACGTTTGCGTTTACAGATAGAACTAAGTTTTTAGGAGTTTCGTAAATTTGAAATAAAACTTGAAAGCATTTAGCTGTAAAAATATAACTTTTGGTGAATGAACCGAAAATTTGCTGCTAATAACTCAATTATTAATTTTGTAATTAAGCTGACAATTTGAGAACTAATTGTCATATTCACGATATAAGAAAGAAAACGAAAAAATGTTGTGAGATAAAGAACCATATAAAAGACAGCCGAAACAAGCCAAGAGAAAGAGAGAGAGAAGAAAAAGGAAAGAACAACATCATCCAGAAGAGGTAACGTATGGGTGACCCTAGAAGAGGTATAGACAACGAAAGCAGTGTGAGTCAAATTAATCATCTAACCAATGATTTTTTTGTTTTGTAGGTGATATAAATTTTGCAAATTTTGAAATGTCCACATGTTCCTCAATTAACGTTGTGACTATTACAAAACGGCATTGCATAAAAAATTGTATATACAACTTGGTTGAGATGGCATATATAACCCTCGGTTTTATAATCTTGACGCTCGGGTTACAATCATAGTCATCTCTATCTTGCTGGGTAAAATCATATTAAATGCTGGATTTCAATTATAATCATTCTTTCAAAGACATCTAAATTAATATGATGAGTGACGTAGTTTAGTTTTTATGAGTCTATAAAAATAGTCATTCTACTTTCCAAAAAGAGATGAAAAAAATGTAAGAAAGCTTTGTCTCTTTATTTAGATGACCATTTCTGGTTCTTGCGTCTTTGATTCGTTGACTTCTTCCAAAATTTTTTCATGAGAGTGATCCAGGAACTTTTTTTACGAGTTTGATTCTTTTGATGGTGTTTCAGAAAGTTTTCTTCTTGCAGAAATTCAACGCGATATACTTCATCAAGCACTTGTCGTTCTATGAAGGTTTTTTTTTTGAAAATACCGTAAAAAAGTGACAATTTGGAAGAAGCTTTTGTAGCTCGTCGCAGCTCTTTATGCTCTCCCTAGAATATCGGATATCTGTCAAAAAGTTGTAAACAGAAATTTCTTGGTTTGGACGATAAAGAGCCCGAGTTCGGTTACCAAGAAGAAAATTTTGTTCGAGGCTTTTTTCACTCACATTGTTGTTTTATAATTACTTTTGAAAGTTTTACAAAAAAGAAATTAGTACAACTAAAAGCAAGAAAAAAATCAATCGGCAAATCAAAAGAGCGAACACAAAGTTTTTTTTTTGTAGTTAAATCGTGGATTTAAATAAACTTCAAATGGTCGGATTAAGTAAAAATTCAATAACTTTCTCGTGAGCAGCAGTTCAATGATTTATTCCAAAATTGTGATTGTACTAACCGTTTATTCGAAACGATACAATAATTAAAATCTTTAGCTTCTGAGCATAAACAATCAAACCTCCCTTTGATTTTTTTATAGCGCTTAATGTTTTTTAAATGTTCACTCCCACTAATGACAAAGGTATCCAATAAATTTCTTATGATCATATCGAGCGACTTAGTTTAGTTTTTCTAAGTCTATAGATATGGTCACTCCACTTTCCAAAAAGTGGTCAAGAAAAGGTAACCAAACATTTTTTTTCAGTAAGTCAAGTCTTTGTTTAGATGACCACCTCTGGTTGTTGCGTCTTCTGGCCGTCGACTTTTTCCAAAATTCTCTAATGAGATTGATCCCAAAAATTCTCTCCGCGAGTTTGGTTCTTTTGATGATGTTTCAGACAGTTCTCTTCTTGCAGAGGTTCAACGCGATGTACTTCATTAAGTACTTGGCGTTCTATGGAGCTTCTTTTTTTGTAAGTACCGAAAGAAAGTAGAAGTTTAGTTTCCACGGCGTTTTTTCAGCTCGTGACATCTATTTATACAGTTTCTAAAACGTCAGATATTTGTCAAGAAGCTGTAAATAAAAATTTTTTGGTTTGGACCATGAAGAGCGCAAGTTTGGCAACCAAAAGGAGGATCCTCTTCGAGACTAAATTGACTCAATTCGCTGTTATTGCTAATGTGATTGTAGCGATCGCTTCAGGAATTACTCACATGTTGCCTCTTCAGGATGATGTTGATCTTTTTTTTCCTTTAGCACTCTTCGAAAAGTTTTTTCCGCAGTGGGAAAGTTTCCTATCGTGGAGTTTCAGAGTGTGTTTTGTTCCTGTCTCTTTTATCCTTCCCGCTGTCTTTTACATGGTTCTTTATTTTACGACATTTTTACGTTTCCAAGTTTACTTGTTGATTGACTTCTTAGAAACTATAGATGAAAATTATAGTCCTAAAAAAGAAAAACAATACCAAGAGATGATACGGAGGAAACTCGAAATTGGAATTAGAAGACATGCCCATCTCTACGGGTAAGTTGAAATTGGAGCGAACTTTAGATCTTTTTTTAGAGTCGTCAGCATGTTCCAAATCAAGTTCAGCTCACTCATTTTCATCTTCTACGTCACGGGAGCCATTCTTGGCATCAGCATCTTCGTTTTTTACTTTTCGGTAAGCTAATTTTTCTACCAACTTGCTTAAATTTTCTCAAAGTTTCAAGGAACTTTCGAAGGACGCTATCCTCGCATCATCACCTTAGTTCTTGCAACTTTAGTTACGTTTTTCCTTACCATTTTCTCAGGACAAATGCTAGAAAATGTGGTAAAATCTTTTTGAATCTTTACGCATTGTTGTCAGTGACTTTTGTAGTCCAACGAGCTTTTGGAAGTCTTGAAAAGAACCAATTGGTACAACTGGAGTCAAAAAAACAAAAAGTCGTATTTAATCTTTTTAACCAATCAAAAAACACTAAGAATAAAATTTTCTGATACTCTGGCTGTCAATTACAATCTAGGCGTTGCGGTGAGTGGAATTTACTGTACACATAAAAGTAATTTTTATTTTTAGATTGTTAAATCGATTTACTCGGCGGTTTCTGTGATGAGCCAGCTTAAACATTTGAACTATTCTGAGTAAATATTTAGCACTTAAGTTTCTGATTCTGTAGCAAAATGCAATACTGCCCACATTTGTCATGCAATCGATGTTACTGACACCATAAATAAAAATCACACGGAAATGATTGAGTTGCTGTTCTCCTTAACTTAGCAAACACACGAATTTTATTCTGTTTAAACCGATAAAACAAAAATCTACCAAATGTTTACAGATTCAAGAACAATACAAATATTTGAAGCTGTCAGTCTTTCGATTATTACTTTAAGTAAAAATTCAATAAAGATCCAAATTATTGTCTGACGGTTTTTATACCGCTCAATATTCTATAAATGATCTAATGACAACCAAATTTTCTAATACAACGTTAATGATTATTGTAGTGATCCGCTTACATAATGACACACCAAGGCTTCTTGATAATCATTGATTTATTCTTAAAAACAAATCCTATTAACGATTTCAAAAAGTAGTCAAAACAATATTACCAAAATTTAAATCTCATAAAAGTGCCTAAACTCTTAGTTTAGAAGATCATCTTTAGTTATTGCGCTTTTTATCCAATTTTTTTTTTAATTCTTTCATGCTCACAAGCTTTCTCTGCTGGTGTCTCAGTCAGTACTCTTCTTGCAGAAATTCACCCCATGTATACAGAGTTTCAAATAAAATGTGCCACCTAGAAGGAGTAAACACAGAAGACTGGAACCAACAGCAGAACGCTTCTGGACATACTTAAAATCAAGTGGTCTTATAGTTTTTATCCCAAGCTACTTGAAACTTATGAGCAAATTCATCCAAATTGTTTGGGGGATAAACTAGCCGACACAGTCTTCTGACCAGCATGTCTCAGACGAATCGAGTAATCTGGTAGGCCATAACAAACGATTTGCATTGTGTTGTTCAAAACAAGTTCGTAAGGCGTCGTTAAACAAAATCCAAATAGTAGCGTTGGTCCTGGGATCTACAAACTCGCACACGATTGTGAGTTATGCCAGGACGCCAGTTACCGACCCGACGTGCTCGTAGGTACTATTCCTGTCGCTGTTACCACCGCTAAAGCCTTCTCTCGCGAACCACGCATGTATTAGCGATTCCGCGGATCTTTTCGCGGTTTACGACCCACCGACGCAGTCGAGGCTCGGCCGAGATTTATTATAAATAAAGGTCCTCTCACTGTGAGACGGGGGACAAAAGCCACTGGACCAAGAGAAACTGGACAAGATTTTCAACAGGAGGGAACAGACGATCGCCATGGGAGGCTTCAACTCGAAGCACGTCGTCTGAAATAGCAAAGTCACCAACCCAAAAGGAAAACAACTTCAAAGGTACGTAGAAAATCGAGCATTAACCGTAATTTCCACAGATGAGCCAACGAGGTACCCGGACCCATTCTGGACATCGGGATCATCAAATACGTCACGAAGAAATTCAAGCTGGAAGTGGAAGACGAGCTCAGTTCCGATCACGACCCGATCGTGCTGACGCTGGACAGACGCAGAATGCGAGAAGCAAAAATCATCGAAAAGACAAATTGAAAGAAATTCAAAAAAGAATTCAGCATCGGAGAACTCGAAATCAACAACGGACAAGAACTGGAAGAAGCAACGAAATAACTCGAAAAAGCCATTCAAGAAGCGATGGGGAAATCAAGAGTAAGTACGATCAATATGAAATATCAGCCAAAGTTCGCAACGAAATCCAAGATATCGTCAAGAAAAAAAGAAAAGCTAAAAAAGTGTTTCAGAGATCCCTCGCACCTCAGGACAAACGAGAACTCAACAGGTGGAGCAACACACTTAGCGAAATTCTCAAAGAGGAAGAAAACAAAAGATGGGAAGAAAAACTAAAAGAACTCAGCGAAGAAGACCACCCATCTTGGAAGATAGCCAAGGCTCTGAAAAACAAGCGAGAAGAAATTTCCCTCCTGGAATCGGAAACCGGAACGACGTACAAAGATAGGGAGAAGGCGGAAGTTTTCGTGAGAAGATTGGAAGACCATTTCAAGACTAACCCCTCGAAGAACACGTGCTTCGAGATGGAAACCAACCGCATCGTCAGAAGACAGAAGCTTCAGGCATGAATGGACAAAGCAACGTAAGAAAAACTCGAAGAAATCATCAAGGATCTCAATCTCAAGAAGGCTCCCGGAAAAGACGGGATTCCAAACATGGCAATCAAAAAATTGCCGCAGGTAGGTAAACTAGCTCTACAAAAAATAATCAATGCCATTTTAAATCACCGGAAGTTCCCGGAATCGTGGAAGGAAGCGAGGGTCATCATAATCCACAAACCCGAAAAGAAGAAGAAGGACCCCGGAAGCTACCGGCCCATCAGTCTGCTTTCCAGTCTGACCAAGATAGCTGAAAGGGTCTTCCAAAGAAGATTGCTGGAAGTCATCGAAGAAAGAAAAATCATTCCGGAAGAACAACACGGGTTCAAAAAAGGACACGGAACAATTCACCAAACGACCAGGATCGCGGATCATTCGCGGATTCAAAGCAGCAAGATCCACCGAGGGAGGTCGAAAAGACCTTCGACAGAGTCTGGTATGAAGGGCTCGTCCGGAAGCTTATCGACTTCCGGATTCCTTTGGCCTACGGTAAGTTGATTAATTCATATTTAACAAATCGTAAGTTTCAGGTAAAAATCAACGAACACATCTCAATGACCATGTGGAACAGAACAGGAGTAACTCAGGGCTCAGTCTTGGGGCCACTATTGTACCTGCTCTACACAACGGACGTCCCGAAAACGGAGAAAACTATCATCGCAACGTTCGCCGACGACACGGCCATTCTGGCCCAAGGAAGAGTCACCACGGCATTGACAAAGAGGATCAACGGAAATGGGCAGAAAAATGGAAGATCAACATCAACGGAAGCAAAAGCAACGCCATCATCTTCACGAAGAAACCCCAAAGACACAAGAACACCGAAAACGTCAAAATGGACGGAGAAAAGATCCTATGGAAAACGGAAGTCAAATATCTTGGAATCATCCTGGACCAAAAACTTGACTTCCACAAGCACATCACGAAGGTAGCAACAAAGGCAAAACGTATCAACCAGGATCTTTACCAGCTTCTCAACCGAAAGAGCAAGGTAAGTATTAGTAACAAGTCACCAACATAGAATCAAGCAGAAGGAAGACGAATCAAGAAACTCCAAGTCATCCAGAACAAGATCCTGAGGACCGCCATCGACGCCCTATGGTTCATGAGCAACGAACAAATCCGCCACGACCTAAAGATCCCAACCATCGAAGAGTTCGTCAAGAAGATCGCACATCGAGAAGATTCAACAGACCAAGACTCGCCATGGAGGAAGAATGAAGAAACTGCTACTTCAAAATTTAGAATTTTAAGTTTAATAATTCTAGATAGAAATTTTAAGACCACTTTAGGTTTCTATACCTACATAAAATAAGAAACCTAAATTTTAAATGTTAGATTTCATTCAGGTTTATAATCGAATGATCAATTTCAAAAATTAAAAAAAAAATCTACATTTAAAACAAAAGTAAGTAGGTTTCAGGTTTCTTCGGAATTTTTAAATGTTTCCAAGGTTTCCAAAAAATTGTTTTTTCTTTTAAAAAATTTTTATTTCTAGGTTTGTAGCCGAAATTGCCGATTTAAAATTTTAAATTTTAGATTTAATTAAAAGTAGTACTTCTTAAACATTTTTTTATAGTTACGCTCTTTTGTTAACGACATTTCTAGTCAAACAGTCTCTTGAAAGTTTGACGAAGAAACAATTAGTACAACTGAAACCAAGAAAAAAATCAGTCAACCAAACAAAAAAGCGAGCACACAATATATTTTCTTTTTAGTTAAATCATGGATTAAATAAGCTGCAAATGGTCGGATTAAGTAAAAAATCAATAACTCTCTCATTAGCAGCAATTCAATGATTTATTAAAAAATTATTAATACTAATAACTAGTACTCATACTAACTCTTTATTCAAAAATGATGCAATAATTAAAATATTTAGCTTCTGAGCATAAAGAGCTAAACCTTTCACTGATTTTTTTTATGACGCTTAATGTTTTTTTAATGTTCGTTTCCACTAATGACATAACTGTCTAATAAATTTCTTGGGATTATATTAAGCGAGTTGACGTAGTATGTCGCAGTCTGTAGACATGGTCACTCCACCTTCCAAAAAGTGGTCAAAAAAAGGTAACCAAATTTTTTTTTTCAGTGAGTCAAATCTTTGTTTAGATGACCACCTCTGGTTGTTGCGTCTTCTGGCCGTCGACTTTTTCCAAAATTCTCTTATGAGATTGATCCCAAAAATTTTCTCCGCGAGTTTGGTTCTTTTGATGATGTTTCAGACAGTTCTCTTCTTGCAGAGGTTCAACGCGATGTACTTCATTAAGTACTTGGCGTTCTATGGAGGTTCTTTTTTTGTAAGTACCGAGAGAAAGCAAGAGTTTAATTTCCAAGACGTTTTTTCAGCTCGTGGCGGCTTTTTATACAGTTCCTAAAGCGTCGGATATTTGTCAAGAAATTGTAAATGGAAATTTCTTGGTTTGGACGATACAGAGCGCAAGTTTGGCAACCAAGAGGAGGATCCTCTTCGAGACTCTATTGACTCAGTTGGCTGTTATTTTTAATGAAATTGTAGCGATCGTTTCAGGGGTTACTCACATGTTGCCGCCTCTTCAGGATGATGATGATCTTTTTTTTCCTTTAGCACTCTTCGAAGACTTTTTTCCGCAATGGGAAAGTTTCCTATCGTGGGGTTTCAGAGTGTGTTTTATTCCTGTCTCTTTTATCCTTCCGGCTACCTTTTACATGTTTCTTTATCTCATGACATTTTTACGCTTCCAAGTTTACTTGTTGATTGACTTCTTAGAAACTATTGATGAAAAGTATAATCCTAAACAGGATAAACAATACCAAGAGATGATACAAAGGAAACTCGAAATTGGAATTAGCAGACATGTTTATCTCTACAGGTAAGTTGGATCTGGGAAAAACTTTAGATCCTCTTTTAGAACGGTCAGCGTGTTCCAAATCAAGTGCAGTTTGCTCATTTTCATCTTCTACGTCGCGGGAGCCATTCTTGGCATCAGCATCTTCGTTTTCTACTTTTCGGTAAGCTAATTTTTCTACCAACTTGCTTAAATTTTCTCAAAGTTTCAAGGAACGTTCGAAGGACGCTATCCTCGCATCATCACTTTGGTTCTTGCAGCTATAGTTACGTTTTTCCTTACCATTTTCTCAGGACAAATGCTAGTCAATGTGGTAAAATCTTTTCATATCTTCACGCATTGTTGTCAGTGACTTTTGTAGTCGAACGAGCTTTGGGAAGTCTCAAATAGAACCAATTGGTACAACTGGAATCAAAAAAACAAAAAGTCGTATTTAATCTTTTTGATCAACCAAAAAACACTAAAATTAAAATTTTCTGATACTATGACTGTCAATTACAATTTGGGCGTTGCGGTGAGTGAAATTTACTGTACACAAAAAAGTAATTTTTCTTTTTAGATTGTTAAATCGATTTACTCGATGGTTTCTGTGATGAGCCGGCTTAAACATTTGAACTATTCTCAGTAAATATTTAGCATTTAAGTTTCTGATTCTGTAGCAAAATGCAATAATGTCCACACTCGTCATGCAATCGATGTTACTGATGACACATACGACACCATAAATAAAAATCACACGCAAATGATTGAGTTTCTGTTCTCCTTAACTCAGCAAACACACGAGGACGCTGAAAAAAAAGAAAAAAATAATAGGTTTTATTTTGTTTAAACTGATAAAGCGCAAATGTTGCAAATATTTACAGATCCAAGAAGAATACAAATTTTTGAAGCTGTTGCTAACATCTTCGCGATTCGCTGATACTGAAAAACGCTAAACGCGGACGTAGCTGATATTATTTATCTCTGACATTTAAATTCAATAACATTTTTCTCGTAAAAAAAGTAGAAATTAGAAATGACAAAAAGAAAAGAACATTTAGAAGCTAAAAATGACAAAGATAACTTTACAAAAGTAAATACAATGAAAAAAATGACCAAGGGAAAATGATCTAACAGAGTACCAAGGAACGTCGCACGTTTAAGATGTCTGGCGTCGTTCAACAAAATCCAAATGGTAGCGTTGGTCCCGGGATCCACGAACTCGCACACGATTGTGAGTTATCCCAGGAGGCCAGGTACCGACCCGACGTGCCTGTAAGTGCTCTTCCTGTCGCTGTAATTACTGAACCACGCATGTAATTGGCGATTCCGCGGATCTTTTCGCGGTTTACGACCCACCGACGAAAACTGCCAAAGCTCGCCCGAGTACCGCCCGTGCACTCTATTTCGAGACACGTTCGAAGCGACACCTATCATACGACACCAAGTCATTTCTTTAGCAATAGCTTTACCTACGCTGCACCACGAGTTGCATCCCCAACCAGGGGTCAAAACGGAAGGAATTTTGAATTGAACGACGTTACCAGAATTCTCCGGGGTAACACCACTCCCTAAATATATTTCATCAAGTGCATGTCGTTTTCCAAAAATCTTTTTGTAGAGTTTGCAAATTTTTGAACTTTGTAAAAGTAGTTCTGGTTATCAATTTTTCACAGAACAAAAAGAATCTAAACCTTGGACATGTTTAAATGTACTTAGTTCCAATAATTACCAAAATGTCCACATTTTTATTGATCATATTGTGCTCCTTTTATCGCAGTTCGTATAGTCTTGAACAGTCTGTGAACATGGTCAACTGGTTACTCCATTTTCCAAGAAGTGGTCACAAAAAGATAACACGTGCTAACTTTTATCTTAGATGCCCACTTTTGGCTGTTGGACCCTCTGTTCCTTGATCTAATTAAAATTGAATTACGTAATTAGAAAAATTAGAGTAAATTAGAGTAAACTTAAATTTGTGAGATAAATATGAGATTTGACTAAGAAAAAAAGAAAAAAACACAAACTGCATTGTTGCTAAAAATTTTTAGAATTCCTGACAGCTGAAATGTCTTACCAACTCTTGAACGTGGCAAAAATCCGAGCACACCGTCGACTTTATCATGAAATTCTACGTGAGATGAAACCAAATTTGTAGCAATCAAGCTAAAACTAAGCAAATTTCAGCCAATGAACTTCAATGTCAATAAACCGGACCGTGATTCCATAATTTAACTTCGTACTTGACACGTGCCAACGTGGCCGTTAAACGAGGAAGTTATTTGTGCACCAAGTACACAAAGAAATTTTTTACCACCGAGCAGGAAGCAAAGGACGTGTTTAGTATTTCAAGTAAATATTAAACAAAAAGTGCCAGTAAACAAATCACGATTTTTTCAAGTAAAATATACAAATTGACTAATAAGAACATAAAGCAGTCAGTTCTAACCTACAACACTATCACTACCAACATTGGAAAAACAATTACTCTAAAAATATGTCTTTCAGAGGAACCCTCGAGAACACCCGATTCGCCAGATCCTGGAAAATCAGTCCGAAACTTTTTTCATATCCGTCCCGGACGTCGGCAAAAACAACGTCCCAATTTTCGTTGATGACTCTGTTTAATTCGTTCCCGAGACGATCGTCCCCGTTGAACAAATTGGCGAAGTTGAATTGGACGCGCTCGGGTCTCAAGGTCACGGTGTAGTTGACCCACTTTAAGTATGTTTTTCCTTTACGCTCGAAGGGCTCGCCGATGAGAGTGTGGTTGATGGCGGTGTTAACTGAAAAAAAAAATTCTGATAAGCCATGGATAAAACAATATACAAGTTTAGTGGAAACGTAATCACTCTAAAACGTTTCTTCTGTAAAATGTTAATACAAGGATTTACATGTAATGATTGTTGTTTTGTTTAACAGACGTTCAACTGTTTGCGTAAGTAATTATCGCGTCGCTAACAAAAATATTTTTTTAAAGAAAAAAAACTGACCATCGTTCTACATTTTATTTTGACAGGAAGACAAACAACACTTTTTTTATGTGTGCATGTGTTTTTTTAATTACGTTGCCAATATCTGCAATAACGTTAAAATTATTCAGACATTCAAGACATTACCAAGAAAATTGTTAATTATTTTTATTGGTCTTGAATAGAAAAGTATTTATTTTTTATTTTAATTGCTTGTTTTTGCGTTCCTTATTTTTTTTTAAATCACTTATTAGTTGTGGAGAAGTTAGCTGGGAATATAAAAGAAAATTGGCGTAATTGGAGTACATTAGAGTAAACTGAAATTTGTGGGGTAAGCATGAAATTTGACTAAGATGCCATAAATTGAGGTAAGTTGAACTAAAAGTAACTTACCCAAAAGGGGTAAGAGGCTAAATGCGACTAAGCTATGTTCACTTTTATAAAATTCGGAAGAGTCTAATTAAAACTAAACTATGTAATTGGGAAAATTGGAGTAAATTAGAGTAAACTGAAATTTGTGAGGTAAGTATGAAATTTGACTAAGATGCCATAAATTGGGGTAAGTTGAACTAAAAGTAACTTACCCAAAAGGGGTAAGAGGCTAAATGCGACTAAGCTATGTTCACTTTTATAAAATTCGGAAGAGTCTAATTAGAACTAAACTATGTAATTGGGAAAATTGGAGTAAATTAGAGTAAACTGAAATTTGTGAGGTAAGTATGAAATTTGACTAAGATGCCATAAATTGGGGTAAATTGAACTAAAAGTAACTTACCCAAAATGGATAAGAGGCTAAATACGACTAAGCTAAGTTCACTTTTATGAAATTCGAAAGGGTCTAATTAAAATTAAACTAAGTAATTTGGAAAATTGGAGGAACTTAGAGTAAACTGAAATTTGTGAGGTAAGTATGAAATTTGATTAAGATGCCATAAATTGGGGTAAGTTGAACTAAAAGTAACTTACCCAAAAGCGGTAAGAGGCTAAATGCGACTAAGCTAAGTTCACTTTTATAAAATTCGAAAGGGTCTAATTAAAATTAAACTAAGTAATTTGGAAAATTGGAGTAAATTAGAGTAAACTGAAATTTGTGAGGTAAGTATGAAATTTGACTAAGATGCCATAAATTGGGGTAAGTTGAACTAAAAGTAACTTACCCAAAAGGGGTAAGAGGCTAAATGCGACTAAGCTAAGTTCACTTTTATAAAATTCGGAAGAGTCTAAATAAAACTAAACTAAGTAATTGGGAAAATTGGAGTAAATTAGAGTAAACTGAAATTTGTGAGGTAAGTATGAAATTTGACTAAGATGCCATAAATTGGGGTAAGTTGAACTAAAAGTAACTTACCCAAAAGGGGTAAGAGACTAAATGCGACTAAGCTAAGTTCACTTTTATAAAATTCGGAAGAGTCTAAATAAAACTAAACTAAGTAATTGGGAAAATTGGAGTAAATTAGAGTAAACTGAAATTTGTGAGGTAAGTATGAAATTTGACTAAGATGCCATAAATTGGGGTAAGTTGAACTAAAAGTAACTTACCCAAAAGGGGTAAGAGACTAAATGCGACTAAGCTAAGTTCACTTTTATAAAATTCGGAAGAGTCTAAATAAAACTAAACTAAGTAATTGGGAAAATTGGAGTAAATTAGAGTAAACTGAAATTTGTGAGGTAAGTATGAAATTTGACTAAGATGCCATAAATTGGGGTAAGTTGAACTAAAAGTAACTTACCCAAAAGGGGTAAGAGACTAAATGCGACTAAGCTAAGTTCACTTTTATAAAATTCGGAAGAGTCTAATTAAAACTAAACTATGTAATTGGGAAAATTGGAGTAAATTAGAGTAAACTGAAATTTGTGAGGTAAGTATGAAATTTGACTAAGATGCCATAAATTGGGGTAAGTTGAACTAAAAGTAACTTACCCAAAAGGGGTAAGAGGCTAAATGCGACTAAGCTAAGTTCACTTTTATAAAATTCGGAAGAGTCTAAATAAAACTAAACTAAGTAATTGGGAAAATTGGAGTAAATTAGAGTAAACTGAAATTTGTGAGGTAAGTATGAAATTTGACTAAGATGCCATAAATTGGGGTAAGTTGAACTAAAAGTAACTTACCCAAAAGGGGTAAGAGACTAAATGCGACTAAGCTAAGTTCACTTTTATAAAATTCGGAAGAGTCTAAATAAAACTAAACTAAGTAATTGGGAAAATTGGAGTAAATTAGAGTAAACTGAAATTTGTGAGGTAAGTATGAAATTTGACTAAGATGCCATAAATTGGGGTAAGTTGAACTAAAAGTAACTTACCCAAAAGGGGTAAGAGGCTAAATGCGACTAAGCTAAGTTCACTTTTATAAAATTCGGAAGAGTCTAAATAAAACTAAACTAAGTAATTGGGAAAATTGGAGTAAATTAGAGTAAACTGAAATTTGTGAGGTAAGTATGAAATTTGACTAAGATGCCATAAATTGGGGTAAGTTGAACTAAAAGTAACTTACCCAAAAGGGGTAAGAGACTAAATGCGACTAAGCTAAGTTCACTTTTATAAAATTCGGAAGAGTCTAAATAAAACTAAACTAAGTAATTGGGAAAATTGGAGTAAATTAGAGTAAACTGAAATTTGTGAGGTAAGTATGAAATTTGACTAAGATGCCATAAATTGGGGTAAGTTGAACTAAAAGTAACTTACCCAAAAGGGGTAAGAGACTAAATGCGACTAAGCTAAGTTCACTTTTATAAAATTCGGAAGAGTCTAATTAAAACTAAACTAAGTAATTGGGAAAATTGGAGTAAATTAGGGTAAACTGAAATTTGTGAGGTAAGTATGAAATTTGACTAAGATGCCATAAATTTGGGTAAGTTGAACTAAAAGTAACTTACCCAAAAGGGGTAAGAGGCTAAATGCGACTAAGCTAAGTTCACTTTTATAAAATTCGGAAGAGTATAAATAAAACTAAACTAAGTAATTGGGAAAATTGGAGTAAATTAGAGTAAACTAAAATTTGTGAGGTAAGTATGAAATTTGACTAAGATGCCATAAATTGGGGTAAGTTGAACTAAAAGTAACTTACCCAAAAGGGGTAAGAGACTAAATGCGACTAAGCTAAGTTCACTTTTATAAAATTCGGAAGAGTCTAATTAAAACTAAACTAAGTAATTGGGAAAATTGGAGTAAATTAGGGTAAACTGAAATTTGTGAGGTAAGTATGAAATTTGACTAAGATGCCATAAATTGGGGTAAGTTGAACTAAAAGTAACTTACCCAAAAGGGGTAAGAGACTAAATGCGACTAAGCTAAGTTCACTTTTATAAAATTCGGAAGAGTCTAATTAAAACTAAACTATGTAATTGGGAAAATTGGAGTAAATTAGAGTAAACTGAAATTTGTGAGGTAAGTATGAAATTTGACTAAGATGCCATAAATTGGGGTAAGTTGAACTAAAAGTAACTTACCCAAAAGGGGTAAGAGGCTAAATGCGACTAAGCTATGTTCACTTTTATAAAATTCGGAAGAGTCTAATTAAAACTAAACTAAGTAATTGGGAAAATTGGAGTAAATTAGGGTAAGCTGAAATTTGTGAGGTTAGTATGAAATTTGACTAAGATGCCATAAATTGGGATAGGTTGAACTAAAAGTATCTTACCCAAATAAACGGCAAAGAAGCTAAATGCAACTAAGCTGAACTGAACTTATTTGAATAAATTTGAGGTAAGCTACATTCAAATTGAACTATGTAGTTAGACAAATTGGACTAAATTGGGGTAAGATAGGATAAAAAGCATAAACTAAGCGAAACTACAATAAATTTGAATAAGTTAAAAAAAAAGTAAATTGGTCAAATTTGGGGTAAACAGGCCACGTTTAGTTTTCCAAGTAAATTAAAGTTTATTCAAGCAAAAGTAACTTAATCAAAATCAGGGTAAATATACCAAAGGCATGCATATTTTTATGAAACTTAGTGTAACTTGGACTAAAATTTAACTAAAAAAATAAAATTGAAAAAAATTGGACTAAATCGGGATAAACTAAGACACATCAAATCAAGATGGAGGTAAGTAGGATAATTTTAATCAAATTGTTGTTAGCTGGGTGTGAGCAAAAATTAGCCCAAAAATGAAATAAATAAGCCAAATTTAAATTGGATCAAACTTAATTTTACAAATTTTGTAAGTTAATAGACCAAAATTGAATTACATTTAACCAAATTTACAAAATCTGAAATAAACCATGAAAAATAAAATTTGTGGAATAAGAATGAAATTAGGCGGTAAGATGGGGTAAGTTAAACTAGAAGTGATTTTCCCAAAAAAGGGGTAAGGGGGCTGAATCCAACGAAGCAAAGGCCAATTCTTGCAACTTGAAATAAGCGAGATTAACATGGAACTAAAGGAGTGGGTAAATTGGACTATTAAGAGGTAACTTGGAATTTCTACGATTAAAATGAGGTAAGCAAAATAAATTTAGCTAAGTTGCAGATGAGATTAGTTTAAACCAAAATAAGTTGATTAGAGTAGCTAGTGTAGTACTAAATAGTTAAATATCGTAAAATGAGGTACTTAAGTTTAAATTTGATTACTTAGAGTAAATTAAAATAATTTGAAGTAAACTTTTTACCGGACGTGACGCAATCTAAGAAAAAAGGCAAAATTACGTTTAAACTAAATTGGACAAAAATTGTAGTAATTTGAGTAAACCGGCATTTATTAGATTAAAATGAGGTAAATAAGATCAATTTTACTAAGCTTGACTACAGTGAGGTAATTTGAACTAGAACTTGAGAAAACTGTCTGGTGTTGCTTAAAATAATATTTTTTTACAGTGAAACCTCGTCACACAGAGTGATCACCGCTAAAGGTTACACTGTAACAGCCGCCGCCAATAAATAACAGAAATTACAAATTAAAATAAGCATAAAGTCATCATCACAGTCTCCCGTCTAATTTAATTGCAAATTAATTACCAAATTAATGTCGTGTAACAATTAAAAATTGCACATTGCAACTGACCTTCACCGGCTTTTGTAACAGAAATTCGCGTATTATTTGCCTGCTAGGTTTATCTTATTACATCATTTTCGTCATTTTGTTTCAAAATCTTCCACTTCAAAAGGTAAATACAAGAATTACGTAACGAATAATAAAAAGAAGGTTAAAGAAACGTTTTCCTCCGGAACCATGACCGGAATAACTTTTCTTCACGAAAAACAGATTACGTCATTCATTAAAAAATTTAAGTCACTTACTTAAAGTCACATTACAAGGTCCATCGCCGTAGATTGGTAACAAAAGGACGCGGCCCTTCATGTTGTAATCGGCTTCGAGACGCAGCATTGGGGTCACTGATTGGGCAAACAACATGTTTGTCTCTAAAGTTGTCCTGAAAACAATTGCTAGAATAGGGTTGTTCATTTTTATTTTTTTTTTACTTTTGGCCTAGGACTCTTGAGCCTGTCAAACCGTGGAGTTTCACATTTTTGAAATTTTGTTGAACGTTTACAGGGCCGGATCCTTCGCCGATGATGAGTTCGGAAATGAGGAGAGGTTCGAAGGAATCCAAGGCGAGTTCAGGAGCGCCTAGAAACCAGTTTTTTAGTTTTTTTTTTAATTAAGGTTTAGTTTTTCAAAAACTAATTTTTTAAGGTTTTTTTATTATTAGGCTTCAAGTTTGGTGTTTCTCATTTTCTAGTTTGTTCATTCTTAAGGTTTACATTTTAAAATTCTCAAAATTCTCAAATAATTTTTACTTTTTATTTTTTTTACAAAAAAAATGTGTAAATTTCCAAACCAAAAATTTCAGGTTTTCGGTTTCATTTTCATATCTCTAATTTTTTAGTGTTGTAATTGCTTGTTCATTTAAATTTCTAAATATTTTTTGTCGAAATTTTTTAAAATTTTAAAATTTTAAATTTCAAAAAAAAACAAAAAAAAATTTTAGGTTTTTCTCACACAGTTTTAAAAGGTTTTGAAAGTTTTCAAGTTTATGCCAAAAGTTTTTAGGTTTTAATTGTGCTCTTAACTATTTAAATTTTTCACAAAGAAATTTTTGTGAAAAAATTTTGACCTAAATAAATTCAGGTTTCAATTTTTAATACCTCTCAATTTCTGTTTCTAGGTTTAAAATCGAAACTACTAATTCAAAATTTGAAATTTTAAGTTCAATAATTTAATAGATAGAAATTTTAAGGCCACTTTAGGTTTCTACCTAAATATACACAAAATTGTTAGGTTCCATTCTAATTTAAGGTTTAGATTTTATTTTTAATTTTTTGAACAAAAATTAGATATTCTTTTAGAGTTAGACTTCAAGGTTTCATCTTTATTTTATTCCAGGTTTGTAATCGAATGGGTCAATTTCAAAATTAAAAAAAATTGTATATTTAAAAGGTTTCTTCAGAATTTTGAAATGTTTCCAAGGTTTCCAAATAAAGACCAAAAAAATTTTTTTTTTTTTTTTTTCAAAAATTTCTGTCATAATTTCAAAACCTAAAAATTTTGGATTTAATATTTTTTATTTTAAACCTCGAAATTTTTACGTTTCTAGGCTTGTGTCCGAAATGGCTAAATTGCAAAATTTCGCCTTTTCGTTTCTGAATTTTTAAATGAAAAAGCGAAATTTTGCAATTTAGCCATTTCGGACACAAGCCTAGAAACCTAAAAATTTTATATTTAATATTTTTTATTTTAAACCTCGAAATTTTTACGTTTCTAGGCTTGTGTCCGAAATGGCTAAATTGCAAAATTTCGCCTTTTCGTTTTTGAATTTTTAAATGTTTTAGCTTTCCAATTGAAATTTACAAATAAAAATTTGAAACTTTAGGTTAAAAAAGCCATTTTAGGCTTTAGGTTTTATTGGTAAAATTTTTCAAAATTTAAAATTTCATTTCCGTGCTTTAATTTTAGGATTGCCAAATCTGGTATTTGGGAAACCTAGAAATTAGGTTTCTTTTTAAACTTAGGTTTTTAGGTTTTGTTTTTATTTCATTCTAGGGTTGTAATCGAAACTAAAAATTAAATTTTAAAAATTTTTTAAAAAAAAATAAAAATTGAGGTTTTTACTTACAATTTTAAAATGTCTTTAAAATTTACAAATTTTCTCAGTTTTTACATATTTCAAAGTTTATTGAAAATTCTGAATAAAAAATTTAGGTTTTAAGTTTTATTGACAGTATAAGTTTCAGGTGTGAAAATTCAAAAAATTTAAGTTTTAGAATTTTTACCTACAATTTCGAAAAATCTCCAATGTTTTCTATTGTTTTCCCAAAATTCTAAAAGTTTATTGCTAAATTTTCAAATGCTACCTAATTTTAATTAATTTTACAATTTCACCATAAATTTTTTTTTGAAAATTTTTGAGGAAATATTAGGTTTTCTTTTACAAGGCTTTCAGGTCAGGTCAGGTCAAAATCGAATCGAAAATCGAAATTCGAAATAAAAAATTGACAAAATAATAATAATAATAATAATAATAATAATAATAATAATAATAATAATAATAATAATAATAATAATAATAATAATAATAATAATAATAATAATAATAAATTTTTATTTACAATTTTAAAATGTCTTGAAAATTAATAAAATTACGTTAAAAATTCTTAGATTCAATTGTCTTTAAAATTTTGAATTTTATCTATAAATTTTAAGTGAATTTTAAAATTGAAAAAAAAACTGAAAAATCTCTGAAAACAGCAAAAACTTTTGTTTACTTCATTTTCAGTGCAACAACCTAAAAAAATCTCAACAGTTGCATCCAACTTTCTAAATTGCCAAACAAGGTAAGCAGCTCATAATAATAATAGCCTTTTGCACGTGTCGCTGCAATTAAAAAATTTAAATGACAAACACGTAATTAATAATTAGAAAAATTTTCGTAATCTCGTAAAGATCACTTTCTTATTACAAAGTAGGTTACTTTGTTCCCAATTATTAAAAAGAAACAAAAAAAAAATTAAAAATTCGACATTCTTATTACCAAATTAATAGTAAGCGTCACGTATCAAAAAAACTCGTTAAATTCGAATTAGAGGCAATTATCCGACAATAAGAAGATTAAATTAACATATGCACCTTACAAAAAAAAAATTAAAAAGCACTTAATTTTTGTTAGTACTAAAATTACCCGTTTTGAGTTTCCTAATGGCATCTTCAATATTCACTTTAAGACACTCGTCGAATTGCGGATCACTTTTATGACATCTTTTGAAACTACTCGCTGCAAAATAACGAAAATTACTTCAATTCAATGCAATGACGAAAATCCGACTTACGTAATTTGGCCGCAAAACTCGCTAGCACCAACGCAAAGAAACCAAAAGTGACACCGAATTGACCCATAATTCACGCACTTAGTGAATGTTGTTTTTGTTAGATTGTGCACTTAGTACAGTCGAGGAAGAAATCGTTCAGATATGTTCCACTTTGTCTCTTTTATACCGAAATACGTGCGCAAGCAACGAAAAAAAATTACGGAAAGGGAATCTGTCGCCAAGGCGAACGGCCCATGATAGGTCAGATGGGACGGGTCGGAGAAAAATGATGGATAATTGCGGGAAATGATGATCTAACATGAAAAGTTTTTCTTGGAAAATTGTTTTAGATTTTTTTGTTATTTGTGTTACTAGGGGGGAAAGTGGGGTTTGTGGAACGAGAAGGGCGAGGCAAAGCGAAATTGGCATTATGAAAATTAGCAAGTTTGTATTTATTCTTTTGTTTTTTTTTTTTAATCTTGGGGTTTTAGTTTAGTTTTTTACCGGGTTCACTTTTAGCTTAAAAACTCAGTTCCGTTTAGATTTCAGGTTTCATCTTAACCAGTATATATTTTTGGAGTTTTGTATTGGAAAACCTAAATTCAGGAGTCATGTCGTTTTTGCTCAAGCTTCAAATATTTCCAAAATATTTTCAGGTTTTATAAATCATTTTTAAACCTAAACCTATTTAAAACCAAAGCAGTTTAGGTTTCAGCTATTGCAATTAAACGACTGAATTTTTTTCTCTCAAAATATTCAAATTTCTCTTCAAACTTTTTTAGTCTATGCAAATATCAAACCAAAATTTTAGGTTTCAGGTTTTGCCTTTCCTGTTTTTAGGTTTGTAGTCAAAAGTGCTCGATTTAAAATCATTTTTCAACCCTAAATTTAATTTGCTAGAATGCTTTAGTTTTCAGGTTTCTTCGTACACTTTTGTAATATTTCCAAATTTGTCAAAATTAGGTTTGAGTTTTTTTTTAATTTTAATTTTCAAAAATTTAGTTTTACAGTTTTTTTTTCTATTTATTTCTAGGTTTGTAATTAAATCTAAAGTTTTCAAAATTTAAGTTATTTCAGGGTTATAAATTAAGACTTCAGGTTTCAGGTATACACTTTTTTTTGTTTTTTACAATCTGTAAGTTTCAGGTTTGAAATCATGCTCGTAATAATTTAAATTTCAAATTTTCTAAATCATTTTAATTGCTACTTTTAAACCTAAACCTAACTCACGTGTTTTTTTAGCTCTCTTGTTTTTATTTTAGGTTTTGATAACCAGTATTTAGTGCGCGTTTTAAAAACCTAGTTTTTACTAGGTTTAGGTTTTACTGTTCTTTTTCTTCATTTTTAGGCTTTCAGTTTTTTTTATTTATTTTCTATGATGAAAAACCTAAATATTGGGTTTCAATTCTGGATTTATCCAATATTTAGATTAAACTTTTAGGTTTACAATCGAAATACCTAGACTTTGTTTTAAAACCTAAATAACAATTTTCAAATTATTAAAATTTTAGATTTTAAGCTGAGGTTTGCCTAATTTTCAGAACTAGCAAATTATATCTACTTTAAATTTGTAGGTTTTTTTGTGGTGTATGTTTCAAAACCTAAATTCTTTTAATTCCTTAATTTTTTTTTGTTACTTTCATGTTTTGTATTGTTTCAGCTTACAGGCTAGATAAGTAAATTCCATTCAAGTAAGTTTTCTAGGTTTTCTAGGTTGATGGCTACCAATTTAACTTTAATTTAATTTATCAACTTTTTCAGCATTTTTATTCCTGTTAACATGTTTGAACGTCTAATTAGGCTTCTTTCAAAAAATGTAAGAATGCAAGGCTATTTTTTTCTAGGTTTAGGTTTAGAGGTTTTAGGTCTTATTTTATACTTTTTAGGTTTTATTTATTTTAGGTGATGTAACTGAAACCTAGGCTCCACTGTTTCTTCAATTTTTTCTACTTTTGAATTTGTTTAAAATTATTGTTTTTCACAAATTTGTTCAAGTACCAAAAAAATTTAGTTCTTTTATTCTTTTCTTGTCACAACCTAAAGGCTTCAGGTTTAAGATTTTATGCTTTTTAATCACTTCTAGGTATTTTTAAAATAGTCGGAATTTTCCGGTTTTCCACTGTTTTGGTTATTCTTTTCATACTTAAACCTATTGACCTTAACCTAAACCTCAAGGTTTTTTTCAGCTTTTGCTTCTTATTACCAAACTTTCAGGTTTCCTAATCTGGAAAACCTAGCTTTAGATTTTCTTAGAGGCTCCTAGCTTTTAGGCTTTCAAATTTTTTAAAAATTTTAATTAGTTAGAATTTAAATTATAATTTTAAAATTCAAAATTTTCCAAAATTTGAAGTTTTAAACCTAAATTTCTTAGCGATTTCTAACATAAGCAAAATTTTTAGGTTTGTAGTGGCAAGCCTAAGTTTCGGGTTACAGTTTCATCTTTGATTCTAAGCTTCAGTTTTTTTGACAATTGTTTTTAAATAGGTTTTCTGGGTTGGTGACTTTCATAGGTTTTCTGACGTCCAAATTTTCTGTTGGTTCAATGGAAGCCTAATTAAACCTAATTAACCTTCTTCTAGTTTTATGTTGCAATTTTAGGCGGATAGATATTTCACAAAACTTGTATTAACTGAAACCTAAATTTTACATATCATACTATTTCACACTATCAATTGCCTAAAATTTTTAGGTTTTTCTCTATTTTTTCCTAAATACCAAAAATTTCTTGGCTAACAAACCTTAATTTGATATTTTGTTTAGGTTATTTAAAAGCACAAAATTTCAAAAATTTTGGAATTTTGATTGAACACGTGCAAAGCTAGCTTACACTTTAGTCAATGTAGGTTTTAGGCTAAAACCTGAAAAACTTCACATAAAGTGCTCGAGACAAAAAGCCTAAAATCGTGAGATTAGGTTTCTCCTTACGAATTTGCAAAATCTCCTGAATCCAATTTTTTTAGGCTTACAAATTTTGAGTTTAGTCTAAATTCTAGACTTTTTCCTACAACTCCCAACCCATTCTGCCTTTCAGTTGTTCATTTTTCCCACCTTCCCCCCACAATTGCACCACTCCCAACTTTCCCTTCTCCTCTCTACCAAATAAAACAAAACACTACTAAAAATACTTTATTTAAAAAATCTTCATTGAACGTTCGACACTACGCCACTGGCCATAAATTCAACTTACATAACAACCTCAAATTATGTAAATTTTTCAAGTGAAACACTTTGATTTGCCAAGATTACGGAAACGTCTCTATGCAAAACGAGAAAATTTGACACAAAATTGTCGTTTTCCCCAATTGAAGTAATTTTGACAGGTGAGCATGACATCATCGCCCAAACTAGACCACCATAATTGGAAAAATTATATACACGAACGAAAAAGGAATTTCCCAGGTCAAGAGTGCGCGTTACGAAGACCAAAGTATCGGCCACAAACAGTAAACAAGTGTCGAAAAAAAATATGGAAATTAAGAGGTGTCCATCTCCACTGCGTCCTCTGTAAAAAAACAACAGGAAAATTATATACAGGGTGACTAAGTATCCAACTCACCTTCATTGAACATGAACTCCTGTTGGTACTCCTTCAAAAACTGTACAGATCTGCCTTCATCAAAAAACAATTGATACGCCCTTTTGATATCCTCGACGTCGACTTCCGGTGCTTTCCGTTTCCGGGCGATTAAACTTGACGTCATGATCAGTTGCATGCCGTATCTCAAGGACGTTTCTTTCGAAATGCGTGTTAAAACAGTGAGGGCGTTGTCTGACATTTGACAGTCTTCCTCCTCGCATCGGATACTTAAGATCTCTCTTAGTTCCTTTTCGTCGTACGGGGACGTGGGAACGATTATCATCCGGTCCAGTAAGTCCAGGGGAATCCCATGAGGCGACTTGTAATTGGTTCCTCGGATCCTGGTGATGCCCCGATTGGTCGCCATGATGACGATAGGCGCCATCTCGTTCTCGAGCGCGCGGTTTAAAAACGAGAAACATTCGATGTCCAGCATGTGGACCTCGTCGATGAAGAGAACGCCCGGGATCATCTCTGCTTTGCCCTCTTCGCGCCATTCCGCCACCTTCCCGTTGATTTGCTCGCGAACCTCGGGCTTGATTTCACCGGTGTCCCCTGCGAATAATAACAAGTGAAGACTTCCTACGGTGCCAAGGTTTGATGGCGCAAAAAACTGGTCTAATTTAGATAGCCGTTGCAAAATGAATTATGTAAATCTGATTTCTCTTTTAAAGTGTCTGAACAGCGTCATCTACGCGGTGGTGTACCCCAAGGCTCCACTCTTTTATTCCGAAATTACCAGAAAAGAGCGCCAAGAAGCCGTGCGTCCGACTGTTGATGACGTCGATCTCATGCAACGTCACCGTGTGCACCACTTCCTTCCTCTTCTGTAGCTCCCCTTCGGGGCACTGAACGAACCGCGTCTGTTGTCCAGTGGCGTCGTAATCGCGCGCTCTGGCGAACGAGCGTCCCAATCGGGTGATTTTACCTGTCAACAACATCGTTTGTTTAAAATCAAGGTCACGGTGTCCTCGAACCTGTGGCCTTGTCTATGGTGATGACGTCACCAGACTTTACTTTCTCCTTCAGAATGCTGTCGATCATTTTTCCTCCGAGATCGTAAACCGTCTCCATTTCAGTCGTTTTTAGGATTAGTTTGCCGACTTTCGTCCCGACGCCCGTCGCCGGACGCTCGATCTGAACCTCCACCACTTCACCTTCAATTATTTCGCTCTCTTCCCTGAAGAAAAAGATTTCCGCGATTTAATTCGCGATTAATTTGAATAATGCGTGCGTCAATGACGTGCTGTCGTAAGTGTATTTGATCTTGATTTTTTTTGTGATATCAAAGGACAATGGTCAAAATTGGTCCAAACATCCGCCACCAACGGGATCCATGTAATTTGATAATACATTAAATAGTGAACAATTTTTACTGTGACAGCAAAAAAATTATACTGACAGTAAAAATTTATAGCTATTACCTTGTTCTTTTTATGAATTACATGAATTAAAACATGTGCTACCAAGAAATGGTGTTGACTGGTAAATCATAAACTGCTTCTAAAGTAATTTATGACATACAATATTTTTTCCCTTGAAACTTTAAGTTGCAGACGATATCCAGGGTCGGCATAAACACATTTCTTGGTACTGACTGTTTATAACTACCACAGAAAAAAAGTTTTTATACCGACCCCGGATGTCGAAGACCACTTATGCTAATGAGGGTAGAAGTATTAGGTATTATAAATTACCTGCGAAGCAGCTTCGGGTTTACCTCTGGTTTTAATCATTTTCCAGCACACGTTTTAATTTCGTTTTTATGCTTTTTACTATCTCGTTAATGGTAGAAATTTGAACCATATTTTTGCACATGCTTTTGTGTGTATTACTGGTTGCCTGTCCCCACATAGAAGCTCATGATTATTCAACAGCCCCCTGGCCACACTTACTTAATCCTCACTCCAATGCTCTTCCTTATCGCCTGCGTCAGCGCCTCTGTCTTGCCCATTTCCAACGAATAAATCTCGGACCCCGCCATACTCGTGAACGGGGTGTCGTGCCCCAACGCCGCCGCCAAAGCAGTAGCGATGGCGGTTTTCCCCGTCCCCGGTTGTCCAGCTAGTAATACAGCTCTCCCGGCGATTCTCCCCTCGCGTACCATCTTTAGAACTATCCCTATGGCTCTCCGGGCAGACATTTGCCCCACCATGCCTTGAGAGACATGTCGGGCTTCCAAACTCTCATCGAGACCGAGTCCACGGATGTGGGAGTGAGCCCCGATTCGTTCCACGCGCGTTGTTTCGCGGACTTCGGCGATTTTTGCTGCAGCGGCGGACTGAAAAAGTGAGGTTAGAGTTGCACGTTTTAGTTTGTAGAAAGAAATTAGAGAAGAGGGTTAAAAGTGGGGGAGTTTGGGGGGCTCGGTATTAAGTTTGGGTACTCACAGCCATTGATAAAGCGGAATTTTCGTTTTTTTAACTGTGCCGGCTTTCAGAAATGTTTGGTGTAAACAACTAGGGAGATCAGAGGTGCCAACTTAGAGGTGTGAGAACGAAAAATCACTAGGATTTTTTCACTTTAAAAAATAATAAAAGGATAAATAAAATTTGTTTCTCTGAACTAACGTAATTTAATACCAGCTTATCAATTACAGTTGTTTAATTAATTAATTGTTTTCAAAGAGACACATCAAAATTATTCACTAAGCAAACACATATTACACAGCTAAATTTTTTTTACAAAAATGATCACAAAAAAACGGTATTTTTTCCTAAAATTGACAGAAAAAGTACGCACTTACCGCCATAATTGCACAATAAAATAGCCACAAATATCCAAGAAACAAAAACACAGAGATATCGATCAAACAAGACCAAATCACACAACTAAAATAACACGTCTAGCTTTATAATACAGTAGAACCTACCAACTGGGAACGCTTTTTACTAGATACAGTAAAATCTCCAAACCTTAAACTGCTCCATAACTTGACTCCATAATAAAATTCCGATTAATAAGAATCTTTGATCATTTTAGGATTTTCGAACATGTTTACGTACATTTGAGATATTAAAATTCTTTAATTACTTAATACAGTAAAATCTACCAATTAAGGACGTTCTTTTGCCAGATACAGTAGATTCTCCCAACTAAAATCAATTCCAAACTTATACTTGAACATTATTTACCACATGCGTATTACTGGTTGCCTATGCTAAATTATTTCTGTTCTAATTCGATTTTTTTTTATTTTTTATGATCTCCATATTTGACTATTAATTAATTTTAATTGATTCTTAAAAGTTAAGGAAATCAGTTCTTTAATTAGAAAAATATAAACAACAAAACGAAGTAATAAAAAATGGTGAATGCGCTAGATCCAATATTGTTATTTTTGTTTCTGGCACTATTAAAAATTTATCCAAATATGTAAATTATTCAAATTTCAACATTCTAGTGTCTCCAGTTAAGAAATTATGGTAAATAAAACAACATATCAAGATTCGTTCTTACTTTTATATTTCTTATGTTTAAGTTTTTTTTTTACAATTCGTTGTTTCTTTTGCAATACAAAAAACCTGGACCTACGGCAAAAACAACTCATCTTCAGACACCCTTGAAAACAGCCGATTTATCATCTCTTTCCAGATCAACGAAAAAGCCTCATCAAAATATTTCCCCACATCTTGATAAATAACATCAAAATTCTCATTCGCCGTCTTAATAACCTCCCGACTTAAATCCTCATTCCCATCGATAACATTATCAAACTTAAGAACTCCACGCTTCGGAATCGATTTGAAAACAAAATCGGTAATCCTCAGATGCTTCTTTCCATTTTTAGTAAACTCTTCCAATTTTATTTCATAAGAATTCTTTATATCATCTAAAATTTCCCCAACTCAAAAAAGCAAAAAAAAAGCGTGAACCTACACAAATCAATGCTGAACTTTCCATGCCCGTTGATCGGAAACACCAACAACTGCCCCGTCATCTTGTAATCGCCCTCCATTTTGACATGGGGGTTCATCGTTTTAAATTTCCAGTACCAGTTATCACCGCTGATTTTCATACTAAAAAAAAAAAGAAATACAGTCGAATTTCGTCTTTTGACTCACTCGTGATGGTAGATGACTCCGGCGGTGACGTTGTGGACGTTCAAATTTTCATATACTTGGTGTATGTTGACCCTGGAGTCGGTTTCGTTTCCGCCGAATGACAGGTTTTTGATGAAAAATGGTTCGAGGCGGGCGAGCCCTAACTCTTTGTTTCCTCCTCCGAATTTGCGGATGCCTTCCGTGATCTTTACAGCCATGCAGTCGTTAAAATTGGGAGCAGATCTGCTGCATCTGTTGATGTCTGGAGCTGGAAAAAAAATTAGAAAGGAAATAAAAGTACAAAGTACACCTACGAAGACTTTTTGAGTAAACGGAAGAGAAGAAAAGCGTGAGGATTATAATGATCATCGTGCTGGTCGAAACTTTGGTTCTAGTTTTAGTTTTAAGTGTTGCTAGATTTAATATATAGTGATCGGCCTTGTACCGACATTTTTGTAAAAAAAAGCACTGAATTTAATTGAGAAACTGGTTTAAAAAGTACAATAAAATTACTTATACATGAGTACGTTTGAATAAAAAGTACAGTAGGACCTCATTACGTAGGCCGATCGACCTTTTTGTGTCATATTAAATTCACCATTCTCTTTTCAAGATAGATCAAATTTGCCCAAAAATACGTAAATTGTTCGTCAAAATCAATAAAGATTTATCAATTATTTCCGTTAGAACGTGCGGTTTGGTGCAACGTATTAAGATTTTTTTCATGCGGAAAATTACTTTTATTAATGAATATATGAATTGTAATTATTGTTAATATCATTCAGGAATGATTAAAGTTTTTCATCTGAATTAAAATTCAATTAACTTGTTTCCCGATATACAAAGCGTGCCAAAAAAATTCAAAATTCGTTGTACATGTATTTATTTGTCTATAATTTTCAAATTTGGCACCACTAATAAAAAAGTAAAAAGAAACAGTCAAACCAAATTTAAGCATTGTCAACGTAGATATACCAAAATTATGGCATTCCGAGTGAAAAAAATCGAGATTTTTGCCAACTCATAAATTCCAAAATTTGTACTATGTGTATTTATTTGTAAATAATTCTCAAACTTGGCACCATTAATATAAAAGTAAAGGAGAATAGTCAAACCAAATTTCACAATTATCTATTGAGAGATACCGAAAATATGGCACTCAGAATAACAAAGTCAAAATTTTTGCCGACTCATAAATTCCAAAATTTGCACTCGGAGTAGCATGATCGAAATTTTTCAATACTAAGAATTCAAAAATTTGTAGAATATGTATTCTTATGTCTACAATTTTCAAACTTGGCGCCACGAATGAAAAAGTAAAAACGAGCAATTTCACCAAATTTTACATTTATCGACCGAGAAACACTGCACTTAAAACACTCACAGTGGCACAATCGAAATTTGTATAACTAAGAAATTCAAAAATTTGTAGTATTTATATTCCTTTGTCTACAATTTTCAAATTTAGCGCCACTAATGAACAGACACATACAAGCAATTTTACTAAATTTTACAATTATCGGCCAAAAACAACCGGATTTATAGCACTCGGGGTAGCATGATCGAAATTTTTCAACACGAAGAATTCCAAAATTTGTAATATATGTATTCCTTGGTCTACAATTTTCAAACTTGGCGCCACGAATTAAAAAGTAAAAACGAGCAATTTCACCAAATTTTACATTTATCGACCGAGAAATACTGCACTTAAAACACTCACAGTGGCACAATCGAAATTTGTATAACTAAGAAATTCAAAAATTTGTAGTATTTGTATTTCTTTGTCTACAATTTTCAAATTTAGCGCCACTAATAAGCAGACACATACAAGCAATTTTACTAAATTTTACAATTATCGCCCAAAAACAACCGGATTTATAGCACTCGGAGTAGCATGATCAAAATTTTTCAATACTAAAAATTCCAAAATTTGTAGAATATGTATTCTTTTGTCTACAATTTTCAAACTTGGCGCCACGAATGAAAAAGTAAAAACGAGCAATTTCACCAAATTTTACATTTATCGACCGAGAAACACTGCACTTAAAACACTCACAGTGGCACAATCCAAATTTGTATAACTAAGAAATTCAAAAATTTGTAGTATTTGTATTTCTTTGTCTACAATTTTCAAATTTAGCGCCACTAATAAGCAGACACATACAAGCAATTTTACTAAATTTTACAATTATCGGCCAAAAAGTACCGGATTTATAGCACACGGAGTAGTATGATCGAAATTTTTCAATACTAAGAATTCCAAAATTTGTAGAATATGTATTCTTTTGTTTACAATTTTCAAACTTGGCGCCACGAATGAAAAAGTAAAAACGAGCAATTTCACCAAATTTTACATTTATCGACCGAGAAACACTGCACTTAAAACACTCACAGTGGCACAATCCAAATTTGTATAACTAAGAAATTCAAAAATTTGTAGTATTTGTATTTCTTTGTCTACAATTTTCAAATTTAGCGCCACTAATAAGCAGATACATACAAGCAATTTTACTAAATTTTACAATTATCGGCCAAAAACAACCGGATTTATAGCACTCGGAGTAGCATGATCAAAATTTTTCAATACTAAAAATTCCAAAATTTGTAGAATATGTATTCTTTTGTTTACAATTTTCAAACTTGGCGCCACAAATGAAAAAGTAAAAACGAGCAATTTCACCAAATTTTACATTTATCGACCGAGAAACACTGCACTTAAAACACTCACAGTGGCACAATCGAAATTTGTATAACCAAGAAATTCAAAAATTTGTAGTATTTGTATTTCTTTGTCTACAATTTTCAAATTTAGCGCCACTAATAAGCAGACACATACAAGCAATTTTACTAACTTTTACAATTATCGGCCAAAAAGTACCGGATTTATAGCACACGGAGTAGTATGATCGAAATTTTTCAATACTAAGAATTCCAAAATTTGTAGAATATGTATTCTTTTGTTTACAATTTTCAAACTTGGCGCCACGAATGAAAAAGTAAAAACGAGCAATTTCACCAAATTTTACATTTATCGACCGAGAAACACTGCACTTAAAACACTCACAGTGGCACAATCGAAATTTGTATAACTAAGAAATTCAAAAATTTGTAGTATTTGTATTTCTTTGTCTACAATTTTCAAATTTAGCGCCACTAATAAGCAGACACATACAAGCAATTTTACTAAATTTTACAATTATCGGCCAAAAACAACCGGATTTATAGCACTCGGAGTAGCATGATCAAAATTTTTCAATACTAAAAATTCCAAAATTTGTAGAATATGTATTCTTTTGTCTACAATTTTCAAACTTGGCGCCACGAATGAAAAAGTAAAAACGAGCAATTTCACCAAATTTTACATTTATCGACCGAGAAACACTGCACTTAAAACACTCACAGTGGCACAATCCAAATTTGTATAACTAAGAAATTCAAAAATTTGTAGTATTTGTATTTCTTTGTCTACAATTTTCAAATTTAGCGCCACTAATAAGCAGACACATACAAGCAATTTTACTAAATTTTACAATTATCGGCCAAAAACAACCGGATTTATAGCACTCGGAGTAGCATGATCAAAATTTTTCAATACTAAAAATTCCAAAATTTGTAGAATATGTATTCTTTTGTCTACAATTTTCAAACTTGGCGCCACGAATGAAAAAGTAAAAACGAGCAATTTCACCAAATTTTACATTTATCGACCGAGAAACACTGCACTTAAAACACTCACAGTGGCACAATCCAAATTTGTATAACTAAGAAATTCAAAAATTTGTAGTATTTGTATTTCTTTGTCTACAATTTTCAAATTTAGCGCCACTAATAAGCAGATACATACAAGCAATTTTACTAAATTTTACAATTATCGGCCAAAAACAACCGGATTTATAGCACTCGGAGTAGCATGATCAAAATTTTTCAATACTAAAAATTCCAAAATTTGTAGAATATGTATTCTTTTGTTTACAATTTTCAAACTTGGCGCCACAAATGAAAAAGTAAAAACGAGCAATTTCACCAAATTTTACATTTATCGACCGAGAAACACTGCACTTAAAACACTCACAGTGGCACAATCGAAATTTGTATAACCAAGAAATTCAAAAATTTGTAGTATTTGTATTTCTTTGTCTACAATTTTCAAATTTAGCGCCACTAATAAGCAGACACATACAAGCAATTTTACTAACTTTTACAATTATCGGCCAAAAAGTACCGGATTTATAGCACACGGAGTAGTATGATCGAAATTTTTCAATACTAAGAATTCCAAAATTTGTAGAATATGTATTCTTTTGTTTACAATTTTCAAACTTGGCGCCACGAATGAAAAAGTAAAAACGAGCAATTTCACCAAATTTTACATTTATCGACCGAGAAACACTGCACTTAAAACACTCACAGTGGCACAATCGAAATTTGTATAACTAAGAAATTCAAAAATTTGTAGTATTTGTATTTCTTTGTCTACAATTTTCAAATTTAGCGCCACTAATAAGCAGACACATACAAGCAATTTTACTAAATTTTACAATTATCGGCCAAAAACAACCGGATTTATAGCACTCGGAGTAGCATGATCAAAATTTTTCAATACTAAAAATTCCAAAATTTGTAGAATATGTATTCTTTTGTCTACAATTTTCAAACTTGGCGCCACGAATGAAAAAGTAAAAACGAGCAATTTCACCAAATTTTACATTTATCGACCGAGAAACACTGCACTTAAAACACTCACAGTGGCACAATCCAAATTTGTATAACTAAGAAATTCAAAAATTTGTAGTATTTGTATTTCTTTGTCTACAATTTTCAAATTTAGCGCCACTAATAAGCAGACACATACAAGCAATTTTACTAAATTTTACAATTATCGGCCAAAAACAACCGGATTTATAGCACTCGGAGTAGCATGATCAAAATTTTTCAATACTAAAAATTCCAAAATTTGTAGAATATGTATTCTTTTGTCTACAATTTTCAAACTTGGCGCCACGAATGAAAAAGTAAAAACGAGCAATTTCACCAAATTTTACATTTATCGACCGAGAAACACTGCACTTAAAACACTCACAGTGGCACAATCCAAATTTGTATAACTAAGAAATTCAAAAATTTGTAGTATTTGTATTTCTTTGTCTACAATTTTCAAATTTAGCGCCACTAATAAGCAGACACATACAAGCAATTTTACTAAATTTTACAATTATCGGCCAAAAACAACCGGATTTATAGCACTCGGAGTAGCATGATCAAAATTTTTCAATACTAAAAATTCCAAAATTTGTAGAATATGTATTCTTTTGTCTACAATTTTCAAACTTGGCGCCACGAATGAAAAAGTAAAAACGAGCAATTTCACCAAATTTTACATTTATCGACCGAGAAACACTGCACTTAAAACACTCACAGTGGCACAATCCAAATTTGTATAACTAAGAAATTCAAAAATTTGTAGTATTTGTATTTCTTTGTCTACAATTTTCAAATTTAGCGCCACTAATAAGCAGACACATACAAGCAATTTTACTAAATTTTACAATTATCGGCCAAAAACAACCGGATTTATAGCACTCGGAGTAGCATGATCGAAATTTTTCAATACTAAGAATTCAAAAATTTGTAGTATATGTATTCTTTTGTCTACAATTTTCAAATTTGGCGCCACGAATTAAAAAGTAAAAACGAGCAATTTCACCAAATTTTACAATTATCGACCAAGAAACACCGAACACAGTCACAGTGGCAAAGTCGAGACTTTTAACAATTGAAAAGTTCTAAAATTTGTTGTATGTGTATATATTTGATATTAATTTTTAAATATGGCGCCACTACTAAAAAGCAAAAACGAGCAGTTTTTGCAATTTTGACATCGAAGTAAATAAGAGCAATTTGGCCGAATTTCATAACTATCTGAAGTATGGCACTCAAGTGACGCCAAATTACATTCGCCATATTCGATTCGCCATTTTGTTTTTAGTGTTAAGGCAAGTTAACCATAAATATATCAAATAATAGTTTTTTTTTATGAAAACAAAGACGATTTCTCAACATTAACCGTTCATAAGTTGCAACAAACATAATTGTTAACAAATTTGCTCAATCGGAAAAAACATTTTCATCACTTAATATATAAATAATTACTAAATATTTACGAAATAAGTTATTACATTGGAATTAAAATTCGATTACGAGGTAAGGACCGTATGAAGGTCGACTATTGCGTTTTTTTTCTCTCACACGATTAAAGAAATATGCAAATTTATAATTACAGTCATCGCATAATTTTTACAACTGAAGACATCGAAGACCGCCTCATTTCTTTTCTAGTTTTTTTAGCACAAGGACTTCCAGTTTAATTCTACATGTACTTTGCTTCATAACAGTTTTAATCGTTCACGAAAATGCTCGTCATTTTCATCTTTCTCCTCGCTGTCACCTTTTCGACACCCAAATCTCTACGTGAGTCTTTTTACTTTTTTTTCTTTTTGTTACCACTTTCTTCCAGCTTCATTCATCACGAAATGCAGCAAATCGGACCCGAATTTCAATAAATGTCTCGATAAGAGCGCCTATGAAGCGGCCCAGAAACTCAAGTCGGGCAACAGAGACTTGGGAATCGTCCCCCTGGAGCCGTTCCTGATAAAACAGGTAGATTTAGGAAACACCACCTCCGGAGCCGTTACTTTACATCAACTCTACAATAACATGAAAATCTTCGGGATGACAGACGCGGTGGTATCCGACTCAAAGTACGTAAAATTTGTGAAAAATTTGTCATTGAAGTTGGCCCCGCAGCGCTAATTTCACCGGTACAAATTGCTACTGGAATTATAAAGTTTTCAATCCGAAAGTGCGTCTGGAGGCTGATTATATCATGAAAGGGCAGCTTTTGCTTTTTCCGATCAATGGGCATGGGAAATGTGTCAATGATTTGTGTGAGTATGGAAAAATGAGTAAGCGCCACGAGTTTTTTTTTTTTTTTTTTAGATGATAGTAGTGGGAACTACCAGGCGAAATGTGAAAGGTACACGAAGAGAAACAAGACGTTTTTACGTGTCACGGAATTTTTGTTTGATATAACACCAAAAAAACTTGTTATAGACTATGAGAATATTATAGACGGGAATGAGCAACTGAGCAGGGAGGTTGTGAAGACCTTGAATGAGAATATTGATAGTGTATATGCGGAGGTGGCGCCATCTTTTAATGAGGTTATGGGAACCGTGTGGAAACAAACGCTCAATCAAGTTTTCTCCAAGGTGCCTGAGGAAGAGCTGTTTTTACCCTAAAAATATGTGTCAAACTACCGTTTTGTTTGAGTATTATAGTCGAGTTTGAAATCTGTTGGCAGCTCTGTTTGGAATGTCAAAACGTCTTTGACAGTTTGAGGTTACACATCAATTTATAGTTAGTCGAGGACAGGGTTACCAACCAGTTTCAAATTCCAAAATCGATTCGACGTTGTTTTTACAGAATTTTTGGGAAATTTGACAGTTTCAGTGCATTTCTTATTTTTGAAATATAATTGAATCCTTTGATTAGTTTCTATCTAAATGACAAATACGTATATCTGAATTTTATTCAAACTGTACAATTATCGACTGAGCGATACTGGATTTATGGCATTCTAACCAAATTATGGCACTTAGAGTGAAACAGTAAAAATTTTGCTAACTAAAAAAGTTAAAAATTTGTAATATGTGTATTTGTTTGTCTATAATGTTCAAACTTGGCTCCACTAATAAGGAGATAAAAACAAGCAATCCCACCAAATTTTACCATTATCGACTACAAAATACCAGAATTATGGCTCTCAGAGTGAAACAGTACACATTTTTACTAAGTGAAAAATTAAAAAAATTGTAATATGCAAATTTCTTTATCTGTAATTTTCAAACTTGGCGCCATTAATCAGAAGGTAACAACGAACAATCTGACCAAATTTCACAATTACTGACTGAAAAATACTAAAATTATGGCACACGGAGTAACACATTTGAAATTTTTGCTAACTAAAAAAGTTCAAAATTTGTAATATGTGTATTTCTTTGTCTATAATTTTCAAACTTGGCGCCACTAATAAAGAGATAAAAACAAGCAATCTCATCAAATTTTACAATTATCGACCACGAAATACCAGAATTATAGCTATCAGAGTGAAACAGTAGACATCTTTGCTAAGTGAAAAAGTTAAAAAATTGTAATATGCAAATTTCTTTGTCTGTAATTATCAAACTTGGCGTCATTAATCAGAAGGTAACAACGAACAATCTGACCAAATTTCACAATTATTGACTGAAAAATACTAAAATTATGGCACACAGAGTGACACATTGAAATTTTTGCTAACTAAAAAAGTTCAAAATTTGTAATATGTGTATTTCTTTGTCTATAATTTTCAAACTTGGCGCCACTAACAAAGAGATAAAAACAAGTAATCTCATCAAATTTTACAATTATCGATCACGAAATACCAGAATTATAGCTATCAGAGTGAAACAGTAGACATTTTTACTAAGTGAAAAATTTAAAAAATTGTAATATGCAAATTTCTTTGTCTATAATTTTCAAACTTGGCGCCACTAATCAGAAGGTAACAACGAGCAAGCTCACCAAATTTCACAATTATTGACTAAAAAATACTAAAATCATGGCACACAGAGTAACACATTGAAATTTTTGCTAACTAAAAAAGTTCAAAATTTGTAATATGTGTATTTGTTTGTCTATAATGTTCAAACTTGTCTCCACTAATAAGGAGATAAAAACAAGCACTCTCACCAAATTTTATCATTATCGACTACAAAATACCAGAATTATGGCTCTCAGAGTGAAACAGTAGACATCTTTGCTAAGTGAAAAAGTTAAAAAATTGTAATATGCAAATTTCTTTGTCTGTAATTTTCAAACTTGGCGCCATTAATCAGAAGGTAACAACGAGCAATCTGACCAAATTTTACAATTATTGACTGAAAAATACTAAAATCATGGCACACAGAGTAACTCATTTGAAATTTTTGCTAACTAAAAAAGTTCAAAATTTGTAATATGTGTATTTCTTTGTCTATAATTTTCAAACTTGGCGCCACTAATAAAGAGATAAAAACAAGCAATCTCATCAAATTTTACAATTATCGACCACGAAATACCAGAATTATAGCTATCAGAGTGAAACAGTAGACATCTTTGCTAAGTGAAAAAGTTAAAAAATTGTAATATACAAATTGCTTTGTCTGTAATTATCAAACTTGGCGTCATTAATCAGAAGGTAACAACGAACAATCTGACCAAATTTCACAATTATTGACTGAAAAATACTAAAATTATGGCACATAGAGTAATACATTGAAATTTTTGCTAACTAAAAAAGTTCAAAATTTGTAATATGTGTATTTCTTTGTCTATAATTTTGAAACTTGGCTCCACCAATAAGGAAATAAAAACAAGCAATCCTACCAAATTTTACCATTATCGACTACAAAATACCAGAATTATGGCTCTCAGAGTGAAACAGTAGACATTTTTACTAAGTGAAAAATTTAAAAAATTGTAATATGCAAATTTCTTTGTCTATAATTTTCAAACTTGGCGCCACTAATCAGAAGGTAACAACGAGCAAGCTCACCAAATTTCACAATTATTGACTAAAAAATACTAAAATCATGGCACACAGAGTAACTCATTTGAAATTTTTGCTAACTAAAAAAGTTCAAAATTTGTAATATGTGTATTTCTTTGTCTATAATTTTCAAACTTGGCGCCACTAACAAAGAGATAAAAACAAGTAATCTCATCAAATTTTACAATTATCGATCACGAAATACCAGAATTATAGCTATCAGAGTGAAACAGTAGACATCTTTGCTAAGTGAAAAAGTTAAAAAATTGTAATATGCAAATTTCTTTGTCTATAATTTTCAAAATTGGCGCCATTAATCAGAAGGTAACAACGAGCAATCTGACTAAATTTCACAATTATTGACTGAAAAATACTAAAATTACGGCACACAGAGTAACACATTTGAAATTTTTGCTAACTAAAAAAGTTCAAAATTTGTAATATGTGTATTTCTTTGTTTATAATTTTCAAACTTGACGCCACTAATAAAGAGATAAAAACAAGCAATCTCATCAAATTTTACAATTATCGATCACGAAATACCAGAATTATAGCTATCAGAGTGAAACAGTAGACATCTTTGCTAAGTGAAAAAGTTAAAAAATTGTAATATGCATATTTCTTTGTCTGTAATTTTCAAACTTGGCGCCATTAATCAAAAGGTGACAACGAGCAATCTGACCAAATTTCACAATTATTGACTGACACATACCAAAGTTATGGCACTTAATGCGCCTCAAAGTGTAGAATTAATGTACAATCAAAATTTTTGCTAATAAAAATTTCTATAATTTGCTGCTTATCACTGACAAATATGACTATCTTTGACAAAATTGTACACTTATCGACAGATATACCAGAGCCACAGCATGTAAAATGAGAGTCGACATGTTTACCAACTGATAAATTATTTGTCTGATTTTTGAACAGGCGCCATTAATAAAGTAAATAAAATGGAGCAACTCGCCTACATTTCACAATTACCAACTGAAAAATACTAGAATTATAGCACTCAGAGAGTTTTGCTTGATAATTCAAAAATTTGTAGAAATAACTTTCGTAACCTAACTTCCCTAACGACTGAGATACTTTCTACCAACTAAAAATTCAAAGTTTGCACGTGTTTTTTTTTAAATCAAATTAACAGGGCTGCCAACATGTGAAAGAAGTATCTAAACCTTCTGTGTCTTTCTCTGAATCGAAAAATCATTTTAAGAGGTCCTCAAAAAATAATTCTCTGAAAAAATAATTTTTACTGTTAGAATGAATTTAACCTTTGATTGCACCACCTATAAATTTAAATTACGCCCAAACTCGAACGGAAAAAGCCAACCTTCCCAACCAACGCACACAAACAACGTCATTATCACTCTCCCGATTTCATAGGGCACAAAGGACAAATTTGTTAAGTCTTCTTAGTTATGCAAATTGTCATTTGCAAAACTCGAATTCTATTACTTAATCATATAAGTACTTAGCAAATAAAGAATCACTTTAGTCGTTCTACGTCTCATCTAAGCTAAGGTGAGTCTCTCTCGTCGCCATTCATCCCTTAACTCGCCCTTTTTCAGAATGAAAACTGTCTTAATCACCCTCGCCTTTATTGTCTTATCGCACTGTTGTGAATACAACGGAACCGGAGACGAAACGAAATGCAGCTCCATAGAATTCGAAAAAGGCAAACCAATGTCCTTGAGGAAGTTCGGGAAAAAATTAGACTTGACGTTGATCCGAGGTCCTATTTTCGCAGACTCCTTCCCTTTGCTCCTAGGAATCAAAGAGATTGTCATCCGCTCGAGTAACATCTCCGATATAGAGCCAGGATTCTTCCACTCGTTCCCGAATTTGGAGACGCTGACCATCAGGATCAACCATGGCTTCCCCAACATCACCACGAGGGTCTTCAAAGGCTGTTGCCCCAAACTGACCACCTTGCGAGTCTACGACAACAATTTCCCGTTCTTCGACAACCAAGTCTTCAGAACCATGTCAAAACTCGAGTTCCTCTGGATCGAGAAACAAGTTTTGGGACCTCTGGAAGCCAACTACTTCAAAGGTTTGAAAAGCTTGAAAAAGTTAAGGTTGCAACACTGTCAGATCAAACAAATTGACCCCAACGCGTTCGATGACTTGACCGGATTGGTCAAGTTGGAGTTGCCCACCAATCAAGTTGAGAAGATTCAGCCGGGAACTTTTAAAAATTTGCAGAAGTTGGAGGAATTGCATTTATCTGGGAATAGTATCAGGAATTTCACCGGAAGGGAGTTTGATGGGTTGAATAATTTGAAGAGGTTGGAGCTGGTAGGGAATAAGATCAACTCCTTGAATGTTGAAAGGATCTTGGAGAATTTGCCCAAGTTGGAGAGGATTGGGGTTAAGCTGACTTTGTTTGAGTGTGATAGAGCAAAGTCTTTGGTGGAGAAGATCCAGGAAAACAATATTGAAATCAAGAATGTTGGCGAAGTGTTGTCTGATAAGTGTCAAGATTAAGGTCGTAGATAATTTATGGTAGATAATAAATATTTAATTTCTGCAAAAATTCTTTTTTTTACTTGTTTTTAGGCCTCCTTTTCAGTATTCCTAAGAATCTAAAGGCCGCTGAAACTAATTGTTTTTTGGCAACACTGATTGTCATAATTTCGGTATGTCATTAATACACACATTAGAAATTTTGAACTACTGATGCACTAAAAGTGCCATAATTCTGGTGTTTTTTAATCAACCATGGTGAAAATTGGTCAGATTGTTCGCTTTTGCCTCTTTATTGATGGCGCCAAATTTGAAACGTATATAATAACAAATACACAACCTGCAACACTTTTAATTTTTCAGCAGATAATTGTGAGATTTGATGTGCTTTTTTTCTCTAAGCCTGTAATTTATATACACTTCATTTGTTTTAATATCTTTCTTCCTCTGCTGTTGTACTTTCTCTTTGTCGTTTATCTTCACTACGTCCTGAGTGAATAGCTTTAAAACCTTAAGAACAGTTACCAGGCGTTTTGTCAACAATAACCTCAAACTGTCAAAAAAACAGTGCTACCACAACAACTCTAAACTTCAAAGCAGCTCAGAGTTATCGAAGAAAGACCAAGTTTCAACGTTACTTCTTATATTTATAAGATAAAGTTTACAACAGTCGCACTAAAATCTATACAGTTAGAAGCAAATAATACTCACAGTCAGTGATGTATAAAATATTAAATTCTGTAACGATATGTTAGTTGATAATTTAAATAAATTATTGCAAGACGTAAATATCACACTTGACGTTAAAACAGTCAGAAAAAATCCTACGTTTAGCAACCTTCAAACTCTTAAAAACACTAGAAAAATATTTTTTCTGACCTCTATGTACAAAAATCGTGATTATAAAAATATATAAATGCGCTTAAATTTTTTGGAGTGTTTAAATCTTAGTATTAGATCAATTTAGTCCGGAAAACTTTTTTTTTCTAAATTTGGTAGCCCTGGTCTCATTGTCGTGACTGTAACAAAACAATGTCGTCTTCATCCGAACTCACGTCAGCATCCGAATAATCATCTTCGTCATCGAAATACGGTCTCGTGATTGGTTTATCTGTAAAATAACAAAAGTCCCTAGATTGCATCTAGTTGTAAACTCACCAGGTAAAGGTCTAGCGAAAATCTCCCTCTCCTTCGTCTCGTCAAAGTCCCTAAAATCATCGTAAAAGTTCTGCGACAACAGGCCATATTCGCTCTTCTTTTTACACCCCACGTAGCACAGCAGTGCCAACCCCAAACCCATGAAACAAACAAAACCCATAAAAATAACAAAAACAAGTCGGGGCATCCCCCAAACACTGCTGTCCTTGACTAGAGTAAACATCACTATTTGAGGATTCACAGTGACGCTATCTACCGTCAAATACTTGACGTTCTCGTGGTAACCACGGGCATCAACTGTCAAAGTGTAGGTTCCGGGAGGAACGGCAACACTGTATTTTCCGTTTTCGTCTGACGTCACAGTGATGTTTTTCTCAGCGATGGTGATCAAGGCGGCGTTGATTGGATGATTCAGATTGTCCTTGACGTATCCTTTGATGCCAGTGCTGACAACCCCGTTCACGATCAGCGGTTTTAACAGATCGGAGTCGGTTTCAACAATGACAGTGTCTAATTTTCTTAGGGTGGCAACAATGGGAGTGAGTTTCCCTTTCGTTACTGTAACATCAAACGAGGCGTTGGCATAGTAGTGACAGGAAACTTCAAGTTTGTAATTCCCGGGCGATAACATGATTTTGAAGTGCGCCAAGTTCTTCGTGACGTCGAAGTTCCGGTCAAGACCGGAAACGCGAACTGTGGCGTTGCGCATCGGAGATTTTTTCTCACCTAGGACGTAACCTTCGACTCCTGTCAAAAACACAGTCAGAGAAAGCACTGCTGCCAACTTAACTCACCTGTCGTTGTGAAACTGAGAACTGTCATGAGCGGCTTCAGGGATTCCCTCCAGATGTAGGGGAGATCCCCGACGTAGGGATATTCGCAGCAACTCACTTTGGTTGTTAGCATTGGAATGTTATAATCTCGATAGAGGGCGTCCGTGATGTTCCTATCAATCCCCTTGACGCTTCTATGACACGTGGGGCTCGGCCGCGCCGCCATGAACACCTCCGCGTACTTCCTATACAAATCCACCCCTGGAAATCTGTCAAAAAGTTAAAACGAAATGGCGACCTCAACAAAACTGCGTACATCACCCCTCCAGCGCCCCCTTCGATATTCAAAACCAAATCAAACTTCTCCTCCATCAACAAATGCTTGAAAGCCGTCGCGACGGATTTCAAGCCGCCGTTGATGCGCACGCCACCTATGATCTGATCGCCGACTTGTTTGAAATCCGCCGTGATGTTGTTACACGTGTAGGTTTTTCTCACAGTTGTACCAACCTCCCGATCGTAATCCCCCCAGATTTGTTCGAACGCAGTGTCGATCACGGGGATGATGTGAATGACGGTGTTGTTCAAGATGGCGACGATTTCAGGGTCGCCAACGTTGTGGCCGTATATTAGATGACGGGCTAGATTTAGGGAAATTTCGCGGCCGATGGGTTGAGTGGCGAAGAGGTTGCCCATGACGGCCATGTGGAATTTAGTTTCATCGGAAGATTCGATCTGACAAAGAGAAAATTTCTTAATCAAAATCGAGTACAATGAAAAAATAGAGTGAAAAAACATCCAAATCGAAGCAGGCGTTGTACATTTTTGGGCAAGTAGTGAAATTTCCTTAACAAAGTTTTTCCCCTTTACATTATTTCAAAAATTTTTCTGATTCTTTGTCGAAAAACTGAACACCGAACAAACCTTTGAACTCGAAGAATACGAAAAGAAAGGCAAAAAACACTGGAAAATCAGCGGTGAAAAACTGATCATGAACCCAGGCCGAGTCACCTCACACCTAGACAACCTATTCGATGAAGACAAAGCCTTAAACCACAACATCAACGAAAACTGGTCAGATGTCTTCAAAGATGTCCAATCGAACTACGAAGAAGCTTTCGAACCAATTTCCGGAAACCTAGACACCAATCTATTGCTAAAAGTTCCTTTGGAGGAACGCTTCAAAACCTAAATAAAAACTGTTGTTGATTACTCACCATATTGCTGATCTTCAAAGACCTTAACGTCATCGACACGTAGTCCTCCCCACTTTGGAACGAAGCAACCTCCCCGAACCGATTCTCCAACTCCCCCAGAATCTGATAGATCTCTCCGTTGCTGTGATACTTCGGCCTGAGTTGATTTTCCGAGATTCCGAAGTCGTATCCATCAGCCCAGTGGAGAGGGTCATCTTTCATTAAGGTCACACTATAGTCCACGCCCCCTTCTTTGGGAACTATAACCTCATTGGTGTAGCTTTCGTATCCCATCGCTTCGACCGTCACGTTGTACCGCCCCGGCAACAAAATACGATAATAGTCGCCCCCTTTATGAGTCCGCACGAAATGACCGATTCCTTGAACTAGAACTTTAGCTCCTTCGATGGGTTGTCCGATGGTACTCCGAACGAACCCGTGGATCCCCCGATGGGTCTGTTCCATGTACGTGAGGAGAGCGTCGCGGTTATCGAGCCAATAACGCGGGAGTTCGCTCCCGTACGGGTACTTGTAGCAACCAATCTCGAGGGTTAGTTCCATGCACCCGGCGACGAGGTAGTTCCAGTCCTGCATGCCTCCAGTCACTTGGTACCATTTCGCGCCGTTGGTTATCCCGTCCTGGAAGCGTTCCTGAGGGAACAGAGGGCACGGCTTCCCTTGATGCATCGACTTGTGCGCCTGGAAAGTGAAAAGTCACAAAGGACTTGGACTACGCCCGGGTACTAACATCAGAGTAGGTGTGCGCGAGATACTTGAAGATGGCATCATCGGGTGACAAGTTCTCCCCACCTTGCCCGGGGGGGTTATCATCGTAGGGATAGTTGGCCACCAGGGCCCCATTGTGGAGGTTCGCCGACAACACGAACGGTTCGGATAGTACCCACTCCATGACTGCCCGAGTCTCCGGCTCGACAACCTGATTATACTGAAAAAATACAGTTAGGAAAAACCACGACAGGGGGCGCTCCCCACCTGGTTCACAACATACTGGTCCGGAAAATTCCTATTCAAATCAACCCCATGGGCATTCCCCCGCCCTTGCCCGCTCGAATTGTCTCCTTCCCGACTCATTTCGTACCCATCGGGATTCATGCTGGGCATCAGATGGATTCTGGTACCATCCACGAGTGCTGTGACTCTTTCGTCAAGTTGGTACCGCTCACAGAGGTACTTCATGAGATACAGGAGCAATTCGCGGCCCACGACTTCGTTGCCGTGCATGTTGGCAACGTATTTGAATTCAGGGATTTCTAGAAAAAGGGGCTGGAGGTGTTTTTTTTACGGTTGGTACTCACCAGGGACGTGTCTGGTTGGGATTCGACCGATGACCATGACGTAGAGCTCGCGGCCTTGGACGGATTTTCCGATTGAGTGAAGATAGGTGATGTTGGGGTACGTGCTGTTGAGATTTTGCAAAAATTCGACCATTTGGTTGTAGTGGTGGTGCGTGAACAAGTGAGGGTCGTTGAAGACGAAACCGTATTGGTCGAAAACGGGTTTGGTTTGGTTTAGAACGGTTTTGTATTTGTCTGAAAAAAGGGGGGGTTAAAAAAAGCTGGATGGGGAAGATCTGAGGTGTGGATGAAAGTTAGTTGGTTAGTTAGAATTAACTAGAACTAGCTGTAATTTTTCACTTTTTTTGTCTTACTCTAGCGTTTTTTGTTTTTCGTAATTTTGAAAATTTTGAGCTATTTTAGCACTCACTGTGTATTAAAAAAAGAATTCTACATTTTTCGACTTCAAAAAAATAAAAACGTTGAAATTTTCTCAAAATCCTGACAATTTTTTTTCCACTTTTGAATTTAAAAAAAAACATTTTTCAAATTATTGAAAAATAAAAATTTTAACAAAGACATTTAAAAAAATTCCTCTCTTTGATCTAGTTTTATAGAAATAGTTCTAGCTTGCTAGATTTTCTACTTTGAGCTGTCTATGAAATTTCATAGGTACATCTGTTTCCTAATTTTCTTAGATGCGACAAATCTGTGAATTTAAGAGAGTATTCTGCATCTACTATTCAAATCTTTCTAGAACGAACGCCTCAAAAACTTCTATTTTGCCAAAATTTCTTAGATTCTCTTCTTAATCTATATATTCTGCTTCTCTAGAAAACATGAAGCCTTCTAGAAACTTCTACTTGCTTAGAAACAAATTTTTGATCTAGATATTTTAGTTTTCGAAAAAACCCAAAAATCTAAGAAAGTAATGTGCATGTAGGTATTTACATTTTTCTAGATTTTCTTCTTTTTTTGATATATTTTTACAAATAAGTGGAAACGTCAAGCATTGAAAGTATCTGAGATCCGAGTTTCGAAAAATTAAAATTTTTTTAGAATTCTAGTTTGCTAAATTTTCCACTTTGGGCTGTAATAAAATTTCTTAGATTCTCTTCTTCATCTACATGTTCCAGTTTTGTTAGTCGCTAAAAAATCTATTTCTATAAGAGAGTAATTTACAGCTAGAGATTTAAATCTTTTTAAATTTTCTTTCTAATCTAGAAATTTTTAAAAATTGAATTTCGTAAACCTTCTAGATCCTCAAAAACTTGTTTTTTTTTCTAAAATTTCTTAGATTCTCTTCCTAATCTAGACATTCTTATTTTCTAAAAAAAAAAAAAACGAGTATCTAAGAAAGTCTTGTACATAGAACGTGAACTCTGACTCTGTGGAATTTTCTAGGTCTACAAAATTTTTAAGCCTCACTTTAAAAAACTTTTATTTTTCTAGATTATCTAGCTTAATATTTATTAAATTTACTTCTTTATCTATATAATTTAATTTTCTTAGATTACAAAATCTGATTCTAAGAGAGCAATCTGCATATAGATATTTAAATCTTTCTAGATATTCCATATACTGTGGAAATCTTTTAAAGCATTCTAGAAATGCACACACTTCTAACTTGCTAAAATTTCTTAGATTTCCTATTTACTAATAAAATGTTCTAGTATCCTAGAAAACCCAAAATACTAAGAAAGTAACGTTCATCTAGGTATCTAAATTATTCTAGATTTCCTCTTTCTTAGATTATTTTCACAGGTTTTGTGAGACCTCCTAGCTATAGAAATGTTTTAAAATCTGAATGTCGAAAGCTTTCTCAAAATCTTTACAATTTTTTCATCTTTTTTTTTATTTTGGAAAACTTGGAAAACTTTTGAGACATTTTCAATAAAATTTGCTAACTCAATAAAACATCTAAAATGATAAAAAATTGTGGAATTTTAAATATTTGCAAAAAAAATGCAAAACTTTATGTAAAACTTTAAAAATTTAATTTTTGGAAAATATTTTAAATTCGAGAAATTTTTACTTCATTTTTATTTTAGTTAGTTTTCTTAATAAATTTTTATTTTTTTAACGAAAACAAAATTCTCCATTTTGGCTTTAAAAAAGGAGAAAAAAATTGAAATTTCTCAAGATTTTTGTGTATCATGATAGTAAGATTTTTGAAAATCTCAAAACCAATTTTGATTTTCTAGATCTAGATACTGGAAAATTTTCGTATTTTTTTCTTTAAAATCAAAGAGGTTTCGTAGCTGGCGCTGTGATCACGGCCTACTCATTTTGTTAGTTAGTGAATACTGCAGTGCTTAAGCAGTCAAAAAGTGCACGAGGCGTGGGGCGAGTGCTGTAACACCACAAAAAATTTGAAAAAAAATTTATTTCACAAAAATCGTAACAATGTCATTCTTAAAAACCTAAAACTAACAAAAACCCCCACATTCTAAAAACTCACCAAAGTGGCACAAACCACCGCCAAAACGTAACTCAGGGACCTATCAATTGCAGCCCCTGAAAAACCGCGTTTCTTAAACTTTCCTTTCGTTCAATCTCAATAAAATCTTACCCAAAGCAACATTGCGGTGGTTATATTAATTTCAAGGATGGGAAGTTAGTGATAAAAAATACACATGCTTATAAAGCACGTCTTTATTGCGTCAACGACTAAAAACTAGTTACAACACAGACATTATAAACATATGTATTTGAATTAGTAAGCCAACGTGACACCCCCCGACTACAAAAAAAGCTAGTGCGACCAATACCACTGTGAATTAAAGCCATCAAACGCGTTTTTACCTGAAGGAGCCGGAGCGCGCTCCAGAGTAAAGTTCTGGACCGTCGTCTCTCCCGGAGACACCACCACCTTCACGGGTTGAGCCGGTAGGTACCTAGAACACACCATGGAGTCCTTCGTTCGGTCCCAGAAGCGGCCACACTCACCCATAAGCGCTGGCGTACATCTCGTACTCCCCGGGGAGCAACAACCTCCAGTACTCCCCGCGATTCGACGTGGTGACGTTATGAGCGATGTCTTTGATGACGACGTCGGCGTCCAAGACCGGTTCTCCGTTCTCGTCGACCACCAAGCCTTTGACTCCCCAATGGGTGGCCTCCATGAACTGTAACAAACTCTCCTTGTTGTTTGACCATTCAGTGGGGAGGGTGTTAGCCGGGGGGAACTTGCAACAGCTAAGTTCGAAAGTCACTTCGAAGCAGTTGGAGTGGACGTAATTGAAATCTTGCATTCCTCCGCGAACTTCGTACCAGAAGGCTCCGTTGGTGATACCTTGAGAAAAGTCGTCGTTCTTGCAGGCTTTGCCGTCTTTCATCAGAGGGTGGGCTTGGGAGTAGGTTAGGGCGAGCTGCTTAAAAATGGCGTTGTCGGGGGACTTGCTCTCGCGGCAACACTTTCGCATGCTTCTGTAATTGAATCACTCTGTATAACTCTTTCAGTTTCTTCGGAAGCCTTACTTAGAGTCATCGTAGGGGTAGCTGGCGACGACGGCGCCTCCGTGGAGGTTTCCAGAGAGCACGAACGGGCGGGAAATTATCCAGGTCATGAGAGCGACGGTTTCCGGTTGGCGGCCTGAGAGCATCGTTCCTGCAGTGGTACCAATTTTAAGTTGAGAGCGTAAGTTACGGGGGGAACTAACCTGTTCGTAAATTTTCAAATTGATCTGGGAAGTCCCGGTTTAGATCCTTATGGTGCTCGTTTTCACGGCCCACGTAGCCGGGTTTGGATTCGCAGAGACCTTCCTGTGTTCAATAAAAAGGTAAAAGTTCAATGACACGTTGTGAAATGTGTATAGATAAATCGCGAAGACAGCAATTATTATTGCGAAGAAATTATGGTTGACATATTTGTTTTTTGCTTATTTATCATTTGAAACTTTTACACTTTCAGAAACCGTCGTTCTGTTGTTTTTGCCAATGATTTGGCCATTTAGAATCTTTACGGACCTGTTACTAATCGAATCCTAAAATCGAACTTTTTATAAAATTCAAGAGAAATTTTTGGATCTTCTATTACTCTTAAATCTTTTACTAATCTTAGAAAAAACTGGAATTTAAATAACATTCTAGACAATTACAAACCACTAAATTGGCTTTTTATGCGACGAGGCCGTAAAAATGATTTCTTCTAAATCGTCTTCACGACAGAAACGAATACGAAGTTTTTTAGGCGATCATGAGAAACAAACAAAAGGTAAGAAATGAAGGTTCAGTCTATAAAGTACATTCACATGGATGACCCCATAAAAGTCATTTTTACGACCGCAAAAAAGTCCGTAACGTAAACGTTTATAATGTTCGCCTGAACGCAATTTTAATGGACTTTTTAGCAGATTACATAAAACTCTACACATTTCCATGTTCAAAACATGTACTTCATTATCTAATTATCGTGCTTTGACTTTTCAACTAATTTTTTTATCAATGTTGATGAATAAACAAATTACTCACAGCACTTTTTTTTTACCTAATGTTGATATTTCAGAAATTTAAAATCTTTTGGAATATTAGGACAAAGTTTTAGATCTTTACCAATCTAGTATTCAACCAATCTGAACTGTTGAATTTTAGAATCTTTTGAGAAATAAGGTTAGTCTTTAATTTAGATCTTTTACTAATCTAATGTTAGAATCTTGGAAATTTAGAATTCCAGTTCTTTCAAACATCAAAGACATTATTTTGGAGCTTCTACTATTTCTAATCTACTTTTATTTATCCACTATTTTTGCTCATCTAGTCTTAAAATAGTAGAACATTTTTAGAACATTAAAGATGGTCTTTGATTAAGATATTTTACTAATCGTATCTTAGAATCTTAGAAATTTAAATCCTTAAAGACACTTATTCGGGTATTTTACTTATCTTAGAGTCTCAAAAATTTAGAATTTTGTGAATCACTGAATTCTTTTGAATCTTCTACAAATCTCGTTTTTTATCAAATATTAGCATCCTACAGTTTTAAAAAAACTTGAATCTTTTTCTACTTTTCTATTTATCCAAACTTTCCTCAATTTAAAATTGTAGAATATTAGAATCTTTTATAGCACTAAAAACAAACTTCTGGATCCTTTTATAATTTGATCCTAGAATCGTAGAATATTAGAATTTTTTAGAACATTTATGATGAAAATTTATAATATTAATCCTTTTTGGATTTTCTACTAATTTCTTATTTTTTTTATCTAATCGTAGAATCGTAGAATTTTATAACTCTTTGAAAATGAAAATAAATTTTTACTACTCTAATTTTAGAACGTCCAAAATTTGAGACGTCGCAACATAAGGTATCAATCGCAAAAGACATACGTTTTCGGTTTGGGGGATGACTCGATCACAAATTATCTTGATCGTTCGATACTAATCTTTTTTTTTATTTAATATTAGAATGCTACAGTTTTAGGATTTAAGGATATTTTCTAATCTTCTCCTATTTATCTTTTCTAAACTTAGAAATGTAGACTTTTAGAATCGTTTGAAAAACAGAAAACAAACTTTTAGATCTTTTACTAAACGAATCTTAGACTCGTAGAAATTTAAAATTTTGGTGAACGTTAAGTGACCTTTGGTTTAGATCTTTTACTAATCGATTCTTTAAATCTTAGAAGTTTCCAATTCTTTAGAACCTCAAAGACATTCTTTTGAAATTTCTGTCGATCTTTTTTATCTAATATCCAAAATTTTAGAATCTTTTAAAATACCAACAACAATCTTTCGAATCTTTTTCTAAACCCCTATGAACCAAATATTTCCCAAATTTACAATCAGAATTGTAGAATTTTAGATCTTTAAATCTTAAAAACTTAGAATTCCAATTTTTAGGACCTGTATTTTAAAATCTTCTAGGACATTAAGAAGAATCTTTTGAATCTTTTTCTAATCTTTTCCTACTTATCTAAAATTTCCCAAACTTATTGTTAGAATTGCAGAGTTTAAAATCTTTTGAAGCACTGAAAGCAGACTTTTAAATCCTTTACTACTTTAATCTTATAATAGCAGAAATTTAGAACTTTTCAGAATATGAAAAATTATGTTTTATTTTATCTTTTACTACTTAAATCTTAATATCTTAGTAATTTAAAATCCCAATTCCTTAGAACCTCAAAGACATTCTTCTAGATCTTCTACTGATCTTTTTTATATACACTCAACCGCAAAATTAACCGGACATTCGATTTTCGTCCCACAAATTTGCGAAAACGGTTTGTATATTGATTTTATATAGATACACATATGTAAACAACTGAAAGAAAGGATATTCCAAGTTTTTCGGGCTATCCCTTATCACGTAGATTCGTTTTTCTACCTATTATCTAGGAAGCGTCCAATCGGCAACGTTTTACTTGTTTTTATTGAATAATGACTCCCGAAGAAGCCGCTCAAGCTGTTGTTTTGCATATTGATGGTCGCAGCATCGGATTTATTGCCGACGTGCTGGGCATCCCTAAAAGAACGGTATCTGATGCATACAAAGATTCAGAGCAACTGGTTCTTATGCAAGAAGACCTGGACAAAGAAGACAACGAGAGAACGAACGCTTTGACTATGAGACTGGCAGATGTTCATGGGATCGTGATTTCACTCGATACTGTGCGAAGAAGGTTGAAGGAACACAACTTAACAACTCATCCACCTGCTACTGGGCCTAAGATGAAAGCAGAGCATGGCAGGCAGCGGTTGGAATTTAAACTCATGTCGATTGGGGTATGGACGAATAGCTATGCGTTCTTTTTATGGATGAGTCGCGTTTCACGCTGTATTCACCTGATCATCGCCAAAGAGTGTATGGACGGCTGGGAGAACGATATGCTCAGTGTTGTTTTGCACCTGGAGTGCAGTTTGGTGGTGGAGGTGTGATGGTATTGGGAGGCTTTCACTGGGAAACTTTTGTTACGGTGCGAAGGGGTAGCATCAACGCCGACAGGTACATCAGGGATATTTAGCAGATCACGTGGTACCTTTTTCGCCATTTCTAGGAGATCAGTTTATCCTAATGCATGACAATGCGCGACCACACACAGTCCGGATCACGCGTCAGCATCTTCACGACGTTGGCATTCAGGTGCTAAGATGGACCGATGAGCCCTGACTTAAACCCCATCGAGCATCTATGGGACAACATAGCCAAACACATTAGACGGAACTATGGCGAGTTCCATACAGTAGTTCAGCTGGTAGAGGCGTCACCGATGGGAACCGATACCTCAGGATGACATTTCTATTCTAATAGCAAGTGCGTCAAGAAGAATGAGAGCTGTCATTCAAGCGCGAGGAGGAAATATTCCATATTGAAGCCTTTTTTTGCAGTTTTCTTAATATTGTTTTTCACTTGAAATTGAATTTTTGTTTATTTCGTAAATAAATGTTTATTTAATGTTTATTTCTAATTTTTCTAAAACCTCGTGGCGTTAATTTTGCGGGTGAGTGTAAGGTCTTTTACTACTCTAATCTTAGAACTTTAAAAATTTGACACGTAGCAACATAAGGTATCAATTGCAAAAGACATACGTTTTCAGGAGAATACTTTAAATCTTTTTCTAACCTTCTCCTATTTATCTAATAATTCCTAAACTTAGAATTGTAGAAATTTAGAATTTTTTGGGACTCTAATGTTAAAATCTTAAAAATTTAGAATTCCAATTTCTTAGAATCTAAAAGACATTTTTTTGGATTTTTAGAATCTTTTAAGGTATTAAATTTTTTATTTAATATTAGAATACCAAGGTTTTAGAATCTTTTAGAATACTGAAAACAAACTTTTAGATCTTCTACTTATCTTATAATCATAGAAACTTAAAAAACCAAAGACAAATTTTGAGATCTTTCAGTAATTTTCTATTTATTTAATATTTTTCTATACTTACAACTGCACAAATTTGTAAGAAATATGATTATCATTTTGTGTATCTTTTTGGAGATAAAATAAAACTTGACACATTTCCAAGTCGTCGCGCAAATATTTAACCATTCCATTATCACGCTTTGACTGTTTTCAACCGTTTTTTTTTGTCTGTTATTCGAACATTGTTGATTATTGCAAAAGTAAACAATATGAGGCTTATCAACATTCCGAGAATCGGGTGATTAACAAAATGTGTAATTGCACGAGGCATTGGAATCGTAATCGTAGCAAGGGGAAATAAGAAGACAGTTATGCGAACCAAGCACAGACATGACCTCGCTCTTCCACTGCCCACGCCAGTAACAAATTTCATCAAGGTCACCTTTCAAAATACCTGAGAGTTCTCATATCCGTCCGGATTCATCGAAGGCATCAGAAAAATATCCGTGGAATTAACCAACCTCGTCACTCTCTCATCTTTTCCGTAATTGTAGACCAAATACTGAGCCAAATAAATCATCAACTGTCGTCCCACACTTTCATCTCCATGCATGTTCGCGACAAATTTGAACATCGGTGTCAGTAAAGTCCTATTCTCGACATGACTGTTGATTTCCAGAGCCCACAAATCACGTTGTTTCACTGAACGTCCGACACTTATTAATTTAACTATATCCGGGTGTTCCGTCTCTAGTTTTTTAAACAAATTCGTTAATTCATCGTAATTGAGATAACGGGGATTTTCGAGGAAACTTTCATCGACGGGATTCGAACGAACCGAGCGAGATTCACTGTACACTATCACTAAAAGAACAAAAAAGAGGAATTTTAACATTTTGCGGCCGAGTCGAGCGTTTCACGGACAAAATTAAAACATTTTTAAGAGAAAGTGACGTCTGTTTGTAAACGTCAACGCAACAGGTCTGGAGAGAACCAGAAAGATACCAACCGCTGAGTGAAAGTCACTAGAAATTTGAAACCGAAAGACAATTTCCACAATTTTGGGGAAAACTCAGCGAAAGGGGATACTAAAACAGTGCTAGCATCACAACCCGGTAAATTTAAGCCACCCTTGCTGATCCCCAAGGCAAAAGTACCAACATAACCTAAATTTTTTCTTTACTCTGTTGGAGCGCTTGGGTGTCAATTTTTAGCTGGCGCAGGGCCGGGTCGTCCCCCGGAGCTCCTCGGGCACGCATCCAAATCAATAAACGATTTTTTACACGCACAGTTGCGCATTCTCGATGTTCAGCACTGGTGTATAACTGGTTGTCTACAATTCAGGAAAATCAATGTTTCATTCACATTTTCAGTTTCAGGTGGTGGGGTTCGGGTTTATTCAAATTTGCGAGCTGCTCGCTCTTTTTTTACCATTTTCAGTAATGCGTTGAGTGGTTGCGTGGTTTTTCAGGTGGCTGAAAATTATCAAAAATTTATTCGGATAGGACACAATGAAAGTGAGTACATTGATTTTTTTTTAATTACGGCTCTGTTTAATTACCTTGGGTCGATTTCGGTAATTATAGTGGAAATGACAAGGTGAAGATGGTTCTAATTGGCATTACCTCGTTAGGAATTCAACGGAAAATCAATTTTTGTTTGTTCTTATGATGGTTCTAATTCGCGAGGGCCCAGACTTTGATTTATTCTTCTTTTACTTTTGGTTAAATTTTAGTGTCTTCACTTTGTAGGATTCAAGCGAGTTCATTTAAATATACTAATTTATCTGTTTAGTCATAAATTTCAATGACTTGTAAAAGTAATTAAAAACGTAGGCTGCACCTTTATTTTGTTCATTTATTAAGATAATAAATACTTACAACACCATTGTGTAATTTTACGAGGTATTTTATAATTTGTTGGGAGGTTTAAAAACGGACTTCGGGAGCCTGACTTTTTTTTCATGTTGGTAGTTCGGTTCGTGCTTCGGGTTTGACATTTCAAATGTTGCATAGACGACTATGGTAAGAGAGTTTTTTTTTCTAAGTTTGTACTACAAAATTATCTTTAAACATTTGCATTTCGTACTTTTTCTCTATATTTTTCTAGAATTTCTAGAATTTTTAAAGTAATCTTCTTTTAATGTTATTTTTTAATTAAAATCTATGAAATTAAAAATTACCAATTCATTTTATATAATTTTTTCTAGAAATTATATAATCAGCAGAATCTTAACGTTCTTTCTGAATCTTAAAAATTTCAGCAATTTTTAAACAAACCAAGATTTTTAAGAAAATAATTATTTCTGTTTTTTATTATTATAATGTCTACTTCTAGGAGAATTTTTTAGAATTCATAGAATCAGCAGAATTTTAGAATTTCCTCAGATTTTTTTTAAATTTCAGAAATGTGTTAGAAAATTAATTATTATTAATTAAATAAATTTTTACCACTTTTTTGATTTTTTTTTAAGAACTGATACAATCAGAAAAATCCTAAACTTTTTTTGTTGACTTCTTAAAATCAGCAAGATGTTGGCATCTTTCTAACCTTAAAATAAATTAATTTTTAAGGGCTTTAACATTCATAAAATTTATGAAAAATATCCAGTTAGTTCTAATTTTGAAGAATTTTAAGAATTTAAAGAATCAACAGAATTTTTAAATCAATCTAATTTTTAAAATTTCTGAAATTTTTAAACCAATTTTTTAAGAATTTTGGATTTTTAAAATCAGTGCGTTGTAATCTTTGTAGAATTTTGAATTTGTTGCTCAACACTGTCAATTTTAGATCTTAGAAAAATATAATTCTTAATCAGTTTAACATTTTTAAAATTCATGAAAGGTAAAATTGCTCAATGCTTTCTAATTTTGCTCGATTTTTTTAGAATCAACAAAATTGCTAAATCTAGGTCTAAATCTCAATCTGTTTATGTAAATTTTCAACTTATGTCTCTTATTTCGTCACTGTCGAAATTTGTAACTATCTCCAAGATGTCCACCTTTCATCCCAATCGGTGTCAAGTACCAACCTACCAAGGCCAAACTCTCAAAAATTCATTATTACAACTCAAGCAACTAATTTTTATTATTTAGTGAAAATTACGTCTCGTTCATAACATTAACAAGTTAGCCGCGACCGAGTTTCTTCAAACAAGTTTTAAAACGTTTACATAATGTTTAGGTTCCAGTCGCTCTGCTGCTTCTGGTAGGTCACGTGACGGCCACAGTCCTCATCGCCGACAACACCATGTCGAAGATGGTCGAACTGACCACGAGAAGGCCATTCTGTCACGTCCACACCGACAGGTAAGCGGAACCAAGCTAACTCAATACGACCAAATCCGGTCGAGAAAGTGGCGTGGAGGCAAATTCCTCCAGAGAGAAGCGTGATTTTAAGAATGAGAGTCCTGGGGGTGGTTCTTAATAGAAAAATAGAGATAAGAGCGTGGTGTGTTGCAGGGGGAAAATCCGCAACATGATTCTAAGTTCTGATCCTCGGAAGATCCGCCAGATCTCAGATGAGTCGGTTATCAAGTTGATGGAGATCTGCAGGTCGAATCAAGTTCATTCGGCCCATCAGGGAGGGTTTATATATCCAGGGACGAAATGGTGCGGGCCTGGAACCGCCGCGAAGAACTACACTGATTTGGGGTACCACACCAAAGAGGATATGTGTTGTCGAGACCACGATAATTGTCCGAATAATCTTTTGAGAGGAGAATGCAGACAGGGGATTTGTAACGATTCTCCTTTTACAAGGTCACACTGCGACTGCGATGCCACCTTCCGGAGATGTCTGCAGAATGTCAATACGGAGACGGCCAACACCATCGGGGCCATCTTCTTTAATGTTGTCCAGGTGATCTGTTTCAAGGAGAGGACTCCCTGCTCTCCATTACAAAGGTGAGCCAAAAAAAATTTTTGTTTCTTATTTTTTCGTATACATATATTTTTTTCCTTCTTCATTTTTTGTGTTATTTTAGTAACAATTCATTATCTGGCAACAAAGACGACCAGATCCAACCCCTCTGCATGGCTGAATTCACTTTATCCTCCCGTTTCATCGGCTCCCGCTCCCCCTGTTTCGATTGGAGAAGCAAACACGAATTTTTTTTCAACATTATCCTCCGCAAACTAAGACTGTTGTGATTTTTAGACAATAAATTGAGAAAATTCCTGTTCTTTTCTCAGGAATGGGTACACCCAAGCTGAAGGAGACGAATTATGTGCCCAATGGAAGTACAGACCGTCGGAGAAGTACGTCCCTTTAATGTCACGCTCCTTCGAGTAATATACAGAGTGATCCAAAATCAAACAACGATGAAAACAATAATTTATAGTAGATGACAACGACCAAGGCGTTAGCTTGTAGATGTAGATTTGAACAATAAAATTTGTGATATCTTAGTAGGCTGAGACAGAGTAGGTATTTTGTGTATGTACAATTTTTTAATAGAGTAGCTAGTCGCAATAAAGTTTCTTATCGCAAGGAAAAGTCGGTTTTAGTGTGCCAGCCAATCAGACACTAGGCCACGCCTCCATCGGCCATCTTGTTCACAAACGTCAGAATACTTTAATCAAACTCTACAGAGTGAAACTTGGAACCTGCATAACTAACAATTTATTACAACACTCTGTGTATAATTAATTTCTCTCAGCATTCATCGGTATGGATACTCTTTTCAGGTTTCAAGGTCAACAAATATGGATCGTATCAGATCCAAGTTGGCATTGTTCCCTAACAAAATACTATCGCTGATGATGTTGGTCACTACTTTTTTTTTGTAGAATTTTTTAGAATTTATAGAATCAGCAGAATCTTAGAATTATTTCTGAATCTTAAAAAATTCAGCAGTTTCTGAACAAATTAAGATTCCTAAAAAAATTAATGTTCTTAAGTTGTTTAATTCTTATAATAACTGACTATTTTTTTCTAATTTAGAATTTTTATAACTCATAGAACCAGCAAAGTTTTAGAATTTTTTCGAATGTCTTTTAAATTTCAGGAATCTTTAACCAAGTTAAGGAGCTACAAATGCAAAATTCGTTCTAATTTTTGTAAAATTTATTAAATCTGTAGAATTTTCGACATATTTCGAAGAAATAGGTCCCTTTAATGACACGCTCCTTTAAGTAATATACACAGTGACTCAAGATAGGTTCTAATCGCAAGGAAAAGTCGTTTTTGAGTGTTCCAGCCAATTAGCACGAGGCCACGCCCCCACCCGCATCTTGCTCTCAAACGTCATAATATTCGTGAAAAACTTTAATCAAATTATACAGAGTGATACTGGGAACCGATATAACTAACAGTTTATTGCAACAGCCCGTATATAGCTAATTTCACTCAGCATTCGTCGCTGCGGACACTCCTTCCAGGTTTCAAGGTCAACAAATCCGGATCGATGCTAATTTCACTGTGGTCCTGCATCAAATCCAAGTTGCCATCGTCCCCTAACAAAATACTATCGCCGATGATGTTGGTCACACGATCTGAAATCTGGATGGCTTCGGTGGCGACATCTGAATTCTGGAAGGGAACTTGGGGGACTATAGTGGGCCATTCCAGGCCCAAAAAGAGATTCGAATTGGTCTCTGGGACAAAGTTTAAGAGGGGCGACTCCAGGGGCGTGGAGCACGCTAAAATAATAATAATATTAATGATGATAATGTTGATAATAATAATAATAATGTTTTCCTTTTCTTACCGGGAATGTTCATGGTGTCCTGCATGCTGGTTTTGACGTTTTTCTCCTGCTTCCGCCACTTTGCTCTCCGATTCTGGAACCACACTTGTACCCTCGCCTCAGTCAAGTCAATTCTCAGCGCCAACTCTTCGCGGAAGAACACATCGGGGTAGTGCGTTTTGTGGAACGCTCTCTCTAGTTCCTCTAATTGGTAGTTCGAAAAAGTGGTCCTATATCGTCTCTGTTTCCTTTTACCGGTGCCGGCGCCCCCATCCTCGTCATTCTCCGCGTGATAATCTGTCAAATTAAATAAGCACAAATCTAATTAAAATTACAGCTAATTTGATTTTCACATTTTCGCGCTCACCTTGTTCCACCGCCGCCGCTGAAGATGCAACATCTTTGTCTAAATTCAAGTTGCTCAAAAAAGTGTTGATGGTGTAAGATGAACTCGGGTTGTCCAAGCACTCTAGATTTTTGTCGTCCATTGTTTTTGAGGCATTGTAGTCAGAGTGGCTGGGAAGTTTTCACTTGTTTTCCACCACCACTGGATTTAAGGGTGTATTACGTGCGATGAAGACTTAGGAATGTATATTTTCTGGTGCTTTTCCTATTTTTACGGCTTCGGACGAGCGGAAGATTAAATTTTTTAAGCAACAATTAGATAGCTGTGGCCGTTTTACCGACTTGGCTTTAAAAGTTTTTGTCGTTTGTGCCAAGGTTGGTACGAATAAACATAACAAATGATTATATTTTAAAATTAGATGCATATTTGCATCTCAATGTTTTATTGCTTTTTGGTTGTGATTGCGAATGCAGTTTTTTTACAATGAGATTTCTTAAAAGAGAATTTTATACAGTGAAACATCATTGTTGCGGATTTTTAGGTCTTCAATATTTGATGTTTAGATACAACTGATATTCGTGGTTGATTTTTCAACCAGAATACTAGGGTTGAATTTTTTTAATCTTTGGTTTATATATAAGCCCCCGTAGAGGCTTCCAAAAATTGCCGTAGCGCACGGTATTTCACGTGCACGTGGCGGGGTATTGGTTAAAGTTTTCAACTAGCAATAATCGCACCTCGGATAAACCTCATCGGTTACGATACTGCCACTGCGCAAAGCTGAAGTAATACGACGTCTCGAAATCTTTTATCTCAACCGAGTCATCTGTATGTGATATATATAACCAGTGACGCCATCTTAAGGCTCAAAATCACAGCGCCATGTAAACACTAGTAGAGATGCAACCTGTCAGCCTCAGCCACCGCACCCATCTCTAGCCTGCAATTGTTTTTTTTGTTTAGCCGTTTTATCAGTTTTTATCGATTCAACGGCTTATTCAACGATCAGAATCGATGCATTTAATCATTTTGTGACGTTTCTTAAGCCCGTTGTGGTTATCAAGCCCTTTTTTTCTTGATCTTTTAGTAATGTGTCAGTTGTCACTTTGACAGCTCCTGTTAACCTCAAAATGTCATCGCATCTTCAAGGGGGCCGCGTCGATATCTCTCTAATTCAGACTGCCGCTCGCAACAACCTTATTAATCTTTTGGAAAAATGTCCGGGTCCTAAAGCCATCGTTTGGGACAATTCTCTTGCGGGGCCAGTGGGGCTGATCGCCCAGTATGCGGTCTTACGGGAGCACTCGGTTACGAAGATGTTTCCATTGCGCCCCACGCCCCTTCCGGAAACTGATGTGGCTCACGTCATCTTCATAACGCGCCCTAAGCTCCACCTCATGGACTACGTGGGGCACAACGTCCACGCTGACAGCAAAACGAAGACAAAGAAGCAGTACCACGTCTTTTTCGTCCCGAAAAAGAGTCTCCTGTGTATGGAGAGACTCAAACACAATGGAGTCTTCGGGAGCGTGAGTCTATTGGAAGAGTTTCGATGCGAGTTGTTCCCGTTCGACGCTGATGTCGTTTCGATGGAGATATCGGAAGTTTTCAGGTGAGTTGGAAGCCCCCTTTTTCTGTCTTAATTGTGGGTCTAGGGAGTACACGCTGGAGAACGACCCCACGTATCTCTACCAAACCGCGCAAGCCATCATCTTCCTCCAGAAGCTGTACGGGCCGATCCCCCGCGTTTGGGGCAAGGGGGCCGCCGCCCGCCAAGTGTGGGAGTTGGTGAGTCGGCTCCAGAGAGAGAAAACCACGGCGAACCCCCCGAAGAACAACCAGACTTCGACTATAGATCAGATCCTGCTTATAGACCGATCGGTTGATCTCATCACCCCCCTGGCCACGCAGCTCACCTACGAAGGGCTCATTGATGAGATCTTCGGGATCAATAACTCCACTGCGAACTTCCCCATCGACAACTTCTTGAGTAGCGAAGAAAGGACGTCAGAGTCTCTTTCAGAAGACAAGAAACAGATCATTTTGAACTCGGCCGATAAGTTATTCGCCGACATCCGAGACAAGAACTTTAACGCCGTGGGGGCCTTCCTGTCGAAACAAGCGAAGACGATAAGCGCTCAGCTTGATAACAGTCAAGAGAAATCGGTCCAAGAAATGAAGCTGTACGTCCAGAGACTCCCGCAGATTTTAGCTAAGAAGAAGGCGCTTTCGCATCACACAGCCATCGCCGAATGCATCAAGGAAGTGACCGACAGCTACGACTTCCTCGATACCTTACAAACCGAGCAAGAATTCCTCAATTGCATCGAGGTAGACAAAGCGAGTTCTTACATCGAAGACTCCATAGCCCACGCTAAGCCCCTCGTGCAAGTCTTGAGACTCATCTGTCTCCAGTGCATCACCAGCTCAGGTCTCAAGCCCAAAATCCTCGAGCATTACAAACGCGAGCTCGTCCAAGTCTACGGCCTCCAAGCTCTGATCGCTATTACTAAACTCGAAAAAGTCGGGCTTCTGAAAGTCCAGTCCGGGACCCGCCAATACACAGTTCTTCGCAAAGCCCTCCGCTTGACCATGGAAGACACTTCTGAGATCAACCCGACCGATATAAGCTACGTCCATAGCGTGTACGCCCCGTTGAGTGTGAGACTCGCCGAACAAGTGACGAAAAATGGGGGCTGGAAGCAACTCCAAGACGTTTTGGGGCTATTACCGGGACCTACGTTGGATGAGTCGCCGGCGGTGGGGAATAACGTGCAGAATAATGATGCGCCGCAGGTTGTCTTGGTGTTTTTTATAGGTGGATGCACGTTTGCTGAGGTAGGGGCTAGTTGGTGTAAGCTTGAGACTCAGAAAGTTATTTGTAGATTTCGGCGTTGAGGTTCTTGTCGCAACAGGAGGATTCTAACGTGGAGTTTGTGATAGCGACGACGAAGCTGATCAATGGGACGAGTTTTTTGAAATCTATTATTGAACTGTGATGAATTTTAACCAAAATAAAGTCTTAATGCTATCAACGAGGTTTTTGTGACGTTAGTTCGTCAGCTTTAACTAAATAGTTGCTAATTACATTCAGATAAGATGTCAGCGGCATCTTAACCAGTTTCAATTATTTTTGCTTAGTATCTGCTGAGTAAAAATTAGTTAAGTAGTATCAGTTGGATGTTGAGTATAGAGCGAATTAAATATTTGCTAGTTTTTGAAGATTAGCTAGTGTCAATTGACTGTTTGCTTGTGTTAACTGATAATAGTTGACTTTTAGCAGTGGTAACTAGCATCAGATCAATGATAACTAGTGTAAGCTGGATGTCAGTTCAGTGTCAACGATCCGTTAGCGTCGGATGAGTGTTTGCTACTGTCTATTAAACATTTACTAAGGTATGCTGAGTGTTAACTAGTCTCAACTGACTGTTATTTCAAAGTTTGCTAATGTTTACTGGTGCTAGTTGAGTTTTAGCTAATCTCATCGAATGTTTGCTAGTGTTATGCAGTGAGTTAAGTAGTAACTAGTGTCATTTAAATGTTAACTAACATCAGTTTAATCTTAACTAGTGTAAGTTGGATGCTAGTTGAGTGTTAACTGATGTCAACTGACTGTGTCCTAGGCTCAGCTTAATGTTTGCTAATGCTAACTTATGGTAGCTGAGTGTTACCTAGTGTCAGTTGAATATTTGCTGATATCTACTGAGTGTGTTAGTTTTCGTTAAGTGGTAACTCGTATCAGTTCAAAGTTAACTAATGTAAGTTGGATGTTGAACGTTAGCTAGTATCATTTGAGTCTTAACTATTTTGCTACTGTTAATTGAATGTTTCCTGGTTTCTGTTGATCACTGGTTAGCTAGTGCCAACTGAGTGTTAACTACTCCCAGTTAAATGGTTGTTAGTGTCTTCTAATGGCAGTTAACTTGTCTCAAGCTGTGCCAAAGCACAGCGTGGGTCAAAAAACACGTGAAAAAAATCTATTTCCGATTCTCTCCTTTTTCCCATTTTTTACTGAATTATAAATAACAACGAATAGACAACAAGACTAAGAAACTTGACATTTACATCACATTGCACTGATTGGGATCAGCCCCACTTTGTACATCCAAGGGTAAAGGGGGCCCCACGTCCCCCACCAAGTCAGTAGGCGGTTGTCCATAATCTTGCAACTACATCTCATTAATACCATATCACCCAAAATCCATACTCACTTTTTGCATCAACCTTAGCACCTTCTCAAACCTTTCTTTCTTCTGTTCTTGAGTGTCTGTCTCCTGCTCCTTTTCCAATTCCCCACAAACCTCCTCCATCAACTTCTTCTGATTTTCGTGCCTCTCATATTCTTCTGTACTTAGTTTCTCTTTATTGCTCCTCAACCACTCAGGGAACTTATCTAAAATATCCTTCAAACTAGGATAGAGAACATCTTTCGACAAGAGACTCTGCATCATCCCTTCCATGAAAGGCAAAAAGGCGTTTTGGTCCCCTTGACCCCCAAATAAATTCATTATATCCTGTTCTGAAAATGGATTCTGCAGCCCCTCAGCTCCTGCATTCAACCCTTGTATTGTCTGAGTAATAGTTGATGCAAAATCACTCGAATTTTCAGTTACATTCGGGTTTTCGATAACTTGTTGAGCGGCCTCCGCCATCTGCTGAAATTTCTGTTGAATTTCCTCGGTACTTAATTGAGAGCCATCAGAATTGGAGCCTAGAAAACTAGCTAAATTTTGCTCAAATTGAGAGGCGGCTTGACGGATAAAGTCATCACTCCATTCAGCCGAATCTGGGACAACTTCCTCTGGAGGTTTGGGGGCTGCTTCTTCGGTGGGGCCCTCCTTTTTGAAGTCCTCCAATGCACCTTAAAATACACGTGATTACGTAACACGGACGGAAATGGGGCTCACTGTCTAGTAAGTCGGAGAGCTCAGCGTCAACTTTGTCGTCCTTTGGGGGCTCCTTTTTTGCGTCGCTCATGGCTGGTTATCACAAGGGACAAAGTTTAGTAAAAAAAAGTAAGGTTAGAGAGGATCAGGTGACATCAAAAATGGAGATTTAGAGGATTTTGATGCGAGGTTGGCGACCATGATTTTAACTATTTAATTAAATGTGCCTCGATTGAACTCTTTCGACATACTGAAATTCTTTAGATGCAAGATTTCAACAATTGTAATAAAAAAAATTGAACCAGATTTCTAATTATAAAATGGGTCCTAAAGAGTGTGTGCAAAGTTGGCACCCCTGACGTCACCCTGCTCGTCCTAACCTCACTTTTAAATATGTGAAACTCCACGGTTTTGATTATGGGGACCGAAGTCGATGTCTTTATCAGTAACTACACTCTCGTAGATCCCGAAATCTACGCGCTTTGGGTCGAAGGCCACACCGGTGGGTAACATAACACATAACCTCAAAAGTGCCCTCTTGACTCTTCTTTTTTAGCAAGCGAAGCTGTCTCAATCCTCAATCATAAAGGTCTGGGACAAGCTACCGGAGCCTCCTTGGAACTGATCGCCAGCGACGTCTTGGACCACTACCGCACGTACTCCCTCCTAGAGAAGCTCCTCAGTAACCCAAATAAACTCCAAGAGCAGCTAGCGTTCCAAATTGAGCCCCAAACTCGCAAACTCCTGATCGAGAAGTACGCCCCCTTTCCGTCCGACTCGTTTAACTCCCTCGTTGTAGGTACTACGATTTTGACGATGATGTAGTTCGGGAGCTAATTGGGAAAAAGTTGTCTAGTAAGCACAGAAAAGACTTGGATGAGGTCGCTGAAAAAACAGGGCGTCCCCTAAAGTCCTGTAGGCGTCAGTTTGATAATGTTAAACGCATTTATAAGACGGTGGAAGATATGCCCGGGTCTGTGGTCCAGAATATCCAGAATCTTTTCTATCTTCCGGAGCACATAGCGAAGAAATACGCGTGCATTGTGTTTCTGGCGTGTATCAGATTTGAAACCAAGAGGAAATTAAATCACATCACTTTTTCTTGTTGGAAACGCTGCACGGAGGCTATCATGGACTACTGGACTAATAAGTCAGCAGGGGTTGATAATTTCGACACCGAGCACGATAAGGACTTCTTTTCGGAGCTGAGAGAAATCAAGGTTGTCCTAGATAAGGAAAAGGAGCACAAACAGTAAGTTCCTAAAGTTGGTAACAATGATAACTTTATTTTTTCTTTAGTTTAGTTTGTGTGTCTTTAAAAACAAAACTGCTACAGAAAAGTTACACTGATCTAGATGTGAATTTTAAAAACTACAATCGAGCTATTTTGTTACCAACGACGAATATGCACCGCCCCCGCGACGTCAAGAATATGTTCGTGGAGCTAAGCTCACTCTCGGACTCTCTAAAACAAGCTAATTGGACGATTCAAGAACTCGAGATTTTTTTAATTGGTTACACGCAATGTGGGGCGGAGCTTGACGTCATAAGGTGAGTGTGCGAGGCGTGGCTACTTAATTACATTTCGTTTTCTAGGGAGTCAACCGTCTTAAAAAACATCTGGGACAAATACATGAAAGTTATAAACGAGTGTCTCTTAGCTATGCACTAATAAATTCATTTTCACAAGTTAGACTTTTTTAAAATAAGGAATTCCCCTGTGCAATGAAATTGCATTGGAGTATTTAGGCGACCAAAAAATGACAATGGAGCAGTCAACTTGGAGAACGAGACCATCGCCCAGGTCTAGAAACTAGGAGTTGGAAATTGTTACGATTTAAGGGGGTTTTACCTATATCGTCGATTATGCAACGGATGGTGTCACCTTTCTGGTAGTCGACCATGTTCAAGTAAAGACCCTCGAGGTAGTTTTGTACTACGGGCTGGACGTCTTTAGGGATATGTTTCCAAATTTCGGGGGGCTGCGTACAGACGGGCCAGATGCACGTGTATTGGACGTAGGTCCACCAGCCGTTGTCAAGAATCAACAGATATCTGAAAAAGTTGTCAAGTCGTGTCAGTCGGCAGCTAACTCGTATCAGTTCGTCACTACTTGCGCCAGTTTGCCGCTAAACCGTATCAGTTGATAATTAACTCGTGTCGGTTGATAGTTAACTCGCGACTGTGGTTAGATAACTCGAGTTTGCTATTACCTGTATTTATTCTTTTCATTAGGAAACTCCGCCACAACCCCAAGCATGTGGACTCGCTTCCCCCGGAACATTTCGCCCGTACTCGCCATTTTATGTACCAGTCCAACGACACGACTGCCAACCTTCAAAAACTCTTTCACTGGTTCTCCCACGGCAACCAACTTCTGGTTCAAAGTCTCAGGACTCATAGTTTTCAGCGTTACCAAATGTAGAACCTCACCATCTATGGCTACCAACTTAGCTGTACACCATTTCTGTCCTTTTTCTGGGGGAACAAGATACATTTCCCCAATAATAGGTCCTGGGGTTTCCCAGAACTTGTTATCTATTACGGGTTTTTTATATACCATGTTCTCGCATTTGCGGATGATGGAGGTGATGTTTATTTCATGTAAATCTGGGGGGAAACATTAACTTTAATTGTGCGTTTTATCACGAGACGACGCGATGAATTTTCAACCGGTAATTTAGTGAAAAGTTACCTACCTTTCGACTCCAGCAGGTTTTTTATTACGTTTAGATGTTCCTCGCTGATAGGTTTTTTGTACTTATATTTTTTGGGGGAAGACCACGTCCAGTTGTTTGTTTCCTTGTTGAAGGTTAACTTGCGTTCGACAATAACCGATGGCTTTCTAACAGTCATGTCTTCTTCTATTTCCATCTTTGGATCTTATTAAAGCTGAAATTGAATAAAAACACAAAAATGACAGAAATGTTACAAAAAGTCAGATTTTGACAGTCATGAGTGGCTTGATTTTTTCGAATTTGGTGCTCTGGTGGCGGTAAATTTGAAAGTAAGAACTGTTTTAGGGCATTTATTGCGTTCCCAGATGTGATTAGAAGTGTGAGAATGAAAGCAAAGAAGTATTTAAATACGAGCGTTGGATTTTTAATATAATATACGAAGTCGATGGTCGCTGAGATGACAATTCGCATTGAACTGGCTTGGTGTGTTAGTGGTGACTTTAGTAATTTCAGTGTTACCACCATAAAACGTGGGCGCGAAGTTTGAAATTTAAATTTAATACGACGAGAATCCGTTTAGACGGTCTAGAAGCGTAAAAAGGGTAAAATGAAGCAAAGAAAAGAAACAAGTTAGACATTGGTACATCATTGGCGGAAATTTCTTTTTTCTTCTGTTTTCTTCTTTTTAGATCTTTCTCTAATTTAAGATTTTTAAGACGTTTGCAACATGAAACAACATTTATGCATTCAAGAATTTATTTCAGCACTATATATCATAGAAATAACATCAATTTTTATAAAAAGTAACCAAAACATGGTTATATACCATATATACCAAGATGTTAAAAACGAAAGATAGGACTTTCATTCTGTTGAGGTTCTTTTGAGACTTTTCAAAGTCATTTTCTTCCTTCAAGATGAATTTCTTGAGACTTCCAACGATGTTAAAGAAATAAATATATTTTAACATCTGGGATTTGCATCTTGAAACTATTAATGTCACTCGGAGCAAGTTGTTTATCTAGATTCGTGTTTTTCTCGTTAACAAAATGCCATTGATTATTCTTTATTTTTAGGGCCAGAGTAACAACTTCGCGGGTACCTCTAGTGTTCATGAAAACAGCATCTGTTAGACTATCGTCAAAGCGCACAGACGCAGCTACGTGAAAGATGACATTAACCTCCTGGATTAACACTTCTTGGTCTTCTGGAGACACGCCAAGACCGAGCTCGCGGACATCACCACGAACCACTTTAACCTTCTTCAAGACATCCGGACTTTGACACCTCACTAGATCAAACAACTACACCAACTTTGGTAGCAACCACAGAGTGCAATTTACTGGAACATTCAACATTTCTTCCACCCTCGTTTCTAAAGAGCGCCTCTTTTTCTCTCTCATCAACAAATAGACGTGTTCGATGCCAGGACACGAGCGGAGAAGTTTTTCAATGAGGACTTTACCTATGAAGCCGGTTCCTCCAGTTATGAAGACGCTTTTGTTGGTGAAGAACTCTGGAATTGTCGGGACTGAAGACATTTTAGAATGAAGAATAAAACTGAACAACAACAGTAAATATTTATTTATACAGTTCAAGCTCAAGGATTCCGGACGCTACGACGAAATATTCCTTTCCTTTCCCGTTTTATAATTCAAAATCCTACGTAAGTATACAGATATATCAGAGGAAAGTCACCAAATGTGGAACACCACTTTGTTTTCTTGACAAGAGTTAAAAACATTTTACAAATTAAAAACTTTTAATAGTTCTTGACTATTACACAAATTCTTCTTGGCATTCGTCTTGTTAGATCTTCTATGGTTACGATCTCAATTCTATTCTATTCTTGATTAAAGACTCCCACAGCTAACTAACGTTAGTTACCACCAATTTTGGTCTACGTCTGTCCAGCTCATCCCACAATAATTACATTTTTTTCAAGTCTTCAGCAACACTACTTGCAGACGCAGAGGCTGACATCACTCTTTTAAAGCGTCATGGAAATTGGAAAAGTGGCTTCGCTGAATCGTACATCGAAAACTCCATTGAAAATAAATTAGAAATAGTCTCCAAAATAGTTGGGTAGCCGCAGTCACAAGGTTGTGGCAAATTACTGTGTTGTGATGGAATTGAGATGGACGACACCGGAACCGAGTGAAAAGTCTGATAATAATTCATCTAATTGGATTTTTGGAAATTTTTCTAATTTTGTAGTTAACATAAAAAAAATTGCATTGATTCTTTTTTGTCTTAAAATCGAATAATTCCTAATCGGATTTAACAAAATCTAGTTCTTTTGCTACATGGTCCAATGTACAGATCTAGCTGTGCTGTGGTCATCTTTGGCTGACTTTGAGACCTCACTCTACACGAAACTTGGTAGCAACCACAGAGTGCAACTTACTGGAAGATCCAACAATTGTTTCGGTCTCGTTTCCAAATATCGCTCTTTGTTTTCCCTCATCAACAAATAAATGTTTTTGATATAAGGACACAAACGAAGGATTTTTTCGACTAGGACTTTCTCCAGTTACCAAGATACATTTATGGAAGGTCAAACAGAACGAAGACATTGTCAGTGCGAAATCAATTTATTAAATACAAATTCAAGGATTCCAGACGATGAATTGACAAATTTACTGAGCTGTTTGCAAATGTAGTTCATGAATAATCGCAAAGTGCACGTAGGTGAATTCGTGTATTGTAATCAAAAAATTTGTATTCAAAAATAGAAGCGTGGAAATTAAAGTACAGTGCCCATTATCGTCGTGTATAATACACTATTTTTTCTACAACAAATTTTTAAGAGAAACTTTTATTTTTATTTATAAATTTGAAAGGTAAACACTCAAATTTGCTTGTTAAAGAGTTATACGTTTCGAGGTTTTCTTGGACATCTTTTATTTTGTTAATTTTTGAGTTCAGCTTCTAGTCTGAACACTTGATCACGAATGTGAACTAAATAAAATGTAAAGATAAGTAAAAATGTCTTTAATTTGTTGTAAAATACATCTAGAATCTTCTTCCCACAGCACTACATATCATAGAAACAACATCTATTTTAATAAAAACTAACCAAAACAGAGTTATATACCACAAGATGTTAAAGACGAAAGCTAAGATTTTCATTCTGTTGAGTTTTTTTTTAGACTCTTCAAAGTCATCTTCTTCCTTCAAGATATACTTTTTGAGCCCTCTTGTGGCGTTAAAATAATATGTTTTAACATCTGGCTTTTCCCAGTAAAAACTATCAAAATCACTCGGAGCTAGTTGGTTTTCTATACTCAAGAGCTTTTCGTTAACGAAATCCCATTGATTTAAAGAGAAGTACGAAAGTGCAATCGAAGAAATGTAGATCTTTCTCTGGAGTTTCACACACCTACAAAAAAGTGTAAAAAATTGACGTTAGCGGGTTGAAACTTGCATTGGTTTCTTTCCGACCATCCTAAGAATAGCGTCAAACATTACAGCTGGAAGTAGTTGGTAGAAAATCAGTTTAAGATAGAAAATGACGTAAGATGTGGTGTACTTAAATTTGGGGTACCACAAGATGTTTGTTAATGGTGTTACAGTTTTTGTTTCGTTTACAAATAAATATAGACTCTTTTTTTGTTCAGTTGGTACTATTTTGCCGTTGCTGCCATTAAAGATGTTGATGGTCATCTTCAAGTTGTGGTCTTTCAAAGTTGCTTGTCTCCAGGTAGAGAATATAATTGATTTAGTAAGAATGTCGACAGGGATACAATCAAGAAAATAGTCACCATTACCGTAGACAGTTCTCATGAGGCCAGTACTACAGCCGAGAGCGATTGCTAGAGGACCATTAAGAGCGTCGATCCACCCAGGAATGGGTTCATCGGCGGAAGATGTAACTATGAAACTGTGTTATTACTGATCTTGATTTTGAGCACTCACCGATTGATGGTCTGTAGATGACAGTTGGAATTCTTCCTTGGCACAAATCGTACACCACGTGCTCAGCTAAAGACTTCGTGAAAGTGTAAGTGTTGGGCAAAGGATGAATGTACTTCTCAGTTAATGCGTTCAAGACGTTCCGATCTATTTTTTCCGCGATTTCTATGGTTTTCCTCCAATCAGCGTGAGAAGGATACAGCTTTTCTTCGACGACCTTCTTATCAGAGTTACAGTAAGTTGTTGAGACGTGAACCAAGACGTCTAAGTTCTTTATTTTTAGAGCCAGAGTAACAACTTCGCGGGTACCTCTGGTGTTCATGAAAACAGCATCTGTTAGACTATCGTCAAAGCGCACAGACGCAGCTACGTGAAAGATGACATTAACCTCCTGGATTAACACTTCTTGGTCTTCTGGAGACACGCCAAGACCCAGCTCGCGGACATCACCTCGAACCACTTTAACCTTCTTCAAGACATCCGGACTTTGAGACCTCACTAAATCAAACAACTACACCAACTTTGGTAGCAACCACAGACTACAACTTACTGGAATATCCAACATTTCTTTCACTCTTGTTTCCAAAGAACGGCCCTTTTTCTCTCTCATCAACAAATAGATGTGTTTGATGCCAGGACACGAGCGGAGAAGTTTTTCAATGAGGACTTTACCTATGAAGCCGGTTCCTCCAGTTATAAAGACACTTTTGTTGGTGAAGAACTCGGGAATCGTCGGAAGTGAAGACATTTTGGAGTCAGGAATAAAACTAAACGCTCACAGTAAAAAATCTATTTATACTCTCCAAGTTCAAGGATTCCGAACTCTGCGACGTAGTAAAAAATGTCCTAGTTGTTTGCAAATGCAGTTCTGGAAAGAATTAAAAATTAGCATAAGTGAATTAATGTATTAAAGGAAAGTGGCCAAAAATGGAACACCACTTTGTTTTCTTGACAAAATTTAAAAATATTTTACAAGACTTTTAATAGATTTCGTAATTGCTTTGTTTTACTTTACTTAGTAACAGTCTCGTGTTTTTAATTTTAAGTTTTTATCTATCAAGTGCTGGCATTCCGTAATGGGGACACTATTTCATACTTGGTTACTTTCCTCTACAATTCTAACAATTCTAACTAAACCTGACTTTATTTAAAAAGATTTAAAAGAACTAAAAAGTTAAGACTCGCCATTTTATGTTGAGCAAAATGATGGAAGTCTGAGGTGATGTAGCGAAGCGTACTGTTTTTTTTTGCGATGTGCATCAAACTGTTTCTATGCCTAATTACAAGTGTATCTGAAAAGGTAGTTTACCATCTTTGAAAATGAAAATTTCTTAGATCCAAAACTTGGTGTTTCTAAAAATAAAACATTATAATTAACCCGCACACCAGAAAATCAGTTTATTAGCTGAAGCGCGCTTCGGTAGCAAAGCCACCATCATCAGTTTGTATCATTGCTCAACAACTTGTTGGAACAAATCTAGCAAGCTAGAAGAAGATCAAAACATGTAGAAGATTTGCAAAAGAAATCCTGATACTGTTAGATGGGTAAAAATAATTTATTTTGTTAGAATTACAAATCTTGTGGTATGATACGTATTCTAGAAAATTATTCTAAGTGTACTAACTCTAACTTATTTTAAAAAACATTTTGGAGGTAAAATGCTAGAATTCTAACAATAAAATAAAAAGTCACAAGAAGCTAGAACAATGGCAAATAAAATATTCTTATTTTACCAAATGCGCCCAGTAATTTTTCCCAGCTTCGTTTATCAAAGAAATAACATCAAATTTGACAAAAAGTAACCAAAACAACAAAAGATACAACAAAATGATGAACGCAACAGCTGCAATCTTCAGTCTGTTAAGTTTCTTCTTACATTTCTCGAAATCATTGTCTTCTTTCAAGATGTATTTCTTCAGCCCTACAGCTATACTTGCTATACTTTTATCAGAGTCAGTGTCTTCAGCTGCCAAATAAAAACTCTTAACATCACTTGGTGCAAGATGTTTATCAAGATCCAAGCACTTCTTGTTAGAGAAAGTCCATTCGTTATGCATATAGAAGGAAAGTGCCAGATGAGCTGTGTAGATTTTTCTTTGCATCTTCATTAATCTACAAGAAAATGTTAAAAGAATGCAGATAGACGCTTTAGACTCACAGTGGTTTTTTCCCGAGAATCTTGAGAATGACGTCGAAGATCACGGCTGGAATAAGCTGGTAGAACACCATTTGTAGGTAGAAAATGAGAAAAGATTGTGTATGGGTACACCTGGGATACCACAAAACTTTGTCTATTGGTGCAAACTTTTTAATTTTGTCCAAGCAATTTTGTACGTCTTCTTGTTTGAGCACCACCAAGCCACAGTTGCTACCATTGTAGACATTGAGAGTTTTCTTCAAGTTGTCGTCTTGGAACGTTCCTTGTTTCCATGCAGAAATTATTCTAGATTTGACTACTAGGTCTACAGGAACGTAATCAACGGTATTTTCTGGGTTACAATAAATGACTCTCATTACTCCAGTAGCATAAGCTGCGGCAATAGCCAAAGGACCATTTAACGAGTCGATCCAACCATGAACAGGCTCGTCGTAAGAAGGCACAACTTCAAAATGTGTAAGTACCAAGCTGAACTGAACACTTACCCACAGACGGTCTGTAGATGACCGCGGGAATTCTTCCTTGGCACAGATCGAGATGTACTTCTCAGTGAATGCGTTCAAGACGTTCCGATCTATTTTCTCCGCTATCTCTATGGTCTTCCTCCAATCACCGTGTGGAGGATACAGCTTCTCTTCAACAACATTCTTATCAGTGTTACAATAAGTTGTCGAAACGTGAACCAAGACGTCTAAGCTTTTTATTTCTAGAGCCAAAGCAACAACCTCGCGAGTGCCTCTTGTGTTTATAAAAACAGCATCTCTCAAACTATCATCAACCCCAACAGAAGCCGCACCATGGAAGATCACGTTGACTTCCCGAACGAGCACCTCGCGATCTTCTGGATCTAACCCCAAACCTAATTCCGCAACGTCTCCAATCACAACTTTGAGCTTCTTTAAGCAACCAGGATCTTGCGATCTCACCACATCAAAGAGCTACAACTAAAATAAAAAAAGCGACCAAGTGCATACTTACTGGAACATCAGTTAACTTCTTGAGCCTCTCTTTAGGAGTCATTCCTTTCTTGGCTCTCAGCAACAAATAAATAGTCTTAAGATCCGAACAGGACCGCAAGAGTTTCTCTATTAACACTTTTCCAATGAACCCGCCTCCTCCAGTTATGAAGATGCTTTTATTTTCGAAGAAAACCGATATGGTTGGAGTCATTTTCAAACTTTCTCAGTGTTGATCACGAGGTTTTGTTGGAGTCTATTTATAGAGAAATTTAGAACTGACTCATTTGAATTGATTATTTTTTAATGTGAATCACAAATGCTAAATTATGAAATATTCAGTCTGGGCAACAGGTCAAAAACTTGTTTTTTTAATTAAAAGTAAATAAATGAATCATTATTGGTCTTATTTTTGTATTAAAAAGTAGAGTATTGTTCACCTAGGTCAAGTAACGAAAACAGTAATTTCTTATAAAAACTAGGAAACACTGAGATGAATACCAAAAGGGACCAGACTAAAAGAAAAAACTCAAAAAAATTATAACAAAAAGAGATTTTTTTTTACGTGGCTTGAATTTATGCTGAGAGTAACTTTAGTTACAGAAAATTAAGAGATTTAGTTAAAAGGAAAAAATTTAATTTCAATTTATTTAGTATACTAACATGTTTTTTTTTCATTTATTTATAAGTGTTCAACATTCATGTTTAGTAGTTTTCTCTTTTTTATATTCATTTTTTGTAACAAAAAGTGCCTCATTTTTAATTCTTAAATTTTTATAATTAGATGATATGATTTCTAGAAAAATGTTTTCTAAGTGAATCTAAGAAACTTAAAAGTCACAAATTGTTGGAACTAGCAAGCTAGAAGAAGATCTAAAGGTGTAGAAGATTTGCAAAAAAACTTGATACGTTTAAATGGGTAAAAATGATTTACTTTGTTAGAATTACAAATTTTGTGGTATGATACGTTATTCTAAGTATACTGACTCTAACATATTTTTTAAAAAAACATTTTGGAGGTAGAATGCTAGAATACTAACAATAAAATGTAAAAAACAACTAGCTAGAACAATTGCAGATAAAATATTATCATTCTACCAAATACGCCCAATATAGTAATTTTCCCAGCTTCGTTTATCAAGGAAATGACATCAATTTTGGCAAAAAGTAACCAAAACAGCAAAAGGTACCACAAAATGTTAAAAGCAACAGCTGCAATCTTCAGTCTGTTAAGATTTTTCTTACATTTCTCCAAGTCACCGTCTTCTTTCAAGAAGTATTTCTTCAGCCCTACTGCCATATTTGCCATATATTTATCAGAAGCAGTTTCTTCTGCTGCCAAATAAAAACTCTTAACATCACTCGGTGCAAGATGCTCATCAAGATCTAAACACTTCTGGGAGAAAGTTCATTCGTTATGCATGTAGAAGGAAAGTGTCAGATGAGCTGTGTAGATTTTTCTTTGGATCTTTAATAATCTACAAAAAAATGTTTGAAGAATACAGATAGACGCTTTAGACTCACAGTGGTTTTTTCCCGAAACTCTTGAGAATGACGTCGAAGATCACGGTTGGAATAAGCTAGTAGAACACCATTTGTAGGTAGAAAATGAGAAAAGATCGTGTATGGGTACACCTGGGATACCACAAAACTTTGTCTATTGTTAGAAACTCTTTGATTTTGTCCAAGCAATTTTGTACGCCTTCTTCTTGTTTGATAACTGCTAAGCCACAGTTGCTACCATTGTAACATTGAGAGTTTTCTTCAAGTTGTCGTCTTGGAACGTTTTTTACTTTTTACTTTGACTGTTAAGTCTACAGGAACGTAATCAGTTTTGTTTTCTGGGTCACAATAAGTGACTCGCATTACTCCAATAGCACAAACTGTGATAACAGCCAGGGCACCATTTAGAGAGTCGATCCATCCAGGAATAGGCTCCTCATAGGAGGCCACAACTTGAAAGTGTCTTAGTACAAATCTGGACTAAATACTTACCAACTGACGGTCTGTAGATGACTGTGGGAATTCTTCCTTGGCACAGATCGTGCACCACGTGCTCACCCAAAGACTTCGTAAACGTGTAAGTGTTGGGCAAAGGCTGAATGTACTTCTCAGTCAGAGCGTTTAAGACGTTCCGATCTATTTTCTCCGCGATTTCTATAGTTTTTCTCCAATCAGCATGAGGAGGATACAGCTTCTCTTCGACGACTTTTGATCCAAGACGTCTAAGACGCACAGACGCAGCCACGTGGAAGATAACATCGACTTCCTGGACTAACACTTCTCGGTCTTCTGGAGACACGCCAAGGTCCAACTCGCGGACATCATCATCAACATCTTTAACCTTCTTCAAGACATCTGGACTTTGAGTCCTAACAAGATCAAACAACTACACGAACTTTGGTAGCAACCACAGAGTGCAACTTACTGGAAGATCCAACATTTCTTTTACTCTCGTTTCCAAAGACCGTCCCTTCTTCTCTCTCATCAACAAATAGATGCGTTTGATGTCAGGACACGAGCGAAGAAGTTTTTCAACGAGAACTTTGCCGGTGAAGCCGGTTCCTTCAGTTATGAAGACACTTTTGTTGGTGAAGAACTCGGGAATCGTTGGGAGTGCAGACATTTTGATGTACAGGAAAAAACTAACCACTTTATTTAGTCTCAGTTCAAGGATTCTAGGCAATGAATTGACAGAATTTGGTCACTTATTTGCGGAATAATCTTAAAGTGTACGTAAGTTATCACATGTTTTGTAATTTAGATTTTTGTATACAAAAAAAAATGGCGAATTTTAAACAATGTCAAAATTACAAAGTATAAGTTGAGAAAACAAACAAAAATTTTAATATACTTAATACTTAATAGGAATATATTTTTCTATTTTTTTTCTTTTCACTTTTGTCTACTTTTTTAAGAACTAATTGCTTTAGCATTTTTTAAATTGTTAAGATTGAAAACATTTTGTCAGAGAAAATCAAAAAAATTATTAAAAAAAAATCATGAAATTTACCTAGTTCTTTGTTATTTTAGTTTCTGGTTAACCTTACTCCATGCTTCGTATTTAGTTTTAATGTTCTACTATAACTACTTCAATAAAACTTATGCCGTCATAGTTTAATTTAGAAGCTCAGTTTTTTTAAATTTAATTTATTTTAGATTTATTGCACTTGTATTAGATGAATTTAGAAAAAATTAGTCAAATTTAGTTCACTGTGTTAAATTTCGTTGTTGTACTATTTTGCTTTGTTAGTTGCAAGTATATTTATTAAGATTAATTTAGTTAAATTTAGTCAAACTTGATCTACTTAATGTAGTTAATCTTTAGTTAACTTTATTCTGTCAAATTTAGTGTCAAATTTTCTAAGATTCAATTTATTACTAGATATAGATCAATTTGGTCTTACTGGATAATATTTTGCCAGTTTATATCGAGTCTACTTTATTTAATCTAATCGCATTTAGTCCAGTTTAGTCATTTTTTGTTTGTTTAATTTTATCTACCTACTTTGACTAGTTTTTTTTTATATTTAGTCGTATTCAACGCAAATTGACTAGAATTAGTCTAATTTACATCTGTTTTTAGTTATGCAGTTATTTTAGTCTGATTTTCTATTCCCGGTAAATTTGATTAAATTTATTAGCTCAGCTTTTAGAATTTAGTTAATTTCAGCTTTATTCGAAGTAATTTAAAATTATTAAGACTTAATATACAAAATTCAGTATAGTTTAATTAAATCTAGTCAACTACTTTTAATTTAATCAGATTTAGTCTACGTAAACTAACTATTTAAATTTTGTTGTATTTACCTAGTTCTTTGTTATTTTAGTTTCTGGTTAACCTTACTCCATGCTTCGTAAGTTCAAATTCTGTATTTAAAAATAGAAAAAAAAACAGAAATTAAAATTTGAGTCAAAATTACACGTAGACGTATATATAAGAAACGAAATAAAAAAACAACAAAATTTAAAAAAATTGCCTAGCAAAAATTGACCCGTAGTGACCAGTCTTGAAAAAGTGCTAGACTTGCCGTCTTCTTTTTTTCTCCTTTTTTTCTTCCTTGTTTGTATTGTTTTTTTTTTCTCTTCAAATTGCTTAAAAATGTGTACAAAACTGGATCTAAAACATCTGTAGATTTTTGGATGTTCAGAAATAGCTGTACATATAGATGTCAATATTCAAAAACAGAACAAAACAATTCTACTGATCTCGTTATTAAGCAGTGAATATTTCATTACTTTAGACATTTAAAATAAACTAAGAATAAATTTGAATAAATTAAACAGACAACATTTAATCTCATTATCTGCTCTAAAGAATTTGATTATTCAAATCATTTCCGTTTGTTTCAAAAAAAGAAACATTTTTATAGCTACTCAAGGCGGGTTTATTGGAAAAAGTTTATGGTCTTATCCAGAAATAATGGTTGTTTTGGTTACCAGGTCCGAAACTGCATTTTTACGAGCGCGAGTAAAGTTGGAGGATAGAGGAAAAAATACATAAGTTAGAAAAACCAACTTTCCTTGGTGATGAAAACATATCGAGAACTACGAGTGACAGTTAAGTTTGCGATACCAACCGAATTTGAAAAAAAACAAAAATACCTTAGATCCAGATCCAGATCCAAATCCAGATCTCTTAAAAAATCGCTTTTTGGACGATTTAGACAAAAAAAAGTGTTTTTAGCCGGAGTCCTTAAAAGTCTTTTATTTTCTTTTGATTTAGTGGCCCATTAATGTTTTATTTTAATGTGCTTGCTATAGAAATTTTCTCTTATTGTCAAATACATTCGAAAAAAAACTATTTTTTTCAAAACTTTTCCAATGACTGTATATCAAGGTCTGAATACGATCACAAAATCTGCATAAAAACAAGTTCTACAACCAGAAGCCCAGATTTACATAATTTATTACCATCGAAAACCAAATTACATTAACCTAGTTGTCTGTTACTCTCCAAAGAGCTCGTTTATAGGAACTTTCCTCAAAAAACCCGCAAAAACATCCGTGAAAATTTGCGCGAAAATCATCTCATACTTTCCTCTAACGTCCAGAAAAATCTGTCGCCAATTCTCATTAATTTGCGTGTTATAAGCAGTCTTAAGTTCATCATGACCGTTGAATAAATTATCAAAATGCGATCTTATCCGTTCTGTATCCATCGATAACTCACTCTCTCGGATTCTGTAAAACTTCCGCCCGCTTTCTTCGTACTCCTCGAGACCAAAAACGAAACCAAAACGTAGCTGAACTAGAAAAAAACAATGAGAAAAAAAAACCGAGTTTGTTTCTTACCAAAAGTGATGTTCCCGTGGCCTTCCCCGTGGAAATCCATCTCTAGAATCTCCCCTTTAAATCTGTAGTCAAAATCCATGGTCACTTCCGGGAAGGAGCACTCCATGACTATTGTTCTCCGGTCAAAATCCACACTGAAATCCCAGCGTTATCTCGCGCTTCCAGTTCTTCCTACTTACTCAAATTTTTGAAACTTGACTTCAGAAAAGCCATGGAATCTCAGCTCGTTATAATTCTGCTCAAAACCGACGATTTTTCCGGGGGAAACCGTCAAATTATGCACATAAACCGTTTTCAAGCTCGGTAAACCAATTGCTGGAAATGGTTGGGTTAGCTGGCGCGCTCCGATTTCTGCAGCCTCCACGAGACACGTTTTAAAATCGGTTTGTCGTCGGTTGCACGTTTTGAAACTGGGGGCTAAATTTCACTGAAAGTGGATGGTGAAAACTGCGTACTTACGAAACAGGGGCGGGCTAAGGGAGGGCAGAAATAAGAAGGAGAATGCCGCGAAGAGTAGCTCTTTGAAAACCATTTTTAGTAATGAGGTTGTTAAATTCGGGTGACTAGTTATGAGTGAAAATTTTGACGCTGTTGGTGCATTGTTAGTTGCAGTTCTAATTGCAGTTGCGGTTCGTTTCAGTTCTTCGTGATTTAGTCTCATCCCGATCAAAAGTATGAGATTTAGTCGAATTTATAACATACTTAGTCAAATTGTTTCCGTTCGACTTAGCTTCGTTTTAGCCGATTTAATCTGATTTAGTCAAATTTAATATGTCAATTTTAGCGGTCTTAGTTACGGATATTTAGTTTAATTTATTTTAGTTGATTTAGTTTGAGTTTACTAAAATTTAGTTTGAATTATTTCAATTTAGTTCATTTTAGATTTATTGCACTTGTTTTAGATGAATTTAGAAAAAATTAGTCTAGTTCACTTTTGTGTCAAATTTCGTAGTCATATTATTTTTACTTAGTTACTTGAAGTAGATTTATTAAGATTAATTTAGTTAAATTTAGTCAAACTTGATCTACTTAATGTAGTTAATTTAACTTTATTTTACTAGATATAGATCAATTTGGTCTTACTGGATAAAATTTTGCCAGTTTATATCGAGTCTACTTTATTTAATCTAATCGCATTTAGTCCAGTTTAGTCATTTTTTATTTGTTTAATTTTATCTACCTACTTTGACTAGTTTTTTTTCATATTTAGTCGTATTCAACGCAAATTAACTAGAATTAGTCTAATTTACATCTGTTTTTAATTATGCAGTTATTTTAGTCTGATTTTCTATTCCCGGCAAATTTGATTAAATTTATTAGCTCAGCTTTTAGAATTTTGTTAATTTCAGCTTTATTCGAAGTAATTTAAAATTATTAAGACTTAATATACAAAATTCAGTATAGTTTAATTAAATCTAGTCAACTACTTTTAATTTAATCAGATTTAGTCTAGGTAAACTAACTACTTAAATTTTGTTCAATTTAATTCAAATTTGTTTCGTTTATTACTATTTGTTTCTATTTTTTAAGATTTTGTTGTATTTTAGCCTGATTTAGTTTTAATTAAATTTTGTAGCTCAATTTCTAAAATTTAATTTTGTTTAGCTTCATTTTATTTAATTTTTGTCTTACTGAGTAAAACTTTAACAAAGTTAGCAAAGGTTAATTAGGCATACTTTTTAGTCAAAAGTGCAACATTTTTTTAAATTTGGATTTGTTTAGTTTTATAGTATTAAATTTAGACCAATTTAATTTATTGCCTGTAATTGGTAAGATTTTGACTAATTTACTCAGTTACTTCAATTTGTTTCTATTTTTTATGATGTTTTATATTAGTTTTATTTTATTTTAATTTATTTTTATTTAGTTTAATTTAGTTACATTTTTACCTCTAGTCGATCTAATATATTTTTAATTTGACGAATTTAGTAAAATTTAGTTTTATTTGACTAAAATTAATTAGAATTAATTTAAACTAAATTTTATTTAAAATTTTTATTTAAATTTAGCAACGTTTAACTAAACTCAGTTTAAATAATCAGTTCAATTGCTTTTATTTTCTATGGTCTCATTCTAGCTGAATTTAATCTACCATAATCAAATTTTGTTCAATTTAACATTGTTTTACTAGATAGAGATCAATGCAAAGTAATTGGATCAAATATAGCTAAGCTTATTTTATTTATTCAGAGTCAGATTTAGTCGAATTTAGTCATTTTTTTGTCTAATTTTGTTTAATCTCAAACTAGTTTAATAGACACACTCTGACTAATATTGTCAAATTTAATAGTATTTGACCCAATTTAACTAAAATTAGTCTAATTTACTTCTACTTTAATAATACAGTTCTGATTTATTCTGTCCCAATAATATTTATTTAAAATTGACTCAGCCATTAAGATTTGGTTTGTTTTAGCTTTATTTTAATTGATTTAATTTAATTTAGAAATTCAGCAAAGTTTAGTCAGATTTAGCTCATTTTGTTTTAATTTTGTCTTTTTTTTAGTTCAGTTTACTCATATTTAACTGTTTAAAGCACCTCTAATTAGTACGACATACTATGACTAATTTAGTCACATTTAGTCCTAATTGACTCTAATTACACTAATTTTGTTAAATTTAGTCGTATTTGATGCAAATTAACTAGAATTAGTCCAATTTACTTTTATTTTTAATAATGCAGTCTTATTTTAATGTGATTTATTCTTTACTAGTCAAATTTAATCAAATTTATTGGCCCAGCTCGTGAGATTTGATTTATTTAAACTTTATTTTAGTTGATTTAAATTTATTCATTTTTAGTATATAAAATTCAGGAAACTTGCATTTAGTTCAGGTGACTTTAATTTAGTCAGACTTAATCTGATTTAGTCACATTTTGTAAGTTAAATTACTTTTGCTCAGTGTGATGTAATTTTATTTCGACTAAATACTTAAATTTGGTCGTGCTTGACTCAAATTATCTAGAATTAGTGTTTTTTTTTCATTTACTTCTATTTTAGTCTAGTTTAGTCAAATTTAGGCAGATTTATTTAGTTTTAGTTAGGTGTAGGACCACAGTTTTCAAAATTTATTTCATGCTTTATTTTAGTTAAATTTCATATTACTAAGTAAAATTTATCAAAATTTAATTGGTCACATTTAATTATTTTATTTAAGTTAAATTTTGCTCATTCATTCATTCATTCATTCATTCATTCATTCATTCATTCATTCATTCATTCATTCATTCATTCATTCATTCATTCATTCATTCATTCATTCATTCATTCATTCATTCATTCATTCATTCATTCATTCATTCATTCATTCATTCATTCATTCATTCATTCATTCATTCATTCATTCATTCATTCATTCATTCATTCATTCATTCATTCATTCATTCATTCATTCATTCATTCATTCATTCATTCATTCATTCATTCATTCATTCATTCATTCATTCATTCATTCATTCATTCATTCATTCATTCATTCATTCATTCATTCATTCATTCATTCAGTCCAAGTTACTACAATTTGCTTCCAGTTTCATTTAATTTAATTCGATCTATTTTTCTCAAATTTAACTAAATTTATTTATTCTGTTTTCATCAAATTAAATGGCCCATTTTCTTTTTGCTTTAATTTAAATTTTATTTAGTTAATTTAGATATACTTCTGTATTGACTTATTGAATCAAATTTTGTTAAAAAAAAAACTAATTTATTTCAGTGTGCTTCTGTTTTTTGTGAAGTTTACTACTTAAGCTCAATTAACTTTAATTTTCTTTAATTTCCTTTGTTTTCTTAAATGTCTCGTTTTATTCTGATTAAATCGACTTTCATAAAATTTAGTAGCCCTCTTCCCGGAATTAGTCCGCTTTAGCTTAAAATAAATTTAGTCTTACTGGATAAAATTTAGCTTAATTAAATCCGGTCTAATCTTAATTTTTTTTTAGTAATTTAATAATTTAATAATTTTGTTACAACTTGATTGAAACTTATTATTAGTTAGTTCAAGTTACCAAATGATTGTTTCGTTTGTAAATTATAATAACTGTGATTATAGAAAAACTGAAAAAACTGAAATTTTTCAATTAATTACAAATTTGGTCGCAGGGAATTTTAATGTTTGCTCATTCAAATCAGTTGTTTGACATTGAATAATTTTTTTTTATAGACAATCTCATCAATAATCAATATTCAAATTAGATAATACTTGAAAATTATCTCAATTTCCAGTTTCGAGCCCAAATTAATTAGAAATCATAAAAAACAGACCCACTTCTTTAATATAAGAATCTGCGAGAGCCATTTGAGTCAGATTCGTCACGATGAAAACGCTACTCCTGTTACAATTTCTCTTCGCTCTTTCCCATTCGACCCTCCGTAAGTATCTCTAGAATTTCCAGAGTGTCTTTGAAACACACTTCCAGCCCCCACATTCTCAAAGTGTAACCGGAAACAAAGCGATTTCACCGCCTGCTTCAAAGATGCAGTGAACAACGCTGTGAAACAACTAGATAAATCATTCGATGAAATCGGTTTACCAAATTTCGACCCATTGGAAATACCATCTTTTTCCATTTCTCCCAGCGATGGGGCTGCTGGTTTTTCGCAAGAATACCACAACTTCAAAGTGTACGGCATCAGCAAGTGTAGCTGCGACGAAGTCAAGTAAGTGCCAAAAATAGTGCCAAAAAATCACAATGTTTTATTCAGGATGAATTTTGACGTCAAAAAATTGACAGCGAAGGGTGTTTGTCCCGAATTTCGGCTGGTTTTTGATTACGAATTCAAAGGGAAGATTCTGGTGCTGCCGTTTTCGGGAAAAGGACCGGGGAACATCACTTTGGGTATTTTTTCGTGCATTCGCTTCCTTTTTTCTTTATTTTTTTTTTGCAGTCAAACCGCAGATTGACTTCGCTTTTGATTTAGCAGAACGGGAAAAGAAAGGGAAAAAGTACTACACGGTGACCGAGAATAGCTTCAAGATGCACCCGGAGAAGCTTATTTTCAAATATTTTCGGGGAGGATAAAGCAGTGAGTGATAATATCAATCAAGTGTTTAACGATAATTGGGACGTGATGTATGACGATGTCCGGGGAAGTTATGAGAGCGTCATGGCGCAAGTTGTTCGACAGCTTATGGAGAGAATGTTCGCGAAGGTGCCAGTTGAAGAACTCTTCGGAGAAGAATAAAAACAGTGAGATTTTGAAGAGAGCGCAGTGATCACGTTGAAACCACTTTTTGTAAAACAGAAAAACCGAAAATGAAAAATTTGCACTTGATTTTTTATATTCATATTTTTGGTTTTCTTGTTTTTTCATTTTTGTTGTTTAATTTTTTTTTAAATTTATTTTGAGTAGCATTACAAAAATCGTAAAGTCCCAATATTAATGTTGGTAGTGTTTGTGAATTAAAAATAAATTAATTCAAAAATTCATGTGAATAAAATTTAGAACATTTTAAAAATTCCAGCAGTACTAAAATTTTGTATATTTTGAGATCTTGGAATTTTAGCAGTTAGCAGTGTTGCATGTTTTTTTTATTTTTCTGAAATTTCTTATAATTTCTAGAACTTTATAGTTCACAGTTGATAAGTAAATCAAAATTAATAAATTTCTCAAATTTTATTGTTATAGCAGTGAAATGACTACAATTACGAACTTTACTAAAATCTGTAAAAAAATTCTAGCTTGTTATAAAAAATTAAATTTCATTTTTTTTTCTTTTGCTATATTGTGTTCTAATTTAATAACTGCTATAAAATTACTATAATTGCAATTTTTAATAAAATATGTTGAATGTTTTTGACCAGTTCTAAAAATCAAAATTTTTGAATTTTTTTTTTGTTCTATAACCTTATAGTTTAACACAGTTAATAAGTCTAAGTTGGTCAACTTTTCAACTTTTATTGAAATAACATTACAATTACTATAATTATAGACTTTAATAAAAAATGTTGAAAATTTTTGACTACTTTTAAAATTAAAATTTCTAAAATTTGTCTATGGTGGTCCATAATTTTATAATTTGCCACAGTTGATAAGCTATTCAAAAGTAGTAATCTTCCCAAATTATATTGCAATAACGCTACAATAACGAAAATTATAAATTTTACAAAATTTTCGATATTTTTAAGAACCAAAATTTTTAGATTTTTTTTGTTTTATAATTTTGAAATTTAGTACACTGCAAAACAAGCTAAATGTAGTTACATTCTAAAATTTTAAAGCTGTTTCCTTAAAACAACTATAATTATAGACTTTAATAAAATATTTTGAATTTTTTTTGACTAGTTCTAATTTTTTTTTTAAATTTGTCTGTTCTGCTCTATAATTTTGTAATTTGACACAGTTGATAAACAATTTCAAAGTAGTAATTTTCACAAATTATATTACTATAGCGTTACAATTAATTTGGAAATTATTGATAATTTTAAAGTTAAAACTTTTAACTAACACTTTTACTAAAAAAAAATTACTAAAAATCAAAATTTTTAGAATTTTTTTTTTTTTGGTACGTAATTTTGTAATTTAGTACACATTAAAATAAAGTCGAAAGTAGTCATATTTTAAAATTTCATTGCAACAGCCTTAAAATAACAATAATTACAGACTTTAATAAAATATTTGGAAAATTTTTGACTCGTTAAAAATTAAAATTTTTAAAATTTGTTTATTCTGCTCAATAATTTTGTAATTTGACACAGTTAATAAACAGTTTCGAAATAGTAATCTTCCCAAATTGTATTACTGTGGGGTTACAATAACTAAAATTATAAAATTTCAAATTTTTAAAAAAAATATTTGATACTTTTTTAAAATTAAAACTTTTAGAATTTTTTTTTCTTTTTAATTTTGTAATTTGGTACACTTGTAATTTGGTACACTTTAAAAACAAGTTAGTTATGATCTAAAAATTTTAATTATAGACTTAAAACATTTTGACTTTTTTTTTAATTCGACTATTCTGCTCTATAATTTTTGAAAATTTTTAATTCGTTCTAAAAATATTTTTTTTTGTGGAGCTTAAAAATATTGAATCCTAAAAAATAAAATGTTAACAATTTGTCTTTTTTCTTCTACATAACTCTCTACATTTTGTTGCTCAATAAGATTACTAAAATTACAATTTTATAGTAAAAATTAAAAAAAAAACTTTTTTTTAGAAATCTACAGACTGAAAAAAATTGAATCGTTCTAAAAATTAAAATGTTTAAGATTTTTTTCATAACTGTCTACATTTCATTGCTCTAGCAATAAGATTACCAAATTTACAAATTTTGTATTAAATTTTTTTTTTAGAAATGTACAAACTTTTAAAAAGTTTGCAAAAATTATAAGTTTTTATAATTTTTTAACCTTCTAAAATGCTCAGAAATTGATTGTGATCAACATTTTTAAAACATCTGCATTTTTACATTTACTAAATTTTATGAAATTCAAAAATTCATAAAATTTACATTTTTGTAAAATAATTTAGACTTAGAATCATTAAAACTTTCTAAAATGTTTATAATTTAATATAATTTTAATTTTTTGGTTTCTATCTTTTTAAGATTATAATTCGTGTAATCTAATTAAGCTATTTTCAAAAAGCTTGCATCACTTCTAAAGTTGTTAGAATTATTAAAAACTGCTGAAATTTTCATAATTATTTGTTAAATTTAATTTGTTTAAAAGTTATATACAAAAAATTTTAGAATTCTAGAATTAGTAAAAATTGCAATTTTACACCAATCACCATAGAATTTACAACAAAAACGATTATTTCTAAAATCCTCATAAATTTTAACATCTATTGTCTGTGTATATACAAAAACTTAAAAATGTCCAAAATTTCTAAAAAAAAATAAAATTTGTAAATTTCTGATAATTTTTAGGATATCAGGTTTAAAAAACTTTCTGTTTTCAATTTTTTAGAATTATATACCACTAGATTCTAAAACCATAGAAAAAATGACCTGGATTTTTTAGAATCGCGACAAAATCTTTTAGAATTTATTAATTTATTATTTTACAATTTTTCAGAATCATATTTATTGACTATTCCCCTACAATAAACACCAATATTTTTGTTTTTCTTCTCCTTGTTTTAACCTTGATGAGTCCTCAAAAATTTTCAAAAGTGTTTTCCAAACTTCCTTTTATGTGGTATTGCGAAAATCGTAAGGAGTCCCAATAATATCGATTCCATCTTCTCTCATTCTTCTCACAACCTCCTTAACTTCCTTATTCTTCATCACGTGCTTTTTCATTTCCACTTTCTTCAGTTTCGGAAAAACCGTCATGAAACTGTGACTTTTAACATGCCTCCAAAAGTTAGAAGGTAGGCCCAAAACCTCCAGAGAAACCAATCCCGAAAACTGCTCCAAATTGAAGTCAACAAAACGGTTATGATGCAACTCCAAAATCTTCAAACTCTCCAACTTCCCAAAAGTCCCAACTTCAAAATGCGACAACTTATTAAAATTGAGCCCTAAAATCTCAAGCTGGGTCGTCTGATCGAAAGCCCCACGCTCCACTTTCTGTAAATCACAGTTTCTGATAGACAGTTCGTGCAACTTGGTGTTTTCCTGGAAAAAATCCCTGGATAAAGTCACCAGTTTTTGGTTCTGAACGTGAAGCCAGGTGAGATTTTTCAAGAAGTTGAAAGCGCCTGGTGCGAGTGTGTGGTTGTTTGAGATAAGAGACAACCAACTTAGGTTGGTAGCCCTTGAAAAAAACTCCCTGGAGACATTCGGGAATTGATTTTTGGAAAGTGACAAAAACACGAGATTTGGGAACTTTCCTAGAGTCATGTTGGTGATGTGACTGTGCGTGACCACGAGATGACGCAAATCCAGGAGAGTTAGGTTGGTTAAATCTAAATTCCCCGCTACGTCCTTGAACGTCAGTTTGTCCAACATGGACGGCAGTTGTTTTTCCCAGCCGTCTGTCACGTTGAAATGTCCACAGATCACGTGGTTGTGTTTGTACTTCTTACCAACTTTACAGATCTCGTTGGCTTGGAACAAAGGGATGAAAACGAGAAAAGCCAACTTCGCGTTCATCTTGCAACACTCTTACTACAATAACACAAAATTCGCGATAACATTTTATTTAGTCGTGATAGATAAGAGGTCAGAAGTCACGAAAAACTGACCACTCTAGTGACCACTAAAAGTTCGTAAAGTGCAACGATGACTTCGTTGGGAGCCTTGAGAATTTTATTCCTTACGGCCAGACTGCACGTCCCTCGCATCAAGTAGAATAAATCTGGATAAAACTAGAAAACAATGAAACGTTTCGAACTATATGGTAGTCACCTTCGAGCCCTCGATCCCCACCTCGCTGAAAGTCTGGCTGACTTCCGTGCAGTCGACGAAGAGCGCGTGCAGTGGCGTAACATGCAGCATCGAATGGGTCTTTTGTTTCGTCTTTTCGAAGTTGTACTCTCTCATTTGTAGGATTATGCCCCGCCTCCCGGCAGCCACGTTCCAACGAGACCACGCGAAATTGAAACACGTGCTCAGTTGCGCCATGTTGAAATAGAGATGTTTTTCCATCGGCCAGTGCTTCTCGCAGGTGTTCTCGACGTAGCAAAACGCGTCGAAAGCCGGGAAGACGTCGACGCCGGCGTTTTGGAGCATCTGCAATCAAGTGACAGTCATGGTTACCAACCGTTTGTGAAATACCCTAATCAGCTTGGGGAGGGGGAAGTACATCCCGGTGATATCCTGCAGGGCGTTGTTCGGGCTGTTTTGAAGCTGTGACAACGCGATCTGGCCCCCTTTCACGTTGAACTCCACCATCAGAATGGCCGCAGTTATCTGAAGAGACACGCTACCACTAGGAGGAATAAGACAGTTGGTGCTACCGCACTCACTTGGCTTCGGGGCGCATCTCCCACGCTTGGTACGGTAGGTTGGCATACCTGTAGGCGGCCAAAGCGAAAGTGCCGCCCATTCTCGTGCGGAAAGTGAGTTGGCCCTTTTCTTCGTTGTGCTTCAAATCGTGGACTTCTTTCTTCGACCAGACTCTTCGTTCCGCGTCCCAATAGCACACCATCGGGAGCTCCAGGAATATGACGTGCTCGGGCCAACTAATCAACGTGTCAACGTTACAGTTCTACCAACTTACGTTAAAGTTACTAGAATCAGGCGCTCGAGCTCTTCTTCGCTCTTTTTCATCTCTTCTTCGATTTCCTCAGGAGTGCGTCGGACTCCAGATATTGGTGGCGGTGGGGGGTCGTAATCCAAGTACAAGTCGACGTACTCGAGCTCTTTGGGGAGGTACACTGGAAAACAAAGTGAGTCCACCGAGAACGACTGAACTTACAGGGAGTCAGGCTCATCTCTAAAGTTACGAAGTCTTGGGGCTGAGGGGGCTGATGGATGAGGTGCAGCGAGTAAACTCCTCCTATGATACTGTATTTCCGCAAGTTGATGACGTCGTCCGGGACAATCTTCAGGAGGTTCGCTCTGGTGCTATCGTACAGTTCATCCTCTTGAGTTATGACGTGTTCACTGGGAGTCGGCTCAAGTTTCCTGTATGGTACCACCGGGATGTCTTCGTCGGGTCCGAAAACTGGTTCCGGTTCCGGTTCTGGTTCCTCTCCGGACTCTTGCACCACCGGTACTTTGCGCACTCTGTTCTGGAACTTGTACAGAAGCTTCTCTCTCCATTCCAACTTCACCGCGTCGTAAAGATCTAAAAAAGAGTGAGAAAAAGCAACCAGGTGGTAAATCTACCTATGTCGTAGCTGGAAGGAATTGGGGGCTTCTCGTAGCTGTCGCTGAGGTCACTGAGATGGTCGTACTTGACGTACAAAGCTCGAACAGCCGTTTTCTCCCCATCTATGCTCAAGGGAAACAACACCTCCAACTTCATCGGGGGGAATTTCACCTCGATATGCGGCCTGGAAAAGTTTATTAGCTTGGTACGACTGCGCGTTTATCATACTTGGGAGGTCTTCTCGGATTCGGGAGCGGGACCGGCAGCTGGATCCTCAGCCACAGAGAAAGAACGAGATTCTCATCTTGGAACTGGTAGTCAGCGGTTGGAATGTCGATCCTGTTCAGATTCACTTCTATGTTTCTCAAAAGTCTGTACGTGGCTATGTCTAAGCTTTTAGCTTGTTGGCGCCGGAACAACAAACGAACCTTGAGAAAACCGGTGTTGCCACAGTTCGCTTCTAACTCACCCATTTCCAGTTCTCCACCATTTCCTGGTTCTTCCCATCCGAAGTGTCAATCAGATCATCCAGGTTGTCCAACAACTCCAAAACGTCTTTGGTCCGCCTCGCCGCTTCCTCCATGGACGTCTCCTCGATCGTATTCTCCCACAGGTGCAAAAACGTGTTCATCTGATCACACTTGCTCGGATTGGGCAATCTCTCACAGTTCACGTAAATCTCCCACTCCGTTTGAGCCTGAGCCGCCGCCTTCAACTGTTTGTTCTCCTCCAACAACGCTCTCACGTTCTCCAAGGCGGCTTCTAATTGCTCCATTCTGATTTGTTGTTCGTGGGTCTCTCTCTTCTCTTTCTCGATCGCTTCTTTTCTCTCTTGTTCCAATCTGATTCGTTCGCGTTCAGCAGCAAGAGCCGCTTCTTCTTCGGCGGTCTGTCTCGCTTTTTCTGCTTGTTCGGCGGCCAATCTCGCTTTTTCTTTCTTGGAGAGCTTCTTCTTGGGACCCTGAAACAGAAAGTTAGAAATGAAAGAGGTGAGAGTGACACTTTCTTCTTTTTTTTGGGTGGTTCTGTTTCGATCGTCTCGGGTTGGGTTTCTTCTCCGCTGGCTTGGGCTTCGGCGAGGAGTTTCATGCGGGCGACTTCAGCTAAGACGTCGTCTTGTGGGGGTGGTTCTTCTTTTTCCTGTTTGTCTTTGGTTCTCTTCTTTTTGGGCTCTGGTTTTTCGATTTCGAGTTCTGGTTCTTCGGTGGCTTTCTCATGCTCTTCTTTCGGTTTGTGTTTGTCTTTTTTTTTCTTCTCTTTGCGTTTCTTTTTCTTGTGGAGAACAACAGACACGCTTTCCTTTTTTGTTTCTTCATCTTCAGATGTTTCTTCGGAAGATTCAGAAAGAGAAGAGTCGCTATAATCGTCGTCCTAAGAACTGAACTGTTAGATGTAATTTTGAAAATGACTGCTTTTACCACAGGTATAACTACAACAGACTTTTTCAGGTGTTCGATCTCTTCATGGAGCATGGACAATTTGCTCATTAACTGCACTAAACTTGGCTGCTTGACGTCACTTTTTGATCTAGCTTTGACTTTGCTGACTTTTCTTTCGATGTCGGATTCAACTTTTTTGACTACTGATTTTTTTTGTTTCTTTTTCTTTTTTACCAAAGTTTCAGATTCCGGTTCGCCTTCAGGTTTTGCTGCTAACTCGCTTTCAGATTCTTTTTTTCCTTTTTTGGTTTTCTTCTTCTTATCTTTTGGTTCCAAGCTCATTTTAGAATCCTCCGTCTCCCCCTCCTTTTCTTTCTTTTTTTTCTTTTCTTTCTTGGCAACCTTGCCTGATTCCTCTGGTAGAGCTTCTTCTGACTTCTGACCTTCTTCTGATTTTGCTTTTTTTGGGCGCTCGGAAGGTGAAGTCTTAGTGTCTTCAGATTCTTCTGTTTCTGGTTTACTACCCTTCTTCTTTTTTCCCTTTTTCTCCTTATTTGTCTTCTCCTTTTTAGGACTACTTTCTGGTTGCTCTTCTCCTGCAGGGGTCTCCTCTTTTTCTTCACGTTCTTCTTCCTGTTCTTCACCTTCTTCTGCCTTTTCAGGTTCAGCAATCTGGTTATCTTTTTTCCCCTTCTTTTTCCCCTTTTCTTTCTTGGGACTTTCCACTGGCTCACCTTCTCCTTTCCCTTTTTTCTTTTTCACCTTCTTTTTCTCTGTTTCCTCTTTTTCTTTTTTCTCGGTGTTTTCGGATGGTTGTTCCAGAACGACATCGGTGACTGCTTCAGCTTCTTGAGGTTCTTTTTCACCTCCTTCTTCGGGTTTTTTGTCTTCATTTTCTGTTTCGGTTTCAACAGTGGGTTCTTGTGACTGCTCTTCGAGGTTCTTAGGTACTTCATCATCGCCCATTTTGTGAGATAGATCAAATAGTAAAAAAAAAATTAAATACAAAAAACGCGTCAAAAAGACAGTGTGATTTTGACAGGACTACGAATGCTTGATGTCAGTCACTGTCACAGTTTTTAGGTTTTTGATGCCACACATTAAACTAGAATTCGTTTTCTGAAACTGGTTTAAGATTCTTGATGTAGAAATGAATTTTTTCTTAATTAGAACAGTTTGTACTGTTTTTGATAAGAAAGCGACAATTATATATATAAAAAAAAACGCATGAAAATCTAAAGAATTTAAGAATAAAAAAAATCTGTGGATTCTACAAGAATACAAAAATTGAGACTAACAAGAAATGCAAAAAAATCTACATTCAGAAGAATATAAGAAATCTGAAATTTTAAGACAACGGAAAGATCTAACAAAAATTTAAAAAAACAACATAATCAATAGATAGTAAAATATACACAATTTAAAAATATAAAAAATCAGAGCAATCTAAGAAATCTGTGGTTACTTTCTAAATTTCTAAAATTCTAAAATTCTAAAATTCTAAAATTCTAAAATCATATAAAAATTTAAAGCTTCTAAAATTTAAAAAATCAAATAAATTTGAAAAAAGTAAACAAATTTAGATATTTTAGAAAATATAAAGAACCTAGTAAGGTAAGAATTCTGACCTTTTTCAAAAAAATTAATAAAAGAAAATAAAATAAAATATGAAGAATCTAAGGACACGAAAACTCTGTAATTTTTCAGGAACTAAAAAAAAGTCTAGACAATTTAGTACATATGAAAAAATTAGCAAGCAAAAAAATTCAGGATTTTTTTCTAGTTATATTTAACAAATCTAAAAATTCTAAAAATTTTAAAGAGTAGAAAAATCAGGTAAAAATGTAAGAATTCTGAAAAGATACATGGATTCTAAAAAAATAAAAGATTTAGATGATCTAGAAAATATAAAAAACATTTTGAAGGTAAGAATTCTAAAACTATTTAAAAAATTTAAAAATTTAAAATATCCAAGGGGTTATAAAATTACAGGAAAATAGCAATGTCAAATAAAAAAAAATCTATAGATTTTAAGGAAACGAAAAAATCTGGACATTCTAAAAAATATAAAAGTCTAAGTAAATTAAGAAATCTAGTCTCTTCGAAACTGAAAGAATCTAAGAAATTTAAATTTCTGAAAAATAGACACAGATATTCTAAAAAATATGAAGAATATAACAAACTAAAAAACTTCAGAATGCAGTAATCTAAAAAATCCCTAGAATCCAAAAAATCCAAATAATCCAAAGCATCCAAAGAATTCAAAGAATTCAAATAATCTAACGAATTTAAAGGATCTAAAGTATCTAAAGTATCTAGAGAATCTAGTGATTTTAAATGATCTACAGGATCTGAAGTATCTAAAGGATCTAAAGGATCTAAAGGATCTAAAGTATCTAGAGAATCTAAAAGGATCTAGAGGATCTAATCTAGAGGATCAAGAGGATGTAGGGGATCTAGAGAAGCAAGAGGATCTAGAGTATCTAGAGTATCTAGAGCATTTAGAAAATCTAGAAAATCTATAGAATCTATAGAATCTAAAGGATCTAAAAGATCTAAAGGATCTAAAGGATCTAAAGGGATCTAAAAAATTTAAAAAATCTAAAAAATCTAAAAAATCTAGGGACTCTAAGGAATCTAAGGAATCTAAGGAATCGAAGGAATCCAAGGAATCCAATAAATCCAAGGAATCCAAAGAATCCAACAAATGATATAGATAATATGAAAAAAAAAACAAAGAATACAAAGAATCCACAGAATTTAAAGAATCCAAAAAATCCAAAAAAATCAAAGAATCCAAAGAGTCCAAAAAATCCAAAGCATTCAAAGAATTCAAAGAATTCAAATAATCCAAAGAATTTAAAGGATCTAAAGTATCTAGAGAATCTAGAGGTTCTAAAAGATCTACAGGATCTGAACTATCTAAAGGATCTAAAGGATCTAAAAAATCTAAAGCAACTAGAGAATCTAAAAGGATCTATAAGATCTAATCTAGAGGATCTAGAGGATGTAGGGGATCTAGAGAAGCAAGAGGATCTAAAGGATCTAGAGTACCTAGAAAATCTAGAAAATCTAGATAATCTAGAGAATCTATTGAATCTAAAGGATCTAAAGGGTCTAAACGATCTAAAGGATCTAAAGAATCTAAAAGATCCATAGGATTTAAAGGATCTAAACGATCTAGGATCTAAAGGATTTAGAGGATCTATAGGATCTAGAGGATCTAAAAGATCCTAAAGATCTATTGATCTAAGGATCTAAGAAATCTAAAAATCTAAAAAACCTAAGGAATCTAAGGAATCGAAGGAATCCAAGGAATCCAAAGAATCCAAAGAATCCAAATAATCCAAGGCATCCAAAGAATCCAAATAATCCTAGGCATCCAAAGAATCTAAAGAATCTAGAGAATCCAAAGAATCTAGAGAATCCAAAGAATCTAAAAAATCTAGAAAATCCAAAGAATCCAACAAAATCAAAAAATTCAAAGGATTTAAGGAATCGAAAAATTCGAAAAAATCCAAATGATATAGATAATATGAAAAAAAAAAAAACAAAGAATACAAAGAATCCACAGAATCTAAAGAATCCAAAAAATCTAAAAAAATCAAAGAATCCAAAGAATACAAAGAATCCAAAAAATCCAAAGCGTTCAAAGAATTCAAGATGTCAAATAATCCAGAGGATTTAAAGGATCTAAAGTATTTAGAGAATCTAGAGGTTCTAAAAGATCTACAGGATCTGAAGTATCTAAAGGATCTAAAGGATCTAAAGGATCTAAAGGATCTAAAGGATCTAAAGGATCTAAACTAACTAGAGAATCTGAAAGAATCTAGAGGATCTAGAGAATGTAGGGGATCTAGAGAAGCAAGAGGATCTAAAGGATCTAGAGCATCTAGAGTATCTAGAAAATCTAGAAAATCTAGAAAATCTAGAAAATCTATAGAATCTAAAGGATCTAAAGGGTCTAAGAGATCTAAAGAATCTAAAGAATCTAAAAGATCTAAAGGATCTAGGGATCTAAGGATCTAAGAAATCTAAAAAATTTAAAAAACCTAAGGAATCTAAGGAATCGAAGGAATCCAAGAAATCAAAGGAACTCAAAAAATCAAAAGAATCCAAAGAATCCATAATTTGAAAAGCCTGACGAATCTGATAAATTTAAAAAAATCCAAAGAACTGAAAAAATCGACAAAATCGACATAATCTAAATAATAAAAAGAAACTAAAATAAAAAAATCCGCAATATCTAAAAAATCTAAAACATCTCAAATTTCTAAAAAGTTTGGACAATCCAAAGAAACTAAATATTTTTAAAAAAGCAACAAAATCTGGCTAATCTAAAAAACGAAAACTATACAAAAAGCAAAAGTTTGCTAAATTTTTATCCATTCTTATTTTTTATATATATAATACAATAAAAATGCTAATAAATCCAGCCTCCACGTCTCATTACCTCCACCTTTATCCCTCCGTAATTGACACTTGACATTTTCCCGCTCTCTTTCCCCTTAATTTGGGTCTACGACCAAACGACTATAATTTCCGGCTAATGATCCAAGTTTGATTGTATGAAAATGTAGAGGTCTGGGTCACAGACAACGACTCATTGTGTATTTCCCGAAACTCAGTCATAACTCGAGAATGGCGCAGCTACCGTCTATTCCTGAATTCTACGCCAACAAAAATATCTTCGTAACCGGAGGAAGCGGCTTCATCGGAAAAGTCTTAATCGAAAAACTCCTCCGATCATGTCCCGATCTGAAGAGCATCTATCTCTTGATGAGAACGAAGAAAGGCCAAAGTCCGGAAGAAAGGATCAAGAGCATCACGGAAATTCCAGTAAGTTTCTTTTTCTTCTTTGTTCTTTTTTCACTTCTTCTGCTGTTCTAGCTCTTTGATTTGGTCAAGTCGCAAAACCCGGAAGTGTTGAAGAAGATCAAGTTGGTTACGGGAGATGTTAGAGATCTCGACTTGGGTTTGAATCCTCAAGACCGGAAGTTGTTGCTCGAAGAAGTGAATGTCGTGTTTCATATTGCTGCTTCTGTTCGGTTTGATGACGCCTTGACTGATGCTGTTATCTTGAACACTCGAGGAACTAGAGAGGTTTGTAAGTTGGCGTTGGAGATGAAGAGTTTGGAGGTTTTGGTGCATATTTCGACGACGTATTGTCAGGCTGATAAGAAAGTGGTTGGTGAAGAGTTGTATCCTCCTCATGCTGATTGGAAGAAAACGATAGAAATTGCGGAGAAAGTGGATAAAAAAGTGTTGAATGTCTTGACGGAGAAGTATATTTATCCGCTGGCGAACACTTATACTTTTACGAAGTCTTTGGGAGAGCATGTGGTGTATGATTTGTGTGGAGGAAAAATTCCAGTTGTGATCTACAGGCCTTCTATTAGTAAGTGCAATTGTTTTCATCTTTGAGCTTTTTTCTTTTTCTCAAATTTTTACTTTCTAAATGTTACTAAATTCAAACGAAGAAACAAAAACTTTCAAAAAATCTATGTTCTAAACAAGTGAACATCTAAAATCGAAGATACGAAAAGTCTCAGAAATTCAAAATTTGGAAAAAATTCTAGACATCTAAGAAACCTAAAAAATTAAAAACTTAAGATATCTATGTCATCAAAAAATTCTAAGAATTTGAAGAAATTCAAATTGGAGAAATCTAAAAATCTACTGAATCAAAGAAATTGAAGAAATTTGAAACATTCCAGATTTCTAGAAAATTCTAAACATCTAGAAAATCTCAGTAATAATGAAATTGTGGACATTTAAAAAATCTGGAAAATTTACTACAACGAAAAAATAAAAAGTTTGATTACATCTAAGCAATGCAAGAAATTAACAAAATCTAGAAATTTAAAGAAGTAAAGATGCAAAAATCATCTAAGAAATCAAAAAATCAAAATGATTAACAGTGATTAAACAAAAAATTGACATAGCTCCAAAATTTGAGATTGACAAAATTCTGAAAATTTATAGACAAAAATTCAAAAAATCTAGGAAATATAAGCAATCTAGAAAGTGTAAAAGCCTAAAAAATCTAAGCAATTTAGAGAATTTTGGAAATCTGAAAAATCTAGAAAATCTTAAAAAACAAAAAATCTAAGAAATGTAAATAATTTTGGAAATTGCAGAAATATAAGCGGTCTAAAATGACTAAAAAGTATAAGAAATCTAATAAGTCTTAAAAGTCTAAACCAAGCCCTAAAGAATCAAACTAATCTAAGAATCTAGAAAATAAAAGAAATCTAAAATATCTAAAATATCTAAAAAATCTAGGAAATCTAAAACATTGGAAAATTTTAGAACCCGAAATATCTAGAAATTTTTAAAATTTAAAATTTTAAATTCTTCTAGAAATCTAGAAAATGTAACAAAATCAAGATACAGTATCGAATCTAGATATTTTTGGAAATCTAGGAAAAAATCCAATTTTTTTGAAATTTAAAAATTGTAAAAAATCTAAGAAAATAATATATAAAAATTCGTAAAAATGTTGAAAATCGAAGAATTCTAGAAAATCTAATATAGAAATCAAGGATTCTAAGAAAACTAAAAAGTCTAAAAACTAAAGAAACTGGTTAATTAAAGAATAGAGAAAATCTAGAAAATTTAAGAGATATAAGTATTAAAAAAATTAGAAAATCCAAAAATTCTAAGAAATCTAAAAATATTATTAATTAATTATTAATTAATTTATTAATTATAATGCTGAAACAATTTAATTTAGCAAATTTAAGAAAGTGAAAGTAAAGTAAATTCAAGTTTAATTTAATCTAGAAAATTTAAGCAACCTTAAAAATTCAGAAAGATTAGAAAAATAAAAGAAAATAATAATAATAATAATAATAATAATAATCTGGGTAATTGTAAAAATCTAGACAATCTATGAATCAAGATAATGGATAAAATCTAGAAAATTTGCGAATCTAGAATATCTAAAATTTTTGGAATTTATAATTTTTAATAAATCTAGAAAGTTTAAGAAATCTAATATAATTTTAGGTACCTATTCTAAAAAATCTAGAAAATACAGAAAATAAGTCTTAGAAGTTTAAGACATCTAAAGAAACTAGCTACTCTAAGAATCTAGAAAATATAAAACGTCTAAGAAATATATAAATAACGAATATAAAAAATTTTGGAAATTAAAAAAAAAATCTAGAAAATTTAAGAAAGATATGAATAAAGTAAAATTAAAATAAATAATTTAAGCAATCTTAAAAATTCAAAAAAAAATATAAAAAAAAATGAAATAAAATTAAGTAATCTGGGTAATTGAAAAAATCTAGACAATCTATAAAATCAAGATAATGAATAAAATCTAGAAAATTTCGAGAAATCTAGAATATTTTAAAAATTTAAGAAATTTATAGATTTTAATAAATTTAGACAATTTAATAGATCTAGTAATTCTAGGAATTCTAAAAAATCTAGAAAATATAGAAAATGTAAAGAATTTGTAAATAAAAAAGCTAGAAAATCTAGGAAATCAAAAATAATTTCAGTAAAATTAAGAAATCTAGAAAATTTAAGACATCTAAAAAATCTAATAAAATTGTAAGGTATAAAAATAAGATAATTTTTTTAAATAATAGAAATTCAAGAAATTCACTACATCTAAAAAATATCTATCAACTGAAAGAAATGAAATTTAGACATAAAAGTAAAAAATCGAAAAAATTGACAAAAATTGTGAAAATCTGCTAAAATAAAAGAAAGAATTAACAAAAATGATAACAATTTTAAAAATCTAAGAAATATAAACTTAGAAAACTAGAACTAGACAAAATTAAATATATATAAGTAAAATAAAAGTAAAAGAACAAAAATCCAAGAAATGTAAGAACTATAAAAAACGAAAACAGAAATATCTAAGAAATGCAAAAAAACCAAAAATGCCTCGTTCTAAGAAATGTAAAGAATCTAAGAAATCTTGATTTTTTCGAGTTATTGATTTTTCTTGTTCGTTACCATTTTCACTTCTTTCTACCACTTCTTCTACTTCTTCTACAAATCTCAGCGGTCCTCAATCTTTTCAGTAATCTCCACCGCCCACGAGCCGTTCGGCGGCTGGATCGACAACATCAACGGCCCCATCGGTCTCCTCACCGCCTGCGGTAAAGGCGTGGTGCAAATCGTTTACGGCGACCCGGAGATCATCGCCGATTACGTTCCCGTCGACATGACCGTCAAAGCAATAATAATCGCATCGTGGAAACAGGCAACGTACCAGTAACAGAAAAAAGTTCAAACCAACGGAAAACCACATCTTACCATTTTCTTTCAGAGACACCGCCGGAAAACTGACTCCGTCGTTTTACAACGGCAGCAACTGCAACATCCAGAATATCACCATGCGGGAGATGGTCGACCTTGGCCGAGATGTATGCGAAGAAGTCCCTTTGGATGACGTGCTGTGGTACCCGAACGCTGGGGTCACCAAGAACTACTACAGTTACTTTTTCCAAACCTTAATTTTCCACATTTTACCGGCAATTTTCGTCGATACGCTGCTGAGAATCTTGGGGAAAAAACCGATGTTGGTAACACTGCTTTGTCACCGTTGTTTGATCGATACTTTTTAGGTTGTTGAAACTGCAAAGACGGGTTTACTTAGCGATGATGGCGGTCGCTCACTTTACGTTGAATCAGTGGGAATTTAAAAACGAGAAATGTCTGAAATTACAAAACGAATTGGTACCGGGGGATGTCGAAAGTTTCTCTTACCGTGAGGACGAAATTGAAGTCTTTGAGTATTTTTTGAATGGATGTTTTGGCGCCAGGAAGTATTTGCTGAAAGAGGGGGAGAATTTGGAGAAAGCCAAAAAACATATGAGGAGAATGTGGGTTTTGGCACAAGTTGTTAAGGTTTTGTGGTACATTGGCTTGTTGTGGTTGGTTTTTGTTCAGATTGATGTTGTTTCATTGGTTGGGAATAAATGGGGGGAGTGGGTGGAGTTTCTAACTACGGATTAGGTTAAGGTACCGGGGGTGTCCGAAAAGTTATTGTTTTAGTTTAGTCATGTTAGGTTGGGTTTGTGTATACTGTTTTATTTAAAAGAATAAAAAGACTAAAGGATTTTCTTTGCGGTTATTAATTTTAGGCAAATAAAGAACCCAAATATGCATCAAATTTTTTTTTAAATTTTGTAAAATTCTAAGAAATCTTTAATAATAATAATAATAATAATAATAATAATGATAATGATGATAATAATGATAACAATTTGAAATATTTCATAAATACCTAGAAAACTTTAAAAATTAAAATAACTTTAAAAAAATAGAAATTTAAAAAATCTAAGAAATTGTGGTGTCTAAGGAGCTTAACCAACTTAAGTAAGACCTTATAAACACAAGAAACCTAAAAGACCAAAAAATAATAAATCTTAGGAAGAAATCTAAGGATTCTAAGAAACCGAAAAAATTCAAAAATAATTTCAAAATTTGCAAAATCTATAAATTTAAGATGATCTGGAAAATCTAGGAAATATAAATAATGTAAGAAGTGTGGAAAAACTTAAAAGTGTGAGAAATCTCAAAAGTAATACGAAATTCATAAAAAATATATTAACAAACTAATAAATTAAAAAAACTAGAAAATCTAAAAAAATTAGCAAATCTAAAAGACTAAAATTTTTTAATGTGGTTTTAGAAATCTTTAAAAATACTAAGAATATAATCAAACTAAAACTTCTAAGAAATCTAATTAAATTAAATTTGGAAAATCTAGGAAATATAAAAAAACTAGCAAATTATAAAATTTTGAAAATCTGAGCATCTGAGCAGTCTAGAAAACTTAATGCATTAAAAGATGAAAAAAATGTAGAAAATTTAGGAAGCCTGAATTTATTGAAATTAGTAAAATATAAGCAGTTTTCAAGTCTAAAAAATCTATTAACCTAAAGAACCAAAAAAGTAATTATTTGAGAAACCTAGACAGCTCTCAAATTGAGATAAAACCTAAAATACTCAAAGAAACGAAGAAGTCTAATAAACTTAAAAAACCTAAAAGACTATTGAACTTAAGAATCACAAAAAATCTAAAAAAGCAAGAAATTCGAAAAACTCAAAATTGTGTAAAATCTAAAAAAAATTAAAAGAGTAATTTGAGAGACTAAGAAGATTTAAATGTGTATAAATCAAAAAATTCGAAAATCTTAAAATATTTACAAAACTAAAGAATCCGAAGAATCCGAAGAATACGAAGAATTCGAAGAATCCGAGAAATTCGAGGAATTCGAGGAACCCGAGGAATCTGAGGAATCCGAGGAATCTGAGGAATCCGAGTAATCTGAGGAATCCGAGGAATCCGAAGAATTCGACGAATTCGAGAAACCCGAGGAATCTGAGGAATGCGAGTAATCTGAGGAATCCGAGGAATCCGAAAAATCCGAAGAATCCGAAGAATCCGAAGAATCCGAAGAATCCGAGGAATTCGAGGAACCCGACAAATCTGAGAAATCCGAGGAATCTGAGGAACCCGAGGAATCTGGGGAATCCGAGTAATCTGGGGAATCCGAGGAATCCGAGGAATCCAAAGAATCCGAAGAATCCGAAAAATCCGAGGAATCTGAGGAATCCTAGGAATCCGAGAAATCCGAGGAATCCGAGGAATCTGAGGAATCTGAGGAATCTGAAGAATCTTAAAAATTTAGGAAATCTATTTACTGTTTCCAGAACAAACTTAAGAACAATCCAAAAAAATATTTAAAAAAAAATGAAATTTTAAGTAAGTTCTCTGAAGAAACGTTAGAATAAATTTTAATAAACCAAAAAAAGTTTTATAAAACTATTCCAAAAACTAATAAAATTAAAAATATGGAATCTATTTAATCTAAAAAATTAAAAATCTAAAGAAATTAGTATATTTAAGAGCTTTAAGAAACATTAAAAATTAAAAAAAAAATCTAGAATTTTTTTTAAAATTCGGAAAATCAAAAAATAAATAATAATCTATAATAATGATAATAATAATAATAATATAATATTTATTACAATTATAATTTATTAAAAAAATTCAAAAATTATGTAACTATTCAAATTCTAGAATTTTTATAAATCTGGAAAAGTCAAGTACATATTCTAAAACTTGGGAAAAATTAGAAAGTCAAAATATTATAGAAATTTTAGATAATTTACAAATTAAAAATTCTAGAATCTTAAATAAAATGTATTAAACTTAAGTAATATAAACCTAAGAAACCTAACAAGCTTAAAAAATTTAAGCGTTTCAAAAAACCTTAATAAGAAGCAAACCTAAAAACCTAAGATAACCGAAGCAGTTAAAAGCCTAAAAATTGTACAAACCGAAGATGTCTAGCCTAAAAAAAACTGTTTAATCATCGCTCTGATGATGGTAGCTATGCCACCAAAACACGCGTCAGCAATTTCTGAGATTTTTTTGATGTGAATTCTAGACACGCCTACAATCTAAGAAACAAAAGTCCATCTTCAGAATCGCAAAAACTCAAAATCCCACCAACATATTTCCACTTCCACTTCACCTATTCTTGACGCTCAACTTTGACACTAGAGGCTTGCATAAACAAAACTCGGATTCAAATTCAACTATTGTTCACACGCGTTCACGCACTCTAAAATGAACCCATCACTCTCAATCCCACAATTCTACACCAACAAAAACGTCTTCATAACAGGAGGATCCGGCTTCATCGGCAAAATTTTGATAGAAAAAATTCTGCGATCATGTCCAGACGTGAAGACGATCTACCTCTTGATGAGAGAGAAGAAAGGGAAGAGTTTGGAGGAGAGGATCAAAGCGATCACTGATTTACCGGTAAGCCGAACAAAAGAAAATACGTGGCAAGTATGCACTTCTTGTAGATTTTCGACCTTGTGAAGAGCCAAAACGCGGAGCTCCTGAAGAAGATTAAGGTGGTCAACGGTGACGTTAGAGAGCTTCGTTTGGGGCTGAGACCTGAAGACGTGGAGTTGTTGGTGAAGGAAGTTAACATCATCTACCACGTTGCTGCTTCTGTGCGATTCGACGATAGTCTGACAGATGCGATCTTGATGAACACGAGAGGCACTCGCGAGATGGTTGCTCTGGCTCTAGAAATGAAGAAGTTGGACGTCTTGGTTCACGTCTCGACAACTTACTGTCATACTGACCACGAAGTCATCGAGGAGAAGCTGTATCCTCCTCATGCCGACTGGAGGAAATCCATAGAAATCGCGGAGAAGATAGATCGGAATGTCTTGAACGCTTTGACTGAGAAGTACATCTATCCTCTATCTAACACCTACACCTTCACGAAGTCTCTAGCAGAGCACGTGGTCTTCGATCTATGCAAAGACAAAATCCCCGCGGTGATCTACAGACCCTCCGTCGGTAAGTAAACGGCCGTGGTAGGTCCCCAACTCTCATCGTCCTCCAGTTATCAGCACCTACCAAGAACCTTTCCCTGGTTGGATCGATAACTTTAACGGTCCCATTGGACTCATCGCCGGATGTGGTAAAGGCGTCGTCAGAACCGTCTTCTGCGATTGCAACATCAACACCGATTACATCCCCGTTGACTTGACAGTGAAAGCTATGATAATATCGTCATGGAAACAAACAACCATGGACACCCAGAAACTAACACCGAGTTTTTACAATGGTAGCAACAATGGATATGAGAATATCAGTATCAAAGAAATGTTGGAGAAAGGAGGACGTTTCTTCTTGGACGAACCGTTGGATTATACCATATGGGTTCCTGACTGCACCTTCACGAAGTGTTTCCACTATTACTACCTTCTCATGGTGCTGTACCATCTAGTACCGGCAGTTTTCATCGACGGATTATTGAAGATTCTCGGGATGAAGCCAATGTAAGCGGTTGGTTGTCTTTCTTCTAGTTGTTATTTTTTTTGTTTAGCTTGGTACGACTCCACCGGAAGATATACCTAGCGACTAGAGCTCTGGAGTACTTCACGTTCAACGAGTGGCAATTTCGGAACGAAAAGTGTTATAATCTTCAGTATCAGCTTCTACCAAGCGATGTTGACGCGTTTTCTTACAAAGACGCGCAATCCGACCTCCAAGAGTTTCTAAAAACTACAATTTTCGGAATACGAAAGTACCTATTGAAAGAAGACGACGATAGAACCACCGCGAAAAGACACTACCAGAGGATGCAATGGCTGAGAGTCATTTTTAACACACTCTGGTACTTATTTCTACTGTGGCTCTTCTTTGTCAAGCTTGATATTATCTCATGGTTGACCAATGGTCATGTACCCTTTGTTAAACACTGATTGTAATAAAGAGTGAGATTTTATTCGAATTTTGGTTGCCTCCACGGCACAAAACCGTCTCAAAGTGACCGATCGTTGCTCCCACTGCCATCAACTCAAAATATTCCGAGTTCACGAATAGAATATAATTTAGTGGCATTAGCAAACAATAAAAATGTTTTCTGTATGTCATTGTCAATGTAACAATACAACAATTTGCGTTTTCCACATTGACTAAATTATTAGAGTGAAAATTAAAAAACGGAGCTAAAGTCAGAGATTTTTATTCTTCTGTTAAGTACACCCAAGAGTTTTTCCCAGCGCTGCTGATCATCGAAATGACGTCTATCTTAACAAATAAAAGCCACGAGAGCACGAGATACCACAACATGTTGAAAAGAACATAAGCCACTTTCATTCTGATGAGTTTCTTTTTGGAGTTCTTCAGATCTCCGTTTTCCTTCAAGATGTACTTCTTGAGACCTTTAACGAGTTTGGGGATGTACTCCTCGAGATCGAACTCGTCTTCTTTCAACTTGAAACTGGCAATATCGCTCGGAGCAAGATGCTTATCTAGATCCAAGCATTTCTTGTTGTGAAAAATCCACGACTGATGACTGAAGTACGAAACAGCCAAAATAGCCGTGTAGATCTTTCTCTGTAGCTTCACTAGCCTAAAACGAGGTGTTCAAAAAGGTCGAGGGAGAGTTCAAGCTTACATTGGTTTCTTTCCGAAGATTCGTAACACCAAGTCGAAGAAAACCGCCGGAAGCAGTTGGAAAAAGATCGTCTGGAGGTAGAAATTCGTGAAGCTTGAAGTGAAACTGTATTTGGGATACCAGAAAAGCGTGTCGAAAGGTGTCTCCGTAAGAATTTTGTCGATGCACATGTTTATGTTTACGATTTGTTTTACCGCGCTGATGTCGCAGTTGCTGCCGTTGTAAACATTAACAGTTTTCTTTAAGTTGTCGTCTTGGAACGTCCCTTGTTTCCAAGCCGAAATGATTATAGACTTCACTACGAGATCTACAGGGACGTAGTCGGTGACTATGTCGGGATCTGCGTGTATGATCCGGATGACACCAGTTGCACACCCTGTGGTGACCGCCATCGGCCCGTTGAGGGTGTCAATCCAACCAGGAAAAGGTTCGTCGTAAGTGGCCAAAACTGAGAAAATTATTACAGGTCTGAATTTTGAGTACTTACCAACTGATGGTCTGTAGATGACCGCGGGGATTCTTCCTTGGCACAGATCGAACATCACGTGCTCTGCTAAAGACTTCGTGAAGGTGTAGGTGTTGGGCAAAGGGTGGATGTACTTCTCAGTTAGTGCGTTTAAGACGTTCCTATCTATTTTCTCCGCGATTTCTATGGTTTTTCTCCAGTCAGCATGAGGAGGATACAGCTTCTCTTCGATGACTTTCCTGTCAGTGTTACAGTAAGTCGTGGAGACGTGAACTAAGACTTCTAGGTTTTTCGCTGCCAGAGCTAGAGCAACAACCTCGCGAGTTCCTCTCGTGTTCATGAAAACCGCGTCCGTTAGGCTGTCGTCAAAGCGCACAGACGCGGCTACGTGGAAGATCACGTTAACCTCCTGGATTAACCTTTCTTGGTCTTCTAGAGACAGGCCTAGACCTAGCTCGCTGACATCACCACTAATCGCTTTAACCTTCTTCAAGACATCCGGACTTTGAGACCTCACTGGATCAAACAACTACACCAACTTTGGTAGCAACCACAGAGTGCAACTTACTGGAAGATCTAACATCTGTCTCAGTCTCGTTTCCAAAGAGCGCCCCTTTTTCTCCCTCATCAACAAATAGATGTGTTTGATGCCAGGACACGAGCGCAGGAGTTTTTCAACGAGAACTTTACCGATGAAGCCGGTTCCTCCAGTTACAAAGACGTTTTTGTTACAGAAGAACTCTGGTATTGTTGGTAGCTCACACATTTTAATGGCGGTTTCCTAGAAAAAAAGCTGACTTTGACTTGACGGAACTGGATATTTCCACTATTTATATCTGCCGACTGTTGCAAATTAGGTTCACTTTCAAACACAATAGGAGTTTCTTAACCTTCAGGTTAGTTAGTTTTTTTTAATGCTTTCTTTATCGCACTGTAAATGGAAATGTTTTGGCTAAGATGCCAAAAATTTTGGCTTTGGTCTTTTGGTCATCCCACAAGACTGGATTCTTCGGCGTCAACAGAAAGAGAAAACTATACAAAATCGAATTATTAGTACTGCCGAGCGATACGAAAGTCTTTCTACCAAGTGGGTCATGACAGTAAAAGCGTATGTCGTCTTATAACACCATGAATAAAAAATGACATACTAAACAAGGTTAAAGTGTCAAAGTAGTACCCAGTTTAATTAATAAGACGACATACGTTTTTGCTTTCTTGACCCACTTGATAGAAAGACTTGGATCGTTCGGTACTTGAGACTTCAGAAATCTGCTCGCACTGACGGCTTCTCGATATTGTAAGTTACCAAAAATTTTAGGTTGCTTCTAGAAATGTTATCAGATTAGTTAAAAAACCTTATTAAAATTCAAGGTAGTACCAAATTGTAGTTCAGGTAGTACTAAAATATAACCGATTTTCTTGAAACGACGATGGCTAGGTCATCGAACCATTTTAGAAATCAACAATTTTTTTTAAAATATCGATTTTTAGCCAGTGAGAAAGCTTTTTTTGCTGAAAAAACCGGAAAACATACCCAAAGAGAACCTGATTTGATGTGGATGTCCTGGTGCGTCATTTAAAAAGTCAACGAGTCAATAATTTTTGCTCTTGATTTTTTGACCTGTTACCCCAATGCATAACAAAGGCACTGAAACAATAAAAAATCAATCAATTCTAATTCTATAGACATGACTGCGTATTTCCACAATGTATTTGCACGCATTATCACACAATCGTCAGTTTCCGGAATCCTTGAATTCTACCTTAACGAACAAGCATCTAACTGCCACTGAATCAGATATTTCTTTAACACCAAAACGTCGGTACTCCTGATGATTCCAGAATTTTCTACCAACAAAAATGTCTATAATTGGAGGAAGTTCGTGTCCTGGCATCAACCACATTTATTTGTTGACAAGAGAAAGAAAGAGCGCCTTTTAGAAACGAGACTGCATGAAATGTTGGATGTTCCGGTAAGTTGCACTCTGTGGTTGTTACCAAAGTTGATGTAGTTGTTTGATCTAGTGAGGCGTCAAAGTTGAAGAAGGTTAAAGTTGTTGCTGGTGATGTCCACGAGCTGGGTCTTGGTTAAAATCAAGAAGTCTTAATCAAGGAAGTTAATGTCATCTTCCACGTGGCTGTATCCGTGCGCTTTGACGACAGTTGGACAGATGCAGCTTTCATGAACACAAAGACACTAGCGAGGTTATTGCTCTGGCTGTAGAAATAAACAACTTACATCCGTGATCAAAGTGACAGACTAGGAAGTAATTCTAAGAAATTTAGTGGACCAAAGACGTCGGAGAAAGCCTATTAAGCTACAGGTCTGTAAAGATTAAAAAAATCCAAAAGTTTAATAAATGCTAAAGATGATTTCTAGAGTTAGAAGACACAATAAATTCTAGAAAATTTGCTTATCAATCTCATCTAGAGGATTCAGCAAAAGTAAGTAGACAGAAGAAACATGTTGACGCTGTTGAAGGGTGAAGACCCTGTCTATCCGAAGACTTTAAAACGGCTCCAACGAAACAACCGCCGAAGGAACCCAATCACCTCCACGTCTCTAAATTCGCGAGGAAGGTCCCTCCTTCCGTTCTCTCGTTCATTCACCCCATGCAATACTCATTCACCACCTTCTTGTTGTCTTCACCGAAGAGCGTCCAACTCGTCCTCCATGGTGACGTTTTTGGCCCATCTGTTGAAGTTCACGACCTCTTCTTTCTTCGTCGCCTTAGACACCTGAAACGAAAAAATTGCATTTGTCTCCTCTGGAAGTTTTTCTCGCGTTGTCCTCCCGTTTTCCTGCTGACACACCTCCATTATGTGCTTAGCGGATTCCTCTTCTCACGCTCACATGTCGGTGCCTGCTTTAAGGTTAAAACGCCTGAAGTCCTTAAAAGAGTTGGGCCTCGTTAAGAGGCACACCGCTCGGTGTTTCCAGGCTCTCAGTTCCAAATTACCTCTTGGGATGAGCCGGAAGGTCTGTGTCTTCTTGGCCTTCTCTTTGGCTCTTCAGCACTCTATACGTGAAGGGAGCACGCCAAAACTCTACTTCCTCTCTGGCCCTCTATGACGCAGAGTTGGAAGCCCTCTAGAATCTCACTTGAATGCGGCGAGTCCCCAGGTTCTTGATCTTCCGGTCGGTGTCGTCGGCGCATGTCAGGTGCGGCCTTTGAATCAGTCATCAGGTTGACCATCGTCTTTTAAAACTCCAAAAAAATTTCCACAGCGTAGCGTAACCATTTTACAGTCTTCAGCTTGCTTAAGACGGTGTCGTTCCTGAAGACAACAAGACCGATCCCGATCTTCCGTTCTCCACCAGATGCATCGCTGAAAATTCACAGTTCCCTGTGAGTAGAAATTGAACTAAATCTGATTAAACTTTGTTAAATTTCATATATAGAGACTGAATTAATTTAAATCAATTAAAATAAAGCTAAAACAAACTAAATCTTAATCGTTGGATCAATTTTGAATAAATATTACTAAAACAGAATAAATCTGAGTGCATTATTAAAGTGGAAGTAAATTAAACTGATTCTAGTTAATTTGGGTTAAATACTACCAAATTTAACAATATTAGTCAAAGCAACTAATCTATCGGATTAGCTCGAGATTAATAAAAAACTACGAAATAAGTGGGCTAAATCTGATTAAATAAAAAAAAACTAAACTGTATCTAAATAAACTTGGCTAAATTTTATTCAGCCAGACTAAATTAATCTATGCCTAGTAAAATAAAGTTAAATTGAAATATATCTCAGAAAATAAACCACTAAATTTGACTAAAACACAATAAATCTGACTAAATTTGACTAATGTAGATTAAATCCAGCTAAAATAATATCATTGAAAATAAAAACAAATTAGACTAATTTTGATTGATTTTGTCAAGTACGATTAAATTTGAGTAAATTTAACGAAATAAATTTACATCAAGTAAGTAAGTAAAAGTAGTTTAGACTGCGATATATAACCAAAAAAAGTGAACTAAATTTGACTGAATCTAATTAAACTAAATAACTAAATTTTATTGAGCAAAGCTAAATTGATCACAAACGACTAAAATAAATGTTATAATTAAAATAAACCAGAGCCGCTAAATTAGACTAAGACACCATAAGTTTGATTAAAGAACTAAATAAAAGTGGTTCAGACTATAAAATGTAACTAAATTTAAATAAATTAAACTAAATCTAAAATCACACTCTTCTAGATTTTAATTGCTAAGCCTAAAATAGATCAAACCAACTAAAATAAATTGAGCTAAAGATTAAAAGCTAAACTGATTAAATTAGAACTGAATTGAATCAATTTTTTAATAAACTGAAGTAAATCTGATTAATTTCTGTTAAATTAAATGTACTAGGGCTACACTGAAATAAATTGACTTACTGTAAAAACAAAGTTGCCTAAATTTAATAAGTTTCTATAATAGGTAAAACTTTACTAGCTGCATAAATTTTCTATTTTTGTTACTATTTTTTTTTTGAAATCTCACTTTAAAGCAAAGCAATTAAATCTTTCATTATTATCGATAGAAGCTCTAAAGTTCACTTTTTTATTAATTTACAACTTTTTAAAATGAATAATGATCTATAAAATCTCACTCGAGAAACATAATAACTGTATAATTACACAAAATATGATCTATAAAGTTCTAAACGATTTATGGTCTAATCACAGATGTACGTCAATCTAGTCCAGAATATAAAACACCAAAACTTATAATTTTTTATTAGTTTGCTGCGAACACAGCTAAACTATGGAACAAAAACTTTTTCTTATTATTTTTACCGTCACAGTTCTTACGACTGTTGGTCAGTTTTTAATACAAAAACTGGTTCTGGTTTCCATTCCGTTGTTATTTTTTAGGAAACACTCTCAAAAAATGCAACAGAAGCGATGAAAAACTCGAGGAGTGTCTAACCACAGCCATCGAAGACACCTTAAAGAATTCACCCGTCAAAGAGCTAGGACTACCAACATTAGACCCATTAGAAGTGAGATCTTTCGTTGTAGCTCCAGGAAAATATGTGGTGAATTTTGAGCAGAAATACAGAAATGTTAAGATAAAAGGGTTGGCTCAAACTAAGTGCACGAAAGATGAGTGAGTTTGGTTGTAAATTTTCTTAGGGATTTTTGTTTTTTTTTTGGTTGTAGGATTAATTTTGAGATTGGTAGTATTAGTTTGGATTGTGGGGTTCCCTCGTTGTCGTTTGAGTTTCAGTATGAAGTTAATGGGACAATTTTAATGTTGCCGATTTCAGGGAAGGGACCGGGATATATGAACTTGGGTAAGTGCAAAAAAGTTTTTTGGAACTTCTAAATTCTATCAGAAATTGTAAAAATTGAGAAATTTTAGAAAATCGTACAATTTTTTTTTAATTTAAGGAACTGTTGTAGTATTGTTAAAATTATAGAAAATTCAGCGCCTTAGAAAATTAGGTGCTGTTAAAAATTTTGAGAATTTTAGAAATTCTAGAAAAATGTCGAAAACTTCTAGATTTTCCAAAATTAAAATTATGCTATTAATTTTAGGTTTTTTGCAAATTTAATACTCTATACTCTAAAGGTTCTGAAAATTCAAAAATTTTAGAGTTTTACATTCTATGAATTTTATTAATTCAAAAAGTGTTAAAAGTTCTAGATTTTTAAAAAACATTGATTTTCTAGAAATTTTAGAAATTCTGGATTTTTTACGTATGTAATGAAACATTCATAGAAATGTAAAACTCATCTTTTCGAAAATTCCAATGCTTTGAAAAATTCAATAATTTTGTGATTTCTACATGGCATAGATATTCATTTTATAGCTGACATATTGTGAAAAATTTAAAATTTTAGACTTCTTTGTGAATTTAACGGAGTTTACAAAAGTACTTGCAAATCCACCCACCAAAAATTGTCAGAAATTACTGACACGCGTTCCTGCATCAAAGCTTCCATCATCAATTTTCAGTTTAATTTAATTTAAATTCTAAGCATTTCGGATTTTTTAAAATTTAAAAAGTGTAGATAAGGTCGAGATTTTTTCCAAAGATTTATATTTGAAAAATTTTAGAAATTTCAGTTTTTGTAAATTGAATTGTTCTTTTATTTAAATAAATATGTATCTCTTAACATTCTAGAAGTTTCAAGGATCCGAAGATTTAATTCTTAGATTCTAGAGAAATTCTAGAATTTCTAAATTTGAAAAAAAATGTGAATGTACATGAATATATAAACGAAGTGCACCACAACTTGAGTGTGAAAATTTGTTAATTTTTTTTTATTTTTTTAGTTTTATGATTCATGAAACGTGTTTTATATTTCGGCTTGTTTTTTTCTATTTTTTTACAAAAATGATGATTCTCAAAAATTTAGTAACTTCTGTTGCAGTTGGTATCATCAGGTTGCCATGACAACCTGTGGCGCTTTTCGCGTTTTTCTGCCATTTAATTTAATTTATTGACATTACTGACATTGCAAGATTTGCAAGTGACATCACATCTACCAACCTTGTAACAAAAATTTCACCAATTCTATTATGAAACCCGTTTGGCTCATAAGAGCACTCAATTTGGGTGCTTTAATGAGTCAGTTAGCAACCCGAAGTAGAAAAAAGTTTTTTACAGCAAGTTTATAACAAAAATTTTTCAAATTTCTATACTAAAAACACTTTTTTACAAATTCAATCAAATTTGTTAATTTAGGGAATTTTGTGACAGTTGGTGAAACTTTAATTTTAAAGTTGCTATGTTAAAGTAAAATCAAGTAGACTAAACATAATTGTCATTTATCTCGAGTGAAATTGCAAAATTAATGTTCCAAGCTACAATAAGAAATTTCTTGCACTCTTCTAGAAATGCGGTAACTTGCAGAAAATTCTACGGTTAATAGTGTGATTCTGGTTTGAAACTGTAACATTAAACTTACATTTTGACGTTTCTTCTAATTGTGTTACCAACTGAAAAAAGTTCCTAGATTTTGGGTTTGATAATGGCTCATTAACGCATTCAAAATGATGTTAAAACAACAAATTAGAAAAAAAATGTTTTAAATTTAAAGTTTTTAGGAATTGACGTGACGTGGGATAACAGGATCGGATTCTGAATAAGAAAGACCTCAGCATCTTTTATACCTTCGGAAATAAAAGATACAAAATTTTTGGTCTTGACAATGTACTTGTTCTGGAAGATATTCAAAAAGCCTTTTCCGGTCAATAGGTAAATATTTTTTTGTTTTCCGACCCGTTGACCTAATTCAAATTTGACACAATAAAAATCAAAACAATTGATAAAAATTGAAATTACATATGTATGTATCATCAAAATTACACTTTTAAATACTTTCGTCAGTTTGTTTTCCGGAATCCTTGAAGTTTGCCTTAATAAATAAGCATCTCACTGTGAGTAGCTAGTTTCCTCCTCGACGCCAAGATGTCTTCACCTCCAACGATTCCCGAATTCTTCAATAAAAGTGTCTTCATAACTGGAGGAACCGGCTTCATCGGTAAAGTTCTTGTTGAAAAACTCCTGCGCTCATGTCCTGGCATCAAACACATCTATTTGTTGATGAGGGAGAAAAAGGGGCGCCCTTTGGAAACGAGAGTGAAAGAAATGTTGGATGTTCCAGTAAGTTGCAGTCTGTGGTTGTTACCAAAGTTGGTGTAGTTGTTTGATGTAGTGAGGTCTCAAAGTCCGGATGTCTTGAAGAAGGTTAAAGCGGTTGGTGGTAATGTCAGCGAGCTAGGTCTAGGCGTGTCTCTAGAAGACCAAGAAAGGTTAATCCAGGAGGTTAACGTCATCTTCCACGTAGCCGCGTCTGTGCGCTTTGACGACAGCCTTACGGACGCGATTTTCATGAACACGAGAGGAACTCGCGAGGTTGTCGCTCTAGCTCTACAGATGAAGAACCTAGAAGTCTTAGTTCACGTCTCCACGACTTACTGTAACACCGATAAAAAAGTTATCGAAGAGAAGCTGTATCCTCCTCACGCTGACTGGAAGAAAACCATAGAGATCGCAGAGAGAATAGATCGGAACGTCTTGAACGCACTAACTGAGAAGTACATCCACCCTTTGCCCAACACCTACACCTTCACGAAGTCTTTAGCAGAGCACGTGGTGTACGATCTGTGCCAAGGAAGAATCCCCGCGGTCATCTACAGACCATCAGTTGGTAAGTGTTCAAAATCCAGATCTGTATTAACACACTTTTATAGTTTTGTCATCCGACAAAGAACCCATTCCTGGCTGGATCGACTCTCTTAATGGTCCTCTGGCAGTCATTGTCGGCTGCAGTACTGGCGTCATGAGAACTGTCTATGGTGATGGTGACAATGTCATCGATTGCGTCCCTGTTGACCTTCTCGTTAAATCCATTATTACGTCTGCCTGGAGACAAGCAACTTTCAAAGACCACGAACTGAAGACAACCATCAACATCTACAATGGTAGCAACTGCGACCTAATACCGTGCAAACTACAAGAATGCACCAATTTGTGCGCTGAAGAAACAAAAACTGTAACTCCACTTCAGAAGGTGGTGTGGTACCCCAGATTTAACTTCGATGAATCTTTCCTAGTGTTCTACTTCAAGCTAATTTTTTACCAACTTCTTCCCGCCGTGCTCTTTGACTTTATTCTCAAGCTCTTTGGAAAGAAACCACTGTAAGTCTAAACTCTCTAATGAATCATTTTTAATACTTCTTCTAGGTTAGTGAAGCTTCAAAGAAAGATTTACATTTCTTCGATGGCACTTTCTTACTTCACTCATAACAAGTGGGATTTCATCAACGACAAGTGCTTAGATTTAAATAAACACCTTCTTCCTAGTGATTGTGATAGTTTTCAACTGAAACCGGCAGATGTTGATTCCAAAGCATATAGCTTTCATATGGTTAGAGGTATCAAAAAGTTCATCTTAAAAGAAGAAGATGACTTTGAAAAATGTCAAAGAAATCTCAACAGACTGAGGGTCGCTGTTTTCGTCTTTAACACCTTGTGGTATACAGCTCTGTTTTGGATTGTTTTCATTAAAGTAGATATTATTTCTATGGTGTGTAACGCTGGGAGGAGTTCTTGGTTGCATTTAACAGAATAAAAAAAAATTGCTTATTTTTATATTTTATTCAGCTGACCTTCGTGATCAAAGATAAAGCTACAAGTCTGAAGATTGAAAGAATCTAGAAGACTAAAATTTTAGATTTTAGATTCTGGCTTAAAACTGTAATATTAAACTCACACTGACATTTGACTTTTCTTCTAATTGTGATACCAACCGAAAAAAAGATCCTAGATTTTGGGTTTGGTAATGGCTCATTAACGCATTCAAAATGATATGGTTAGAAAAAAATGTTTTTGATACTACTAATAATATAAAGTTAAATTAATTAGCAGGCTATTTTAAAAACTAAATCGAATTTCTAAAAATTTAAAGTTTTTGGGAATTGACGTGGATATTTCACAGAAAAGCTATAAAGCTACAAGTCTGTAAATTTTGAACGAATTTAAAAGACTGAAATTTTAGATGACTTCTGTGGCTATAATGCAGCAAAAATCTACAAAATTTGTTCAAAAATTCAAAGTAGAATATTTAACATTGACCAGTCCACAAAAGCTAATAGAAAGGAATTGTAGTAAGTAAACCAAAAAATAAAAACACATAAAAGCTAGTTAAAAAAGTTTTAGAAAAATATGGAAAGTTTTAGATTCCTAGAGATTGCTTTTGGCGAACTTCTTAAATCTAGATACCTTAAGCGGTTATAAAATATAAATAAAAGGCAGAACCATAGATGAGGAAGGAAGAAGAAAAAACAAAGTAAGGAAGTTAAATTAAAAAGTTTTCTAGAACTAGAATTGGAGCAAAAGAATCAATGAAGCTCAGACAAGATTACGTTTCTAACTTTACAGGTTTCGTAACAGTCAAAAGTTTTAAAAAATTGACAGGTTCTAACGTCAGAGTGACGAAATTTGTTTTTTCCCTGCTCGTAATAATAATTTGGCCTTGAAATTCATTCAACGAATTCCATTAACTCGAATGATTAGACAAAATTTTGAACAATGCGTATAATTCGTACATTCATCACGCATCGTCGTCACCACAATCAAAAACACAAAAAAAATCAGTTTTGGAGATCATCCCTAAGTAATTCATTACCCACGCGGATACGGGCTGACAACATAAACACTACAAAAATAAAGTTTAGATTTTCTTTCTCCTTTTACATCTTCCTAGAATTGACTACAGAACTTTTATCTTTAACCGCGGTACACAATACACCGCGGCCTCTGGTGTTTCCAATTTTTTGAGCAAACATCTCATTTCAAAGAACAAGACCAAAAGAAAGCGCATCGAAACTCGGCGTCTCTTTACTGCAAAATTCGGTACTTTTTAAATTTGCTGCTTAAAAAATACTTAAAAATTACATTTTTTGTCGTCGAAAACGATTACTGCAAACAAATCCGTTCACAAATTTGTTGATCGCCTACTTTTGTCACAATTTTTCCTCAAGAAAGTTGTGACAAAAGTATTTTCGTCCGTGGGCCTTTCCATCGTGTCATGACCTTCGCTTTCTTCTGAGAGGGACACAAAGTATGATTTATAGAAATGTAAACGATTTATTGCCTAGTCATTGATGTACGTCAATCGAGTCCAGAATATAAAACAAATGTATTGTTAGTTTGTGGCAAACACGAAAAATCCATGGAGCAAAAATTTCTGTTTTTGTTTTTAGTATCACAGTTGGTACTGTAGTGAGATGGACTCTTTGTTCTCCTGAAGGGATTTTATGAATTTATTTTAGCCATAATTAGAGTCACCCGCGTTGTCTTGATCGTCAAAAATTTTTTTTTTCAAGAAACTATAAAATTGAGAAACAACAAAAGAAAATCAAATTTGCACTTACCCTACGTTGTCTTAAGGCCGTAGTTTTATTTACAGGGGTAGCTAATTACCTCCTTTTTTGAAAGTTACTAGTATCTCACTGTCAACATAATGACATCCAGTTATCAGTTCTAACAAAGTAGCGTCACACACCAGAGGAGTGGGTTTACCCATTAAGACCATTATTTTTAGCAGACATTTCTTTATTCACACAAACAAAATTGCACAGGGCCCAACCAATTTTATAAAAAAACTGTAAGTAAACGATAATGGTGGCCAATAAGAGTGGAGGCGGTGTATTTACCTTAGATGCCAAAAAAAAGTTTTATTATTATTATTATTATTATTATTATTTTAGTTTTATGTTAGGCAACAAAAAAAAACAATGAATTTAAAAAAACTGAACTTTCCTAATTTCCCCTGAAGTTTTGGACATTTTGATGCGCTTTGTTTGCCAGACTGGGAGATGACAATTTCGCACTTATACCATAACTGAGAACATGTTCGCCGCGGAGTTTGCTCTAAGTTTAATAGGTCAACGGGTTGGTTTTAAATCGCGGTTTTTATTTTACGCTCTAGCCAGCCGGTTCAAAGCTAGGTCTAAGTGTGGCTAAGGAAGCCAAAATTCGCGGGCAAAGTCTAGAAACAACTCGTAGCAAAATAGACCAATTTGACACAAACGCGCTTAGAATATTTTTGCTTAGTTGCAAACAATGACCAGTGGATTACAGGTAACTGAGGGTTAAAATCCTCTTCCTTTCTTACATCTTCATTCCCGCGGCGCAAGAAAAGGAAAGCACAAAACGGGGACGAGGATAACTCTGCGGTTGACGACAGAGCCTCGTCCCAGGTCTTGGCAAAATATGTGTCACTCAGAACTGCAATTTCAGGTCCCCCTCCCCATATTCCAAGATACGTTTGTTCTAGCTAATCAAATTTCGAATAACTATAATTTAACTGTTAAGTTTATTAATCTGTGACGGTTTTCTTTTTCCCCAATAATTTATTCTATTTTTTTTTTATTCAAGGATTTAGTTTGTTTGTGGCCTTTTGCACTATGTCAGAAAACGAGAAAAAAATCAAATAAGGGCAATAATCCTACCTGGAACCGTCGCCCCCACAGGTGGAGTCTTTGCAGCGGATTACACTAGCACTTAATCAACGGATTAATCACTATGCCGGCAAGACTACTTTTGTTAAACAAAAAAAAACCTTTTGCTTTTAAACCGCGAAGAACAAGAAGCTAAATTTAATTAATTAGGCACTGGATCAACACGGAATCAAAACAATTTGTTCACTCGAAAAATCGATGAACAACTGCCCTTTCTCCCCTAAATTTTTGGTTTTTAAGACCAACTGAATCTAAGATGCTTGCGCATTCGTTAACGCCCTACCCTGACTTTTGGAGACCTCATTGGTCGCTCATGTAAATTTTTAAGGGCTGTTTTCGTTTCACTTCATCCCCCACTCACTTATAGGCACAACCGCAAATTAATCAATAATTAAACAATTAATACAAAGAATTACCAGTAATTATAGCCACTGTAAGGCCCTGAGTTGCATTCAACTGGGCATCACCGATAAAAAAAAAGATCCTATTACTACGTAGGCAAATTTGTTGTTAAATTTCTCTCTCACTTCTTTTCTATTAATTTGTTTAAACTAAGGCTTTGTTAAAGTAAAACCCCATTGCTTTTTTTTTGTCTAATTTAACAACAAAAGCAGCGCCTGGCCCTGGCTGGCGATATAATTTTCGCGGATTTCTTATGAGAACCCGATTAGGAAATTTGGACGAAAGTTTCTCCTCTTTAGGGCTAGATGGCACTATGAGATCGATTTTGCTGATTGTAAATCGATTTTTCCCAAATTTCCCATACCGGAAGTCCCTTTTCCTAAATTTTCGTGCATTACATGTATGTTAGTAAATCGGCATTATACCTCAACGTGTTTGTTTCAACATCTCACAAAGGGTTTATTAATATTCCAAATAATTAATATTTAATATAAACGACTAAACGTCACTAAAGAATGACTATCGAAATTACAACAGGTAGTCCTAAATGAATAAAGGTAAAATTGAATCGAATCAAAAGTTACAATTACGTGAGGTAAGCGTTGAATTGCCGTCAGCTTAAATTACTGAAAGGTGTTAGTAAACCATAGCAAATTGCATATCAAAATGTGGAGAAAATTATCGCGAGTTCGGCAAATACGGCGATTGCTGATACACCTGTGTTTACCGACGTAAATTTGGTAATAATTAGAAATCGTGTTGTCCCTACGTTCATCTGAAATTTGACACCGTACCCTGGCAAATATCACTCCACACTTGGACCTTTTAGTCAATCCGACCTGCCACGCTAATGCAGCTTATTGAATTTTGTCACAAATTTACGATTTCCAGATTCCACAAAGTCCACCGAAAATATCGTCTGTACAACCGGCCAAATATTTAATCAAGACGGGGTTGCATCCTATTAACTGTAATTACTGTTTCAAGAGATATGGTTTAACGTTATTATACTGCCAAAGTGTTTTAACTGTAAAGCCCTAATTTTCAAATTTTTTTGGAAACAATGAAATGCGCGTTTTAGTAAGCTCAACGACCTTAATTCACCCCTTTCTTACTCGAAAGTTACCTTTAGCCATTTCCTATCAATTTGTTGTTAACTCGCTCCAAAGTCTTTACAATTTTAACAACGTTTATAGAATTTAATTTGCATGAAATGTGTTTAATTCTTAAGGTCCCGCGTTCATTACTAAAAAGGGTCACTTACAGCCAGCACGGTCTACACGCCCCCCGCTTACCGACGATTTCGGCTAATGAGTGATTTGTAGTGTTGCTAGAACTTTAAAACACATGTGATTCCTAAAATTTTCTACCGACGCCGCTTTGGCGATAACTTTTCCCACATTGGCCAGATGGCCTACATAAATTTTATTCGACACGGACAATTCCCGTGACGCGAAACCCGAAATTATGTTTGTTAATTTTTATAACATACACTTAATAATTACTTTATTTGGCGCTCACCACAGTACTATTGTTGGTCTGTTTTAAACAGAAAATCTAGTTTTGTTTTAGATTCCGTTGTTACTTTGTAAAAAAAACTCAAGGAAAATTAGAAATAATAGCATGTGGAATAAACAAAATATATCTACACCAATTGTCAAAAGTTAATACACAGAACTGCAGTCATTCATTAAAACTAAAAATATAGAAATATTTGTTAGAAATCTTTTGAGACAATATGTATCAAACCAAGATAATGTTATTTTTTTCCGACTATCTTGTAGAATCCAGATATTTTAAAAACTATAAAACACAAATATTAAAAAAATATATATTATGCTTCTTATTCTGTACTTTGTAATTTCGACCCTGACTCTAAGTGCCACGCGTCTTATTACAAATTCAAAAATTTTAATTACAATTTACAAATTTAACTTTGAGATTTTTCCTGCACTATACTTGCAAACAATTGTGTGACTCACTATCCGGAATCCTTAAATTTACATTTCATAGAACGATTTTTTATTGCAACTTGCACTTATTTTCTGACATCAAGATGTCCGTATCTCCGACGATTCCGGAATTCTTTACCAACAAAAGCGTCTTCATAACTGGTGGAACCGGCTGCATCGGTAAAATTCTTGTTGAAAAACTCCTGCGCTCGTGTCCTGGCATCAAACACATCTATTTGTTGATGAGGGAGAAAAAGGGGCGCTCTTTGGAAACGAGAGTGAAAGAAATGTTGGATGTTCCAGTAAGTTGCAGTCTATGATTGCTACTAAAGTTGGTGTAGTTGTTTGATCTAGTTAGGTCTCAAAGTCCGGATGTCTTGAAGAAGGTTAAAGTGGTTCGTGGTGATGTCCGCGAGCTGGGTCTTGGCGTGTCTCCAGAAGACCAAGAAGTGTTAATCCAGGAGGTTAATGTCCTCTTTCACGTAGCTGCGTCTGTGCGCTTTGACGATAGTCTAACAGATGCTGTCTTCATGAACACTAGAGGTACCCGCGAAGTTGTTACTCTGGCTTTAAAAATAAAAAACTTAGACGTGTTGGTTCATGTCTCAACAACTTACTGCAACTGTGATAAGAAAGTCGTCGAAGAGAAACTGTATCCTCCTCACGCTGATTGGAAGAGGACCATAGAAATCGCGGAAAAAATAGATCGCAACGTCTTGAACGCGTTAACTGAAAAGTACATTCATCCTTTGCCCAACACCTACACCTTTACGAAGTCTTTGGCTGAGCACGTGGTGCACGATCTATGCCAAGGAAGAATTCCCGCAGTCATTTTCAGACCATCAGTTGGTAAGTGCGCGAAAATTCTAATATACAAAATATTCTACTCGCTCTTCCTCCGAGCGACTGCAGATCTGATACGATAGATCACCTCTAATTCATGAAATAGATTGATCGCGAAAATTTCATCTTAATCGCTTTAGAAGACACATCAGAGCTTTTGGTGTTTACATAAATTTAAACAAACATTTCATGTGAAAGAAGCGAAAAGGGGGTCCACACCCACGCTTACAAAATGCCGGTCTTCTTTACACAAACAAAATTGAAACTGTGCACGTGCAACAAAACTGTCGGCACAAACTTTTTGGTACGACAGCTTACAAGCAGTAAGTTAAGTACTTCGTGAGACTCAGCTTCTAAATTTACTGAAAAATTAGAAAATATCGTAGGTTGGTTGTGGCGTAGGTACCACGGCAGCCACTATCTCTTCCAAAAACTTCCCTTCATCCCCCTCGCAGTGTTCTCTCATCCTTTCGTCATCTTCCTGTGCTGCTTGCTCACTCTTGAAAAACTGGAAAATTAAAATTTAAAACGGGTTACTAACGTATTGACTCAATTTTTTAGTTGTGATGACCAACAAAGAGCCTATTCCTGGCTGGGTGGATTCTGTCAATGGTGCTTTGGCAATCACCGTCGGCTGTGTTACTGGCGTCATGAGAACTGTATATGGTGATGGTGACAAAATCATCGATTGTGTTCCTGCTGACTTCACAGTTAAATCCATTATTATTTCCGCTTGGAGACAAGCAACTTTTGAAAACCACAATTTGAAGACGAACATTAACATCTACAATTGCAGCAACTCCAAACTAATGCTATGCAAACAAGAAGAATCCGTAAACTTGGTACTGAGAGAAATCGAAACTGTAACTCCTCTGCAAAAATTTTTTTGGTACCCTAGATTCAAGTACACAAAATCTTTCTTAGTTTTTTACTTAAAATTGATGTTTTACCAACTTCTTCCAGCTTTAGTTTTTGACCTAATTTTCAAGATTTTTGGAAAAAAGCCAATGTAATTCTGAGCTGTCTGATGATTTTTTTTTAATAGTTTCTTGTAGGTTAACCAAGCTACAGAGGAAGATCTACAACTCTTTGATAGCTCTTTCGTATTTCACTCATAATCAATGGATTTTTATAAACGAAAAGTGCGTAGATTTATGTGAACATCTTGCTCCAAGTGACGTTGATAGTTTCCACTGGAAAACGGCAGATTTTGATTTTGGAATATATATATATCACAGTGTTAGAGGTATCAAAAAATATATTTTAAAAGAAGAAATTGACTTTGCAAAGTCTAAAAAAAATATGAACAAAATGAAACTTTATGCTTTCATCTTGAACACCTTATGGTATATAGGTCTATTTTTATTGGTTTTTATTAACATAGATATTATAATTATGATAGGTGATGCTAGGAAGGTATATTTTGGATGTATTTAACGTCAGAATAGAGAAATTCTCATTTACTTTAGAAGTTTTAGTAAATCCTAGAAATTCTTTAAAAACGCAAAAGCTTTAACAAAGAACAAATCTGCAAACATTAAGAAGATATAAAAATTTGTCAAGTTTTAAATTACTTCTACAGCAAGGATCTAGATTATCTGAAATATAAATCAATCTTCAAAAGTTAATTGACGAAATTTACAGTAAGTCAAAAAATACAGTACCTAAAAAAAATTTGTAAAAATTTAACAGAATTTAGAAAATTTTAGGTTACTAAAGAAAGATGGATGTTCCAGAAAGTTGCACTCTGTGGTTATTTGATTTAGTGAGGTCTCAAAGTCCTGATGTCTTGAAAAAGGTAAAAATGATTGGTTATCATGTTTCTAGAAGACCAAGAAGGGTTAATTCAGGATATTAATGTCATTTTCCACGTGGCTGCATTCATAGTCTTTGACGTTATTTTCAAGCTCTTGGGAAAAAAGCCAATGTAAGTCTAAAATCCCTAATGAATTTTGTTGAAATTTTTTGTAGGTTGGTAAAGTTGCAGATGGAGATTCACATTTCTTCAACGACACTCTCTTACTGCGTTCACATTCAATGGAATTTTATTAACAAGACACAAAACTGAAGTGAAAAACAAAACAACCAGATGAGAGAGAAGGCTATGTGGTTGGGTTTTGCCTACGAAAATTCAGACTAGGTAAAATGAACCAAGCAAAGAATCGCCAGAACCGTACTGTGTGGAATTTTTGCAACATTTTAAATCGAAGAGAACGAAATATAGCTCCCGTAAACGGAAAAAAATATTCCATCACAATTACTATTAGGACTGGATCAAAACCCATTGGCCAAAAATCCTGCCCACACGGTCAGCCACCCAACGCTCTCAAAATTTTCAAAAATAAAATTTTACAATTTACCGCAAAAGTACTACTCAAAACGACTAAAGTCAGAACTTACCAACAGAATAACTATCTGGGGAATGAAAGTCTTAATTAATGCGTCTGGAGAATCACAATTTACATCTTCCTATTTTGCTGTTTTTTTTTTGGATTTATCCTCTTTTGATATTAGGAGTTCAGAGTTGGGCCGCGACGTCGAACGTTAGCACCTGCCAGGAATTTCAGTAACCAATCGATTTCCGGGCCAAATTCGGCACTCGAATTTCTAATTGAATTTGGAGTCTCTAACCCCATCGTTTTTTTTTTGTTTTTTTTTTTTCATCATCTCTAACACTTTCATTCCCTCCACATGCATTCATATAGTCATCACGCATCATCGTCACAATAATCAAAAACCCAAAAGGAACATTCAACATTCTCACGAAGATCAGTTTTAGAGATCGTCTCTAATGAATTTATTACCCACGCGGATACGGGCTGTCACACAACACAAAAAATAAAATTTAGACTTTTTTTCTTCTTTTACATCTCTCTAGAACAGACTGACTACAAAGCTTTTATTTTTGCGTTACGCAAAACATCGCGGCCTCTGGTGTTTTTAGTTTTTTGAACAACCATCTCATTTGACAGAACAAGACAAAAAGAAAGCGCATCAAAACTTATCGTCTCTTCACTGCAAAATCGAGTAAAATTTCCCAGTCCTAATCTACAACGTTGCCAGAGTAACAGGTCTCTAAAGAAGAGGTCCTCGGAGTTTCAAAATTATCCATTTCGTTAATTTCTGTTCCCCAAAAAAACTTCTTTCAGAAATTTGTTGAACGCCTATTTTTGTTACGACTTTCCCTCAAGAACACAATACATCGCGGCCTCTGGTGTTTCCAAATTCGGCACTTTTTAAATTTGCTGCTTAAAAAATACTTAAAAATTACATTTTTCTTGTAGTCGAAAACGATTACTGCAAACAAATCCGTTCAGAAATTTGTTGATCGCCTACTTTTGTCACAATTTTTCCTCAAGAAAGTTGTGACAAAAGTATTTTCGTCCGTGGACCTTTCCATCGTGTCATGACCTTCGCACACTTCTGAGAGGGTCACAAAGTATGATTTATAGAAATTTAAATGATTTATTGCCTAGTCATCGATGTACGTCAATCGAGTCCAGAATATTAAACAAATGTATTGTTAGTTTGTGGCGAACACGAACAAACCATGGAGCAAAAATTTCTATTTTTCCAGAACTGAAAATTTAGAAATATTTGTTAGAAACCTTTTGCAAATATATATCAAACACAATATAATGTCAGATTTTTTCGAGCGTCTTGTAGAATCCAGATAGTTTCAGAAACTATAAAATACAAATATAGAACCAATAATATTCACTCAATTAGTTCACCTTTGAGGCTATTCCTGCACTGCATTTGCAAACAATTGAGCAAATTCATAAACTCATTATCCGGAATCCTTGAATTTATACTTAAAAGAAGATTTGTCATTGCAACTTCCTCTATTTATTTTCTAACATCAAAATGCCCTCACCTCCGACGATTCCAGAATTCTTCACCAACAAAAGTGTCTTCATAACTGGTGGAACCGGCTTCATCGGTAAAGTTCTTGTTGAAAAACTCCTCCGCTCGTGTCCTGGCATCAAACACATCTATTTGTTGATGAGGGAGAAAAAGGGGCGCTCTTTGGAAACAAGACTGAAAGAAATGTTGGACGTTCCAGTAAGTTGCACTTTGTGCTTGCTACTAAATTTGGTGTAGTTGTTTGATCTAATAAGGTCTCAAAGTCCTGATGTCTTGAAGAAGGTAAAAGTCATTGGTGGTGATGTCCGAGAACTGGGTCTTGGCATATCTTCCGAAGACCAAGAAGTGTTAATTCGAGAGGTTAATGTCATTTTCCACGGGGCTGCGTCCGTGCGCTTTGACGACAGTTTAACAGATGCTGTTTTTATGAACACGAGAGGCACTCGGGAGGTTGTTGATCTAGCTCTGGCAGCGAGAAACTTAGAAGTTTTGGTCCACATCTCTACGACTTATTGTAATACTGATAAAAAAGTTATCGAAGAAAAACTGTATCCAGCTCATGCTGACTGGAAGAGAACCATAGAAGTCGCCGAGGGCATAGATAGGAACGTCTTGAATTACTTGACTGAGAAGTACATTCATCCTTTACCCAACACCTACACCTTCACGAAGTCTTTGGCCGAGCACGTGGTGTATGATCTATGCCAAGGAAGAATTCCCGCAGTCATCTTCAGACCATCAGTTGGTAAGTGCTCAAAATCCAGATCTGTATTGTAATAATCTAAAAGACCCATCCTGGGCAATGGACATGCACACAAACTAAGATTTAAGTTGACTGTGTTTAGAGTCATGTGAATATTTTGATAGTCAGCTTTCGGATCTTAGCTTTCCGACAAAGGCACAATCGCCTCAGCCGCCAAAACTTAACACCCGAAATTCTAAGCGTATGTATCTGGTCCTCAAACCGACGAACCTCTTAATCTTTCATTTCATACATGTACACTTTACATCATTATCATCAAACACTCTACATGCTTTCTCTTTGAGCGACCGCAGATCTGATACGATAGATCACCGCTAACAAAACAACAAACATAAAATGTACCACTTGCTCACCTTTCAAAGTCGGAACATTTAGAACTTAAAACGAGTTACTACAGCGCTAACTTTTATAGTTATGGCAACCAGCAAAGAACCTATTTCTGGCTGGATGGATTCTGTCAATGGTGCTTTGGCAATCATTCTCGGCTGTTCTACTGGCGTCATGAGAACTGTATACGGCGATGGTAACAAAATCATCGATTGTGTTCCTGCTGACCTCATCGTTAAGTCCATCATTATTTCCGCTTGGAGACAAGCAACTTTTCAAGACTTCAATTCGAAGACCACCATCAACATCTATAACGGCAGCAACTGTAAATTAATGCCGTGCAAACAAGAAGAATGCGTAAACTTGTTTTTCAAAGAAACAGAAACTGTAACTCCATTTCAACAAATTTTGTGGTATCCTAGATTTAATTACACAAAATGTTTCTTCGTTTTTTACTTCAAATTAATTTTTTACCAACTTCTTCCAGCCGTGGTCTTCGACCTTATTTACAAGATCTTAGGAAAAAAGCCAATGTAAGTCTAAACTCTCTAATTAATCTTTTTTAAAACTTTTTTGCAGGTTAACAAAGCTGCAGAGGAAGGTCTACAATTCTTTGTTAGCACTTTCGTATTTCACTCATAATCAATGGACTTTTATTAATGAAAAGTGCATAGATCTATGTGAACATCTTGCTCCAAGTGACATTGATGGTTTTCACTGGAAAACGGCAGATTTTGATTTTGGAATATATATACATCACAGTGTTAGAGGTATCAAAAAATATATTTTCAAAGAAGAAATTGACTTTGCAAAGTCTAAAAAAAATATGAACAAAATGAAACTTTATGCTTTCATCTTGAACACCTTGTGGTATATTGGTCTATTTTTATTGGTTTTTATTAAGATAGATATTACAATTATGATAAGTGTTGCTAGGAAGATATATTTTGGATGTATTTAACGTCGGAATAGAGATATTCTCATTTACTTTAGATGTTTTTTATTAAGTTTACATTCGTGATCAATGTTTCAGACTAGAAAGTAAATCCTAGAAATTCTTCACAAACGCAGAAATTTTAACAAAGGACAAATCTGCAAACATTGAGAAGATATAAAAATATGTCAAAATTTTAAATTACTTCTACAGCAAGGATTTACAATAAGTCAAAAAATACAGTAGCAAAAAAACTTTTGTAAAAATTTAACAGAATTTAGAAAGTTTTAGATTTCTAAAGAAAGATGGATGTTCCAAAAAGTTGCACTCTGTGGTTGTTTGATTCAGTGAGGTCTCAAAGTCTTGATGTCTTAAAACAGGTAAAAATGATTGGTTATGATGTTTCTAGAAGACCAAGAAGTGTTAATTCAGGATATTAATATCATTTTCCACGTGGCTCCATCCATGGTCTTTGACGTTATTTTCAAGCTCTTAGGAAAAAGGCCAATGTAAGTCTAAAATCTCTAATGAATTTTGTTGAAATTTTTTGTAGGTTGGTAAAGTTGCAGATAGCGATTTACATTTCTTCAGCGACACTCTCTTACTGCATTCACATTCCATGGAATTTTATTAACAAGACACAAAACGGAAGTGAAAAACAAAACAAGAGAGAGAAGGCTATGTGGTTGGGCTTTGCCTACGAAATTTCAGACTAGGTAAAATGAACCAAGCAAAGAATCGTCAGAACCGTACTGTGTGGAATTTTTGCAAGATTTTAAATCAAAAGAAAAGAAATATAACTCTCGTAAATGAAGCAGATTATTCCATCACAATTACGATTCGGACTGGACTAAAACCCACTGGCCAAAAATTCTGCCCACACGGTCAGCCACCCAAGGCTCTCAAAATTTTCAAAAATAAAATTTCACAATTTACCGCAAAAGTACTACCCAAAACGACTAAAGTCAGAACTTACCAACAGAATAACTATCTGGGGAATGAAAGTCTTAATTAATGGGTCTGGAGAATCACAATTTACATCTTCCTATTTTGCTGTTTTTTTTTTTTGGATTTTTTATTCTTTTGAGATTAGAATTTTAGAGTTGGGCCACGACGTCGAACGTTAGCACCTGCGAGGAATTTTAGTAACCAATCGATTTCCGGGCCAAATTCAGCACTCGATTTTCTAATTGAATTTGGAGTCTCTAACCCCATCGTTTTTTTTTTTGTTTTTTTTTTTTTCATCATCTCTAACACTTTCATTCCCTTCACATGCATTCATATATTTATCACACATCATCGTCACAATAATCAAAAACCCAAAAGGAACATTCAATATTCTCACGAAGATCAGTTTTAGAGATCATCTCTAATTAATTACCCACGCGGATACGGGCTGTCAACACATAACACAAAGAATAAAATTTAGATTTTTTTTCTTCTTTTACATCTCTCTAAAACAGACTGACTACAAAGCTTTTATTTTTAACCGCGTTACGCAAAACATCGCGGTCTCTGGTGTTTTGAGTTTTTTGAGCAAACATCTCATTTGACAGAACAAGACAAAAGAAAGCGCATCAAAACTCGTCGTCTCTTCACTGCGAAATCGAATAAAATTTCCCAATTCTAATCTACAACGTTGCAAGAGCAACAGGTCTCTAAATAAGAGGTCCTCGGAGTTTCAAAATTATCCATTTCGCTAATTTCTGTTCCCCAAAAAACACTTCTTTCAGAAATTTGTTGATCGCCTATTTTTGTCACGTCTTTCCCTCAAGAAAGTTTAAACACAAGTATTTTCGTCCGTGGGCCTTTCCATCGTGTCGTGACCTTTGCATACTTCTGAGAGAGACACAAAGTATGATTTATAAAAATGTAAACGATTTATTGCCTAGTCAGCGATGAACGTCAATTGAGTCCAGAATATAAAACAAATGTATTGTTACTTTGTGGCGAACACGAACAAACCATGGAGTAAAAATTTCTATTTTTGTTTTTAGTATAGTTGGCACTATTGTTGGTCAGTTTTGATCAGAAAATCTAGTTTTCCAGAACTTAAAATATAGAAATATTTGTTAGAAATCTTCGAAAATATGTATCAAACACAAGATAATGTCAGATGTTTTCGAGCGTCTTGTAGAATCCAGATATATTCAAAAACTACAAAATACAAATATAAAACAATATTTTTCTTATTATTCTGCATGTTGTAATTTTGACGCTGACTCCAATTGCTAGGCAGCTGAAAAATGAATACAAAAATTTTAATTGCAATTTAGGAGTTCACCTTTGAGGCTATTCCTGCACTGTATTTGCAAACAATTGAGCAAGTTCATAAACTCATTATGCGAAATCCTTGAATTTTTACTTAAAAGAAGATTTGTCATTGCAACTTCCTTCACTTATTCTCTAACATCAAAATGTGCTCACCTCCGACGATTCCAGAATTCTTCACCAACAAAAGTGTCTTCATAACTGGTGGAACCGGCTTCATCGGTAAAGTTCTTGTTGAAAAACTCCTCCGCTCGTGTCCTGGCATCAAACACATCTATTTGTTGATGAGGGAGAAAAAGGGGCGCTCTTTGGAAACGAGACTGAGACAGATGTTAGATCTTCCAGTAAGTTGCACTTTGTGCTTGCTACTAAATTTGGTGTAGTTGTTTGATCTAATAAGGTCTCAAAGTCCTGATGTCTTGAAGAAGGTAAAAGTCATTGGTGGTGATGTCCGAGAACTGGGTCTTGGCATATCTTCCGAAGACCAAGAAGTGTTAATTCGAGAGGTTAATGTCATTTTCCACGGGGCTGCGTCCGTGCGCTTTGACGACAGTTTAACAGATGCTGTTTTTATGAACACGAGAGGCACTCGCGAGGTTGTTGATCTAGCTCTGGCAGCGAGAAACTTAGAAGTTTTGGTCCACATCTCTACGACTTATTGTAATACTGATAAAAAAGTTATCGAAGAAAAACTGTATCCAGCTCATGCTGACTGGAAGAGAACCATAGAAGTCGCCGAGGGCATAGATAGGAACGTCTTGAATTACTTGACTGAGAAGTACATTCATCCTTTGCCCAACACCTACACCTTTACGAAGTCTTTGGCCGAGCACGTGGTGTATGATCTATGCCAAGGAAGAATTCCCGCAGTCATCTTCAGACCATCAGTTGGTAAGTGCTCAAAATCCAGATCTGTATTGTAATAATCTAAAAGACCCATCCTGGGCAATGGACATGCGCACAAACTAACATTTAAGTTGACTGTGTTTAGATTCATGTGAATATTTTGATAGTCAGCTTTCGGGTTACACCTTTAGCAAATAGATTAGTGAACTAGCCGAAAACGGTTTGGATTACACTCTTCCGTCACTGACCTTAGCTTTCCGACAAAGGCACAATCGCCTCAGCCGCCAAAACTTAACACCCGAAATTCTAAGCGTATGTATCTGGTCCTCAAACCGACCAACCTCTTAATCTTTCATTTCATACATGAACACTTTACATCATTATTATCAAACACTCTACATGCTCTCTCTTTGAGCGACCGCAGATCTGATACGATAGATCACCGCTAACAAAACAACAAACATAAAATGTGGAATTGGCTTTTCTTTCGCATACACAGATAAGATGAACCATTCCTTTCCAGTACGACCAACAGTAACAACTTCCAAAATTATTTCACTAACAGTTTCACTACAGTAAAACGAGACTATAAATGATAAGTGAAAAATGACGTAGCTACCACAACCACGATCTCTTCAAAAGTAGTACATTTTCAAAGTCGGAAGATTTAGAGTTTAAAACGAGTTACTACAGTGTTAACTTTTATAGTTATGGCAACCAGCAAAGAACCTATTCCTGGTTGGATGGATTCTGTCAATGGTGCTTTGGCTGTCATGCTCGGCTGTTGTGCTGGCGTCATAAGAACTGTATATGGCGATGGTAACAAAATCATCGATTGTGTTCCTGCTGACCTCATCGTTAAGTCCATCATTATTTCCGCTTGGAGACAAGCAACTTTTCAAGACTTCAATTCGAAGACCACCATCAACACCTATAACGGCAGCAACTGTAAATTAATGCCATGCAAACAAGAAGAATGCGTAAACTTGTTTTTCAAAGAAGTAGAAACTGTGACTCCATTTGAAAAAATTTTGTGGTATCCTAGATTTAGTTACACAAAATGTTTCTTCGTTTTTTACTTCAAATTAATTTTTTACCAACTTCTTCCAGCCGTGCTCTTCGATCTTATTTACAAGATCTTAGGAAAAAAGCCAATGTAAGTCTAAACTCTCTAATTAATCTTTTTCGAAACTATTTTGTAGGTTAACAAAGCTGCAGAGGAAGATCTACAATTCTTTGATAGCACTTTCGTATTTCACTCATAATCAATGGACTTTTATTAATGAAAAGTGCATAGATCTATGTGAACATCTTGCTCCAAGTGACATTGATGGTTTTCACTGGAAAACGGCAGAATTTGATATTGGAATGTATGTATTTCACAATGTCAGAGGTGTCAAAAAATATATTTTCAAAGAAGAATTTGACTTTGCAAAGTCTAAAAAAAATATGAACAAAATGAAACTTTATGCTTTCATCTTGAACACGTTGTGGTATATAGGTCTATTTTTGTTAGTTTTTATTAACATAGATATTACCACTATGCTAAGTGGTGCTGGCAAAAATGTATTTTGAACGTATTAAACGTCAGAATAGAAACATTTTAACCTTTCTTTAGATGTATTTTTATTTAGTTTCCATTCGTGGTCAATATTACCGCGGCGAATTCTTGAACGAATGACATCATGAGCTCATGCGAGCAAGTGACAGACTTTACTAGTTGCCTCCCTGTTGCCTCCAGAAACGATCTGCAATCTAATTGTTAGTATCCGCTTGAGACCTCAAAAACCCGCTCGCGCTAACCGCTTCTCGATATCTATCATACTTTTAGAGAGGAGATCTTGGGTTGCTTTTGGAGACGTTAGCAGATTATCTAGAGATGCTATATTTAGCGAAAAACGTTTCAATTATTACAATGTTTTGAAAAATCTAAGCTAATGTTTAAATATGACGATTTTTAGATCTCGATAAATAGAATATAAAAAATAATTCTAAAAACAGAAAAATCTACTCTCGTTTAGATATCTAGAATGAAAAACTACAGCTCTTGCATAATTTAGAGAATTTTTGAAAAACTTGTTCTAACCTTTAATTTCTCATTTTTTTTAAGTTTTGGGAACCTGTTTCGTATCCTGCTTACAATTCCATTTTTGTTTTCTTTTTTCGCTTTCTTTACACTTTATTCTCTTATTTTGAGAGCGTTGAAAAGTATGAGAAAACTGTATTAATTAACACTTTGTGGTACTGTTTTCGCAAGTTTTAGAGACTAATTTGAGAAAGTTCAGACGGCTAATAATTACTAAACTACACTAAATTTGACTAAATTTAACTAAATCTGATTAAATTTACTAAATTTGATCTAGATTAACTGAAGTAACGAAATAGATTAGATTAAATTTGTCTACAGTCAGTATATCAAATTAGACTACTTTATTTAAACTAAAAGCAAATTAGAGTAAATTTTAAATTAGATTAATTTTAGTTATTCTGGTTCATGTGACTGAATTACTCAAAATAAAAGTATGTCGAACTCATTAAAAGTGCTTCAGACGGCTAAATGTAACTAAATTTGACTAAATTAAAATAAATTGAACTAAATCTGATTAAACTTTGTTGAATTGCATATATTGAGACTGAATTAATTTAAATCAATTAAAATAAAGCTAAAACAAACTAAATCTTAATCGCTGGATCAATTTTGAATAAATATTACTAAAACAGAATAAATCTGAATGCATTATTAAAGTAGAAATAAATTAAACTAATTCTAGTTAATTTTGGTTAAATACTACCAAATTTAACAGTATTAGTCAAAGCAACTAATCTATCGGATTAGTACAAGATGAATAAAGAACTACAAAGTAAATGGGCTAAATCTGACTAAATTAAAATAAACTGAACTGTAAACTTGACTAATTTTTTTTCAGCAAGACTAAATCCATACCTAGTAAAATAAAGTTAAATTGAAATAAATCTCAGAAAATAAGTCAAACTTCGTTAAAATTCATATATAGAGACTGAATTCATTTAAACCAATTAAAATAAAGCTAAAACAAACTAAATCTTAATATCTGAGCCAATTTTGAATAAATATTACTAAATCAGACAGAAGTAAATTAGACTAATTCTAATAAATTTTGGGTTAAATACTACTAAATTTGACAATATTAAGAAAAAAAAATACTAAAGTGGGCTAAATCTGACTAAATTAAAATAAATTGATCTGCATCTAAATAAACTTGGCTAAATGTTATCCAGCAAAACCAAATTAATCTATATCTGATGAAATAAAGTAAACTTGAACTAAATTTCAGAAAATAAGCTACTAAATTTGACTAAAACGCAGTAAATCTGACTAAATTTAACGAAATATGTTTACATCAAGTAACTAAGTAAAAGTAGTTTAGACTACGAAATATAACAAAAACAAATTAAACTAAATCTGAGTGAAGCTGATTAAACTTTACTAAATTTTATTGAGCAAAGCTAAATTGAACCCAAACAACTAAAATAAATTTAAAATAAACTAACTACTAAAACCAGAGCCACAAATTAGAACAAAACAGCATAAGTTTGATTAAAGTAATTATAGTATAACAATCGAACTAAATAAAAGTAGTTCAGACTAGAAAATGTGACTAAATTTAAATAAGTCAAACTAAATCTGATCAAATTCTACTGAATTTTATTTACTAAGCCTAATATAGACCAAATCAACTAAAATCTTTAGAACTAAAGATTAAAGACTGAATTGATTAAAAGTGGTTCAGACTACAAAATCTGATTAAATTTAAATATGTCAAACTAAATCTAGAATCACAATTTACTAGATTTTAATTGCTAAGCCTAAAATAGATCAAATCAACTAAAATAAACTGAACTAAAGATTAAAAGCTAAACTTATTAAATTAGAACTGAATTGGATCAATTTTTTAATAAACTGAACTAAATCTGATTAATTTCTGTAAAATTAAATGTACTAGGGCTACATTGAAATAAACTGACTAACTGTAAAAACAAAGTTCCCTAAATTTAATAAGTTTCTAAAATAAGTGAAGTTTTACTAGCGGCATAAATTTTCTATTTTTGTTACTATTTTTTTTAAATCTCACTTTAAAGCAAAGCAATTAAATCTTTCATTATTATTGATAGAAGCTCTAAAGTTCACTTTTTTATTAATTTATAACCTTTAAAAATGAATAATGATCTATAAAATCTCACTCGAGAAACATAATAACTGTTTAATTACACAAAATATGATCTATAGAGTTCTAAACGATTTATGGTCTAATCACAGATGTACGTCAATCTAGTCCAGAATATAAAACACCAAAACTTATAATTTTTTATTAGTTTGCTGCGAACACAGCTAAACTATGGAACAAAAACTTTTTCTTTTTATTTTTACCGTCACAGTTCTTACGACTGTTGGTCAGTTTTTATCACAAAAACTAGTTCTGGTTTCCATTCCGTTGTTATTTTTTAGGAAACACTCTCAAAAAATGCAACAGAAGCGATGAAAAACTCGAGGAGTGTCTAACCACAGCCATCGAAGACACCTTGAAGAATTCACCCGTCAAAAAGCTAGGACTACCAACATTAGACCCATTAGAAGTGAGATCTTTCGTTGTAGCTCCAGGAAAAAATGTGGTGAATTTTGAGCAGAAATACAGAGATGTTAAGATAAAAGGATTGGCTCAAACTAAGTGCACGAAAGCTGAGTGAGTTGGTTGTACATTTTCTTAGGGATTTTTGGTTTTTTTTTTGGTTGTAGGATTAATTTTGAGGTTGGTAGTATTAGTTTGGATTGTGGGGTTCCCTCGTTGTCGTTTGAGTTTCAGTATGAAATTAATGGGAATATTTTAATGTTGCCGATTTCAGGGAAGGGACCGGGATATATGAACTTGGGTAAGTGCAAAAAGGTTTTTTAGAACTTTTGGAAATTCTATCAGAAATTGTAAAAATTGATAGAAATTTTAGAAAATTGTAAAAAAATTGTTAATACAAGAAACTATTGTAATATTGTGAAATTATCGAAAATTCAGCGCCTTAAAAAATGAAGTGCTGGTAAAAATTTTGAGAATTCTAGAAATTCTAGAAAAATGTCGAGAACTTCTAGATTTTCTAAAATTAAAAGTATTCTAAAAATTTTAGGTTTTCTACTAATTTAATAGAGCTTTTATAAAAAGAAAAATCCATTTTTTCTTAAAATCTAAACTTTTTAAAAATTTAAGCGTTTTAGAGTTTTAAATTTTACACGAATTCTAGAATTGTAGAAAATTCAATGTTAGAAATTGTGTACATTCTATGAATTTCATTAATTTAAAACGTGAAAAAAGTTCTAGATTTTAATAAAATATTGATTTTCTATAAATTTTGGAAATTTTGGATTGTTTATGTATGTAATGAAACTGTTATATAAATGTAAAATCCATCTCTTCTAAAATTCTAGAGTTTTGAAAAATCAATGATTTTGTAATTCTTAAAATGTCCAGATATTCTAGAAATTTTAAAAATTTTAGAAATCATCATGAATTTAGTGGAGTTTTTACAGCAATGTATAATTCTTATTCAAAATTCCAAAAACTTTCAAGAACATGAATTCATCAAATTCTTAGATTTCCCAAAATTTACGAAATATTAATTGTGCCAGGAAATCTAAGCATTTTAGAAATTTTAGTAATTAAAATGAGATGAATTTCTAAACGCATTCATGTACCAGTATTTTTACAAAAATTAAATTTTTTATTAAATTTTAGAGAAAAGTAGAATTCATCTCTTCTAAAATTCTAAAAATCTAAAAAGTTCAAAAAATAAAAATTTCTACATTTCACAATGATTCTAGAATTTTAAAAGTTTCAGTGTTTTGAAAAAATCTAAGCACTCAAAAATGTTATTTCTAGAAGTTTAAAAAAGTCTGCACATTTTCGAAAATTTAAAAATTCTAATCGTTTTCGAATTTAATAAAACTTTATTAGGAATGCAAAATCTCCTTCTTTGAAAAATATAGAATGAAAATTCACGGAATTTGAGCAATTTTTTTAGAAATTTTTAAAAAAGGAAAAATGTATATATCTTCTAAAATTTTAAAGACTTCTAGATTTATAAATTCTAGAACTGTAAAAGACTTAAATATGTTAAAATTACTAGACATTCTAAAAATTCTAATGTTCTAATCTCGCAATGTTTAAAAGTATTCTCTAGCTCTAAAATTTTATTAGAAATCTGTTGAAGGTCTTATAAAAATGTAAAATTGTAAAAAAAAATTGAAAATTCAGAGATATTAGATTTTACATTCTAGAATTGTCACAATCTCAAAAAAAAATTCAAACAAAATTTTCTGAGCATTCTAGTAAATCTAGGCTACTTTTAGAAATCACATGAATTCTATAAATCCCAAAGTTTTAACCGAATCTAAATTTCCTCATAACTGAAAAAAATTTTTAGTTTTTTTTTTTTCTTTAAATTGTACTTTCAGAGCACCTAAATCTCCACGTAATTCTAAAACTAGAAAAGCACCAAAAGAACGGAAAAGAACACTACAAAGTAACAACCTCGTCCGCAAAATTATCACCACAAAAAATCCAATTCCGTCTCAACAACTTATTCAACGGCGACAAAACTTTAGGAGAAAACATCAACAAAATTCTCAACGACAACTGGCTGGAAATCTTCAACGACGTCAAAAGCAGCTACGAAGACGCCTTAGCTGAAATTCTGTCAGATGTCACCAACAAAGTTTTAGGGAAATTGCCAATTTCAGAATTGTTCGACGAAAAATAACCAGATTTTCAAAGTTGAAGGTGGTGGTAATTAAGAAGGTGATTAAAGATGAATAAATTTTATTATTATTACTATCGGTGGCTAATAAAACTACGATTTATGTATTTTTGTGAGTAATAAAAAAAAACAATAAAAAACGTGCATGCACGACTCTAAGTAAATTAATTGTCAACAATTAAATCCCACTTAAGTTACTTACCTTAAGATTTACAATGAAGAACAGGTTTCCATGGTCTGATATAAAAACCGAACCGTGTCAGTAATAATTAATCAATAATTATCATCCGAAGAGTGCTAACAAAATGTGCAAATTTTGTCATATTCTCTGTTTTTCTCTCCTTTTTTTCGCCGCGTTCGCATCGGCGGAACTTCGTAAGTTTTTCGCATCTCACCGAACGTAGGTAACGAAAACTTAATTTTAGCGTCTAATTTGCAAAAGTGCGATCGCAACAGCAAAGATTTTAAGCAGTGCTTACTGAAAGCGGTCGAAGATGCTGTGGGGCAGCTGAGCAAACCCATGAAGGCGGTGGGGTTGCCCAGTATTGACCCTTTGTATGTACCATCGATGAAAATTGCGCCCGGAAGTGGACCCACGAATTTTGGGCAGAATTATAAGGATATGAAGGTTACTGGGTTCTCGAAGGCGAAGTTTTCTAAGTTTGAGTAAGTTTGGATTTGGTGTTTTTTTTTAATGGACTTTGTTGAAACCACTTGCGGTGAATTTTGGTTGTTTGGAGTTTAGTAAAATTTTGGTGTTTTGGTGAAGTTTTTACGGATTATATGATTGCTAAAATTTAGAAAAATTTCAAAAAATTTTGTGAATTGTTAGAATAAGAATAAAAAAATTTTCAAGAAATTCTAGTAAAATCAAAAGTTTATTTTTATTGTAACAATTTAGAAAATTTTGCACGCTTGAAGATTTGAAGATACTTTTTAGTTCCTAAAATTCCTTTTTATAAACTTTTAAATTTGCTAGAATTTGTTATAGTTTTATATTTTAAATTTTTTTCACTTCAGAGGTTTTATAATCTCATTCTCATTTTTATTTTTTCACATTAAATAGGCAAGTAAAAAGTAGTAATTTTTACAAATTTTATCGCCATGACGGTGGAACTACCAGAATTAGAGATTTATGTTAAAAAAAAATTGATTTGTGCCAAAATTTAATACTAAAATTAGTCTTTCTGCTTTATAATTTTCTAATGTCAGAGGTAATAAGCAAATCAAAGTTAGTAACTTTTTAAATTTCAGAGCTTTTTTTAAAAAAATTTGGATTAATAGATTTAAAAACATGTGTAACATTTTTGGTATAATACGAATATTACATTTTCTAGGTTTTGTCTTTTTTGCTCTATAATTTCCTAATTTGTCACAATTAATGAACAAGTCAAAAAAAAATTTTTAGTTTCAGTGCTATATTCCTAAAACTACCAAATTAATAAATTTAATAAAAAATGGTGAAAATTTTTGGTTCGCCTCCAATATTATAATTTCCAAATTGCTTGTTTTTTATTGCTCTATATTTTTTTTATTTGTCACAATTAACATGCAAGTCAAAAATAAAAACTTTTCTAAATTTCAGTGGTATACCGTTTAAAAAACCAAATTAATTAATTTATTAATATGTTAAAAAAATTGCTTTCACCCGAATATTAAAATTTCTAAAATTTGTCTTTTTTGCTCTATAATTTTCTGATATGTCAAAGGTAATAGGCAAGTTGAAGCTAGTAACTTTTTTAAATATTGGTGCTATTTTTGTAAAAGTTTAAGCTTCATAGATTTAATGAAAAATGTTGAAAATTTTTGGTTTGTCCAAATATTAAAATTTCTAGGTTTTGTCTTTTTTGCTCTACAATTTTCTGTCACAATTAATAAACAAGTCAATTTTTTTTAAGTTTTATTGCTGTATTTTTAAAACTACCAGATTATTAAATTTAATAAAAAAAGTTGAAAATTTTTGTTCGCTCCTAATATTAAAATTTCCAAAATTGGTCATTTTACTCTATTTTTTTTTAATTTCTTACAGCCAACAAGCAAACCAAAAATATTAACGTTTTGAAATTTCAATGTTATATCTTTCAAAATACCAAATTATTTAATCTAATCAGAAATTGAAAAAATTTTGTTCCAGCCGAATATTAAAATTTTTAAATTTGGTTTTATTTGCTCTATAATTTTCTACTATTACAGATAATAAGCAAGTCGAAACTAGTAACTTCTTAAAATTTCAATGCTCTTTTGTTTAAAGTTTTAGATTAACTTATTTAATGAAAACGATGAAAATTTTTGATTTGATCCAAACATTAAAATTTCTAAAATTTGTCTCTTTTGCTCTATAATTTTCTAATTGTCCCAATTAGTCAACACACAAAAATAATATTTTTCTAAGTTTTAGTGCTATATTACTAGACCAATAAATTCAATAAAAAATGTTGAAAATTTTTGATTCGCTCCGAATACTAAAATTTCCAAAACGAGTCTTTTTTGCTCTATAATTTTCTTATTTGTCCCAATCAATAAGCAAGTCAAAAATAGTCTTTTATTTACATTTCAATGTTATATTCCTTAAAGTGCCGCATTGATAAATTTAACAAAACGTTAAAAATTTTTAGTTCGTCCCGAATATTAAAATTTCTAGCGCTTGTCTTTTTTGCTCTATAATTTTCTGATATGTCAAAAGTAATAGGCAAGTTAAAGCTAGTAACTTTTTTAAATATTGGTGCTATTTTTGTAAAAGTTTAAGTTTCATAGATTTAATGAAAAATGTTGAAAACTTTTGGTTTGTCCAAATATTAAAATTTCTAGGTTTTGTCTTTTTTGCTCTACAATTTCTGTCACAATTAATAAACAAGTCATTCTTTTTCAGTTTTATTGCTGTATTTTTAAAACTACCAGATTATTAAATTTAATAAAAAAAGTTGAAAATTTTTGTTTGCTCTTAATATTAAAATTTCCAAAATTGGTCATTTTACTCTATTTTTTTTTTAATTTCTTACAGCCAATAAGCAAACCAAAAAAATTAACGTTTTGAAATTTCAATGTTATATCTTTCAGAATACCAAATTATTTAATCTAATCGGACATTGAAAAAATTTTGTTCCAGCCGAATATTAAAATTTTTAAAATTTGTTTTATTTGCTCTATAATTTGCTACTATCGCAGATAATAAGCAAGTCGAAAGTAGTAACTTCTTAAAATTTCAATGCTCTTTTGTTTAAAGTTTTAGATTAACTTATTTAATGAAAACGATGAAAATTTTTGATTTGATCCAAACATTAAAATTTCTAAAATTTGTCTTTTTTGCTCTATAATTTTCTAATTGTCCCAATTAGTCAACACATAAAAATAATAATTTTTCTAAGTTTTAGTGCTATATTCCTAAAACTACCAGATTAATAAATTTAATAAAAAATGGTGAAAATTTTTGGTTCGCCTCCAATATTATAATTTCCAAATTGCTTGTTTTTTGCTCTATATTTTTTTTATCTGTCACAATTAACATACAAGTCAAAAATAAAAACTTTTCTAAATTTCAGTGGTATACCGTATAAAAAACTAAATTAATTAATTTATTAAGATGTTAAAAAAAATTGCTTTCACCCGAATATTAAAATTTCTAAAATTTGTCTTTTCTGCTCTATAATTTTCTGATATGTCAAAGGTAATAGGCAAGTTAAAGCTAGTCACTTTTTTAAATATTGGTGCTATTTTTGTAAAAGTTTAAGTTTCATAGATTTAATGAAAAATGTTGAAAATTTTTGGTTTGTCCAAATATTAAAATTTCTAGGTTTTGTCTTTTTTGCTCTACAATTTTCTGTCACAATTAATAAACAAGTCAATTTTTTTTAAGTTTTATTGCTGTATTTTTAAAACTACCAGATTATTAAATTTAATAAAAAAAGTTGAAAATTTTTGTTCGCTCCTAATATTAAAATTTCCAAAATTGGTCATTTTACTCTATTTTTTTTTAATTTCTTACAGCCAACAAGCAAACCAAAAATATTAACGTTTTGAAATTTCAATGTTATATCTTTCAAAATACCAAATTATTTAATTTAATCGGACATTGAAAAAATTTTGTTCTAGCCGAATATTAAAATTTTTAAATTTTGTTTTATTTGCTCTATAATTTTCTACTATCGCAGATAATAAGCAAGTCGAAACTAGTAACTTCTTAAATTTTCAATGCTCTTTTGTTTAAAGTTTTAGATTAACTTATTTAATGAAAACGATGAAAATTTTTGATTTGATCCAAACATTAAAATTTCTAAAATTTGTCTCTTTTGCTCTATAATTTTCTAATTGTCCCAATTAGTCAACACACAAAAATAATATTTTTCTAAGTTTTAGTGCTATATTACTAGACCAATAAATTCAATAAAAAATGTTGAAAATTTTTGATTCGCTCCGAATACTAAAATTTCCAAAACGAGTCTTTTTTGCTCTATAATTTTCTTATTTGTCCCAATCAATAAGCAAGTCAAAAATAGTTTTTTATTTACATTTCAATGTTATATTCCTTAAAGTGCCACATTGATAAATTTAACAAAACGTTAAAAATTTTTAGTTCGTCCCGAATATTAAAATTTCTAGCGCTTGTCTTTTTTGCTCTATAATTTTCTGATATGTCAAAAGTAATAGGCAAGTTAAAGCTAGTAACTTTTTTAAATATTGGTGCTATTTTTGTAAAAGTTTAAGCTTCATAGATTTAATGAAAAATGTTGAAAACTTTTGGTTTGTCCAAATATTAAAATTTCTAGGTTTTGTCTTTTTTGCTCTACAATTTCTGTTACAATTAATAAACAAGTCATTCTTTTTCAGTTTTATTGCTGTATTTTTAAAACTACCAGATTATTAAATTTAATAAAAAAAGTTGAAAATTTTTGTTTGCTCTTAATATTAAAATTTCCAAAATTGGTCATTTTACTCTATTTTTTTTTTAATTTCTTACAGCCAATAAGCAAACCAAAAAAATTAACGTTTTGAAATTTCAATGTTATATCTTTCAGAATACCAAATTATTTAATCTAATCGGACATTGAAAAAAATTTGTTCCAGCCGAATATTAAAATTTTTAAAATTTGTTTTATTTGCTCTATAATTTTCTACTATCACAGATAATAAGCAAGTCGAAACTAGTAACTTCTTAAAATTTCAATGCTCTTTTGTTTAAAGTTTTAGATTAACTTATTTAATGAAAACGATGAAAATTTTTGATTTGATCCAAACATTAAAATTTCTAAAATTTGTCTTTTTTGCTCTATAATTTTCTAATTGTCCCAATTAGTCAACACATAAAAATAATAATTTTTCTAAGTTTTAGTGCTATATTCCTAAAACTACCAGATTAATAAATTGAATAAAAAATGGTGAAAATTTTTGGTTCGCCTCCAATATTATAATTTCCAAATTGCTTGTTTTTTGCTCTATATTTTTTTTATCTGTCACAATTAACATGCAAATCAAAAATAAAAACTTTTCTAAATTTCAGTGGTATACCGTATAAAAAACCAAATTAATTAATTTATTAAGATGTTAAAAAAAATTGCTTTCACCCGAATATTAAAATTTCTAAAATTTGTCTTTTTTGCTCTATAATTTTCTGATATGTCAAAGGTAATAGGCAAGTTGAAGCTAGTAACTTTTTTAAATATTGGTGCTATTTTTGTAAAAGTTTAAGCTTCATAGATTTAATGAAAAATGTTGAAAATTTTTGGTTTGTCCAAATATTAAAATTTCTAGGTTTTGTCTTTTTTGCTCTACAATTTTCTGTCACAATTAATAAACAAGTCAATTTTTTTTAAGTTTTATTGCAGTATTTTTAAAACTACCAGATTATTAAATTTAATAAAAAAAGTTAAAAATTTTTGTTCGCTCCTAATATTAAAATTTCCAAAATTGGTCATTTTACTCTATTTTTTTTTTTAATTTCTTACAGCCAACAAGCAAACCAAAAGTATTAAAGTTTTGAAATTTCAATGTTATATCTTTCAGAATACCAAATTATTTAATTTAATCGGACATTGAAAAAATTTTGTTCCAGCCGAATATTAAAATTTTTAAAATTTGTTTTATTTGCTCTATAATTTTCTACTATCGCAGATAATAAGCAAGTCGAAACTAGTAACTTCTTAAAATTTCAATGCTCTTTTGTTTAAAGTTTTAGATTAACTTATTTAATGAAAACGATGAAAATTTTTGATTTGATCCAAACATTAAAATTTCTAAAATTTGTCTTTTTTGCTCTATAATTTTCTAATTGTCGCAATTAGTCAACACACAAAAATAATATTTTTCTAAGTTTTAGTGCTATATTACTAGACCAATAAATTTAATAAAAAATGTTGAAAATTTTTGTTCGCTCCGAATACTAAAATTTCCAAAACGAGTCTTTTTTGCTCTATAATTATCTTATTCGTCACAATCAATAAGCAAGCCAAAAATAGTTTTTTATTTACATTTCAATGTTATATTCCTTAAAGTGCCACATTGATAAATTTAACAAAACGTTAAAAATTTTTAGTTCGTCCCGAATGTTAAAATTTCTAGCGCTTGTCTTTTTTGCTCTATAATTTTCTAATTTGTCACAGTTAACAAACAAACCAAAAGTAGTAACCTCTTTAAATTTTATTGTTATAGCGATAAAACTACCAATTATAATTTTCAAAACAAAACGTTCAAAATTTTTAGATCATTATAAAAATAAAACTTTCTAAAATTTGATCAATTTTTGACAATTAAAAATAAAGTCAAAAGTAGTAGCATTTCTAAATTTCATTGTATGACATTTAAGCTATCAGAGTTCTGAATTTGAAAGGAAAGTTAAATCATTTTGTATCTTTCTAAAAATCAAAAATTCCAAAATTTATTTTTTTTGTTTCATAATTTTCTAATTTCTCAGTTAATAAGCACATCAAAAAAAAATATTTTTCTTAAGTTTCATTGCTATAGCATTAAAATTACCGGCATTACAAATTTAATAATTATAGTAATAATAATAATAATGATAATGATAATGATAATGGTAATAATAATGGTAATGATAATAATGATGATAATGATAATAATATTAATGATAATAATAATAATAATAATGATAATGATAATAATAATAATGATAATAATGATAATAATGATAATAATGATAATAATAATAATAATAATAATGATAATAATGATAATAATGATTTTTTATTTACAGTTGTGTAACTTGACCCAATCAATAAACGAGTTTTAAATTGTAATTTCTTTAAATTTAAAAATTATTAGAATTGTAGATTTTAATATAAAATGTTGAAAATAATTGCTTCATTCTAAAAAAATTCTAAAATATTTTTTTTATTTCTAATTTATCACAATTAATTACTTAGAAAAATTAGTAATTTTTTCATACTGACTATATCGTTAAAATTATTAAAATTACAGACAAAAAAGCTCTCCTCTTCTAAAAAATTTCAATTTCTAGAAATTTCTGGAATCTTTATGCTTTGTAGAATTTTTGCAAGTTGTAATAATCTAAAAAAATCTAAACTATTTTTTAAATCACCATAGAATACAAAATTTTAGTATTTAATAAATTAATACCCGAAAGTTTTAGAATGTAGAAATTTTATTTTTTTTTTTCTACAACGTGCTAAATCTTAAAAATTTTAAAATTATTATTGATCTGAAACATTCTATATTAAAACTTTTTTTTTAGAAAATTTTAAAGATTGGAAAAAAATTGAAGTCTTAATGCTTTCCGCAAATTGTACAAAAACTTATACAATTAATAATAATAATAATAATAATAATAATAATAATAATAATAATAATAATAATAATCTTAAATTTTCAGTGTAGATTTTGAAAAAAAAACGATCTCCTTTGTCTGCACTTTCCCCCAAGTTATCATGGCATTTCAGTACAAAATCAACGGAAGAGTGCTCGTTTTGCCACTTTACGGAGAAGGACCTGGAGTCATCACTCTCAGTAACTTTTTTTCCCAAAAAAATTTTTTTTTCACTTTTTTTTCCAGACGAGCTCACCTACAGCTTCACTTTTAACCTCGAAGAATACAAAAAATCCGGCGCCAAACACTATAAAATTGTCTCGAGCAAGCTATCACTGAGACCCAAATCCATTCATTTCAAGCTAGATAATTTATTCAACGGCGATAAAGTTTTAGGTGACAATATCAACAAAGTTTTGAATGACAACTGGGAGGCGATTTTCGAAGATGTCCAAGGAAGTTACGAGGAGGCTTTCAATCAGATTTTTACTGACATTTTTGGAAAATTTTTGGAGAAGGTTCCCATTTCCGAGATTTTTTAACTTGGTTATATGATTATTCTGAATAAAATGCGTTTTTTAGTGGCTGTTAACCTGTTTATTTATTTATTTATTTATTCATGGAGGTCAACGAAATCAAAATTATGCAAGCAATTTGCTTCGTTACAATTTATAGTTTCAAATGAATGATTTATGAATACTATAAAAGTAGCATAGTAAAAAAATGATATATTAAATTTTTCAAAAAAATTTGGAAATGTTTTTTGGGTCTACAATTTTTTAATTTGTCACAGTTTATAACCATGTTAAAAGTGCCTATTTTTCCAAATATCACTGCTATAACGCTAAAAAAGTTTTAATAAAAATGTAAATTTTATTTAAAAAAAAAAAAAAAAACATTTTTTTTCAAATTTTCAAAAATTTTTGATTTCAAAACTAAAAATTTTTTAACTCTTTTTTTTTGTGCTATAATTCTCTAATTCCTCACAGGTACTAACCAAGTCAAAAGTAGCAACCCTCCTCAGTCTCATTGCTACAGCGTTAAAATTGCCAGAATTAGAGACTTTAATCAAAAATATTAAAAATTTTAGTCGGTTCTAAAAACTTTTTTTTACTTTGTTGTTTCAGTCTTATAATTTTTTATTTGGTCACAGTCAATGAGCAAGGCAAAAGTACCAACTTTGCCAAATTTTATTCTAACGCTGATTGGTAGAATGAGAGCTTCTAAATAAAATTTTGAAAATTTTTTGATTGTTCAAAAAAAATTTTTGAAAATTTGTCACTTTTTTTAAATATTTTTTTAATTAACTACACTTAATAAACAAAGTAAAAATGGTAACTTTACCAAATCTTGTTAACCTAGCGTTAAAATTACTAGAATTGTAGCTTTAAAAAAAAATGTAATTTGTTAAAATTTTCAAAAATTTTTTTTTTGGTTTTTATAATTTTTCAATTTAACGCAGTTAATACACAAATCAAAATTAGTTACTCCTCTAAATTTTATTATTATAACGTTATTATATTATAACTGCCAGAATTACATTAATTTTTATGTCAAATTCTCAATATTTTTAGATCGTTCAAAAATATTTTTTCTAAAGTTGTCTTTTCTGGTCTATAATTTATTAGTTAAGTAGTTACAATTAATGGGCTAGTAATCTTTTTAATTTTTATTGCTGTAGTGTTATAATTTCTAAAAATCCAGTTTTAAATAAAAAATTATGAAAATTCTTGGACAATATTTAAAAAAAAAAATAAAAAAATTTTTTTTTGGTTTGTGACATTTAAAAAATAAATCAGAAGTAATAATTTCGCCAAATTGTATTGCTACAGTATTAGAAGGACCAGAATCCAAATTTTTGAATCATTCTAGGTATAAAAATTTCAAAAAATTTTAGTTCTATAATCAATTTCTTTTTAAATCGCAGTAAAAATTCCAAGGTCAAAAAAAATGTTAAGTTACAATTTTCAAATTTGTTGCAATAAATAAGCAGGTTAAAGGCGTTTTTTTGCTAAAATGTTAAAATTACCAGAATTCTAATTTTTAATAAAAATTTATTAAAATTTTTGGATCACAGTGAAGATTTTTTTTTAGAATTTAATATTGTCTTTATCGTCTTAAATTTGGTCCCATATTATGTGGAATTTGACGAGAAATTCAACAATGTCACCAGAATTCACGTACGAAGTTGTCCGCGTTCGAATTTTTGAGAAGTAAAATTTTTAATCGAAACGGCCAAAATTTGGCGATATCTACAATTTTCCAACTTTTTAATTAGAACAGATATCGAGATGCGGTGAACGCTATCGTATTTCTGCGGTCTTAAGTACTGTGCATCTGGTCTTAATTTATCGATCAAAAATCAAAAAGAATAAGAAATCAATAATTAGAAATTGCACATAGGAAGTAAATTCAGAAGTTTGATAAATCAAAAAACATATATTTAGAATTAAAGTCATAATTGATACATTCTTATAATAATAATTATGACTTAAGATCAGAAGACATCGATAAAAAAACAACGATCAAAAATAACAACCCAAAATTGATAAGTCAAAAATCAAATCTCGAGAAATGCGAAAAGTTGAACTTAGAATCTCGAGTCAAAACATTAAAAAAAAAATTTTTTTCATGATACATGGTGTCAAAAACCACAAATTAGAAAGAAAAAATCGAAAATCAAAAATGGGGAAACAAGAGTTTTGACTGCGGTAATAATCAAAAATCACAGATCAAAATCTAAAAATTGTAATTTAGAAATAAGGAAACATGAATCAGAAACGAGAGAGCAACAGTATCAAAAATCAATTATTAAGAATCAAGAATCAGAAATTAACAATTAAGAAACAGAAATGTTCGATCGGAAATTGAAAAAAAACAAGAATCAAAATCAGAAATCGGAAATTTTAAATGAAAAACCATGGGAAACAAAAAACAGAAATCAGAAAACAGAAGTTAGAAAAAATGATCAAAAATCGGTTTAGGAATCATAGATTACAATTCAAAATTCGATTATCAAAAATCATCATCACTCAGAAGTCTGATAAAATTTCGAACCAAGTCAGAATTTAACTATAGTGTATTAATCATAATTATGACTCAAAAATCTAAAATCAGAGAAGAAAAAAACAGGAATCAAGCTGATAAACAAAAATTTAGATTAGTCAATAAATCGATAAAAATTTCTTCAAAACTGAGAATCGAGCAGTTTAATTTTCTTTAGTCAAAAATCAGAAATGGGCAATTAAAAATCAAGAAAGCAGAATCACAAATACTTGTATGTAAGAGTAATAAAAAGGTAGAAAATGATGAGCAATCGATAAAAATAAAAATTTCGAAAAAAAAAGTCAAAAATCAAAAATTAGTAAATAAAAATTAAAAATTAAAAAAATTGAGAAATTAGAAAGCAAGAAATAAAATTATGTCAGAAGCCAGAAAACAAACAGAAATCTGAGATCAAAAAACAAGAATCAAAATGACAAACTAAAATTAACACTAGAAATTGAAAAGTCAATAATCGATTATTGGAAATTTCTTTAAAAACAATCAAGAATTTCATTTTTTGCTAATAATGAAATGAATGAAAAGTAAAAAAATCAGAAATGTGCACCTAAAGATCAAGAGTCTAGAAATACTTATAGATTAAGAGTAATATAAAAATGGAAATCGATAATTAGAAATCAAAAATTCGATCAATCAATAAAAATAAAAATTTTGCAAAAAAACAAAAATTTAAAAAATTAAGAACTGATCAGAAATTAAGAATTAGAAAAAAATATTGAAAATAAGAATAAAAAGTTAAGAACAAAAGAGCATTAATAAAAAGCATTTAAAAATCAAAAATGTGCAGTTAAGAGACCAAAATCAGAAATTATAGATTTAGAAAAATAAAAATTAGAAATCAGAAATCGCGATCATGAATGATTAATATCTAAGAATTATAGATTAGAAATAGGGAAACAGGAATCAGAAACAAGAAAGAAACAGTATCAAAAATCAATTATCAAGAATCAGAAATTAACGTTTCAAAAATAGAAATGTTCAATGGGAAATTGGAAAACAACAATCAAAATCAGAAATCGGAAATTTTAAATAAAAAAACATAGAAAAACATAGAAGCATTTTAGTTTCTGCTAATCAAAATTAAGAAATTACAAATCGAAAATTATAAAACGATTGAGAGAAATTATAGTTTAATCCAAAATCAAAAATAAATAATTACACGTCATCAAGCAAAACGTGAAAATTAGTATACCTAAAAATTGAGAAACAAGAATTAGAAATACTTTATAGATAAGAGTAATAATAAAGTAGAAAATAATCAATTAATAAAAAGAAAAATTTAAGGAAAAAAATCCAAAACCAAAAATTAGTAAATAAAAATTAAAAATTTCAATTGTTGCTAATAAACAAGAATTAAAAATCACAGATCAAAAGTTAGTAATAAAAAAAAAACTGAGAAATTAAAAAACAAGAATCAAAATGAGAAACTAAAATTAACATTAGAAATTGAAAAGTCAATAATCGATTCTTAGAAATTTCTTTAAAAACAATCAAGAGTTTCATTTTTTGCTAATAATAAAATGAATGAAAAGTAAAAAAAATCAGAAATGTGCACCTAAAGATCAAGAGTCTAGAAATACTTATAGATTAAGAGTAATATAAAAATGGAAATCGATAATTAGAAATCAAAAATTCGATCAATCAATAAAAATAAAAATTTTGCAAAAAAAAACAAAAATTACAAAAATTAAGAACTGATCAGAAATTAAGAATTAGAAAAAAATATTGAAAATAAGAATAAAAAGTTAACAACAAAAGATCATTAAAAAATAGAAAGCATTTAAAAATCAAAAATGTGCAAAATCAGAAATTATAGATTTAAAAAAAATAAAAATGTAGAAAATAAAAATTAGAAATCAGAAATCGCGATCATGAATGATTAATATCTAAAAATTATAGATTAGAAATAGGGAAACAGGAATCAGAAACAAGAAAGAAACAGTATCAAAAATCAATTATCAAGAATCAGAAATTAACGTTTCAAAAATAGAAATGTTCAATGGGAAATTGGAAAACAAGAATCAAAATCAGAAATCGGAAATTTTAACCAAAATGAAACAGGAAAACATAGAAGCATTTTAGTTTCTGCTAATCAAAATTAAGAAATTACAAATCGAAATTTATAAAACGATTGAGAGAAATTATAGTTTAATCCAAAATCAAAAATAAATAATTACACGTCATCAAGCAAAACGTGAAAATTAGTATACCTAAAAATTGAGAAACAAGAATTAGAAATATTTGTTGATAAGAGTAATAATAAATTAGAAAATAATGATCAATTAATAAAAAGAAAAATTTAAGGAAAAAAATCCAAAACCAAAAATAAGTAAATAAAAATTAAAAATTTAAATTGTTGCTAATAAACAAGAATTAAAAATCACAGATCAAAAATTAGTAATAAAAAAAACTGAGAAATCAAAAAACAAGAATCAAAATGAGAAACTAAAATTTACATTAAAAATTAAAAAGTCAATAATCGATTCTTAGAAATTTCTTCAAAAACAATCAAGAATTTCAAATTTTGCTGATAATAAAGAGTTAAAAATCGGAATTGTGCAGCTAAAAATCAAGAGACTAAAACTAGAAATACTATTAATAGATTAAGAGTGATAAAAAATGGAAATCGATAATTAGAAATAAAAAATTCGATCAATCAAAAAAAGTAAAAAAAAAAAGTCAAAAAGTAAAAATTGGTAAATAGAAATTAAAAATTTTAATTGCTACTTATAAGCAAGAATTAAAAATCACAGATCAAATTAGCAATTAAAAAAAAGATAAAAGAATAAAATCATAAGTCAGAATCAAGAAAAAAATCGGAAATCAAAAGAAAGAAACCACAATAATAATCAAAAAATAAGAAAGCAAATCAGAATGCAAACAATGTGACAGGAAATAAAACTTAAACTTAAAAAAAAGATACAAATTTCACACTTAAATAAAAGCCACAGAATTTCAAATTTATTTGTTTATATTTGCACGTGCATCGATAACAGTCTCGATTAAAAATGCAAAGTAACTATTTTTAATTACTTTGAATACTTTCAAGAACAAACAATGTATTAGAAAATTAGACTAACGTTCCGCTAATTTCATGTTGAGTGTTTTCAATTAAAAATATTTGATATAATTAACAGCTAATTTAATAACAAAACAAAACAATTAACAAAAGAAAAAAAATATTGATTTTCAGCGTATATTGTATAATTTGTTGTTCTACTACGATCTAAAAACTGACTATTACGAAGGGCTCGGGTAAATCCCCAGAAAAAAACTTTTTGTACTGAGATACCCAAATCTTTCCTAACACGCACGATAAATCCAACTTTAAAAAAAACTGCGTGATTTGCGTCATTCACCTGTCAAAGCAATCAAGAAATTGGAAGAAACTAGTTATCAAATGTAATAAAGCAAAAAATCGCCAAACTGGTTATGTGTAAACTCGAAGAAAAAACTGATTTAAATTGTAACTAAGATTATTTACGCAATATTAGGACGAAGTTTGTGTCCTCACTCCGCTCGCGTCGAAAATCAGACCTTGAAAATTTGCCTTGCAAATTTTTATTCTTCACCAAAAAGTTCTTCGATCGACACTTTCGACAGAACCCGTGCAAAAATCGTCTCGAAAAATTTCCCAAGGAACTCCTCGTAATCCTTCCCGACGTCGTTATAAAGCTCCTTCCAGTTCTCGTTAAAAACTTGATTTAAATTGTCATCCAGAGCCTTATTACCACCGAAAAGATTCCGATATTTGAACATCATCTCCCCCGGGGTCATCACGAACTGAGTGTTGGTAACCCTGTAATGTTGTTTACCCCGCTTGGTGTATCTCTCGAGCCCAAAAACCAACGACGAGTTCGATTTCACTGCAAAATTTCGATAAGTGAGGAAAAAGGGAGATCTGGGGGAATTTACAGACGGTGACGGAACCAGGGCCTTTTCCTTGGATTGGCAACACTAGAATTCGCCCTTGGAACTCGTAGTTGAAGTTGATCACGAATTTCGGGCAGTGACAACGCGCCCCCAACTCGTTTTCTTCAAAAATGACACTAAAATAAAAAGTGAGTGGTTTCAATGTGATCACTGCGGACTTACTCGTGGCAAATACACTTGGAAAATCCTTGGATCGTCATGTTTTGGAACTTCTGCGAGAATCCAGCAGCACCGTGGCCTGCGGCGAACGTCACTTCTATAATTTCCAGTGGGTCTAAACTGGGAAGTCCGATTTCTTTGATTGGGACTGTTAGTTTTTGGATCCCGTCTTGGACGGCGATTTTCAAGCATTTGTTAAAATCTGCTTGGTTTTTGTTGCATTTCTTGAACGTTGATGCTAAAATCGGAAATATAAATGCGTTTTGTGTTTTTAGTACTTACGAAGAGCGCAGTTAGAATAGAGAACCAACAAAGAAAAAATCAATATTTCCGCACGCATGGTTGGAAGACGACAGAATTTAAGTGTTTCTGTAGCTTTTATATCATTTTTAGAAACTGGCTGACCCTGAATTTTTGAGCATTTAAAGAAAAAATCGCATATTTAACGTGACAAAAACATGAGCGTGTGAATAATTTCAGGGAGACAAACATAAACAGGACAAATTTTGGAGAATTTTGAGTTTTTGAACCAACTTTTGGCTTTTTATTAAAATCTGTAATTTCGGGGAGTCAGGACACCGTTTCCATAGTGCTACTGCCCACCTCTGGGCTCTAAAATCCAGAAAGGCAGTAGCGGCTCCAGAAGCAAATGGAGGCGCTGAGACGGTTCAAGGAGGCTCTGGCTTCTTATAAAAATAATAATAATAGTAATAAAAAATAAATGAAGATCTACCCACTCACATTATTAAAATAAACATTTTTCCATAATGAAAAAAAATAAATTTTAATAAAAAAGTCATATACAGGGTGTTATGGAAGTTCACGTAGAAAATTCTACCACGAACAAATCAACATTTTCCATTTTTTCAAAAAAGTTTAAAAATCGTAGGCGCCTATGACATCACGATTTACTACGTTCATTCATAAGTGGCTCAAGTTGTAAGTAGTTGAGCTAGGTCAATAACAGATAAGATCACCGAAGCGTCGGATCTAACTGTGTTGTGTGAGGGAGAGCACAAAATTTGTGTTTAGCGTGCGCCTGGACCGCCATTTTGCTTCTTGTACTTTTCTATATTTTTATATTATTTTTCGAAAAGTGTTCAACCAACCAAAAAACAAAAAAAAAGGGACGATAAAGACAGGATTAAACGATTTATGGCGGTTCTTATATTTGCAACTTTTTTTGAGACCATGCTTGGTTTTTTTCTCGATGATAAAAGATAAAATCTAGAAACCTTGGCGTCGATCAATAGCCCGGAGCGAGATCTATTTTCGTGCAAAATCTCATTCCGATGCGTTGACTGGTTCAGAAGAAATGAACGAATTTCTTAAAATCAATAATTTTTTATCGATTGAGTCAGAAATTTTTCCGAAAAATTTTCAAAGTCGAAATCTAATATTTTGGACTCCAGAAATACGATGGCGTTGACCGCATCTCGATATCTGCCCTAATTAAAAATTTGGAAAATCTTTTGTTGCTAACTTTTTATTCTTATTTTCAATATTTTTTATTATAATTTTTCCATCTATTGACTTTTCAACTTCTAATCTTAATTTAAGTTTGTCATTTTGATTCTTGTCTTTTTTAATTTTTAATTGTAATCTACGATTTTTGATCATTTCTTTTGACTTCTTGTTTTCTTATTTCTGATTTTTATTTCTGATCGTCAGTTTTGATAATTTTTTAGTTTTGTTTTTTACTTGCACTTCTTGAACTTTAAATTCCGATCACAAAGTATATGCGTTCTGCTAATTCTTATCAGAAAAAACTGCAACTAATTAAAAACGTTTTTACCAAGGCCAACTATATTATATAAAAGAAGAATTTCAGCTAAAGATTGTAGTTGCAATCTAGCACACCATGAAAATTATATCCGCTATACTTTTAGCAGTCATCGCCTCCTGCGAGTGCACGCTCCGTAAGTCTTCCTATATATATATATATATATATATATATATATATATATTTCAAATTGTAATCAAAATTCCAGCACCAACATTCAAAAAATGTCACAAAACGGAAGTAGATTTCGCCCAGTGTCTACAAAAAGCCGTCCAAAACGCTGTGAAGCAAATGAGTGCTCCTTTTAAAGAAGTGGGGCTGCCAAGCCTTGACCCATTGACCATCTCCTCGATGTCCCTAAAAGCTGGAAACGGCCCTGTTGGCTTTGAACAACATTACAAAAACCTTAAACTATACGGGTGGCCCAATTGTGAATGTGATACAAAGTAAGCGATAAAAAAGTTGGTAGCATTGTTTACGCCGTTGATTTATTAGGATGAACTTTGATAATAACACGCTGGATTTGGTTTGTTTGTGCCCGGAAATTAGAGGAGACTTTGAGTATGATTTCAAGGGACGATTATTAGTGCTCCCGTTTTCCGGAAAAGGTCCTGGAACTATTTCAATAAGTAATTTTGGCACACTCTGTACATAATACCCTAATTATTTATTTTTTTAGTTAAAGTGACCTTCACCCTCATTTTCCACCTCGACGAAATCAGCAAGAACGGCAACAAACATTACAAAATAAAAAACTCTAAATTCTTGATTGACCCGAGTAAAATCAACTTCCATTTAGACAATTTGTTTGGAGGTAGTGGCGACACTGGTGCTGCTGTCAGCGAGAATTTAAACGCAGTCTTCAATGAGAATTGGGAGGCTCTTTTCAAAGATGTCCAAGATCAGTATGAGGAGGTTTTCAATCAAGTTTTCAGCGACATCTTTGGTCGTTTATTGACAAAAGTTTCCGTGGAGGAACTGTTTGGAGATAAATAAAAAGTAACCAACGACGTAATTTTTTCGATTCCGCTCCTGTCTAGTCTTAACCACGCATGCGCCATCTGTCAACTGTCAAGCGAAGTGTGCAAAATTTAAATTAATCAATCAAAAACGAATCAATGTGTTTAATTGAAAGTGAATTAACTCAAATTTGAAGTTTTTGAATAATTTTTAGCTAAATTTAGCTTTTTTGTCGTTTCCGGTGAGTTTGATTTCCAATCGATTTTGTTTTTTGACATCTGACAGCAAACATTTTTTCCGTAGAAAATTGCGTTTTTTTGAAGGAAATGATGTAAAATTGTCTCAGTTTATGTTTGAATCTGACATTGAGACTTCACTGTGGCTCCTGCAACACTCGGAGCCTCATTTTCCACCGCGCGAATTTCGAGGTTATGTTTGTGATCGGCGTCTTTTAGCTCCGCGATGGAACAAGACAAAATGGAAGAGGACGACGCTATGGACATAGACGAGACAATCTCAGATGCCCAAATAATCGTCCGGGAATCCACAGGAGTTCATATAATAGGGGGGCCCACTAGACTCAGCTCTGATGTGAGTAAAGTGGAGGCCCCTACTACCGCAGAGTCTTCCAAGGAGCCCTGTAAGAAAGCTCCGGATGTCGTCGTGTTAGACGACGACGAGGACGAGCCTGTCCCGTCAAAAAAGTTAAAAAAGAAGTCAGACGAAAACGTGGAAATTATAGATTTAGTCGTTAAGTCTGTAAATAGTAAATGTATAAATTACGGGTGTACGAGCGGGAAGGAGCTAATGGTGGCCCCAAATTTGTGTCTTTCATACTACAGAGTAAAAAACGCGGGTAATGGAAAGAAGGAGGTGTGTTCGGAGTGCTATGATCTTGCGATTCGCGAATACGACATGCTAGCCACGGAGCTCAAAGCTGGAAACGTCTTATGCAATATTGAAATCCCCATCAGGAACGACACTGTTGAAATTGATGATTCGGATGAAGAAGAACAAGATGTGAGAGTCCCAGCTATAGACGACGGGAATTTGAGGTTCATTGAAGAAAATTTTGAAAGGATACTCAGTGAGACCATGGCGAAGCTGAAATTCGACGCCCAAACCGAGAAGGAAGTCGATTTTTTGAAGGACAAAAACAACAAAATTCATGTGTCTATAAATGAGCTCCAGGGCCACATTAAGGAGATGAGAAACTCTCTAGATACTATTCAGTTCAATCTGTATAAAGAATTCAGAACGGAAACGGTGGAATCCAGCGTTATTTCTATCATTGATGACCATTTTACGTCTGTGCTCCCCACAATTCGCACAGGTATTTTAGAAAGTTGTGTATATTATTTTTTGTATACTCGGTTTCAGAGTCTATAGCTAATGTTCCACAGCGAAAAAGTCAACGTAATGCTCGGAAAGTGTCGTACGCTGAAGTTGATAGCCCTAATAGTAATAGCCCCAAGCCGAAGGAGCCCGAAATGGAGCAGCCTAGCGATGTACCTATCGTGGGGAAGGTTGAGCCCCCAGCGGTTAATATAGGTGAGCTCTGGGTTAATTTTTTAGGTTTATTATTTCTGAATTGGTTGATTTTTCTAAGTAGATTTAGGTTTTAGCCGTCAGGTTTCGGGTTGTTAGGCTTCCTGTGTCCAAACGAATAGGCGTTTTTGTTTTAAAGCTTCAAAATGTTTTGTTTAAATTCTCATGTTTCCAAGTTATTAGGCTTTTTTCTATAATTTTTGATAGTAACTATTCTAGGTTTCAACAGTTTCAGAAAGTTTTAGGTTTTTGTGCCTTAGTTCCAATGATTTGATTCCAAGCACCTAAAATTTTGATATTTAGGTATCAGGTTTGTAAGCTATATAATTTCTTAGTGTGACTTTAAAAAATTCAGGTTTTCCCGTTAGGTTGTCAATAAATTTCTAGGTTTTTGCGAACTTGCCTTTTTTTTGAATTGTCGAAAGTTTTCAGGTTTCTAAACCGCTAGGTTTCTTTGTATAATTTTTAGAATTGTCCTTTTTTTTTCGTCGAATTATTGTACTTCGGGAAGCTAAAAATTATCAAATTTAGGTTTTAGGCTTGTTAATCTTTCAAATTTGCCAAAGTTTTTCGTCGGGTTGTCAATAATTTAGGCCAAAGGTTAAAGAAGTCAAATTTCTAGGTTTTGTAAAATCTTTTTAAATGTAAAATGCCGATTTTAATGTTTTAGGTTTCTACATCGCTAGGTTTCTTCCAACAATTTTTTGATGCGTTTAGGTTTTTGAGCTTAAGTATGAATTTTTTGAGTTTAGGAACCTATTTCTGATATTAAGGTTTTAGGGTTGTAAGCAATTTTTTTGATTTTTTTTTAAAAAAAAAACAGGTTTTATTGTCAGATTGTCAATAATTTAAAATCAAAAATTTAAGTGTATATTTTTATGTTTCAGGCTTCTAGATCGCTAGGTTTCTACCTAGTTTTAGAAGCTTTCATGTTCTTATATTTAAGTTCGATTTGTTCGACTTCAGGATCCTAAAACCCTTAGGTTTTAGGTTTGTGATTCATGTAGTTTCTTCGTCCATTATCAGATTTTTAAATCGCTAGGTTTCTAGAACTTATTTTTTTTTATATTTATGTTTTAGGTTTGTAGGTTGTGTAACCTCTACGTGTGATTCGTAACGATTTTTAGGTTTTAGGTTTTGTTTAGATTTGTTCCAGATTTTTATGTTTGTCTTCCAAATCGCTAGGTTTCTCCCAACAAATTTTAGAGGCTTTCAGGTTTTTGGCTTAAACTCAGTTCGAAGTCCTAATAGTTAGCAGGTTTTAGGTTTAGGTTTCTGTTTTTTTTTCTGTAATATCCAAAAACGTTCAGGTTTCACTGACAAAACACCAATTGTCAAAAAAAAACTAAATTTTTGTACCTCCTAGGTTTGGCAATTCCTTTTTGCTAATTTTTGTTTGTTCATTTTTTTTTTGTTTTCAGACGACCTCTACTATATATCCCGCGAGAACTCGGCCGGCTGCTGGATAAAAGCCCGCCTCAAATCAGTGTTACCAACCGGAACCATCCACAACGGCCACCCAACCACTGCCACCCTTTACAAAGTAATAGAACTAAAACAACACAAAGAACGAATCGTGGATGGTAAAAATATAGCCTCCATGAAGCACTCCCAAATCAGATTAGAAACGGGAACACGCGTCATCGCTGTTTTCAAAGAAATCAGTTCTACCGGGGAACCTCGGAAATCTCGCCATGACTTTTACTACTCGGGGATCGTAGCAGAGCCCCCCGTCGCCCAGAACAAGTATCGATATTTGATATTTTTTGATATTGGATACTCCCAGTATGTTAGTTACAAGAGCGTCCACGTTGTTTTCGAATGGAGCAAAAATGTCTGGGAAGACATGCACCTGAATTCGCGGGCTTTCATCAAGAAGTATCTAGAGAGCCCTGATAGACCCATGGTGAAGTTGTCCAAAGGGCAGACCGTGCGCGTGGAGTACAATGGTAAGGCAAAAAGTCGAGGGCAGCTGTGAAGTTTAGAACGTGTTGGTAGCATTGACCGTCTGAAATTTGGAGGTTATGCACAATGTCATTCTTGAACGCAACAGTTTAGTGTCAAATGACGGAACTACCAACATGAAGAAAGTTTCATGGTCTCCTGACTTCGATTATTATTTACAGGTAAATGGGTGCTGTGCACCATCATGAACGTGGATTGCTCCCTCGTCCTCGTCTTCTTCGACTCTCTAAACCGCATGGAATGGATCTACAGGGGCTCCACGCGACTTAGCCCCATGTTCAAGGAGGAACAAAACGCCGCCAAGAGACACACAGGGGGGCGTACCTCCAACAGGAAACTCGGACCTGTAAGCGCCCCCACCTCGCTCTCCTTTTTTATCATTTTCGTTTCAGAGCGAGTCCGCGACCATCGTACAATACACCAAGAACAGCGACTTTGAAAAACCCGCGGAGAACTCCAGGACCGTACGAGCAGTGGCCCGGAAAAGCACCGCACGCCCTGAATCCAGTGCCCCCGGCGCGTTCGTGCCCTTTTTACCTCAAGTTAACAATAACGTCATGACTACAGAACCTACAAGCAAAATTATGGTAAAGTTGCGAACCACGGACTGCGGTTTTGTCATTTTTGTCTTGTAGTACTTCACCCCACGTGACCAAGTGATCACCCAGCGCCTCTATCGCCCCCATACATGCTCCCCAGCTTGTAAAGACTACGTGAGACATAATCTAAGTAAGCTCCGTGGTCACAATCCGTTATCCAAGCCGTTGCTCTGCGGATGGGCCCGGATTACTTTAAAAGTAAAAGGGCGAAAAGAAATAGTCTACAAGGCGCCCTGTAGCCGAATTTTGCGAGATATGGAGGAAGTGCACAAATATTTGCGGATGACGAAGAGCGAGATGACTGTAGATTTGTTCGATTTCAACCACATGGTTAGATGTCTCGCCGAGTTCAGCGTGGAGTGCGTCCCAGACCCCAAAGATCTATCAAAAGGTACCATTTGGTCGCCGCCACGGAACTAGACCGCCACAAGTCACAAAATCCGTGTTTTTCAGGACTCGAACAAGTCCCGGTGCCCGTCATCAATGGTATTAACAACAAAATGTTGGACTTCTGCAACTACGCGACCAAGAGAGTCCCAATGGAGGACGTTCCTTTAAACACGGACCCGGAGTTTTTGATTGGTTGCGATTGTACCGACGACTGCGCTGTAATAACTTCGTTACCGACCACACCCCCGTTACTTTCTTTTTTTTTCAGGATAAGATGAAGTGCGCGTGTTGGCAGCTGACCCTCGAAGGCTCTAAATACATGGGAAAAAACGTCGACCCTCAAAGTATCGGTTATGTTTATCGCCGGCTCCACGAACAAGTTTTAACAGGAATATACGAGTGCAATTCTAGATGTAAATGCGCCTCGACTTGTCTAAACCGTGTCGTCCAAAATCCCATGTCTATCAAGTTACAAGTGTTCCGCACACATAACAAAGGCTGGGGGATTCGATGCGTCAACGACGTCCCTCAGGGCACTTTCATCTGTATCTACGCCGGGACCATACATACCGAACAAATGGCCAACGAGGTAAGGGGAACGTCTCACTCTCGTGGTGGCGAGTCAATGCATTTTTTTTTTCCCAGGATGGCGTGACTTACGGTGACGAGTACTTCGCCGAACTCGACTACATTGAAAACTGCGAAAAACACAAAGAAGACTACGAAAGTGACGTCAACGAACCAGAGAGTCCGAGGAGTCGTTCGGTGACTCCCGATGACGATGAAGAGGAAGAAAAAGAGAAGAGAGTCGATGGGAGGAGAAGGAGGTGGAACAAAGAACCGGAAGATAACGATTTCACACCTGCGTATCCGCTTATTAAGAGGGATTTTGAGAATTCGATGAGGCTACGGAGACGGAAGGAGGAGGATCATAAGCCGGAAGTAGATGTGAAGGTGAAGAGGGAACCGGAAAGGTCAATTTCGACCGAGGGGATCACGGGGGAGATAGAAACTGTCACGATCTCGGACGATGAAGATGGTGAGTGTGTTTTTCGAGTAGTCTAGTATAATTCGGATTATTATGCCTAGTTTTCTTAGTCATTTTTCTATTTTCTATGCATTTTTTTCAATTCAAAAATTTTATCGATTATAAAAAATCGATTTTTACGATTTTGCGTCATCTAACTCGGAGATTTTGTGGTCAATTAATAAAGTTAATAAATCAAAGAAAGTATTGGGTGTTCAAAAACGAGCATCGGCAGTACAAAATTAAATGAAATAGGTAATTAGTTGATTGGTTCTTCCATAGCGATTTCATTAATATCGGAATCTGTCGAAGCCCTACAAAAAATATAATTAAACCGGTAAAAATGGCGTAGAATGTTTCCTTACCCAAATAATTTGCCGACAGCACTTTCCAATCTTGTTAAGGTATCTCTGTCCCTTACAATCGAAATTATTGGCGATCTTCTTAAATTTTTGAAATTGAACTGTAAACGGAAAACTCTTTTTTTTCATCAACAATAGGGTTGATTCCCCGGAAATGGCTTTCACAGAAACTGATTATATCGATGTCCATGTCGTCAGGGGTAATTGTCATCTTGTCTTCTAACACTTCCAATTGAGCATAATAGTCAACTCTTTGTATAATATTCTCACCTTAAATAGAGTACTATTAGCATTAGCAGTCCTTTTGTTCGTAGTTCTCAACAGCGACTGCCGCATTTCGGCCCAATTCACTAGAATCTCCATATCTGAAAAGATGAGCAGTTTTTTGAATTTTTTATAACTTGGGACAACCAATTGCATTACCTTCCGCCATATTTGTCCCCACCAAAGATCAAAACATAACCACACAATCGAACCAAACAGATGACAGTTGACTTGACGTTGCTCAGACGATACCATACCAACACAACCAACACAAAATACCCGTTTGAAGAAGCTGTATACTGTGTTGCATATGTTATTAATTTCAGAAATGTTTTTATTTAGCAGATTCTCTAACTAAACACAGTTTATTCAGTTCCAAGATACCTAGATTGGGACAATGAATATTGAAAGTACTAAAATCAAATTATTGACATATTTGAAAATTGATCAAATTCATATAAAATCGCTTTATCTTTGTTTTTTAAAAAATACAATATGCCATTTCTATAGCGAAAGACAGTATTTACGTCAGCTGAAACACCAGGAAATAGTTCATTAATAATTCCGTGTTGTTTTAGTTTCATAGTGCATTCATTTAATTCAATATAATAATAATTGTCATAAAATATAAAAGTGCGGCCCGTGTACGAATTAAAAATTGTTTGAATTTTCTTATGGCTCGGTACCCCTAACTCATAAAGGTTTCTAGAATGCTTTAATTGAAAACTAGGAAATTCAATAAAATATTTATTTTCATCTATGATTACAACTTCTCCGGAAGTCTTTGATAGAACGGTAAATATTCAAATATTAATTTTGGATCTCTGTATCGTTTGTCGTTTATATTCACTATCCAAACCCATTTTTGTGAAATATATACAAATGGTGATTTGAAGTTAATAATCAACTATCCGGATGATTTATTGAACATAAGTCTGGTAAATTTGGTTCTAAAGACTTGGTCGGCTCATGAGGATGTGCTGAATTTGGTTGTTCCGTAATAACTTGTTTATTTGTCGATATTTTAACAGTTGTTGGTATTAATTCATATTTTAATCGTTCAGGTCTTCCATATAAATATTGAATTGCCCTCATATCGTCTGGAATTAATTTATCAATATCACCTTTAATTATTATTTGCAGAATGTTCAATACCGATGTATGTCCGATCTCGTGTGATATTACCGTATAAAAATTAGTTTGACTATCAGGCATATTGCTTGATTCACCAAAATACCAATTAAGATTTGTTTTAGACCGTTTGTTAATATGAACTCTATAAGCAGTCGGATTATCTGTAACACCACATCTAGGTTTATTGATCAAAGCAAGTGTTTCTTGATTTAATTAATGTTCCATCAGTTGGTAAAATTAGAATTCTTGAAACCTTCATTAATTTCTGTTAATGATGATCCATTACTCTCTAATCGCAAATCTGAGTCTGTTTTACTAGTCCACTTTGTGGACGCCGACGCTAAATACCTCAAATTGCTCGAAATAATTAATTAATCCATTTCCGAACGTCCCTGAAAGGGACTACCTGAAAAAGTTGAAATATTGAGAAATAGTAAAAAATACTGACATCTCATTTATTACAATAAGAGTCATCAATTTCCGTTTAAGTGAACTTTTTCTAGGTATTTCTCTCTGGGAAAATAATTAAATACTGACAAATTCTTTTTCATTTATTTCATCAGTTTCATATAAATGCAATAACGGTCTATAAAATTTATAAATTAACATTCTTCAATTCTTTCTGATACTTCTAATATTTCTATTACCCCCGCACCAAGAGATAAACAAACTAGCGGAGGTAGAGCTCCCGAAGATGATCCCGAGGCACTAAATAATAATTTACTGATGGATAATCCGATTCCAATTTTATAAAAATATATGTAACTTTTTCCTTCCTTCCGGTGGAAGAATTTTTTTTTTTTCCACGGCCAACTCTGAAGTGATTTTTTTTTTTTAGACCCGAAAGAAGTGCTGAGCTTCAACCCCAAGTCCGGTTCTGACTTGGACGATAATAAGCCCCGTTTCCCCTCCGTCCGCAGTTTCTTCGGTGAAGAAGAGCCCTACATTATGGACACGAAAAATGCTGGAAATATCGGTCGTTTTTTGAACGTGAGGAGTAATTTTTTTTTGTGCGGATCGTAATTCTTTTTTTTTAGCATTCCTGTTCACCGAATGTCTTCGTTCAGAACGTGTTTGTGGATACTCACGACTTGAGATTTCCCTGGGTGGCCTTCTTTTGTTCTCAATTTATCAGGGCCGGAACTGAACTCACCTGGAATTACAATTACGACATCGGAAGTGTCCCAGGAAGAGTGTTATATTGTCGTTGTGGTTCTCTAGAGTGTAAAGGTCGATTACTGTAGTCAAATAAAAAGAATGAGTGTTTTTAAATAATTTTATAATAATACATCAATTTCTTTAAATCAATCTACACAGCATGTTTTTTACATCCATACGCACGTTAAAAATGCAGTGAAAAAAACATTAACAGCCAAAAAATCTGTCATAATTTGAAAAAACTGGTAAAATCCTGCACCCACTTAAATTTTCCCCCCACGAGATTCTCTGGCAGTGGTGACAACTTGTTAAGTACAGTCATTAAGAAACATTAAATTTCACCAGTTTTCGGGTAATTATCGACAAACAAGTGATGCAACCATTTTTAAAAAAATAACTCTTTCAAAGACAACCTGGATGTCAACTAAACGCAATTAAAAAAAATGAAACTTATTGCTTGAAATTTGACATGCAGATCACCATCACATAAAATCTACAGTTAAGTACTCCAAATAAAATAGCGAAATCAACATACGGAATGCCACTTGTACGGAACTATGCGTGTTTTTTGCTTTACAAAAGAAATACTGTATTGCCGCCAAAATTTTCAGACTTCGTAATACTACAATTTCTCAAATTCTTGCTGCCCGATTGCGATGAAATCATAAATACTTAAAGCAAAAACGAGAAATCTAATCATCCAATCGCATCCACACCACCGTGAAAAAATAGAGGAGGGAGGAGGGGAAGTAGGAGGGGCTAAGCGATTACTATACCCAGAGTACGTTGATTTCTTTTGATAGAAAAAGATTAACATTGCGTGTGCCGAAGATGTGGGCAGGAAAAGGATAGAGAGATAGAGAGAAATGAAGAGGACAGGCGCTCGCATCCATACAAATTGAGACAAACAGATACAATATAGAGTTACGGCTAAGATAATTATAATAATACAGTATGTACTGGGATTGAGACAGTTACCGTCTCACGTTCGAATGTCTGGGCTTTGCCCGCACTACACAGCACTGTTTAGTTCGTATGGTGATGACCTTCAGTCAAGTTACGACACGTCTTGGTCCTCTACGTCTTGGAGCTGCTCTTTAGGCTCCGCCTCTCCTGAAACAAACCACGCCTATTATATACACCGCCTACTTATCGCAAAGTTCAAGTTCTATCACCCAACCTTCGATTGATTACTCACAGGCAAAAACAAAGTCGTAACATTTGTTATGGACAATAAAATTAACGCGGAATATTTGTTGGAAAAATTCATTACATTTATCTAAATCTTGGTTTTATTAAAGGAATTAAATGGGAGCCCACGCAAATGTCATTGACGTGAGATAGCCACGCCTTTATTAGTATTTTCAACCAAAAAAAAAGCTTGAAGTGTTGATTACAACAGTGCATAAATATTTTAATGGGGAAGATAAGTGGTATATCACAGAAATATTTCACAGCTAATTTTGGTAAATATAAGTACAAAAACAAACACGTTATCTTGTTGTATGCATGAACTGCAGCATTTGTAATTCTCAGAATTCTAATAAACACGAAAATACCACAATATTCTCAAAATTGTGGCCTCTTCAATACAGTATCATCAACTAAAAAGCAGGCTTTGTAATAAATCAGGTGCTGCTGAGATTTGGTCGTATGCGACAAAGACAGTAATAGTAAGGTCGCCGATTAAACTGTCGATGTGCAACGAGGATGGCGAATAGAGGCCGACCATATTCACAATGATTACTTTCACGGCAATATTCGCGGCGCGATTTATACACGCGTGAATCATATGCAAAGATGTCCCTGTTGGCACGATTCCAATTAAAATATATCTACAGCAGAACTACCAACATACCGAGCGATCCAAAAGTCTTTCTATCAAGTGGGCCATAAAAGTAAAAACGTGTATCATCTTTTTAATTGATCCTGATAATATTTAGACACTTTAACATCTTTTAGTGTGTCATTTTTTATTTTTGGTGTCATAAGACGACATACGTTTTTACTTTCACTTGATAGAAGGATCGCTCGGTATAAAAAAATGCAAGCGGTACTAGACGCCTTTGCATTGCGATCACATATTCAATTTTCGCTTCTCACTCTACCACCACTACAAACGATAATATCGCAGTTCTATCTATTGGCAAACAAATCTTGTTATCTGAAGTAATAATCACGTTTGATAGCATCTAAGACATCAATCTTTATTTTTAGAGAGGTGTCATCCAAGAAAGATCGATCACAAGCCATGAAATATCAATACCAACTCAAAAGAAAAAACGTCTTTTACTTTCCGTTAAGACCAAATCAGTCTAAGAAACATCCAAACTATTTCAAGTGCCCCCTCAAAATTCCTCGTAATAAAACCCGTTCAACAAACAAACACTTCTGCGAACATCTGGCGTTCTTCCTCAACACTGACGTCTTTGTGACTAAACAAAAAAAAAAAACTAAAATCAATACTAACCGTCTCCTTGCATATCACTGGTCCACAGCGTCAAATTGTCGCGCAACAATTGCATAATCAACGTGCTGTCTTTATAGCTCTCCTCAGATAACGTGTCCAATTCTGCGATGGCGTCGTCGAAAGCGGCTTTCGCTAAACGACAAGCCCTATCCGGACTATTCAGAATTTCGTAGTAGAAAACGGAGAAGTTCAGGGCCAGTCCGAGCCTGATTGGATGCGTTGGTGGTAGCTCTGTCATGGCGATGTCGCTTGCTGATTTATAAGCGACCAACGAATGTTCAGCGGCGTCTTTGCGGTCGTTGCCAGTTGCGAATTCGGCCAGGTATCGATGGTAGTCACCCTGTAAAAAAGAAACGCAGACGTAAAAAAAGGGGATCAATAAAAGGGGAGATGGCCGTGGGTAGCGGTGTCGCATTACGAGAAAAATTCGAAAGTGTGCATCACACCACGTGGATCGAAAACGAGAATCTTCACAAATGCTAACAGTTTTATTTGCAATTCACCTCGTTATCGATGCACTTTTATGCATAGTACATAAATTACAACCTGTATCGTAAACTTTCGATATCATTCTGTCGTCAATTCAAAATCGTCGTGTCTTCCAAAACACGGCTAAAAAATCTTCAATGAATCGCGTATCCACGCCTACGCTATTGATTAACCACGCAAAGTGAAATTCAATTGATTTACCTTCATTTTGTAGTAGAACACTTTAGATTCGCCTGTGGATGCAGCTGGGATGAGATGTTTATCCAAAACAGTCAAAATGTCTGAACAGATATCCCTCAGTTCTTTTTCCACTTGTGATCTGTATTGTCTGATCATCTCGAGTTTGTCGTCGGTGCCTTTGCTTTCTTCTTTTTGTTCGATCGATGAGATTATACGCCATGAAGCCCTCCTTGCACCAATCACGTTCTTGTAGGCCACCGATAGGAGGTTCCGTTCTTCTACGGTCAGTTCCAGGTCCAGCTTGGCCACCTTCTTCATGGCGTCCACCATTTCTGAAAAAAGAACGAGGTTAGTTGTAGTTGGTCAAACTATATAAACGTTATGTTGCGTATACTATTTTTTTCGAGGAGATTTTTTTCTCATCAAAACATTAAGAATAGGTCGTGAAAGTGGAATTTGAAACAATGACTAATGAAACTAATGACTAATCAACTACTGTTTTGGGGTCCAAAGTATTTCAAGTGCAGTAGAAAAAAAACATGTAATGTTTATAAGTGTGGTCCTTGAACTTCTGGTATGAATCAAAGTAACACGCTTGTAAGTGACGTCACAAGTTTCAACTGGGTGACTTATAGAAATCTAGATTAAAGAAAGGTGATGAAATAGATGGTTTCGAAACACATGGAAACAGAAGTCTGAGAATATGCACAAAGATAGACAACTGTGCATTACTAATAATGAAACAATATCGTTCAATCATCTTCAATTAAATGAAAGACGTACAAGCAGGCTTTGAAGTAAATCAGGTGTAGCCTCGATTTAATGTGGTGCAACAAAGACAACGGTAAGGTGGCCCACTTAATTGCCGATGTGCGACAAGGACAGTAAGTAGGGGGCCAGTCATATGCACAATAGTTACTTCCACGACCATTTTCAGGGCACGCGCATGTCTAATACTACACAAGAAAAAGGTTCCGTTACATCTACACGGAACAATTAAAAAAAAGTGCGCGTAAATGTCACCTTCAGGGAAAAACTTTTTCATAATATTAATTTACAGGGTGATGTTAAAACAATACAACAATATAAACATGTTCTTCAGAAAGCCTAGTTTTGATTTGGACCGCTAGTTGAATTTGTACTTTTTAAAAACAGCACAATAATCATAAACAAACATAATTTTTTTCTTAATAAAATCTGCCAAGTTATCCAAAACATTTCAAATAAAATCCATAGAGGTTTAAGAAGTATACATGAATACAGATCAATGTTATATATACCGATTTAAAATGTATTTGGTGCTTCGACAGTTCTGAAATGTTAAAAACAAATGCTACCAACATTTTAAAATAATGCTATCTTCCCATAGCAGCTTTTTTCCAAGACAACGTCCAATGCTTTAAAAAAATCAACTTAAAGGTGTAAGATTGTTGACAACTGTGGTACTGATTGATTTTTACGTCTGACAGTTTCGTCAATAGAAACACAACTGTGACATGGAAATTAATTAATTTCGAACTGTCAAACAAAGTTTTCTAGACAAGTATGACAAAATAAGCATTGTCTAGTAATGCCAACATGAATAATGGAAACTATAAGTACTCCGAGCAAATGGACTTCTAATCATTTTTAGATTAGTTTAAGTAAGACGTTCGGACGTTGGCATTATTGACAATGGCAATGAAAAATTTGATCATTAAATTATCACTTGTAATCAACGACAATCTAAAAAATTAACCACTTAAAGTGGACCTACAAAGTATGGTAAAAAAAAACCTGTGTGGAAAACAGGGTTTTTGTTCCGTGTTCTAGTTACTTAAAAAGTGGATATTGTTGCATACAATGAAACCAGTAAATCAAAGCACCATTATGTATAAAATACATGTTTTTTACTGTTAAGTTGGTATGACTTTTGTTAGGACTAATTAAAGATCCACTTCCGCTTATAAATTCTTAATAAATGGAAAACGTTTCGTTTTATACTTTGCAGAACAAAACCGTTTTTAACCAGTTCATTGAACCAAGAATCTAAGGAAAAAAAATTGACAACCTAAGAGAAAAAAACTTCCCATTAGCTGTAAAGACAATGAGTAATGAGTGAAGTTAGTTAGTTTTGTTTCGAGCAAAGAATGTATAACTCGAAATAAGTCTTCTCGTTGCTATTATCGATTGGCATCGCCGCCGCCGCCGTCGCCACCCCCAACCCTCAACCTCCCCCGCTGCCCTCAAAAATCAATCCCGTTTTAAAAATGCACCTCAAATAGTGAATTTTTCGTAAAATTAGGACAAGGTCGAGACTACCACGCCCTCTCACCCCCGCCGACCTTGAAATAATCAATGAAAATTTTGGAAAATCGTCACGTGACACGCACGGGACATAGACGAAAATGACGCACGTGTTAAAATAAACAATCGTCAATAATCCAAACGTCAACATCGGAAAAAAGCCGGAAGTTCCGCGTTACGCAATCGAATGAATCAAGAATGCGGGGTAATAAAAACGCCTCTTCCAACAATCAAGCCGGCGTAGGCCGCGTAACAATTGGTCAATTTGACGGATTTCTCTGCCAAAAACTGACATTTGGGGGATGTTTCGGGGGCGGCGGCGCCAAGGGGAGGCAACTGCGGCCAGATGCATAATAAGGGCTGGGGGGGGCGCCGTTTATCGATTATGCTGTATCGCGTAATTTGATGATTCACAACGGAAGAATTCAGGCCGTTTACGGACCGGCCGCTTCTGGGGGCCCCGATTATGGATTTGAATCGATAAAGGGCTGTCAAGAGTCAAAAATTTGTCAATAATGGTGGAGCGTCCGGGATAACGGCGGCCGTTTTGCCCCGGCCGGGGGCGGCTTTACACAGAAATATACGCACCATCGTATCGCTCAGCTTGTTCCGCCAATTTCGCCTTGTAGACATTATCCTCTCTTTCAGACATTTTTGGATGATTACAGATAGAAATTTCACAACAACACTAAAAAACACACAAGACACTCTCGCGTACTGCCAATATGGCCGCGCCCGCCACACTGATTGCCCGAGCTTCGTTCGGACAAGATCGGGAAACCTCGGTTGACGTCACGGAAGCCGCGAAATTCAAACGCTGTCATGGAAAAAAAACAAGCTGTTTTGCTTTAGAAAATTTATTGGTTCTACATTGGCCAAAGCATATCGATACAATATATACAACATCCGATTTTCCCTTCTACTGAATGTAATTTACATTCGTATCACATTGCGGAAAGGTGACTTTATACAAAAATTGACTCTTTGTAAATCCACGCTCTAAAACAAATACCGCTAAAAATACAACAGTTATATACATGAGGATATATGATTGTTATCTCCAATTTCAACACGCATAAAATAATACCGTACCCGACTGCTAAAATAACAACCTTCCATGGTTTAATGTGAATAAATTAGAGCACTGATTACTTTACAAGCTTGATTAATTACTAGAATATATCCGGACAAACGTCCCACTTCTGTTTTTCTTTGCTCTCCCAATAATTCCCCTTGTACACATGAACCACTACGTCGCCTTCGGTCATCTGCTCGAACCAAACCGGCTTATACTGCTCGTAGGGCCGCCCTGCACAAAAAACTTCAATATCACAACCATCCATACAAAACCTTCTTTTTCCTCTTGTTACCTTCATTCGCCGCCGCCTCCGCCTCCGCTTCACGCCGCCTCCTCGTAGCTCTTTGCTTCTCCTCTAACCGCACTTTCTCAGTATTGGCTTCATCCCATCGTCCCTCTTCCATTAATCTTTGGTCAGGTCGTAACCGCGAATCAGTCGGAGCTACGCCCTCTTCGGGTTCGTTTAGTTGAGCTGCTAAGATTGTAAAACCGTAGTATTTGTCGGCATCTGGGGGCGGCATACGCCGCTTCCAGGCCACCACGGATGGACCCGTTTCGTATACTGGATTGGAGGAGCCGGTGCTGCCCGTCACGGGGGCTATTTCGACTTGGTCGTCCCATGTTCCTGGAACACAGACGGGGTAGTTAGGGCACAAAATTAGCTGTTTGTGGGGGTGACAAAATTGTAAATTTTTAGAGCGGAAATTTCAGACTGTGAGTCATTTTACTGTTTGTTTGGAGATTAGTTGAAATATTCCACTGTCTGAAGGTCAGTTTGTTTTTTATTTAAAGGTGTTGTGTGAGTCATTTTCTAATTTTTGAAGATTTCCTAAAATGGCATCAAGTTCTAAGAGTGAATTTGTCACAAGTGAATAAAAAAAATGGTCAAAATGTCACATGTTATGAGTCATTTGAATGTTCCATAACACAAAGAACAAAAAAATTATACACTCGTCTAAACAAGTCATTTTGAGACATTTAATGAGTCATTGTCTAATGTTTAAAGGTTCCAGCAGTCAATTTGGTATAGGAGTCAAATCAAAGTCAAAGTCAAATCTATTAGACAAATGGAGACATTTCTAACAATCACTTAATGTCGTTTGAAGAATCATTTTTTAATTTTTGTAAAAATCGACGTTGGTAAAAAGTTCTATTGGTTCATTCTTGTAGTCATTTTTGCATCAAATGGAGTCATTTCTAAAAGTCACTTTATGTCATTTGAGAAGCTATTTCCTATTTTTAAAGAAGTCTAAGTTAGTCAAAAGATCTAACAGTCCATTTGCCACAGCAGTCCTTTTTAAGACTCAATTTATGCGTTTCCAGAAATTCCAGCCCAATAAAATCAAATTTTAAGCCCTTTTAATGTCTTACATCAAAAAATAAAAAAAAATCAAGACCTATTTGTCGAATAGAGTCATTTCTAATAATCACGTCATGTCGTTTGATTAGTCATTTTCTAAAATTGGTCAAAACATCTAACAATTCATTTGACATTTGTAAAAATGACAGCCAATAAAGTCACATTTTAACAGTAGTTTCAATTTCCCATAACAATGAAAAAGAAAATTTAAATCAACTCGTCAAATTGAGATTCTAACAGTCACTTGATGTCGTTTTCTAATTTTTGAAAACTCGACGTTAGTCAAAAAACCTAAAAGCCCACTCTTGCAATCATTTTTAGAAGTCATTTTAATAAAATTTGTAGAAATCCCGGCCCAATAAAATCACATTTATATTTCCCATATCAAATAGAATCATTTCTAATGTCTCTTTAAGGTTCTGAGGAATTAATGACTTCTGGGGAGATAAAAAAGTGACTACTTTTTTAGGATCCAGTCATTTGTGGATGTTTCCAACCACTTCCACCTACCATTGATAATCCACTTGACAATTCCCCCCGCGTCCATAACCACCCCCTTAACTCTCCTTTGAGTATCCCTAGTAAAGTACGAATATGGAATATACTTCAAATGACACTTAATCCCAGCCGCCGCTCCTTTCCCCACGATCTCCATGTCCCCTAAAACAAAAAACCGGTTGTTTTTCATCGCCACCCTCCTTTTCCCATCCTTACCATGCTGATCCACCCACAACTTCCCCACGATAATATTATGAATCGTCGTCGTCACCTTCCTCCACGAAAACTTATTCCCATTTTCAAACTCCACTTGCGCCGTCCCCAACGGAATAACCTGCAAATACTTTCCTCTAAATTTCGACGTCATGGTAAACTCCTGCCAACATTTCCACTCTTTCCCTTCGCAATATTGAGCCACCATCGGCGGATGATGCGATACTTGTTCGCTGAAAGACCTCCAGCCCAAATCGTCCATTCTATCACACTCGTACGTTTCACCAAGAAGGGGATTGAACGGTTTTCCAGTCCTCGAACTCGTCGTGGAATACGAAGAAATCGTGAAAGCGGCAACGTAAGCTAATTGTTCGCAAGCATCAGTACATTTCGCGGCTACATCAAGAATATCGGCGTATTCGTAGTCTTCGGTTAATCGCTGAAGCATCGATAAGGGCTCGCTGAAGTTCACTGGCATTGGAATTTTCGAGAGGTCTTTGCCGATGCAGTTCTTCATTATGCTCCAGAGGTTTAAGGGGTAATGGGGCTTGTCGGGGACCCGAGTCCGCCTCTGTCTTTTACTCGTGGTGATTGTGTTAACGCGGAGGTCGCTTTGCTGGGATTTGCGAGCCGAATGAGAGGACTTCCCAGTGACTACGACCACCTAGAAAAGAAGAAAAGGTGCTGTGACCCGAAGCGGCAACCAAATGCACAATGAAGGCTGCACCACGAGGACATCGGTGAAAATTGCGCCCGCTTTGGAGTGTAAAATTGAAAACCGCATTCATTTAGAAGACTAATCGAAAAAGACGACCGGAATTGCCCCTCGCGTTTGTTAGTTGCATAATTTCCAAAATGCGCCTAGTGCAGCCCCCACGATCAGCAGCAACGTACATTGTCCCTTGTTCTAACCTGTTTGGTCTCAGTGGCCTCATCAGGCTCGCTGGAGCTGTCAGAGCTATTCCTGCGATGCCCAGTCCCGGTCGGAATATTCAAAGTGAAATGTCCGTCAGAAACCCCTGAAGACCCAACGGTGCTCTCTGCTACGGCGTCGTAAAACTCGTTTTCGTCCTCTTCCTCAGCATCACTGGCGTTCACTGAAAATTTCAACGTCAAAAAAAAAAAAATTGACAACAGTTGTGTTCAACAAAAATTGAGGTTATGTAGACCGGAAATGGAAATTTCCACCTCACTGTTTTACTTACACCTCACTTTATGCGTTTTTCTCATAACCACACCGTCCAGACACACACACACTGATAATTTTATCAAAAAAACTACAGCAGATTTTGCTGTCAAATTGACTGTTAAATGAAATTAGGTTAAGCTGTCAAAATGAACTGTCAACGCACGCGGGGCTCACCTGGTCGATTCGTGTGAGCATTTGCCGCTTGTTCTAATTTTGAGTGTTGTTGAGCTAAAGTCTCTACCATTTCTTGAAGTCTTTGACGTTGTTCCCGCTCGTGTTGAAGCAGTCTGATCCATTTGTGGCCGTGAGTTTGTGCGGTCTTGAGGTACTCCGCGCATGCCTAAAAACAGAGTCAAACAGAGGGGCTCTAGTTTCGCGAGAGGTCTCACATTGATCATAGCGTTGGTGGAGATGCGGAAAAGCGTCGCCCGCTCGCCTACCTCCTTTGATTTAGTCTGGATCCCATCAGGATCTAGATTCATTTCCATTTCGCTCAGGGGCTTCACCAGCGACTTCCAGTGTTTCTGGATGAGGTCGCTACAAGTTTGGATGTCGTTAAGTTGCGCCTCTAATTTACGAACGACGCTCGACCACTCTTCGGGGCTCCCTGAGCCCTCCTCGGCCTCTTCCTCGTCTTCCTCAGACTCCATGCTACGTCTAAAATCGGGTTAAAACCGTGGAAAAAAGAAAGTAAAGGGGGCTTACATTGCCTTCGCTTTAGCGAGCTCCAGCGCGGTAACCCACGACTGCCTCTCCACCTCCGACGCCGCTCGGATATGAAACGTCTGAGTGCCCCCATTTGAGATAACAAACGTGCAAGCATCCACAGTGTATATCAAGGCACCATGTAAAGAAATACTCCCGCGGCATGTGTGCGCCATCTCCGCTTGATTCCTGCAACAACAAACACATCAGAAGGGGCGTTTTTGACATCATTTTCATGTTGTGCAGGGCCCCCGTACTCACCCCTGCTTGAACCTTCTACGTCTTCGAATTGATAGAGTTGGAACACCACCATTATTCTCGGCCCTGCACAACAATGAAATCCGTTTTTATTTGCTCGATGTGAAGGGACTAAAGTCTACCCATGATAATGAACCAACGAAGACTTCTATCACCAAGCATGCTACTCTATAATTAAATGACAATTCAACAAATACCTGTAATATGACAGATGTCCATTTTGAAGTACGAACCAACGTCGTTGATAACCTTTCAAGTAATTCGTCCATTTGAACAACCAGCCCTTCATTGCGGGCTCGTTTTGAGCCGAATTCGATTTTGTTGTCGTGACCTCGCTCATTTTTACACTTACTGTTTTTATTTTAGTTAAAATGACACGTCGTCCATGTTCTGGGAATGACGTAACGAAATGTCATTCAGACGCGCAGTGGCGCCACCTTTTAAAAGTGACAACAGGTATGGGGGGAGCTAAAAATAGACGAAAGGGAGAGAAAGGGGGGTTGGTTAGCGGGAGACTTGCAAATTAATGCAAATTGTGAGTGGATGTTGGGGGAAACTTTAGTATAGTTGCATGAACAAATTTGGGGAATTCGCGGAGGAGTTGGCAACGATGAATGGTGACTTTCATTCCAGTTTCCACCGAATGTTTGAAACAATACCGATCCGTTTTTTCAAGCTTTCATGCTTGGATGTGTACAAAACAAATCAAGAATTTCGTTGAATTCAAACTTTTCTGTGGGCAATGATTCGGTGATGAAGATAAAAGTTTTCGCGCCAACTTTCGAATCGCGCACAAGTGTAGTGGAATCGGAATTTTCAAGCTCGTACCAGGACCGCACTAGGGGGTTTACCAATTCAAACTTCAAAGTACTCTCTTTATTAACTTAAAGCAACCTTTCACAAGACTAATTAACATGAATTTCAGAGACGCCAGGTTACATAGAGATTCGTCCTAATTCAGAAAAATATCTAACTTTTTAATATCATACACACAACTTAAAATTATTCTTACAGTAAAAAGGGGCGGCCTGCATGAAGACGAGAGACAGTGAGATGGCACAGTTTACAATGGAATGATTAGTAACGTTTTTGAAACAGAAATGAACAGGAAATGGACGGCCGCCCCACTTTGCGCTTATAATATTTAATCATCCTCTTCTTCTTCTCCGGCGTCGTTATCTTCAGCGTCTTCATCGGCTGAGTCTTTAGTTTCTTCCTTTTTCGGTCTTCCACGACGTCCGGTGCCTTTCGCTTTTGGCTTGGCCGGGGCACTTTTCTTCTTAGTGGAGCCCTTTGGTCTTCCGCGGCCTCTTTTCACGGGTGCTGAGCCTTCGTCGTTCGAATCGCCATCCGCGACCTTCGCGGCCTCCTGTAAACAAACTCGTTAAAGAAAAAAAAAATAGAAAAATGTTTTCGGCGTACTTTTCTTGGTCTCTTCTTGGACTCTGCTTTGGCGTCATTCTTTTCCGCTTTTTCGGCGTTGGCTTTGCGGCCACGTTTGGCGGGTGCAGCGTCGTCGGACATTTTGTTTTTGATTGTTAAAAAAGCGTCCTAAAACCAGAAAAAGTTAGTTAAGAGTGACGCCGGAACCGGAAGCGTCGTTTTCCCGCCCCCCGCGCTAAGGGGGACCCAACAAACGCCGACGGTATTCGAAAGATTGTCGACCCGCGCGCGCCATACTCAAAATAATATAATATTAAAATTCTCGGCAACACCCAAATATTTTTCAGGAGAAGGCGGCATCAGCGGCGGCGAGCAACCATCCACGGTGAAAATACCAAAAATCTCCTTTAATTTCGTACAAGAATCCCCAAAGTTCCTCAAACCGAAGCCGAGAAAATAATTTTCAAAGTGCGAAAGTGAAGACGCCGAGCTTGGTTGCAGAAATCGAAGCGGCCATGGCTGGCAAATTATTCGATAAAATCCGACTCGAGAATTAATTGCTCTGATACTACGAATCGTACGGAAAAAACGAGCACGCAGTAAAATCATGCGAAAAAACTATTATTTTTATTTGATTTATCTAGTTTTCTACAAAAATTCTACAAATTTATTTTAATTTTTAACAGAGGAAATAAAATGGACTTACCAAAGCAAGAGAGCACGGAGCAGTGATCGTAGATCCGAAGCGTTCCGCTGGCGGCGCTGCATGTACGCGCCAAAACCTATCCACCAATCACAACGCGTCTCGCGCAAAATAAACAAAACACCATCTTTGTCTTTTGTAACTGATTTTCTTTTGAATTCGGAATTTCACCCCCCGAGCTCCCCGAAAACGCGACACAACCCCAAATTCACGGTAATTACACACTCCCCCCTCGATCACCGGCCACAATCCACCATTTTTAGACGCCCCCCTAGGGGGGGCAACAAATCGACCACGTGAAACTTCTAGAAACCACAAAACGTCAAAACATTCAATTGTTTATTACCGACGAGCTAACTTCGCTCGGTTGACATAACCTCAAATTAAAAACAGTTTATGAAACAACTTTTTTATTAAGTTTACAACTTAAATTACTCGTTTTCTTGGCTGCGCAGCCTGGCGTGACCGTTCGTGACTCTGATCGAGAGTTGTTGCGCCCTTTCTACAATTTCCTTGCGCTTTTTTGAAGACACACCGTGGGCGATCTCGGCGCAGTATTTGCGGTTCTGCATCAACAGGACCTCCAACTCCTAAAAACAACACAATTAACTCTGGAAACTTCACTGTTGAGTCCCTAAAGGGGGGCGCACTAACTCAGTAAATACTTTCGACACGACGGTTCAGTCGCAAATTACCTCAAACATCATAGGAAAAAACATTCCATCCCTTTGCTGGGATTAGTAACGACGAGATTTAGTCGCCAGTTACCCTAATCTTAGTAAAAATCTTAGTCTCATTACCTTAACATTGTGTACTAAAACTTTGCGGAAACCGGTGGGGAGCATGTGCTTCGTCTTGGAGTTAGACCCATAACCGATGTTGGGCATCAAAAATTGCCCCTTGAAGCGCCTGCGGACTCTGTTGTCGATACCTTTAGGTTTACGCCAATTGCGCTAAAAGTGAGGTTAGAACCATACAACAACAAGTTTATTTCAGTACCTTGAGTTTCCCATAGCGGTCCGACTGATGTCTTATGAACTTCTTCGTTCGCTTCTTAACGATTTGGGGCCTATAAACGGGGCGAATCGCCATGTCTGATCTGCAAAAATAAACACAGTTTCACAAAACTATCACTGGAAACAAACGTAAATAAGAGTATTTAAGGGCTCCACGCACAAATTTTCACTAGATACTTACAGATTGGTCTTAAATTAGAAGATAAACAGACGTGTCTTGTTTTCTTCGACACGTTCCGAAAATGTCAAATGACAGAAAGGTGGATTGCAACTTGAGAAAACTAAAGTTACTACACAGAAAAAAAAATCACTAGAACTTCAAATTCAGCAGGTTTTTATTATTAATCGCTTTCTTCCTCGTCGCTGAAATAAGCGCTCTTCTTTATAAGTTTCTTGGGAGGCTCCTGGTCTTCACTTTCGTAATTCCCGGTGGCAACTTTGTAGCGGTAGTCTTCAAGTTCTTGCTTCTCGCGCTCTGAGGCAATAGCCGCACTCAGGGTCTCTTCGTCTTTGGTATCAGAGTCTGAGCTCTCAAAATAGTCTTTTTCTTCCTAGAAACCAAGGGGGTTATTAAAATTCAATGAAAAAAACATGGTCTAAATTTAAACAAAATTTCATATTTTACATCTTCATTTACTAGCTCACCTGCGTCAAAGCCTCGACCTTTTTCTTCCTCTTCCTGACCTTCTTTGGGGGAGCCTCCCTCTCCCCTAGTATGTTTTTCGAGCACTTATAACTCAAGTGTCCCTCCTCCCCACATTCGTAGCATTTACTCTTGTCAGGATACTCTTTTCGCCGGATAAATTCAGTGGTGCGCCCATTGTCCTTCGCAATACTCGCCTTCACCGTCCTGCCAAACATCTACAAAAAAAATGAGTTTTTGTTGACATCAACCCTAACCTCACTTCTTTCAAATTCGTCTCTTCCACGCATTTCAGGGCGTCCTCTACTTTCAAAAATAAGATAAAAGCGACTCCTTTGCTCCTCCTTGTATTTTTATCCTTCAAAACTGTGACTCTGATGAAAAATACAAAAAATAGAAAAGAAAACATAACCTCATTTTACTCACTTGACGATTTTACCGTATTTCTCAAAAAGCTTATACAGATCGTTGTTCTTTAGCTCGTAAGGTATGTTGGATACGTAGACAGTGCTTTTACTAGGGACTAGACCACCGCTCATTTTTTCATTTTCGGAAAATTTTGAAAAGCTGATCGGCTATCATCGTTATAGGATACGAGTATATACGAGAAAAAAAAGGCGGCAAATTCGAATACAAAATTTATTCTTAAACTACGTTTCCATATCTTCTTTGTCGTTATCTTTATCCCCGTCATAAAACTCGTTCTTCGCCTCCACCATCTTGTCTTCCAAGTCCTGGCTAATCCTCACGTCCGGATCTTCCTCCTCTTTTATCTTATCTTCTTCCGGAATAGCGTCCCCTGGGACGTCGTGCATTTGGACGCTAGGAGAGTGTTGACACATCTTCAGATTGTCGCAAACAAACCTACAATAATACAGTCACAATTGGAGCTACTCTCATAAAAAAATTACTTAGTTATCGCTTCTAAATACTGGCGACTATTCGCGTTTTCTTGTCTCGTCACCACCTCGGGATGCAACGTGAAATCGGGGGCGAAAAACTCCAAATATTCCGTGTAAGGTAGTTCATTTGAGATCTGTTCATCGACTAAAAGCGACGTTTCGTAGGTCCAACACCTCGCTACGTTTCTCAGCGTGTATCCGCCGCCCCCAACCACCAACGTGGGGACATTGAGACTCTTAACAAACTTGACACATTCTCCGTGGCCTTTAGTGCTCAAAGAGAAACACCCGAGACGATCATTAGCTAAGGAATCAGCCCCACACTGTAGGACTATAGCTGTAGGTTGGAAAAACTCCATGACGCTCGAAATTACAGGTTTGAAAACCATCCAGTAGCTCGTGTCATCGATGCCTTCTTTGAGAGGGACGTTCACGGAATAGTAGCGACCACTTTCGGCCCCAATTTCGTACATATCTCCAGTTCCTGGGAAAAAATAGTTCCCATATTTGTGGAAACTGACTGTCATAACTCTGTCTGTTAGGTAAAACGCCTCTTGGACGCCGTCACCGTGGTGGACGTCAATGTCGATGTACAGAACTCTCGCATGATACTTTAACAGTTCGAGAATCCCGATTACGATATCATTAACGTAACAAAAACCACTCGCTTCAAACTTCTTTGCATGGTGCAGCCCCCCTGACCAGTTTATAGCAATATCGCAATGATTGTTGTTGAGTTTCATCGCACCTTCGAGGGAAGCCCCCGTGTACATCGAACAGAAGTCAAACAGCCCCCAGAAAACGGGGCAGTCATCGCCTACATTATAATGACTCAGATGCTTAGTAAAAGCCTGGATATTTTGCGGGGTCACTTTCTGAAGGAAATCTAAAAAAACGACATCAAAGGGGAGAAAAATGGGCTCTCTTACTCACCAATGTATTCGTCAGAATGAAAGCGGCACATGTCGTGCGCGCTTGCTTTGTAGGGCCTGTAAATCTGCATGTGCTTATGAAGACCATAGTTCAACACCAGACTGTGGATCACAGATAGTCTGTGGGGCTTCATCGGGTGCCCCGTTCCATAATGGAAGTTGCCCACTTCTGGGTTAAAAAAGTAAGACACTCGGTGCTTCGACATCACCCCAGGAGCTCCTTCCACACGTATAAAAAGTAGAGAAACAAAAGGACGATAATTAAGCGCTTCGTGAGCCAAAATCTATCTTCCATGACTCGTGGGGGCCCCCATTTTGACAAAAAACGAGTCTCCCTTTGATGTTGTTTGGATGAAAAGCTGTCAACTGTCAAGGAAGAAAAAATCACCAGATTTTGTAACTAAATACCTGTCTTGGGGACTACACATTGTATTATATCCCCCGGAGACACAAAGTAATCAGTTTTGTAATTTAGCGGCGAAATTCGCTGTTTGGTTGCCCCACACAGCCGTCAAATCGTCACAACAACCCGAGTGTTGTGTTGCCAACCTCTCCCCTAAAACTCCCCAGATTTTTCAAACCAAAATGGGCGTCAAAGACTTGTGGGCGATTTTAGCCCCCTTCTGTGAAAGAAGACCTTTGTTTGAACTCCAGGGAAAGAAAGTGGCCGTGGACTTGTCTTGCTGGGTGTGTGAGTCCCAGAACATCGCGGAATACACAGTACAGCCCCGCATGTATTTGAGGTTAGGTCATTCTTCTTTAATCCTGTAATTTCCGGTTTTTATTACAGAAACTTGTACTTTCGCACTTGTTATCTCCTCCTCATGGATGTGAACGTCGTTTTCGTCCTGGAGGGGCGGGCCCCCGAGCTCAAGTACAAAACTATAGCAGCTAGAAACGCCCTCCAGTTCAAGGGGCAAAAACCCAAAACCGACGGAGTGAAAACAGGGAAAGACCGTTCGAGGTTCAACCACACGCTCAAACAATGCGAAGAGATGTTAAGACTGATGGGGCTAGCGTGTGTGAAAGGAGAGGGCGAAGCGGAAGCGCTATGTGCACATTTAAATGAAGATGGGGTAATTTGGAAGTCTCAAACTTATTTTCTCTAGTCTTTTTAATAGTTAGTTGATGGCATTATCAGCCAGGACTCCGATTGTTTCGCTTATGGGGCCCGGGTGGTGTACAGGAATTTTTCTATATCGCAGCAAGGAAACCACGCTGCTAAAGGGGGCTCCGTGGACGTGTACGATATAGCGAAGGCTGAGCAGAGTTTAAGTGAGTAAGAACAGCTCCGTTTCTATAACTTGGTAGATTTTGGCAGGAATAAAATCGTGGCTTTGGCGCTTCTATGTGGAAGTGACTACTGTGAGGGGGTCCATGGAATTGGGAGAGACTCCGCTATGAAACTTTTTAATTTGGTTGGCGACCATGAGATTCTCCCCAGGTTGCGCTCCTGGAAAAACTCGCCTGTGTACGAAAAAATGGAGGCTAAAATTAACGATAAAAATTTATGCACGTCTTGTGGACACGGGGGGAAACTCCAATCCCATACAAAAAAAGGTACTTAAACTCAGAAATGTTGGGATTTTTTCTAGTTCGTTTTCTAGGGTGCCTCCACTGCGGTACTAATCAAGGCTGTGATTCCAAGTACAAGAGTGAAAGACTTGAAATAAAAAATGAGCTTAATATGAGAACTAAGGCTCTAACAGACCCGAATTTCCCCGACGAAACTTTAATCAGCGAGTTTCTGACTAAAACAAGCAATATCTCTAGTTTGGACCTCCAGTGGGGCCAACCTGACCTCGCGAACTTCGTCGTAAGTCCCCATAGACAGATCTACCAACACTTCAGTAGAAATTTACAGTGAAGTATCTACAGTGGGAGGAAATCTACGCGTTTGAGAAGTTTTTCCCCATTCTAACAAGGTGGCAGCTTCTTCACCCCCATGATACAGTCGTGGCCCCAAAAACTATAAAAAAGCGGAGGAACCCGAAAGGGGTGGCCAGTTATGAAGTAATTTGGGAAGACAACATCCACCAGTTCCAAGATTTGATACCCCAGGAGCAACTTGAAGGTAAAGATCTGGAAAAGTTGTGGTCCACTATAGAGCCCCAGACTCTCGTGGCGGCTGCCTATCCACAGTTATCAGAAGCGTTTGAAGACTCTAAGAAACCCAAGCGCCGCAAAAACGTCGATGAAATCGACGCTTTGATGAAGAACGTCTCCATCGGGGCCCCAAAAAAGAAGAAGAAGGGACCTACTTTGGATAGGTTCCTATTGAAGGCGTCTACTCCTAAGAAAACCCCCGGAAACGTGTCTTTCGATATGGATCGGAGCAACTTCGGTGACGAAGACGACTTGGAAGTGTCCGATCTCGTCGATGAGATCGTGAACCGAAAGCTGCCGCCCCCACGTCTCGACTTAGAATGTACTTTCTTTGTTAACACACTAACAGAGATAGATTTATTTGAAAAGACTCTCGGTGAATACTGTGACAGTTCAGACGAGTCAGACTAAAATAAATACTGTGCAAATAAATAATACTATCAAACCGCAGTGTTGCTGAACCCTGTGTAGTTGGGATTGTCGTAGCTGTTAAGGGACTCCCATTCCTGCTCATTTGAGTCAAACTCATACAAGACCATCAAGCTGTGTCTCAGGACGTCAAGACGCCGCTTTCTCCGCGCCATCAGGTAGACCTGAAATCGGTTCATTACAGACTTAGTTTCTACAAAAACGGCGAGTTACAAGGGCTGATAAGATTAGTATGATAAACACTACTACCAAAGGGATGATGACGAATTTATAATCACGAGATAGGTCCGATGCAGGTGGCTCCGTCGTGGTTGAATTTCCGAAAGACTCCATCGAATACACTCATTTTTCCACATGAATTTAATCTGCAGCCCCTTTTTGAGGTTATGTGATTTAGGGACTTTGACGTTTAAGGAATGACAGCTGTCAATATTACGCTACCTGGCGGCCGAAGAGTGTTCTTTCGTTATTGAGGGTGTTGTCAATTTTCATTAAAAAATGTAAGTTTTTGCCGAAATTTAGCGTTAATTTAGTGTAATATGATCACTGGAGGGTTGCTCCATTAAAATCAATCAATTCCGTGTGTTTTTACAACAGGAACGTCGACTCGTCATCGATTATTTTAACGAAATTGGCGTGTGCGTTTCAACGAAATAGTCAAAAATAAACTAAAATTTATGCTTCTGTAGCCGTTTTCAAAGCTGAAATTTCGTGAAAAGTAAGTGGATCGATTGTTACACCAGTATCAGTTTTCATGGTCAAGAAAAAAGTCTGGAAAATATTTGACATATGTCCTCCATAGGCGTCCCATGCAGCCGGACCGAGGGATGCTAACTGATTTTCGTTGTAGATTTTTATCCACAAGACTGAATCGAACTCCCGCGCGTGGTGTTTCATGGACATAAGACGGGTTTTTCTGAAACCAAGTGATTTTATTGGTCAGACTGGAATTTGAGGATTATAAACGTTACCAACCGAACTTTTTACGCAATGACATCGGTCAAGGAAGCTCAACCAATGCACGATCGTTAAGGGCGAATCGCTGTCAAGCTTGCCATCCGGACAAAAATAGAACCACGGGGCAATCTTGCCCGAAATTCGAGCAAGAACAGTAAGTCACGTGGTTCATCTCTCATTGGATTCAGCCGCCACCTTGCTCGCTCTGATTGGTTCTGTTTCAGTACTAATAGTCCGACCATTCCACGCAAAGGCAGCGAGGCAAGCACGACCAGCAAAAGCAGCACGAAAAGCTTCCATGGTTGGACGAAATCGTTGACTCGCCACTCATCGAAGCCAAGCCATAAACGAACATTATCCAACGCTTCGACGAAACCATTCGAAGTGGGGGAGGAGGCGACGCAAGAACTCGCCACTTGCGGACCCTCCTCCCCTGCTCGAAACCAATCTTGCCAAAATGCATCCAAAAATGAGATCTCCGATCTGGGAAAATTCGATAGCATAGAGTACATCGATCAAACTTCCACGTCTCCTGATATTATCACTAATAATAAAGGTTATCACACTGTTGAGGACGAGCGTGTTAAGAAAAAGGCGAAAGTTAAGGCGAAACCGGTCAGCGGAAAGAAAAAGAGTAAGAAGGCGAAGAGCTCGTCGCTGAACAGCGAGGATGACGCGAAAAAAGAGATTATTAAGACGGTGAAAACCGTCACTACTGATGTGATCACTACGAATGTCGTCACTACGACCACTAGTTTGAACCGATACACGTTTACGAAGATTGAGGATAATGAGCTTAATTTGGAGAAGAAAGTCAGGACGCACAGCTGCTCTTCTATACCGTACGATAATATTATTGAGAATTTGGCGCCGTTCCGCAAACGCTTCTGCAATGTACAGCTTTTCAACGAGAACGAGGATCTACGCAAGGCTGATAAGCCCAAAGGTAAGAATTGTGACGTAATTCTGTATTGTTGCTTGCATAATTCTTAATAGATGCTCACAGATAATTTTTCGAACTACTGAGACACTTGTTTTCTCTCGATTACTTGAAACAATAATTCCTATTTATTTTCAAAGAATTTCATTTATCTCTCATTCAATAGATAATAATCTTCAAAGAAACTATTAATAAATTTCGTTTTTGTGCAGCAACTTCTACTTTATTGTCAATTTTAATGCGCATTTCGTTTTTGTACATCAACTACTTTATTGTCAATTTTAATGCGCCCTGGATTAACACCTGTAACTGACCTTACATTTTGGATTTAGTCGTCAAGATAACCGGATTATTTCGATTGAAGATTTCAATAAATAGCAAGATTTCCGCTCAAATCTTTAAAGACTACAGTGATTTTTATCAAACCAATTTCAGATAATCTCCCTCCTAAAATAAATTCATTAGTTTAATGACCACTGTAATCTTATGTACTCGTAACGACAACGTAAAGTCAGTCATGTTCGTTTTCCTGCAGAAATACCGATCAGAATCAGCAGCGACTTCCGCTCCGACATAGAGAACGTAATCGACGGCATCATCGACGTGGCCTTCCAAATAATCCAAAAGAACGGACTCCAGATCGAAAAGAGTACCAAGAAGAAGCTGTCGGCAGACCTGACGTACACTAATCGTCTCCGTTGTATCACCAGCGACATCTTGTCGCCGAAAATGTTGTCTCACACTCCTTCCACGGATAATTTGTTGGATGCTCGCAACTTCGTTGAGGAGTACGAAGAGTACCATGATTCCTGCTCGGAGATTCCCGATTCCGCTTTGGTCGCCAACCAGGTGATCACAGAGCTCTCGGACAACGTCGACAGGATCCTAGCTGAGAAATTCAAGAATAAGAAGTCCGTGAAGCATGGAGGAGTAACCTGTTTGATTCCCGTCGAGACCGACTCCAACGCTGAAGATGAACCGGAAGCTCAGAATGACAAGAGGTTGCTGGAGGTGGGAACCAGGTATAACATCCCCAAGAACTTGTTCGTCAGCACGGAGATGACGGAAATCACAGAACAAGCGATCGATGCTCTACACCGCAACGATGAGAACGCCGAGAACAGCGCCGATATCGAAAAACCTCTTGTAGTTGACCTCAGCAGACCTAAAGAAGACGACGATGATGTCTACAGGCCGATCGCGGTGAGCCCCGACGGGAGATTCTTCAAATACGAGGAGGAAATCGGACGGGGGTCGTTCAAGACAGTCTACCGGGGACTGGACACCCAGACCGGAGTCGCGGTAGCTTGGTGCGAGCTCCAGGAGAAGAAACTCAACAAAGCCGAACGGCAACGTTTCCGCGAAGAAGCGGAAATGTTGAAGAAGCTCCAACATCCTAACATCGTGCGCTTCTACAACTACTGGGAGTCCACAGGGACTAAGAAAAAGAACATCGTGTTGGTCACCGAGCTCATGTTGAGTGGAACCCTCAAGACGTATCTACGGCGATTCAAGAAGATCAACCCGAAGGTGTTGAAATCGTGGTGTCGCCAAATCCTCAAAGGTCTAGCGTTCCTGCATTCGCGGTCTCCACCCATCATCCATCGTGATCTCAAGTGCGACAACATTTTCATCACGGGCACCACCGGTTTGGTGAAGATAGGGGACCTGGGGCTTGCCACTCTTAAGAACCGGAGCTTCGCGAAATCAGTGAGTTTGCGAGTTTACCAAAGCTGTGATAACACTTCTTTCTTAGGTTATTGGCACCCCCGAGTTCATGGCTCCAGAGATGTACGAAGAACACTACGATGAAGGCGTCGATGTTTATGCTTTCGGAATGTGCATGTTGGAGATGGCCACCAGCGAGTACCCGTACTCGGAGTGCACAGGACCCGCTCAGATCTACAAGAAAGTCATCTCGGTACTGTCCAACCATGCACTAGCTTCAACATCACTCCTTTTTTCTTCTTCCAGGGAGTCAAACCGGCTAGTTTCGAGAAGGTCCAGAACCCCGAAGTCAAAGACGTCATCGAGAGCTGTATCCGCCCTCGTAAAGAGGATCGTCCGAAAGTCAAAGATCTCCTAACTCACGCTTTCTTCGAAGAAGATTTCGGCCTCAAAGTCGAGGTTGTTTCGCAAGCTGACAATAAAGTCGTCTTCAGACTACGCGTCATCGACCCCAAGAAACGCACTCACAAACACAAAGAAAACGAAGCAATCCAGTTCGAATTTGATCTGGAAACCGATCGAATTGACACGATTTCCGAGGAAATGGTAAGTGTCAAGACTGTCGTTGTTCTGACATTTTTTTGACACAATACAGGCCAAATCTGGTATCATCTTCGAAGACGACGCGAAAACCGTCGCCCAACTGCTGAAGGGACAGATCGCTCAAATTACGAAAGAGAGGGAGCAAAGAAACAAAGAGAAGGAAGCTCTGGCCCAACAGATCCAATATCAACAATACTTGCAACAGCAAGTTGAGAAACAGATCTCGCAACAGTCGAATGTCCAACAACAGGAGTACGCTCAACAGCAGAGTATAGAGCAACAGTACCAACAACAACAGGAGCAGGTGCAGTATGTGCAACAGAAGAGCGATCCAGGAATTGTACAGTACGCGATACAACCTGAACAACAACTCTATCAGGAACAACATCAGAACCCCCCGATTCTACAAAGACAACAATCGATGGAGCCGGTACAACAACAGCCGATAATTCACAAACAACAACCTCCTCAACAGTTCGTTCAGCAGAATTTCGTTGTCGAGGGTCATCCACAACAAGCTGAGTTCCTACAGGTTCAAAATGAGAACCAACAGCACAAGCTGTCGAGTATTTCGCAACCGGAGCTGTTGCACGCGATGCCGACTCAAACCGAGCATAGGCTGAGTGTTGATAGTCAATTGGAGGCTCACAACCAAACGATGGTACAAGATCAGAACTACCAACAACCCGCTTCGTATCAGCAGAATTACCAACAACAACAACAACAACAACCCCAACAACCGGCGCAACAAGCCTTCCAACAGCCTCAGCAGCAACAACAACAACAACAAAGTTATCAACAACAACAAACGACGCAACCGGGTTTCCAACAGCCGCAACAACCACCAGCGCAACAGGGTTATCAACAACAATCTCAACAACCGGCGCAACAGGCTTACCAACAACCGCAGCAACAACAACCGGCGCAAACAACGTACCAACAACCGCAGCAGACGCAGCCACCTTCGCAACAAGCGTATCAACAGCCACAACAGCAACAACCGGCCCAAGCTGCGACGCAACCTACCTATCAACAACAGCCATCGCAGCAACAACAGCAGCCTCCCACGCAACCAGTTTATCAACAACAAACCTCGCAACAGCAACAGCAGCCTCCCGCGCAACCAGTTTATCAACAACAAACCCCGCAACAACAACAACCTACCGCGCAACCAGTTTATCAACAACAAACACCGCAGCAGCAGCAACCTCCCGCGCAACCTGTTTATCAACAACCACCACAGCAGCAACAGCAACAACCGCCAACGCAGCCTGCTTATCAACAACAACAACAACAACCGTCGGCGCAACCCGCTTATCAACAACAACCACCGCAACAGCAATCAGCGCAACCAGCTTATCAACAAACTCAGCAGCAGCAACAGCCGGCACAACCTGCCGCGTTTCAACAACAGCAACAACAGCCACCGCAAACATATCAGCAACCGTCTCCGGCTCAGAACTACCAACAAGCGCCAACGCAGTCTTACCAGCAGCCACAACAGCAGCCTGCGCAGACTTTCGCGCAACAGTCACCTGCTGCCACTTACCAGCAACAGCAACCACCACAAACTCAATCTTATCAACAGCCGCAACAGCAAGCACCGACTCAAACTTTTCCGCAGCAACAACCCGCGCAAGGCTTTCAACCGCAACAGCCAGCTCAGAATTACCAACAGCCTCAGCAACAACAGACGCAACCCTATCAACAACAGCAACCCGCGACGCAGACATATCAACAGCAACAATCAACGCAATGTTTGCAGCCGCCGTTCCAATCTCAGCAGAATTATCCGGAGCAATCGGTGATCCAGAGAGTTTCGACGGTGGCGCCGCCGATTCAACAGGATTTCGCTCAACAACAGGCGAATATTCTGGTACAACAACAACAAACGAATTTCCAACAAGGGGCTAACTTCCAGCAGCCGGTTTATCAGCAACAGACGAGTTACATCCAACCGCCGGTTGAGCAGACGTTCACCGAGCAGCCGCAACAACAGTTCGTTGATCACACAGCGCAAGTGTATCAACAGGAGCATAAGCAGATGTTTCAACAACAACAGTCGGTGGATCAACAGGTGTACCAACCTCAGCAACAGTTTCATAATTTCGTCGAACAACAACAGGTCGGTGTGTGTTGAAAAAGTCCGGTTCATTCATTGTTGTTTTAGGTTGTACCGACAACTCAACCGCCCCCGGATTCCATCGAAGCTACCTTTAGTGCCCACCGCCTCTCGGGCGAGGTGCCGCCCCCAATGAATCTAGTCGAACTTCAACAAAAACTTGCCCAACAGCACCGAGTTTCCACCGGTTCTCTTCCACCAATGACAACTTACGAGACTCAGACTGTTGATAGCCGTCGTTTGTCTACTGTTTCTCAGCCCCCGTTGCAAGAGTACATCCTCCAACAACAGATTCCAGAGAAAGACACTCAGGAAGACGGCACGAGCAAAGAAGAGAGTAAAGAAGACGTGTCGACATCCGAACAAGTAAGTGAAGAGACGTCAACCGAGGACAAACCCAAACCTCGGAAGCACCGCTCTTCGGCGTCGAGACAGCAATTGGTCGTCCAGAACGTCCACCTGGACGGGACGGTCGAATGTCAGCTGCTTTGCAAACAGAAAACGATTAGTTTTAAGTTTAACAGGTTCGATACGACGCCCACGGATATCATCGAAGGAATGATAAAACAGGAATTGTTGAAACCAGGACCGTACAAGCATCTCAACGATCATTTGAAGGATGTCTTGGAACAGTTGAAGAAGAATCCGGAGAAGGTCCCCGATGGCCAAAAACCGTACGTCCAGAAGGTAATTGGTAGAAAGCAAGGAGGCTTAAAACAGACGGGGGACGTTCGTGTTTCCCATACTATTTTTTCTACTGTTTACTTTATCTGTCTCTCTTTACACGCTGCTCAGGTCAGGCATGCTTCGTTAACACGGCACGCTCATAAAAAAACTCACAGAAGACACAGATCCGTAAGTAAAGTCCTGACTCTTTTCCTTCTTTTTCTGTTTGCAAAGTAGTTCGTTTGTTTTGTAGTTTTTCTTTTGTGTTAATTGTGGTTTTTGATAGCGCGACGACAGTAGCGGCCAGATGCTCATAAAACCGGCTTACGAAACCTACGAGGACACTTTTCACGGTTTGAAGACGACGCTCTCTGAGAAGTTGACGCAGAATCTCCGCTGCAGAGAAAGTTTGAACAGTAGCGGCACCGTGAGCAGGAAAACCAGCACCGCTAGCGATTACACCCCGGAAAACACGTACGTCTCCAACAACCGCGTGGATCAATCTACGACAGTCTCGTTTTCGAGCGACACTTGCGTTTCCGTCGGCGAAGACGTGAAGAGCGAAACCGACGGCCAAGATGTCCTCAAAGACGAGTTAAACGACAGTCTGAAGCGAAAAGAAGACTTGAAGTTGTTACCGGGACAGAAGGTCGATCTCAAGGTCTTCATCTTGAGAAACGATGCGGAGGAAACCTCCGAGGAACCGAGCGAGGAGCCCGAGAAGGTTGAGGAGAAGGTGGAACCGACTAATTTGAAGATTCCTCAGCGGAAGATCTCGAGGTTTTTGGTGAGCCCGGTTCTGTCGGGTGAGCTCGATCTTCCTAAAGATAAAGATTTCGGGAGTGGTGGACCGGAACCTCCCGAAGAAGAGCCGCCTCCGAAACATGATGTCATGCGCAAGAGTTCCGCGCCTGTGGAGTCTCTCACAAAGCCTGTAGATCTCGACAAACCCAACGAACAGAAGATGAGCGTCTGCTCGTTGAAAGAAGAGTCCACTTGTAATAAAGAGGAGCCCGTGGTCTGCGGCCCCGAGATGATCAACACTCTTGAACAGTTAAAGATCAGTTTGGACAACCTCAAGAATAGCATGCATCCCAAGAAGGAGGCACCCGAAACCGATCCGAAGAAAGTCATAGCGGCTGCACCAAACCAACAGTTCGTCGTTCAACCACCGCAACAGCCGCAACCGGTTGTTCCGCAACAACAGCAATTCACGCAACCACCACAACAGAATCTCATTCTTCAACAACAGCCGAATTACCAACAGCCGGTATCGCAAGCGTCACCGCCTCAGATGGTGTTGAACATCCAAAAACCCGTGGACATGACGGTTTATCCTCCGCAGACTACCGCGATGACGGGATCGGTTTCCGTGCAGAATTTGGCGCTGCAAGCGCAACAGCAGTACCAACATTCGGTTTCTGTCGATGACAACGCGTTGAATTTGCATCAACAGGGAGGATTCACGGTGAAGAAGTTGCCACCGGATAGTCTGAAACAAATCACAGAGAGGTAAGAGGCGGCGTTACGGAGGAAAAGTTTTGATGGTTTCGTTGGTAGCTCTTCCGGGAGAGGGAGTCAGGTTTCCACTCCGCAGATGGACGTGAAGTACGACGCTCAGCTTCAGAATTTGCAACAACAGTTGTCTTCGATACCGCTTGCAAGGACGCAGACGACGGTGAGGAAGGACATGGAGAGCTTGATTTTGTACTAATGTTGTGTGCGCAGGCTCCGTCTAGTCCGCAAGCCAATCCGACAGCGCTTGAGTTCCCACAGCAGCAAGCTCCACTTCCGCTTCAAGAATCTCTTGTTACTAACGCCATCAGCAAAGTAAATATGCGACTTAACTTTGCCTAGCTAACTTTATAAATAGTATCACTATCGTAGCTTACTCTAACGTTTCGTAGCTTTTTGTAGAAACTTGGGACTTTAGAATCGCTCGTAGCCTGCTCTAGAATTTTTTATAGCAAACTTCCTAAGCAACAAATTAATTTCTTTGGCTATTTCCTGATAATAACTGCCTCTCTAGAGTTTCGTTAATATTTTTAAAACTCGTAGCTTACTTTTGAAAGTTACTGGCTCTAGAATTCCTTAGTTGGTTTTAAAATTTCGTGGCTTGCTTTAGATTCTCTCGTAATTAACGCTCCAATCAGATTCACCATTTTAGCTTATTTCTAAGAGTAATTGTCTTCTGAAGCTTGCGATAGAAACTTGTAGCTTATTTTGAAAAAGACATCTCTTGCAGCTTGTTATAGAGACTCATAGATGGCTCTAGAATCTCTCATAATCAAAGTCACCTTTTTAATTCATTTCTGAGAGCAATTGTTTTTTGTAGCTGGCTCTAGAATCTCCCGTCGCCAACCCCGACAATTTCACCCTAATTTGATCCCCCTTTTTAGCTCCAGGCGGAGTCTGGCTCGAGTGCCCCCGGAAGCGGCGCTGCCTCCTCCGAACTCCTCTCCCCAGCCGTGGAATTAGAACCCTTGGCGCCGCCTTCAGTCGATGTCAAAATCAAACAACTCGCGGATCTCAACAACCAACTCAAGAAGATCAACTCGCGCTCAGAAGTCATAGCCGAAACGAGCGAATCAAACTCACCGCAAGAATCAGAGGGGGCGACGGCGTCACCTGCGACATTAGCACCACCACCGAAAGAACGGAAAGTGTCAAGGTTCAAGGTCAGCGTGGTTACCGAACCCGACCGTAGTAAGCTAATAGTAACACATAAAGAAAAAGCGGAAGATCCGAAAGGAGAAGAGAAGAAAGATTCGGATTACACGTCTGTTATCAACAATACTTTTAATAGTTTGGCTAACATTTTAGGAGCCACTTTGCCGTCTGATACCGGTAAGTTGGTAACGATCTGGGGATTTTTGTTTAGTGATTTTTTTTTGCAGAATTCGCACCGGAAGTCAACCAAGTCAAAGTAAGTCGCTGGTTTTGTAGTTGTTGTTTGTTGACTAATTCAGTGTTGTGCATTCTTTTTCTAATTGTTCATTTATTAACGAGAAATCAGCTTTTTGTTCTCCCGAAACGAGTTTTTTGAGTAGATTGTTTTTTTTTTTTTTTCATTGTAGCCGCATGCAGTTGGCACCACTGCACCTCATTCTAGTACTCATCACGTTCATATAAAACAGAAATCATTGTCGTATTGCGATTTAAAAAAGGAAATCGAGCACATTCTCCCGATCCGGAAACGTTCAGACGAAGGAAACCCCCGGCGCTTGGTCGCGGGGCGTAGAATGTCAAAAACCTTCCGACAATACCCGAGAATCATAATCGACGCCCCTGACGACTCGATCACCTCGAGTCTCCCCGATATAAACGGGGCGTTAGCCGCCCCCGTCGTCCCTAAGACTGTGAGTTGTCCCGAAAAAACCGTCATCAACAATGTGAGCGATAAGAATGTGAGTTGCCCCGATTTGACGGATCAAAATCTCTACGAAGACACCGGCGTGTCTTTTTCTACCAACTTGAAAAAACGAAAACGTCGAACCGTCCGACGGGAGAGCGAAGGAAAACGGAGACTGCTAAAACGAAAGAAAAAGAAAAAAGGCGAGATGCCCGGAGATATCCTCAAAAAAAACTGGAAATTCAAACATTCCGCCTCGATGCATAACCTCAAATCCAACGTTAATTTAGACGACTTTGACAACTATCATACAATTCACGGCTGCTTTGCCAACCACGAAATGTTCGCGTTCACTAACTTAGACAGTCGTACCAACAGCTCTGATGTTGTTTACAAATGTTGTTGCGGGAGGAGACTGTGCGAAGCAGTGGTGCCAATACAACAATATTTGGAAACTTATTTCGTCACGAAACGGGTAAGAGACGAACAAACTCGGTGCAGGGCGCTTTGTAGAAGTTGGCGTGCTTGGCTTTTGTGTAGTTACTAACTTCATCGTAGAACTAGGCTAGGTTTTTTTTTATTTCTTGATTTCTAATGTTTTTCTTGGGTTGGCAGAAAGAGACTTTTGAGGAGATGTTGAATAGACAAAAGGCTGAACTAAATGCTTTAATGGAAGCTCATCGTAAGCAGCAGTTGGAGTTTATGGGTAATTATGAGGTTGATAGTGAAGTTGGGGATATTTAATGTTTTTTTTTTGTTGTTATGTTACAGAGTTTCACAGGAGACAAATTGAAGGTGAGAGTGAAGTTAGCCACGAGGCGGTATTAAAATCGTCTTTTTCAGAGAATAAGAAAATGTGAGACCGGTTATACTAGTTGGTTAAAAGTGAGAAAGAAGGCTGTATATTACTATTTGTTTATTTGTATAATATTAATTCAATTTAAATATTAAACATAATGAATTCAAGGGCGTTTTATTTTTGATGAGGACATGTGGTACGACTGTAATAAAAAACTACTAAAAGTGATAATTTTAAAAGTGATTCGGTTTTATTTCTTGTGAAGTATAAATATTGATGGGTTTTATTAACGTAAAAATCCACTTTATGCCAGATGGAACCAAAAGTTTACAGTTTGGCTTATTTTTAGAACTGCTGGGGGTCAAAAGAGCTATAAAAGAGGCGCGTGGTTTGAATTTCATCATGAGAAAAGTTGGCTGTCTATTAGAAATCGGTAAATATAAATCTGACTTGTCTGGATCAGATGAGTCAGTGTCTACCGTTTGTAACCATTGCAAAACGCATAAATTAATATCGTCTGGTTCCTTCCGCCCGTGCACTGCCCACGCCAATGTGTTAATTTGACGTCATCGGGTTGCGTCATTGCGCCTGCGCCGTATGCAACCCAATTAACAGCAGTCCAAGTCAAGTGAATCAGAATTATTTGTGATAACGAAAAGCTTGTATTCACATGTGCAAATCCACACTAACTCAGCCAAGATGTTAATTAAAGAATAGTGAGTATAATTTAATAAAATCTGTTCGATTTGAGTGGAATCCGCGTAATAACTGAATGAAAAAAATCGATTTGAAACGGTGTGGAGCATCCCGATAGGCGGTTCTTGTGGCAAAAATCCGCGAAGATGTCGAAATTGGGGCGTCGGGTTTCGAGTTTCATGCTAGAAAAGGGGGGAATTCGGGAATTTCCACCGGTTCGAATGGGAGTTCCAACCTATAACCTAAATGTCAGTTGTATGTCAAAAGGCCTTGAGTCGTAATGACAGATGTCATTGTTGGTTTTAATTGGTGTTTTTACTTTGCAGCAGAGTGACTTTGCCCCTAACAGTCGAAGAGGTGAGTTTACAATTTTGTAATTACTGTGTTTACTTAATTGCCGTGTTTTTAATTGTAGTATCAAGTTGCTCAATTATTCAGCGTCGCTGAGGCTTCCAAAGACAATACCGGTGGGGGCGAAGGCATCGAGGTCCTCAAGAATGAACCTTTCTCAAACTACCCCTTATTGGGGGGCAAATACACCTCGGGACAGTATACCTATAAAATCTACCATCTGGCAAGCAAAGTCCCCGCTTTCATCCGCCTTTTGGCCCCCAAAGGGAGTCTCGAGATCCACGAGGAGGCCTGGAACGCGTATCCCTACTGCCGCACCGTAATCACGGTATGACAATCCTGTCATGACAGCTATCTGTCCCGATGACAGCGATTTTCGCGGGTTCTTACTTATCTCGCCGTACTACTTTTTGCACTGTCAAGTCAATAAATTAATTAACTTTTTCTAATTAAAAGTGCAATTAGTAGTAATGGTGATCTCAAGGTCGTCCTGTCATCATTCGTGACAGCACCACCAACTTGACGATTCTAAAATGTCAAAGTTTGCCGATATTTCAGAACCCGACGTACATGAAAGACAAATTTCGTATTGTTATCGAAACTTTGCATGCTCCCGGTGTCGGGGACGAAGACAATGTGAGTATTAATTTTATCTGTTTTATTTCTGGGGTGGTCGTGGTCCTCGTGACATTAACATTGTCATTTAACGCTTCGTGTTGGTGCTGGGATGTGGTGGCGTCAGAATCCAGGATATATGAAAGAGAATTTCGTTATTTGTATCGAAAGTATGCACATTGGAGACACGGGATCTCAAGAGAACGTAAGTGGGTGCATGGTGTTGTTGGCGACACTGATGACGATACAGCGCTGGGTTGGTAACACTGACCTAGACGCTAAGTCGCTATCAATATCTTTTGTGTTGTGTTTATCGTCAAGGTCACGTTGCTTTACATAACTGCTTCTTGTGCATTGTTTATTTTTTATGATTCAGCCAAAAATAAACGATAATAAAACAGCGATTCAGCTAATTATAAGACACGTTTGATACAAGTCATTAATATTCAAAGGTTGGTATCGTTATGTAAACTTGATGCGACAGCACTTAAGAATGTCGAGATAGTCTGATAAGACACATAATCCCACTTCCATCAAGCTCTTATTTAATACTATGATAAATATTTTTCTATACCAAAATTGTAAACAATCCCCTTCGGTACGCCCCTGGCGGTGACGTGCCAACATGTCGGCGTCCGCCATCTTCCTTCCCAAATTTAGCCAGCTCGCACGTTCCGTCGATGAAAATCCCATAAAACTGTTTATTCAACCGTTTCACTTGTTTTGCATGCCGAGATAAACTTTTATTAGATTTTTATCGCTTCGTTTATGAACCTAACCTCACATCTCGACGCTAACTTCATAGGTCCACGAGCTTCCGGCCGACAAGCTCAAACTGCGTGAAGTTGTCCACATAGATATAGCCAACGATCCCATTCCAGCCAGTGACTACAAGGAAAAAGAAGATCCCACGAAGTTCAAATCTGAAAAAACCGGAAGAGGTCCGTTGACGGGTCCCAATTGGAAAAACAACGTCCAACCGGTGATGACATGTTACAAACTCGTCACGGTCGAGTTTAAATGGTTTGGACTACAGAATCGGGTAGAAAGTTTTATACAGAAGTCGGAGCGGCGGCTGTTCACCAACTTCCATAGGTTGGTATTAGTGGAGTTTGACAGGATTACCAACTGATGTGTTCGTAGGCAAGTATTTTGTTGGATGGATTTGTGGCACGGTCTGACCATGGAGGACATACGAGCAATAGAAGACCGGACGAAAGAAGAACTGGAAGCGTTACGTCAAAAGGGCGAAGTGAGAGGGATGAAAGCAGAGACGGACTAAACAAATTTGCATATAATCTAGTGAAAATTTAATTTAAATTTCGTCACAGGCTACACGTCAATTTGATTCATAGCGAACTGTTCCGAAAGTCTGCACGGTTTTATTCTTAGGAACTAGTAAAATTTGAGGTTTTTGTTTTATTATAAGCGAATCATGCATTTATCGTTGTGATTTTTTTTGGTTTAAGGATAGAGAGTTACCATGGGTTTATTTTAGTCGGACAGTTCGTTAGTTATGTTGTGTTCCAAAAGAAAAACGCAGTGAACAATACAATATTTATTCTATTTATTTCGATTATTTCCCTTGTTTCACCAGTTTTCGTAATATACCGAAAAACCATTTTGACAGGATTTCAGCATCGTATTTTACACTATATAAATGTTATCGAGTAGTTGTTAAACTTATTGTTAGAATTTGGGATCATGTTGACAATATATCTAGGACTTGTAAAAATTCGTCTTTGTAGTTAGAACGCCGGACACCTCGAGACGGATTTTTCTATGACAAATCTGGGGACGTTTCGGTGTGTCAAAATGGTTTTTACTAGAAAACATGTCAATTATTATTGTTTCTTTGTCCACAACATGGCGCGACAATTACTTAATTTCGATGTAGTATTATAGTTAGTTTTTTTATTGCTGCTGGTTCTTTTGTAACTTTGAAAATACATATACGTGGCTACAGTTCCCGTAATTCATGTTGGCATTTTTAAATGTGTACGTGTAAACTATTAATTTTAAAAGCATTCTAGTTTCTAGTTCAAGTATGTATGTAATACTGTGTAAAAAGTTGTACACAAACGTTAATAAAACTAGGAGTAACCATGTTACCGCCATTTTTCCATCGACCGCCGGTAATCGACGCGACGGCTACCTAACAAAAAGTGTGAGATCTTTGCCGCTTCACACTTTTTTTTTTGTTTGCTTCAAATTTAGAACGGATCTAGTTTATTTCACAATTTGCGAAAACCGGTCTCGTGATTGATTCAAAACTCTTCACTTATCTAGACGTGATTCAGATCTGGCAGCCTCATCGAGCCAATGACCTTGAACATTACGTCACACAAGATAGTAACAATGAAACGATTCCTTTCGCTTAGTAAATTTTTAGAAAGTAGATACACCTCGTGTGCGCACGCTACACCTGTTCTCCACGCTCTCAGTTTTTTAACTTGGTTAAGACGAACAAAAATGGGATGCTCAACGTCCAAAGTTGAAGTTTCGCGCTGTGAGTGTCATTTGTTTATTTACCTGTCAAAACATAACCTCCAAGTGATAAAGGTCCTAACCTCAATTTCCTTCCGTTTCCGCCCCACTTTTCTTGTTTCCACGCAAGAAAATTCGCAGATGCGCTTTTAAAAATAGAAATGGCTGTTTTCTATTGATCTCGAGATTTCGACATGTACAGTGCACTAACAATTTCGGCTCATGTTTTCAAATATTTTCAACTGTTTCGATGGTTTTCAGCTACTGACGATGATGATTTCGTGGAAGGGGTTGTCTGCAAGGATTCGGACGTCCAGGAGAATGAAATGAAGAGTTTTGATCTCGGGGATGCCGGGAGAGTGTTGTTGGTGAGACAGAAAGGGAAACTCAGCGCTTTGGGGACGAAGTGCACCCACTATGGGGCTCCTTTGACCGGGGGTGCGCTGGGAGACGGGAGGATACGTTGCCAGTGGCACGGAGCTTGTTTTAACATACTCAATGGAGATATCGAAGATTTCCCGGGTGAGTTGCTATTATAGATAAGAATGTAGGTGAGTGGGGCGGCGCCTTTGATATCGCACAGACATGCAATAAACTTTAATTTTATGAGAATCAAAAGTATATAAACTAGTCATTATTTATAGCCCCCTTGGAATGTAAGAATGGCCAAGGTTGCCAAATTGCAGTCATTAAAATCAGTTACAATGCATATTCGACCGTCATTAGTGCATCAAATTACAAAACAAATAAAAGGAATTCATTTTTGTTACTTAATAGATTAACCGGCGTTTTTACTACCAGGACATGCTTTTTTAAGTGAATCATTGATCGCACCGCCGTCAATAAATCTTATCAGTAAACTAATCAACATTTTTTACACTCTAAAATTATTATCAATCGCACTTTTTTTATTCTTGCGTTAGTCATTTGTATTTAAGTTCGCAATTAAGCGCAATTATCGCTCTTTTGCCAAGTCGATGTCACTCTTATTTTAGTTTGATTTATAGCGAGAATGTATGCGTTTATGATTATGCAAATAAATGACTAATTTAAATAGTTTGCATTTTTAACAAGGACCGGTTTTCGCAAAATCGGAGTTGCCTCATCGATTTACATCGTCCGAGAATTATCAATGACATAAAAAATTAATGCTCCATTTTTTTGGTGACCTTGTTTTTTTCACTTGGAATTTTGATGATCTTCAGTTTAAAAAGCAGAAAATTTTAAACCTGGGACTATTTTATTTTTTAAAGTTTGGAAGCCAGAAATAGGTTTTGTTGAAGCCAACATTGCAAAGTTTGAAACCTAAAACGTAAATGCTCACTAAATAACATGTGAAACAAAACCTAGGCAATAATTTCAAAGTTTAATCTGAAATTAGATATCTGAATTGAAAACTAAATAATTCTGTTACACAAATTAAATGGAAAAGTTTGAAACCTGAAACTCTAAATCTGAAATCATAGTTATAAAAGCACAGCCTAAATTAAAATGTTTGAAAGTTGATTTTTAAGATAAATGCCTTTGTTCGAAAAACTTTAAACCTAGACAATTAATAGGTTTGTAGCCTGAATCAGAAAGTTAAACGTAATCTGAATTAATAAGAATTAAATCAAAACCTTAAAACCTAAACTTAAGGGCCAAATAAAAATGTCCCAACCCACACAACTACATACAATCTGTTGAAACTCGCAACCTAAATAATGTACTCTAAACTAGCTTGTTGCCTGGAACCTAAAATCTGAAAAATTGGCGTGTAAAACCCAACCTAGGCAATAATTTCAAATTTTATTTTGAAATTAGATATCTGGATTAAAAATTGTAAACTTGAGTATTTCTGTGGTTCAGCCTGAACTAGAAGGTTTTGATATTTCGATCCGAATTTGAAAAAATATAAATGACCACTAGGTGGTCATTTTTGCAGTAATTTAAAGATTTGAAACCTTAAACCTAAATAATCTGTAACTGTACTGTACCGTAAACCTGAAATTAGAAAGAATGGAGTCTAAAACACAACCTGGGCAACAATTTCTACAATAATAATCGGAAACTTAAGATTTTATACGAAAATTGTATAATTTTACACGTAAAACCTAAATAATCTCCAGGTTGTAGGTTAAAGGCTAAAATTCGAAAAAAATTATAAAGTTGATAGTTTTAGTGAGAATTTAGAAACCTAAATACGAAATTGTAACTTATGAACGTGAAATCTAAATGATTTTCAGTTATATATAGCCTCAAAAACTAAAACCTGAAAAAACAGAGTGTAAAGCACAGCCTAGGCAATATTGTTTACAATTATAATAAGAAATTGACAGAAATGTTAAACACAACCTTCGCAATTATTTTTAATTTAGTTTTTTCTAAAATTACTAACGCTAACGCCTAGGCACAATTATTATAGTTAAGTTTTAAGATTGTTGTTCTGAACCCTAAATAATACAACGAACTGTCAACCTAAGAGAGTAAGGTTTAATTTAAGCTATAATCCGAAAGAACCACATAAAAAAAACAACCTAGGCAATTATTTTTACAGTTACTCTAACCTGAATTTGAACATCTAAATCTAAATTCTGAAGTTTAAAATCTGAAATCTAGACCTCTAGACTTTACCAGGCTGAATTTAAAAGTTTTGATATTTGAATCTAAAAGTGTAGTTCTAAACCTAAAAGTTAAAATCCAAACGAAATTGCAAAGAACTCCAAAGCCTGAAACCTAGATAGGAGATTTGTAGCCTAATGTAATAATCGAATCTATAATTACTAAGCCTAAAGCCTGAACATTTAAATTGTAAAAGAATTACCCTTGAAGGGTTAAACGCCAAAACCTAGGCAACAAAATAGTTTTTATAATTGTTTAATAATCGAAATCTATATAAAAAAATGTGATAAATCAATGATTGTGAAAGAAAGAGATATGCAATTAAGTCTAATGCTTGAAACCTAGATGTACAATTAATTGATTAACACGAGTTTGAAGCCTAGAACCCGAAAGAGTCAAGAATAAAACATAACGTAGACAACCTAAACTTTAACAGTGATTAATATAAAAATTCTGTAGCTTGAAACTTGAAGAGAGTGAAACCTGATGTAGAATGAATCTGGTCCTTCGAGCCGGATGAACAGTAATTTAAAATTTTCGCTTTTTTCAGGTCTGGACTCACTGCCCTGCTACCAAGTGTCCATCGAAAACGACAACGTCAAAGTCCGCGCCCGCCGCTCCGAACTCGCCACCAACAAACGCGTCAAACCCATGTCAAAACATAACCGTCAAGAAGCCCAAAACTTCGTCGTCATCGGTGGCGGACCTTCAGGCGCCGTCTGCGTCGAAACTCTCCGCCAAGAAGGCTTCACCGGCACAGTAACCCTCATCTGCAAGGAAAATTACCTCCCCTACGACCGAGTCCTCGTCAGCAAATCCATGGATTTCGACATCAACAAAGCCCAATTCCGAGACGACAAATTCTACCAAGCCAACGGAATCGAAGTCCTCAAAGGCGTGGAAGCCACTTCTGTCAACGTAGGCGAAAAAACAGTGAGTCTAAGCAACCGGAAGGCGATATATTTCGATAAATTGTACGTGGCGACGGGGCTCAAAGCGAACAAGATTAATATCCCAGGGGCGGATTTGAAGAATGTCGTCTCGTTACGAAACTACGACGACGCGCACCCTGTTAATGAGCTAATCCGGCCCTCTCTCCGCGTCGTGGTGCTCGGCTCGAGTTTCGTCGCCCTCGAAGCAGCGGCGTACCTCAAAGAAAAAGAGGTGGAAAACGTGACGATCGTGGGGCGGGGCGCGGTACCTTTCAAGCCGTTTTTGGGGGAGGTCATCGGGGGGGCTTTCAAAAAACTCTTCGAAGAGAAAGGAATCACTTTTATTAGCAACTCGGGGCTGAAACGCTGCTTAGACGATGGGAGTGGGAAAGTCGGGAAAGTGGAGTTGGTCGACGGGACCATCATGGAGGCGGACCTCGTCATCATGGGCGTCGGGAGCAGCTGCCTCACTGACTTTCTCCAAAGCTCCGGGATTGACGTACGCCCAGATGGGACCGTCGAAGTCAACGAGTACTTACAGAGCAACAACCCGAACGTGTACGTCGGGGGCGACATAGCTTACGCCCCCGTGTGGTCCCATCACAACAAAAAATCGGCGATAGGCCACTACCCTCTTGCTCATTACCACGGGAAGATAGCGGCGTTGAATATGATGGGAAAACAGAAGAAACTAGAAGCGGTGCCCTACTTCTGGACGAAGTTGTTCGGGAAAGGGTTGAGATATGCCGGTCATGGAGATTTCAATGATATTGTTTATATAGGTGACGTGGAGAAACTCAAATTTGTTGCTTACTTCTTGGATGGAGACGAAGTGGTAGCCGCGGCGTCAGTCTCGTGGGATCCCATCGTCTCCCAGTTCGCCGAGATTTTATCCCAAGGGAAGAAGCTCCATCGCAAAGACGTGGAAGGAGACGATAAGTTCCAGTGGACCAAGATGTTGCACAATTAAAAAAAATTGACTGTGATTAGATGAGGCCCCGCAGTATTTTTTATTTTTTACTGTTGCATTTTACTTATTTTTTTTAGATTTGTTGCACAATAAACGAAAGTCCTTTACATTATTTTGTTTACAAACAAGTTCCAGGCTTCAATCTGGCAACAAGAACCGAATATTGTGAATTTTTCAAATCGAAGCCTAAATAATTTTGTTTCACAACTTAAATGAAAAAGTTTAAAACCTGGAACTCAAAATCTAATCATCGTTATAAAAACACAGCCTAGACAATAATTTGGAAAATTGTGAAAAGAAATTAGACATCAAAATGACAAATTATAAATTTTGAAACCTGAAACCTGAATAATTCTGTTTCACACTTTAAAATAGAAGGTTTGGATACTTGAAATCTAAAATTTGAAATGGTTACGTATAAAACATAACTTAAGTAATAATTTGAACAGTTATGGTGTAACACCTGAAAGTTAATATCTGAAAGAATAATATAAAGCCCAACCTAGGCGATATCACTTAAAACCTAAAATAAAACGTTTGGAAGTTGATTTTTAAGGCAAATGGCTTTCTTCGAAAAACTTTAAACCTAGAAAATTAATAGGTTTGTAGCCTGAACATAAAGTTAAACGTAATCTGAATAAATAAGAATTAAATCAAAACCTTAAAGCCTAAACTTAAGAATCAAATAAAAGTGTCCCAACTGGAAATGAATTTTCACAACTACATACAATCTGTTAAAACTCGCAACCTAAATCATATACTCTAAACTAGCTTTGTTACCTGGAACCGAAAATCTGAAAAATTGACGTGTAAATCCCAACCTAGGCAATAATTTCAAATTTTATTCTGAAATTAGATGTCTGGATTAAAAATTTAAACTTCAGTATTTCTGTGGTTCAGCCTAAACTAGAAGGTTTTGTTATTTCCATCCGAATTTGCAAAAATATAAATGACCACTAGGTTTGAGCCCCGTAACCTAAAATACTAAAGGATCAGAAATCGAAAATTGTAAATTCTGAAACTTTGGGCCTGAAACCTGATACATGAAAGAATCAAGTAAACAACATCACATAGGCAATCATTTTTGCAGTCATTTAAAGATTTGAAACCTGAAACCTAAGTAATCTATAACTGTTTGTACCGTAAACCTAAAATTAGAAAGAAATCAAATCTAAAACACAACCTGGGCAACAATTCTCACAATAATTGTATGAAACTAAAGTTTTTAAACGAAAATTGTACAATTTGACATATAAAACCTAAATAGTCTCGAGCTATTCGAAAATAGAAATATAAATTCAAAATTGTCACTTTTTAAACGTGAAATTGAAATAATTTTTACTTATATGTATCTTCAAAACCTGAAATTCGAAAAAACCAAATGTAAAGCACAGCCTAGGCAATATTTTTTATAATTGTAATAAGAAATTGAAAAAAATTAAAACACAACCTAGGCAATTATTTTTATAATTTTTCTCTAAAGTTAGTAACCTTACGCTAAATTTTGAACTCTGGAAGAAGGAAATGTGCTATAAGTTAAGTTTTAAGATTGTTGAAATCTAAATAATTCAACGTACTGGCAACCTAAAACCTAAAATAAAATGTTCGAAACTTGATTTTTAAGATAAAAGGCTTTCTTCCAAAAGCTAAACCTAGAGAATTACTCCGTTTGTAACCTGACACAAAACGTTAAACGTAATCTGGATTAGTAAAAACCTTAAAACCTAAACTTAAGAGGTATAAGCTGTTGAAACTCGGAACCTAAATCGGATGCTCTAAACTATGCAACCTGAAATCTAATAAGTGCCACAGTTGGAAAACCTAAAACAAGAAGTTATGGTGTAATGTGAGTAACAGTCTCAACCTTGAATCTTGAAACCTAAACAGTGGCAGCCCGGCAACCTAAAACCAAAAAGTTTGTTGTATTTTAAAACAATAAAGATGAAATTTTAAACATGAGACTTAATTTTAGAACAATAAAATCTAAACACTATTAAAATTTGACAGCCTAAAATAAATAGTTTTTTTTTAATTAAAATTTTGAATTTTGAAACCTGAAGCCTAAATAATTCTCAGTATCAGTTTTTCAACTTAAAGTGGAAAGATTTGAAGGCTCAAATTAGTCTCTCGCTTCGCAGTTTAAAATAAAAAGTTCTGAAACCTAAAACCTAAAATCTGAAATGCTGGCATATAAAACACAACCTAGGGAGTAGTTTGAAGAATCATAATGTGAAACTGAACATATAATCCCTAAATAATAAATTTTAAAACTTAGATGCTAGATAATTTTCAATTTCAGAATTTTGAATTAAGTTTTTAAACCTGAAACCTAAACACTGAAAGAATGAATTTGAATAGTTATGTCATTTATTCAAAAAATTCAATGTAAGGAGTTTACAGAATGTTCAAAAACTAAGAAAAAGATATCAGTGGCTGTAATATGATCAATACGATGCGTGTGTATAACTGGTTGCCTATCTCGCGCCACTCCAAAAAAGTGTATAAAAACAATTTCATGCTTTTATTTACAATGAAATACGTTTTAAAATGGTGACAAATATGTTCAGAACAGTTAAGTTTGTACAAGCTAAGAAAAAAACAGCCAAACGCTATCTTCAGCTTCTTAACAATCGCATTCACTTCCGGTCGAGACAACTTTGTCGTCGTTGTCGCACAAAAGCCTCAGTTTCTGAAAAATATGAGTTTTCGTACCGCTTCTTGATCTCCGATTTCATGTATGCCGTAGCTGTTTTCGGTGCCGTGGGAGTTGCGTACAATGTTTTTTCTACGGTGTACTACGCTCGTTCGGTGGGAGGACTTAGAGGAACTCGGTTTTTGCACCGGAGTTGGGAGACTGGAAATAATTCGTAGATGTAGAGTTAGACAGGATGTGGTCATGTTTGTCGTGTTTTGTTTTTTAAGGAAGGTTTATCAGCAGGATAAAGTTATTTATGTTTTCTTATAAACATTGATAGAAAATAACAAATTATATTTGACTGTGAAAGAGTGGGATTCTGAAAATTTTCAGAATTTCAGTAATCTCCCAAAACGTCAAAAAAATCTAAAAATTTCCGGGTTTTTTTGCACTTATCACTCTGTCTCTAAAAGTTTTGAATATGCAATTAAAAACAAGACTGCATTATGCGAAAATCATCATAATTAAGTTATTAAATGCAGTAAACAAAAATAATTCTTTTCCACAGATCAAACGTGTTCCCAGAGGTAAACCAGTTTTTTCCAAAAAGTATAAAATAACCCCGCACATTTCTGCGTCCTTAGTTGACGATTTATCTCCACGAACATGATTTTAAAAATCGTTTTTTTGGCCATCTTGGCACTGAGTGACGGTGTTAAAATCCGTGAGTTTTTCCAACAAAACCATCAGAGTCATAACTTCGAATTTCAGCGAGCAGTTTGAAGAAGTGCAACAGGAAAGATGCGAATTTCAAAGAGTGTCTGTTGGAGGCGGTCCAGGACGTGTTCACAAAGTCTCCCATCAAAGAAATCGGGTACCCAGCATGGGACCCTCTGGACATCCCATCTATGGTCATCGACGCGGGCACGGGGCCCGTAGGCTTCCAACAAAACTACAAGGATATCAAGTTGACTGGCCTTTCAAAAGCAAAGTGTTCTTCTATAGAGTACGTTTTTTGTCCGTTTTTCTTTTTAATTTTTTCTTTCTTTTTGTAGTTTCAACGCCGACGACAAGACCTTCACTTTCGACTGTAGTGCGGATCTCATCGTTTTGGAGTTCCAGTACGAAGTCACCGGAAAAATTCTTGTACTTCCGATCAATGGAAAAGGTCCAGGTTCCATTAGTCTAAGTATTACAGCTCAAAAAAAATTTGTGATCAATTTCACCGATGTTTTTTTTTAGTTGAACCCACCATCCGCTTAGTTTTCAATCTGGAGGAGTTCGACAAAAAGGGCAAAAAACACTACAAAGTTGCCAGTCAGAAGATGAATTTGGCTCCGAAATTGATTAAATTCAAGCTGGATAATCTTTTTGATGGTGATAAGACTCTGGGTGATAATATCAATCAAGTTTTGAATGATAACTGGGCTGAAGTTTACGCCGACGTGAAAAAGAGTTATGAGGAAGCTTTTGGGAAGATTTTCGCTGCCGTGGCGAATGGAGTTTTCGGGAAAGTTTCGGTGGAGGAGCTTTTTGGTGATGCTTAAATTGTATTTGATAGTTTGAAAATAAATTATTGTTTTGTCACAGATTAATTGAGTTTATTTCTAATTGAAAATTTGGTATTGTGGTACCTGCATGATGGGACTCCTACTCATTACGCACGCCAAGTCGCTACTTGGATGAACGAGAGATTGGATAAGTCGACGAACTGTCTTATGGCCTCCCCGTTCACCTGACCTAAATTCCGTTTCAGGGGAGAAATTTCCTCTGGTTTCTTCCTCAGTGCTTCCGCTATCTTTCAAGCTGGTTGGTCTTCTTCGATAATTTGTTCCATTTTTTATTTAAATTTTTAATTTCCAATTTTAAGAATTAAAAAAAGTGTGCAAAACGTCCAAAATATCAAATCTTTTGATTTTGTGATATTCCCAGAAGCTGTAAAATTTCAAGTATCAAATAAATAAAAAAAAAATTGCAATCTACATATAACCAAATCACAAATGAATTAATAATTTCGAATGCGTAAAGTTTTACAACGTTTAAAGTTTCTGCAATTTCAAAAAATTTCAGTTTTCCAAACCATTTGAAAGTATAAAAACTAAAACAAAAAAATAATTCTAGAAAAAAAAACAAAAAAACTACAAAATTTCAAAATATGTCAAGGTCCTCATTTGTCTGTGCGTGTTTTTGGAATTTAGAAAAATTCTTTTAAATTTCAAAAAAAAATGTAGCACTTCAAAAAGTTCTTAAAATTTCTCTTTTTTTTTTTCATTCTAGTCACTACATCACAACTCGAATAAAATTTTTGAAAAGGCTAAAATATTTCAGATCCCTATATATCTATAGATATATTTTAATTTTTTTCAGTTTCGTAGATACTGTAAAATTGTCATATTCTTGAAATTCCAAGATTTCTGAAATCTCTCCGAAATTTTTGCAACCTCAGAACTATTCAAAATTTTCAAAAACTAAAAAAATAAAAATCAAAAAACAATTTTTAAATTTTTAGAGCTTTTAAATTTTCTGAACTCTTCGAAATTTGTATTTTTAAAATTTCGAAAATTTTCCAAGATCCAAAATTTTGAACTACTTGAAAATTTTTAAAACATTCTGATCGGTGGCAACTCAAAGAGCTTTAAAATTTTAATCTACATAATTTGTATTTTTTGCCAAAAATTATATATAAAATTTTTAGAAAATGTAAGATCTAAAAACTAAAATTTCAAAATTTTCAAAAAGCTAGAAACGTGTAAAATCAAAATACAATTTAAAGAAACCGTTGATATTTTAACAAGTTTTAAATTTTTAGAGCTTTTGAATTTTCTGAACTCTTCGAAATTTGTATTTTTAAAATTTCGAAAATTTTTCAAGATCCAAAATTTTGAACTACTTGAAATTTTTTTAAAACATTCTGATCGGTGGCAACTCAAAGAGCTTCAAAATTTTAATCTACATAATTTGTATTTTTTTGCCAAAAATTATATATAAAACTTTTAGAAAATGTAAGATCTAAAAACTAAAATTTCAAAATTTTCAAAAAGCTAGAAACGTGTGAAATCAAAATACAATTTAAAAAAACTGTTGATATTTTAACAAGTTTTAAATTTTTAGAGCTTTTAAATTTTCTGAACTTTTTGAAATTTATATTTTTTAAATTTCGAAAATTTTTCAAGATCCAAAATTTTGAACTACTTGAAATTTTTTTAAAACATTCTGATCGGTGGCAACTCAAAGAGCTTCAAAATTTTAATTTACATAATTTGTATTTTTTTGCCAAAAATTATATATAAAACTTTTAGAAAATGTAAGATCTAAAAACTAAAATTTCAAAATTTTCAAAAAGCTAGAAACGTGTGAAATCAAAATACAATTTAAAGAAACTGTTGAAATTTTAACAAGTTTTAAATTTTTAGAGCTTTTAAATTTTCTGAACTCTTTGAAATTTATATTTTTAAAATTTCGAAAATTTTCCAAGATCCAAAATTTTGAACTACTTGAAAATCTTTAAAACATTCTGATCGGTGGCAACTCAAAGAGCTTTAAAATTTTAATCTACATAATTTGTATTTTTTTGCCAAAAATTATATATAAAATTTTTTAAAAATGTAAGATTTAAAAACTAAAATTTCAAAATTTTCAAAAAGCTAGAAACGTGTAAAATCAAAATACAATTTAAAGAAACTGTTGAAATTTTAACAAGTTTGAAATTTTTAGAGCTTGTAAAATTTTTATTCTCTAAACTCTTCAAAATTTGTAAAATTTTCCAAAATCCAAAATTTTGACCTACTTGAAAATCTTTAACATATTCTAATCTGTGGCAACTCGAGAAGTTCCAAGATTTTAATTCGCATAATTTTTTGTCAAAAACCATTATAAAATTTCTGGAAAATCTAAGATTTAAATTCTAAAATTACAAAATCTGAACCCCTAAAATATAATAAAAAATCAAAATCTGAGATTTTAGATTTTAGTACCTACAAAACACAACCCGAATAAAAAATTTTGGGAAGACTAAAATATTTCAAATCTTTGGTTTCAAAATATAAACATATTTTAATTTTTTCCAATTTATCTTCCTGAAAATTGTCATGTTCCTGAAATTCCAAGCCTTCTGAGATTTTTCCAAAATTTCTGCAACCTCACAACACCTACTCTTCTAAAATATTAAAAATTTCGTTGACACGCCAAAAAAATAAAATTTTGAAAATTTGAATAAATGGAGTTTTGAAAATCATTAAAAATCGAAGTAGACGTCTTAAAATATTGGAAATTTGCAAAGATCTAGTTTCCAGTTTTTGAAATTTCCTTCGAAATAAAATAAAAAAAAGACCAAAAAAATTTATTAAGGTAAAACTAAAACTATCAATAAAAATCGTCCCCGAACCAATGATTGATTTTTACTCAATCAAACGACGAACTAAGCATCCCCAAAAAGCTCCTCAACCGAAACCTTCCTAAAAATCGCATTGGCAATGCCGGTACCAACATCCCCAATAGCTCCTTCGTACCCTTTTTGGACATCCGCGTAAACTTCAGCCCAGTTATCATTCAAAACTTGATTGATATTATCACCAAGCGCCTTATCACCGTTGAAGAGATTTTCAAACTTGAATTTAATCGATTTCGGCACCATATGCAAATCATAACTGCCGACTTTAAAATGTTTTTTGCCTTTTTTGTCGAACTCTTCGAGGTTCAGAACCAAGTGAACTGTAGGCTCAACTGGAAAAAAAAAACGTGAGACTTAGAAAAAAATATCTTAGGAGCTCCAATACTTATATCGATGGAACCTGGACCTTTTCCATAGATCGGAAACAAGAGAATTTTCCCGTTGAAATCGTACTCAAACTCAAAAAGAACCTCCGAGACGCCGCAGTCAAAGGTGAAGGTCTTGGCGTCAGCGTCGAAACTGTAAAAACGAAGAAGAAGAATGAAAGAGAAGAAACGGACAAAAAACGTACTCAATAGAGGAACACTTCACTTTAGAGAGTCCTGTAATTTTTATGTTCTTGTAGTTTTGCTGGAAGTTGACGGCCCTCGTGCCTGCTCCGATGACCAGCGACGGGATATCCAGGGGGTCTATTAACGGATACCCGATCTCCTTAACGGGGGACCTCGTTAACGCCCCGTGGATCGCCTCAAACAGACACTGCTTGAAATTCGCGTCTTTCCTGTTGCACTTCTTCAAACTGCTCGCTGAAATTCAAAATTGTCACCTCTGGAAATCCCTCTTGAAAAACTTACGAATCTCAACGCTGGCGCTCAGTGCCAAAACGGCGAAAAAAAACAGTTTCAAAGTCATACTGGTTGACAAAAATGTGTGTTTTGTCTTCTGGAAAAAACTGGCTCACCTTTGGGAATTTCGATGAATTTATTGGTTTAATTATAACTTTTTTGCGTCAAGGAGAGAAATAAAGACAATTGAGGTGAACAGGAAAGTTTTATTGTTGGAGAAAAAAACGAACTGTAGATTGTGGGCAAGTTTTACAAAGAATTTGCGTCAGTTGTTATTACGATTAACTGAGATAAGAAGTCCGACATGTTTTTGCCATTATGATAGAAAAAGTTGTGATTCAAAGTCAAAGTCAAATTGCTAAAAGTGGTCTCTTGGAAAAACACAAAGTAGGCGGAGTTGTTAATTTTGAAGCTTTAAAAGAAGACCAAAAATCAGGCAACGGCTTTACCACGTTGTAAAATACCGGTTCTCGTCCGATCACCGGTCAAGACCAAAAAATTGGAAGAAAAAATAAAAATCTGTGGAATCTGGGCACAAAATTCACAGAGAATGTAAAAAAAAACAAAAAAAATGCAATGAAAATAAAAAATAAATGAAAACATTTCCAAAAATTGAACAATTTTAAGAATTTAAAAATCGTGCCAAAAGTTCAAAAATTTTCAAATATCCAATAAATAAAAAATAAATTATTATTAATTATTATAATTAATAATTTTGAATACGTGAAATTTTCCGTCCAAAATTTTTAGACGTTTAAAAACGATAAAATTTGAAATCCTAGGAAAAAACAAAAAAAATCAAAGTTTTTCGATTTTAAAATTCCTAGTCTAGGCTCTAGTCATGAAATTTTTGGAAAGATAAAATATTTCAGATTTCAGGTTTCAAAATATCTAGAGAAATAATTTATTTTTCTGTAAATTTGTCATATTTTTGAAATTCCAAGATTCTCTCCAAAATTTCTACCACCTTAAAACATCTATTCTTCAAAAATATTCAAAATTTTCAAAAACTCCAAAGTGTGTAAAATCAAAAACTAATTTAAAAAAAATGTTGAGAGTTTTTACATTTTTTGTCTCTAAAGTGTTCGAAATTTGTATTTTTAAAATTTTGAGAATTTTCCAAAATCTAAAATTTTGAACTACTTGAAAATCTTTAAAATATTCTAATCTGTGGCAAGTCCAAGAGTTCTAGAATTTTAATTTGCACTTTTTATCAAAAATCATATAAATTTCTAGAAAATTTAAGATTTAAATACTAAAATTACAACAATTTTTATCTGTAATTTTTCCAAAGTTCGGAACCTCTAAAAGGTAATAAAATAAAAAATCTCGTTTTAAAAAGTCCATAAACCACCAAATTGAATACCTACCTACCCACCTATTTTGAAATTGGATTTGAAATTCAAAAGTTTTTAAAAATGTTTTTTCTATTTTGCGTCGTTACTAGAGCCAGTAAAGCACCCGTTTGGGTTCGTTACTGAGAATTTGGATGCTTTACTACTGGTGTATTTTAGTTTTGTCGCGTTGACAGCATGGTCGTAAAATGTCAACGTCAAATGTCAAAATGTGAATGTGAGAAATGTGTTTAATAACTTGACCTCAATTGTTATGAAATAAATAATATTAAATCATTGCACCCAACCTTGATAAAATTCCCTAAATTCCAAAATTTTATTTCTTTTATATAAAAAGAAATTAAGTGGTGCAAAATAGAAAAAATAGTATAAAACACGCGTTCAGAAAGCTCTTCCAGCACTTGTTTGTTCTTCCACTCCGAGATTTTTAGTTTCAAAATATTTTATTTGGGAAACTATTTCGAACTCAATTAAAAGACATATTTTCAGTTCAAATATTTATAAAGCTTGAAAAAAAACTACTTAAATTTTTTTTTATAAAACTTATATACGACACGAGTTAAAATTTACAGCACGACTGCCGTAGGCAGAACTTCTGTAAAGAACGATTGCTTTTAACTTACATAAACAAGTTTTTTATGCTATTTTTTAATTTCAATATCAAGTGCATTTATTGCAAATACAATCTGTTTGGGTGATTTAGAAAATTTCTAGATTTAGAGTTTGGTAATAGTTTATTAAAAGTTAAATTAAAAACATATCTATAAAGTTATTTCTATACTCGTCTCCATGCGACTCAACAAATACGTAATTAAAACAGTTGAAAAAACACTATTTAAAAAAATTCTGTGTAAAAAGTTGTTCATAAACGTTAATAAAACCAGAAGTAACTATACTAAAATTCATTTCTATCACCACTTTTAGTGTATTTGTTTTAAAATCGACTTGTGTATGTTTGTCTTTACAAAATTTGAGAAATAATCTGTCATGTCATTATAATTTGAGTTTGAAGTTTAAAATCGTTAAGTGGTGTTATCGTAGAACGTACCAGCATGTAGCTATTACCAACCTTAGTTTTTACGAGTGAACCGATACAAGTAATTTCACCTATTCGTTTTTCAGTATTTTTCAACTGCCATATTTGCCGGTAATTAACGTGATGGTCAGTGACCACAACGTGCGAGATCTATGCCACTTGGTCCAGCAGTTTCCCGCCCGATTTAAATTAAAACCAACCGAGTTTATTTTAGGAGATTACACTCCCCACATATCTCTTACCCATGCTCTTAGTTTTTTTAGCTCGTAAATTTAGATGGAATCGTCAAAATTTGAATTTTTGCGCTGTGGCTGTCATTTGTTTATTTACCTGTCAAAACCTAACCTCGAATGGTAATACTCTCAACCTCAATTTCCTTCCGTTTTCACCCCGCTTTTCCTGTTTGCGCACAAGAAAAGCCGCAGACGCGCTTTTATAAATAAAAGCGTAATTTTCCGTTAATAACTTGACATTGATTCTGGGATTTCAACATGGACAGTGCGCTAACAATTTTGTTTTTTTTCTCAAATAGTTTAAAATATATCGACGGTTTTCAGGTATTGACGACGAAGATTTCGTGGAAGAGGTTGTCTGCAACTATTCGGACGTCCAGGAGAATGAAATGAAGAGTTTTGATCTGGGGGATGCTGGAAAAGTGTTGTTGGTGAGACAGAAAGGGAAACTCAGCGCTTTGGGGGCCAAGTGCACCCATTATGGGGCTCCTTTGGCGGAAGGCGCGCTAGGAAGTGGAAGAATACGATGTCAGTGGCACGGGGCTTGTTTCAATGTACTCAACGGAGATATTGAAGATTTCCCAGGTGAGTTGCGATTATAGATAATGAGGGTGAGCGGGGCTTCGCACAGTCATGTAATAAACAATTTTTATGGGAACATCAAAACTACTTAAAATAATTAATATTTATAGCCCCCTTAGGACGCACGTACCAAGGTCGCTAAATTGCAGTTATTAAAACTGGTTGCACTGCATTTTCTGCTATTATGACTGCATCAAATCTACAAATCAAACAAAGGAACATACTTTTTGTTATATAACAGATGAATCGGCGTTTTTACGACCAGGACATGCATTTTCAAATGTTTTATTGATCGCACCGCGTTCAATATCCATTATCAGTTAAATTATCAACATTTTCGTTCTAAGCTGAGCACTTTAAATCAATATCAATTGTAAGTTTTTAATGCTTGCGTGAGTCATTTGTATTTTAGTACTGCAATCAAGTGCAATTATCGCTCCTCTGCCAAGTCGAGGTCACTTTTATTTCTGTTTAATTTATAGTGAAAATGTTTTTATGGTCCCAATTATGCAAATAACTATGACTAATTTAAATCGATGGAATTTTTACATGATCGGATTTGCATCTTGCAACTTTTTTTTGGTGACATTGGTTTTGTCCGGTCGATATGAATGTTTGTTTTTCTTCACAATTTTCGTGGTGAAATTTAAGACTTGAAATTTTCATCATCTCTAGCCTCAAAAAACAAAAAATTGTAAACCTGGGACTTAAAAAACGACTGTCAGGTTTCTCACAATTTTAAATTTTGAAATTAGAAACCTGGGTTAATAATCTCACAGATTTACGGCCTAAAAGGAGTTTTGTTGAAGCCATGGATATAAAGTTTGAAGCCTGAAACCCAAATACTCACTGACTTTGTAACATGAAAGATAAAATTTGGGAAAAAAGGGGGTATTTAACACAACCTAGGCAATAATTTTCACAATCATAATGCTAAATTTGACCAGTAAATCAAAAATTAAAAAACCTAAATGGTCACTAATTTTGTAGTTTGACACCTATAATTTAAACAAATGATGCATAAAGCACCACCTAGGCAATAATTTCTACAGTTATAGTGCAAAATTACTAAAAATCTAAATCGCAAATTGTAAGTTTTGAAACCTGAAACCTAAATTCTGTTTCACAGTTAAAAAAGCAAAGTTTTACAACCTCAAACTTAACATATGAAAGAATGACGTCTAAAGCACAACCTAGACAGTGCAACCTGAAACCTAAAATAGGAAGGTTTGATTTTTGTGATTAATGTGTCTCAAAACTTTACACCTAGAAAATTAGAATTGAAAATTGTAAATTTTGAAACCTGAAACCTAAATATTTCCCAGTTTTACGGTTTAAATTGAAAGTTTTACAACCCGAAATTTAAATAATTTTACGGTTTGATAGCCTAAAGGTTGTGAGATTTGAAACATCAGTAATTGATAGGTTTGTATTTTAAACCAGAAATTTTAAGTTCCAAGCCGTGTTTATAAAGCTTAAAGCCTAAAAAATAGATTTAAATTTGGAAACCTGGAACCTATGATTCTATTTTGATCACCTAAAACATTTTTTCTTATACCAAAGTTTAACCGAAGATTGTGAACTTTGAAACCTGAAACCTAAAGTTTGAAATAAACAAAAAACCTAAAAGAAGTTTGAGCCTAGAAACCTTAGATCTAAAAAAATGCGACAGTTTTAAGAAAAAAATGGATTTAAAACTTCTACCGTAAATAATGAAAAATTTCAGCCTAGATTGGTAGGAAAACGAGTCACAACCTAGAGACAGCGAAACCTGAATTACAATGAATGGACAGTAGTAGTAAAAAAATTTTTATTTCCCAGATCTTCAAGTTAGATATACAAAAAGCAGCTAAAATTTTTGATATTCGATCCGAAATCGCAGTTTTAAACCTGAAACTCAAGATTTGAACGAAATTACAACCTGAAACCTAGATAATAGATTTGTAGCCTAACGTAGGAATTGTGTTTGGAATTACCAAACTGGAACCCTAAAAACTAAAATCTTAGAATATAATAGAATCAAGTCTGAAAGGTAAAAAACCTAGGTAATTAAATAGTTTGTACATTTATTAATATTTTGAAACCTGAATAAAAAAATGTGAAACCTGCAACCTAAATAATTTGAGATTTCGCCAATCGTAAAAATGCAATTTAAATTGTATTCTGAATAAATTATTGAAACCTAGATAATTAATTGATTAATAAGTTTGAAACCCAAAGCACGAAAAAATTAAGTTGAAAAATCAAACCTAGGCAACCTAAAAACCTAAAGCTTAAAGAGAATGAAACCTGAATTAAATCGAATAAAGAGAAGAACATTTACATGTTTTTCCTGGTCCTTTGAGCCGGATAGACAAAAATCTCTATGCTCCCTTTTCTCCAGGTCTGGACTCGCTTCCCTGCTACGAAGTATCCGTCGAAAACGGCAATGTCAAAGTCCGTGCTCGCCGTTCCGAACTCTCGACCAACAAACGCATGAAACCCATGGCAAAATCTGACACTCGAAAAAAACAAAACTTCGTAGTTATCGGCGGCGGGCCCTCAGGCGCCGTCTGCGTCGAAACTCTCCGCCAAGAAGGTTTCACCGGCAAAATAATCCTCATTTGCAAGGAAAATTACTTCCCTTACGACCGAATCCTCGTCAGCAAAGCCATGGACTTCGACATCAACAAAGCCCAATTCCGAGACGACAAATTCTACCAAACCAACGGAATCGAAGTCCTCAAAGGCGTGGAAGCCACCTCTGTCAACGCTGGGAAAAAAACAGTGAGCTTAAGCGACGGCCAGACGATAAATTTCGACAAATTGTACGTGGCGACGGGACTCAAAGCGAACAAGATTAATATCCCAGGGGCGGATTTGAACAATGTCGTCTCGTTACGCAGCTACGACGACGCGCATCGTGTTAATGAGCTAATCCGGCCCGACCTCCATGTCGTGGTGCTCGGCTCGAGTTTCATCGCCCTCGAAGCAGCGGCGTACCTCAAAGAAAAAGGTGTGGAAAACGTGACGATCGTGGGACGGGGCACGGTACCTTTCAAGCCGTTTTTGGGGGAGATGATCGGGGGGGCTTTTAAAAAACTCTTCGAAGAGAAGGGAATCACTTTTATTAGCAACTCGGGGCTGAAACGCTGCTTAGACGATGGGAGTGGGAAAGTCGGGAAAGTGGAGTTGGTCGATGGGACCATCATGGAGGCGAACCTCGTAATCATGGGCGTAGGGGGCACCTGCCTCACCGACTTCCTCAAAGATTCCGGGATTGAATTACGCTCAGGTGGTACCATCGAAGTCAACGAGTACTTACAGAGCAACAATTCGAACGTGTACGTCGGGGGCGACATAGCCTACGCCCCCGTATGGTCCCATAACAATAGAAAAGCGACGATAGGCCATTACTCCCTTGCTCAGTACCACGGGAAAATAGCAGCGTTGAACATGATCGGAAAAAAGAGAAAACTAAAAGCTGTGCCTTACTTCTGGACAAGACTGTTTGGGATCGGATTGAGATATGCCGGTCATGGAGGCTTTAATGATATTATTTATATAGGCGACGTGGAAAAACTCAAATTTGTTGCTTATTTTCTGGACGGTGACGAAGTGATCGCCGGGGCGTCAGTCTCGTGGGATCCCATCGTCTCCCAGTTCGCCGAGATTTTAGCCCAAGGGAAGAAACTCCATCGCAAAGACGTGGAAGGAGACGATGAGTTTCATTGGACCCACAAGTTGCACTCTTAACAAAATTGGCTGTGATTAAGTTGAAGTTACACAGTATTGTATATTTTTTACTGCTGCATTTTGCATATTTTATAGATTTGTTGCACAATAAACGAGTGTCGTTTACATTATTTTGTTTACAACCAAGTTCCAGGATTCAACCTAGCAACAAGAATCGAATATTGTGAATTTTTGAAACCAAAGCCTAGATAATTGTTTCACAACTTAAATGGAAAGATTAGAAACCTGAAATCTTAATTCTATAATTATTTTATATAAAACACAACCTAGGCAATAGTCTGTATAGTTACAATTTGAAACTGGACATCAAAATCGCAATTATAAATTTTTAAACCTGAAACCTAAATTATGTTTCACAACACGAAAATGAAAAAACATAAAACAACCCCGCAATGCCACCTAAAACACAAAGTTGGAACTCGAAAACCTAAAACGTAGATAATCCTACAGTTCGGAAACCAAAGTACAATTGCAAATTTACTTATAGACTTAGGGGGTGTAAGCCTAAATAACTAAAGGTTGTAAACCTAAAACACGAAAATATGACAAAATTGAAACCTGAAACCTAACTAAAACTTTATTTGCTTTTATCACACATACACTACTTTATTTACAATCTAATCCCAGGCTTCCTTATACCTCAAGTGTCCCAAAACCGACTCTACAGTAATATTCTCCTTAAAATCTTTCTTCTTTGTAATTATATTAAGCAGATTTTGTTCATTCTTGCCCAACGCTCGCGCATGCCCCGACGATTGTTCCTACAATAAAAAAGGCGTCATGGGGGCTCCAGGAGGCTACCACACTCACCGGAGTCAGATAAGGATGTCTCAACAAAAACATATTCTTTTCTTCGATCGCAAACTCGTTACGAAGCTTCACAACATCGCGAATCGTCACCGGTTTACTGAGGCGGTTTTTACCTCGCCAAATGTGGCCATTGGGCATGTGCTTCCGGCGGCAGAGCGCTTGAAAGAGGCGCATTTTCGAAAATAACCTAACTTTTTGACGATAACCTCACTCTTTGATAGGGTACAAACTGTGTTACTAGTGGTGTAGGATTGCCAATCCCTACAAATCAAAGTTACTAATTCCAAGAACTCGACTTTTGAGCGAGAGCATCCTGAGTTTCACAAACCCGCCCAGAATCAACAAAAATGATTATAAAACGATCATTCCCGTAACGAGAAATCAGTTTTTCCAAGTGATTGCGTCCTGTCTCTATCGCACGCCCCGTCAACATAACCCTACTTTTCCATTCTTACAATGACAAACTTATTTGTCACAGTCGGCCTCCGGCTCTTGTCGACCCCTAAAAGCCCATCGTTCAAGCTCCAGGCGGTGTTTCTAAGCCACTCTTTGCGTAACCCTGCGAATTTCGCCAAAAACCGCCCGCATTTGACATGCACACCTAACCTCACTTTTCCACGTTTGAAACTTTTCTCTAGTTCCCCCGGCATCCAGGACAACATATCCGCTCTCCAGTTGAAACGGAGGCTCATTCGCAAGAAGAAGATCCTAGAGGATGAAGTCCAGACGCCCCCAGGAGTCTACAACGTGGTAGCTTACGCCACCGCTGAAGAGTACAACTTGGAGCGCCTCGTTCAGGGGCTAAAGAAGCTAGATTTGTACGAGCCCCGAGAAATCAAAAACACATCCGATGTGGTTCACGCCGTGGCTAAAATCCAAGTGGACCAAGAGCCTAGAGAGATTTTTTTCTTCCGAGAAGGAAGTGTGGTTTTCTGGAATGTTACAGACTTGGAAAGTAGCAACGTTTTGGAGTTCCTGAGAGAGTTCGAGTTTGATTGTTACTCGGAGAGCATGGTGCATGAAGAGAGTGAGAAGATGACGTACAGACATCAGTTAGAAAACGCGCCGAGTTCTCTAGCCAAGGACGGGGACCTCCTAGTGACCACGGTTGAAAACGAAATGACTTTAGATAAGTACACTTTTTCCAACGCGATGTCTTTATCAGTGAAGTTGGCGATATGGGAAGCCTCCCTCGAAAAATACATAGATACTATAGAATTTGTGACAGAAGATCTGAAAAAGGGGAACAAGATCAAAATGTCTCGGGAAGAAGTGCTCAGAAAACACGGAGAGTTGTTCGCTCTGAGACACCTGATCAACCTCAGCTCGGATTTATTAGACACGCCCGATTTCTACTGGGAGAATGAGCAGTTGGAGGCTTTGTATCTCCAAGTTTGTAACTATTTCGCTATAGCTAAGAGGACGAGAGTGAGTTTTGAGTGCTATTAAAGAGTTACCTTTAACTCAGTTTTCAGGTTATGAACGAGAAAATCAATCATTGCGTGGAGTTAATTGAACTTCTATCGACACATTTGAGTGATAAGCATCATATAAGACTGGAATGGATGATAATAGTGCTCATTATGGTGGAGGTGGCGTTCGAAACGATCCATTATATTGACAGGTTTATGTCATAACTTCAAATTTTGTATTTGTTGATTATTGGAAAGTAGAATTAAGAGAAATAAAGTATTTTTTAGTAATTGTGGTTATGTTAGAAAGATTTAATCTGGAATTGACGTGTGTTCCCAAAAAATAGAAAACACTTCAGTGGCTTCAATGTGATCAATGCGATGTGTGTGTATAACTGGTTGCCTACCTCGCGCCATTCTAACCTCAAAAAAATGTATTCAAACAAATTCGTGCGTTTATTTACAAAAAACTTGATTTCCATCTGCCTTCATCTCTCTTCAAAAAACTCCTCGATCCACTCATCTCGACACGCTACCAAAAGTTTATTAAAATCGGGAACTTCCACCGGCAAATTTGTTATTTCCCCACATAACAACTTCACCAACACCTCCGAAAAATGGTGACAATTGTGCTCAACTGCGTTAAATTTGTACGGCCTGTGAAAAAAACTCTCAGAAACTCAGAAAAAAACTCCCTGTAAAAATACCCACAGCCAAGCACTCTCTTTCTTCAGCTTCTTAACAACCGCGTCCACTTCCGGCCTAGACAACGTTGTTTTTCCTACGATGTGAATGCGACTGACGGCCTCCTCGAAGTCTTCGTTGTCGCACAAAGGTCGCAGTTTCTAAAAAAAAATGATTAAAAGAGGAAAATTTTTGTGTTTCCGTACCGGTTCTTGTTCTTCGATTCCATGTTCTCCGTAGCTGTATTCGGTGCCGTGGACAACAACGCTCGTGTGTAGAATACCTAGGGGGAGTTGAGTACAATGCTTTTTCTACAGTGTACTTACGTTCGTCCGGTGGGAGGACTTGGAGGAATTCGGTTTTGCACCAGAGTTGAGAGTCTGGAGATAGTTCGTAAATGTAGAGTTGAACGGGATGGGTTAACATTGTTGTGACCTTGTTTCCAGTGTTGTTTTTTAAGGAGGTCTTATCAGTAAGATAAAGTTGTTTGTGATTTTCGAATAAATATTTATGGAAAATTATTGATAAAGTTATGCAACCAAAAATATTAGCGTGTAAAAGAGTTCTCGAAATTTAAACTTTCCAAGTTGCAATTTTCCGGAAGTTTTAAAGCTCTGAAACATCTCAAATGTTAAAAACGTCGAATTGTAAAAACTTTAAAATCTCACAGTTCCGAGAAATCAAAATTTTTGAGATCTGCAAAATGTCAAAATGTCTTGATCTCAAACAAATCTATAATCTCTAAAAATCTCAAGAAATCTGAAAACGTTTCATACACAGAATGGACCAAGAATGCGTAATCGCTCCCTATTTAATATATTGACATAGTGATCTAGTAGCATTAGTAGTAAAAATCATTTGTTTTGGAAAACGTATGTCGCATTATTAACAGACATAACCTTACTATTAAATGACAGCAAGGCTTGAGTAATCACAACAACGGAAATAACTCCTGAAAAGAACTAATTTTTATAAAAAAGTAAAAAAAAACGCAAATACACACGAGTGTGATCACAAGAAACCCAATTAGACAAAAATAAGATCAACAGTTCAAGTTGACAGTCGACGGAAAGAATGATGAATGAATGACATTACGACATGCCTCCATGCAAACAAAAAAATCCACAGGTAATGCTATTAGAATCTTACATGAACACACTATAGTAATAGTGCACGTTTTAAAAATATTTTATATATACAGAATGTCCGTATACAGAGTGGTTTTGCTAAACATAAAATTTTATATTTTTACATTATAATTAATTTTTTTTAATGGAAGACTATTTTTGTTTATTCGTGTGAAAAGGATGGCGATTATTTTATTTACATGAAAATTTGTTAGTTTTTGCAAGTAGGCTGCTGTGAGTGCTGCAATGAAACTGATAAGAGAAATGATATAGTGCTATTCTACTTCTTAATTACTAAAAAAAATTAATTCTCGTTTTGTATAGTTTATTTTATTTTACAGCACTGACGGTAGCCTACTAATATATATAATAGTATTAATAATGTAATAACATATATAGCTAATATATATCTTTGTAAATTATTCTTTTTTTGTTAATCTTGAGTTGCAAATTTGTCAGAAAATATTCATGGCCGACTTCGATGTGATTTTTCAAATGTCCGCTTTTTTTGTATAACAAAAAGTTAAATAATTTCGAACGGAAAAAATTGAACCTTTAGTAAAATGTACAAAGTTCTAAGATTTTTTTGGATAGAAACTGGTAATTACCGCTTAGTATACGGACATCCTGTATATATATATATATATATATATATATATATTTGAATATATGGACTTCTTGTATACTAAAAAATATTTTTAAAATGTGCACCATAAATACACGTACTGGACGTCAAAAATTGCATGTCACCATATTAAATATAAAAAAAGGCTTTTTTACACTAATTTTGTAAACCTTCAAAAGTTCCAAGTATTTAGATAAAAACAAGTCCGCATCACGCATTGTCATAATGAACCAATTAAATGCAGTAAACTAAAATTATTGTCTTCCACAGAAAAGACGTGTCCCCAAAGGTTAACCAGTTTCGTCTATCTAAAAGGTATAAAAGAAATCGCAAATTTCTTCCAATTCAGTTAATAATTTCTCTCCACGAACATGACTTCAAAACTTGTTTTTTTTGCCGTTTTGGCTTTGAGCACCTGCGCTGAGATCCGTAAGTTTTCCTAGAAGAATCTTCAGAAATCATAACTGCGATTTCAGCGAGCAATCTGAAAAAGTGCAGCAGAAAAGACGCGGATTTCAAAAAGTGTCTCTTGGAGGCGATCCAAGAGGCGTTCGCGAAGTCCCCCATTAAAGAAATCGGTTTCTCATCGTGGGACCCCCTGGACATACCGTCTCTGGTGATCGGAGCGGGCACGGGCCCCGTGGGCTTCCAGCAAAATTTCAAGAACATGAAGATGACGGGACTCTCAAAACTGAAGTGTTCTTCTATTGAGTACGTTTTTTCGTCCGTTTTTTTCTTTTTTATTTCATTTTTTTTTTCGCAGTTTCAACGCTGAGGCTAAGACCTTCGCTTTTGACTGTGGCGCCCCTTTGATCGTTTTGGAGTTCCACTATGAAATCAACGGGAAAATTCTCGTGCTTCCGATCTATGGAAAAGGGCCGGGTTCTATCACTCTAAGTACTACCACTACGAAAAATGTTGTGAGAAATTTCATGCTTTTTTTTCTTTCAGTTGACCCCACCATCCGCTTAGTTTTCAATCTGGAGGAGTTCGACAAAAAGGGCAAAAAACACTACAAAGTTGCCAGTCAGAAGATGAATTTGGCTCCGAAATTGATTAAATTCAAGCTGGATAATCTTTTTGATGGTGATAAGGCTCTAGGTGATAATATCAATCAAGTTTTGAATGATAACTGGGCTGAAGTTTACCTGGACGTCCAAAAAAGTTATGAGGAGGCTTTTGGAAAAATTTTTGGGGCCGTGGCGAATGGAGTTTTCGGGAAAGTTTCGGTTGAGGAGCTTTTTAGTGATGCTTAGATTTCGTTCGTTGACTGATAATAAATTATTGTTAATATATTGATAGGTGATAATTTCCAAAACAAGTAGATTAGTTTAAGTTTTTATCAAATAAAACAAACAAAAATTTTTATTGATTTTTTGCTTCTTTTTTTTTGTTTTCATTGTTGTCTGTTGGAGTTTTATTTATTTTATTTTTCTTTTCAACTTTTTTTGACCGGACCATTTTTTTTTTGATTTTGAATTGAAAAGTACTTTTTCAAATTTTCATTTTTTTAGAATTCTAGCGCTCTTTGACTATGTAAATCAAAATTTTGAATTTTCTGAAAATATTTTCAGATTCTATCAATAATTTTCAAGATTTCGTATTTTCTGAGACCCATTTTTACTTATTGAAAATTCTAAAAAAATCTAACCTCCCTATAAAATTTTATAAGTTGTCAAAATTTCACTGAAGGTGCTCCGTTTTTTTCCAAAGTGTAGTAATTTTTTTTAGTGTTTCTTAATTTTTTAGGTGCGTAGGTTAAAATTTTAAAAATCGTCTCCAAAAATTCGCAGTACATCTTTTTTTTTACATTTAAAATTTTTAATTAGGTGCGAGCTTATGGACTTGAAATTTTATAAATTTTGGAAATTCACACAAATTAATTTTTTCAAATTTTAGTACTTTTAAAACACGTCTGTTTAAACCACCAAAAAGTAGCATCATTATCATCATCTATCTAAAATTTTACAAATAATAAAAAATATATAAAATTAAAAAGAATTCAATCCAAACTGATAAAATCTTAGATCTTTTTTTCAAAATTTTTGGAATTTATAGAATCTTCAGAATTTGTGGTGTTTCAAAAAGCTGTACAAGCTTAACTCAAATTAAAAAAAATGCAAGTAAGATAGTGACCTTGTCTTTTTGAACTTTTTGAAAATTTCCAAAATTCTGAAAAAATACTGATTTGGCTTCACTAGACTTTTTAATTTATCAAAAATTGAAAATTTTAATATATGCATGTAAATTCAAATATAATTTTTTTAAACTCTGACATCGTATTAATTTATAAATGTAAAGAATCAATCATGTAAAATATTTTTGGCACTTTTCACTCAAAAAATTTCCGAAATTTACAAAATTTACACATTTTTCTAAAATTCGAGAAATTCATTAACGTCGAATTCTCAAAAAACTGCAAGTTTTAAAAATAAACGTAGAAGATTAAAAAATTTACAGAGAAAAAATAAACTTTTTGAAGTATTTGAATTCTTGTTGTAACAGATCTAAAAAAAAAATTTTGAAAATTTGTATAAATATCTTCGCAGTTTTAGAAGTTCATAAAAAACGAAGTAGACTTCTGAAAATATTGGGAATTTGCAAAGATCCGCTTTTCTAAACTTTGAAAATAAAAATATGAGTGTTTTAAAATTTTGAAAAATTTCTCCAAAAATTCGCTCTTTTTAATTTTTTCTTAACACATTTAAAAAATTATTACGTGCGACCTTCTACAGTTTAAATTAGAAATAAATATAAAATAAATCGAAATCTAAATATAAATCTTGAAAATTTATACAATTTTTGTTTTTCAAATTTCAGAACTTTTAAAACATATTTTGCAAAACTTTTTTCCTTTCAGCGTTAATTTTTCTACACATTTTTTAATTTTTAAACACCAAAAAGTAGCAAATTTTACAAGACGTTAAAAATCTTGCAGTTAAATGTTTGCCATTTTTCAACCAAAAAATCTCTGGAATTTACAAAATTTCAATAATCTAGTAATTATCTGAAAACTGGAAGAATTTTGAGGATGCCAACAATACAAAAATTTAAATAATTAAAAAAAGCAAAAAATTGATTTTAATCAGGTTAAAAAAAGTCTAATCTGAAATCATCATCATCATCATCATCATGAGCAGCATCATCATCTATATAAAATTTTACAAATAATTCAAATAAATAGAAAAAGTAAAAATAATTTAATACAAACTCAAAAAAAATCCTAAATCTTTTCCTATAAACTTCAAAATTTCTAGAATCTTCAAAACGTGTGAAATTTCAAAAAACTGTATAATCTTAACTCAAATTCAAAAAAAGAAATGCAAATAAGATAGTGACCTTGACATTTTTTTTTTGAAAGTTTCCAAAATTCTGAAAATTTTGGCTTCCCTAGACTTCCCAATCAACTTCAATTCTGAAATCATCATCATCATCATCAATCTAAAATTCTACAAATAATTCAAAAAATAGAGGGTAATAAGAATTTAATACAAACTCAAAAAAATCTTAGACCTTTTCCTCCAAATTTTAGAATTTCTAGAATCCTCAGAATTTGTGATATTTCGAAAAACTGTAGTCTTAACTCGAATTAAAAAAAAAATGTAAATAAGATAGTGACCTTGTCATTTTACACCTTTTGGAAGTTTCCAAAATTTTCCAAAAATTACTGACTTGGCTTCGCTAGACTTCTCAAAAATAGAAAATTTGAACATTTAAATTCAAATATATTTTTTTTTTGTAAAATCGTAAAAAAATATATTCTCAATCCTGTAAAATATTTTCACATTTAAAATTCGGCACTTTTCACTCAAAAAATTTTACAAAATTTCAAACTTTACATACATCCTTCTAATGTTTGTCTAATTCTCAAAAAAGCTGTAGAAAAAAAAATAATAAAAAAAATTGGAAATTTGAATAAATACCTTCAGTTTTGACAGTTTATGAAAACGAAGAAGATGTCTTAGAATATTGAAAATTTGCAAAAATCCGCTCCAAACCTCGAAAATAAAATGTTTCCACTTCGAAAGTCTAAAATTTCCTACAAAAAAAAGAAAGAAAAAAAAATTAAGATAAAAATAAAACTAGCATCTAAATCAATTAAAATTCTCCAAATAATTCAAAAAACATAAAAGGTTAAAAGAATTCAGTCCAAACTCAAAAAAAATTTTAGACCATTTTCTCTAAATTTTAGAATTTCTAGAATCTTCCGAATTTGTGGTATTTCGAAGAATTGTAAAATCTTAACTCAAATTAAAAAAGTACGTAAATAAGATAATGACCTTGACATTTTGGACTTTTTAAAACTTTCTAAAATTCCAAAAAAATACTGATTTGGCTTCGCTAGACTTCTCAATTTATCAAAAACTGAAAATTTTAATAAAAGAATGTAAAATCAAATATATTTTTTTAAACTAAATCGTAACATCGTATAAATTTTTGAACGGAAAAGATCTCAATTATGTAAAACATTTTTAAATTTAAAAATTGGCACTTTTCATCCAAAAAATCTCTGAAATTTACAACATTTTAAAAATCTGGTCATTATAAAAGTGAAAGAATTTTAACAACTCAAAAATTTAAATAATTTAGATGAAGCAAAAAATTGATTTCAATCAGATTAAAAAAAAAAACAATTCTGAAATCATCATCATCATCATCATCATCAATCTAAAATTCTACAAATAATTAAAAAAATATAAAAGGTAAAAAGAATTCAATCCAAACTAATAAAATCTTAGATCTTTTCCTCTAAATTTTAGAATCTCTAGAATCTCCAGAATTTGTGATATTTAGAAAAACTGTAGTCTTAGCTCAAATTAAAAAAAATGTAAATAAGATAGTGATATTGTCATTTTGAACTTTTAGAAAATTTCCAAAATTTTCCAAAAATTAGTGACTTGGCTTCGCTAGACATTTCAATTTATCAAAAATAGAAAATTTAATCTTCGATATTTAAATTGATTTTTTTTAACTGTAAAATCGTAAAAAATTATAATCTCAATCCTGTAAATTTTTTTTATATTTAATATTTGGCACTTTTCACTCAAAAAATCTCCCAATTTTACAAAATTCAAACTATAAAATCAAAAATTTTAATTGTCCAAAAAGCTGTAGAAAGCATAAAAAAACATTTAAAAAAAAATGAAAATTTAAATACCTTCCGTTTTGACGGTTTATGAAAAACGAAATAGACGTCTTAGAATATTGGAAATTTGCAAAAATCCGCTCCAAAACTCGAAAATAAAAATCTAAAATTTCCTACAAAAAAAAGAAAGAAAAAAAAATAAGATAAAACTAAAACTAGCATTTAAATCAATTAAAATTCTCCAAATAATTCAAAAAACATAAAAGGTAAAAAGAATTCAGTCCAAACTCAAAAAAAATCTTAGATCTTTTTCTCTGAATTTTAGAATTTCTAGAATCTTCCGAATTTGTGGTATTTCGAAGAATTGTAAAATCTTAACTCAAATTAAAAAAGTATGTAAATAACATAATGACCTTGACATTTTGGACTTTTTGAAAGTTTCCAAAATTCCAAAAAGTTACTGACTTGGCTTCGCTAGACTTCTCAATTTATCTAAAACCGAAAATTTTAATAAAAGAATGTAAAATTAAATATGTTTTTTTAAACTAAATCGTAACATCGTATAAATTTATGAATGGAAAAGATCTCAATCATGTAAAACGTTTTTAAATTTAAAATTTGGCACTTTTCATCCAAAAAATCTCTGAAATTTACATTTCAAAAATCTGGTCATTATAAAAGTGAAAGAATTTTAACAACTCAAAAATCTAAATAATTTAAATGAAGTAAAAATTTGTTTTCAATCAGATTAAAAAAAAAATCTGAAATCATCATCATCATCAATCTAAAATTCTACATAATAATTAAAAAAATATAAAAGCTAAAAAAAATTCATTCCAAACTAATAAAATCTTAGATCTTTTCCTCTAAATTTTAGAATCTCTAGAATCTCTCACTCAAAAAATCTCCCAATTTTACAAAATTCAAACTATAAAATCAAAAATTTTAATTCTCAAGAAAGCTGTAAAAAACAAAAAAAAAATTAAAAAAAATGAAAATTTAAATACCTTCTGTTTTGACGATTTATGAAAAACGAAATAGACGTCTTAGAATAGTGGAAATTTGCAAAAATCCGCTTTTCCGAACCTCGAAAATAAAATTTTGATACTTCTAAACTCCAAAATTTCCTACAAACAAAAACAAAAAAAAAAGAAAAAAAAAAGAAAAATTTATTAAGAAAAAACTAAAACTAGCATTTTGTGACAAAAATAATCTCGTTTCAATACCCTAAGCCCCACCAAAAAGTTCCTCAACCGAAACTTTCCAAAAAACTCCATTCGCAATGCTGGAAGCAATTGTCCCAATAGCTCCTTCGTACCCTTTTTGGACATCCGCGTAAACTTCGGCCCAGTTATCATTCAAAAGTTTATTGATGTTGGCCCCAAGCGCCTTATCACCGTTGAAGAGATTATCAAACTTGAATTTAATCGATTTCGGCACCATATGCAAATTATAGCTAGCGACTTTAAAATGTTTTTTACCTTTTTTGGCAACCTCCTCGAGGTTGAAAACTAACTGGAGCGTGGGCTCAACTGGAAAAAAACCGTGAGATTTAGAAAAAAATTGTAGGAGCTGCAATACTTAGACTGATGGAACCTGGGCCTTTTCCGTAGATCGGAAACAAGAGAATTTTCCCGTTGAAATCGTACTCAAACTCTAAAAGAACCAAAGAAGCGCCACAGTCGAAAGTGAAGGTCTTAGCGTCGGCGTCAAAACTGTGCAAAGAAGATGAAATGAAAGAAAAAAAAGGATAAAAAACGTACTCAATAGAAGAACACTTGAGGGTTGAGAGTCCCGTGAGTTCCAAGTTCTTGTAGTTTTGCTGGAAGTTCACGGCCCCCGTGCCCGCCCCGATGACCAGAGATGGGACATGCAGAGGGTCGAATGATGGGTATCCGATCTCTTTAATGGGAGACTTCGTGAACGCCTCCTGGACCGCCTCCAACAGACACTTCTTGAAATTCGCATCTGTCCTCTTGCACTTCTTCAAACTGCTCGCTGAAATCCGAAGTTGCACCTTTGAAAAACTCTCTTGGAAAACTTACGAATTTTAACGCTGGCGCTCAGGGCCAAAACGGCCAAAAAAAACAGTTTCGAAGTCATACTGGTTGACCAAAAAATTGGGAACTCTGATTTTTTTTTTTGTTTAATTATGCGATTTTCGCGTGGTGGAAAAAAATGACAGAGATTGAGACGAACAGGAAGGTTTTATGGCTAGTGAAGATAACGGATTGAAAAGTGTGGAAATTTTTTTACGAAGAATTCAGGTTGGGTATTATTACCATTATTAGACGAGCTAATTAGGGAGTGCAACATGTTTTCGCTATTATGATAAAAAAACTAATGATTGGATGTCGAAGATTTTTATAGGAAAAGTTTCCTGGAAAACGTAAAATGAACGGAGTTTTTTTTTGGCGTTGGAGATCAGTCGGAAAAACCAAGATGTCTCAGGTTTCGGGATCCGAGGTCCTAAAAGAATCTAGAAAATTTTTAGAACCTAGATAATCTTGAAAATCCGGATCTGGAAAATCTGAAGCATTTTCCATGACAGAAAAACTAGTTATTGAAGGTCGATTTTTGGGGGCAAAGTTCCTAGAAAAACGTAAAATGAACGGAGTTTCTAGAGCAGTGGAAAAAAATATGAAGGCGTTTCTTGGTTCAGAATCCTAAATTCTAAAAAGGTTTAAAAAATCTTTAGGATTCAGATCTAGAGAATCAAAAAATTCGAAAATTTTCAAAAATTAAATTTTGAAAATTTGAAAAACTCGAATTCATTTAATACACCTGAAAAAATTCGAAAAATCTAGAAATTCAGAGCCTCCTCCTCTAAATTTTACAATTCCTATAACCTATAAAATTTCCAGAAACTAGAATTTCAAATAGAAAATAAATCCAAAAATTTTCAAAATATGCAGGGACTGAACAAAAATTGGGATAATATTCCTAAAATTTCTTTAAAACTTCCTCGAAATTTCTAAATTCCGAAACGTTAATTTTTGACTTTTGGAAATTTCTCAAATCTTGAAAATTATACTGAAACGTCAAAGTTTCTTTTATAACTTTTTTAACATTACAAGCAACAATTTTCAAAATTCTATAAGAATTCCGTAGAATCAAAAAAAAGAAAGTTCTAATTTTTTTTAAATTACATAAATTTAAATTTCTAGTACGTTGAAATTTCTAAAATATTTCAAGATTCAAAATTGGGAATTACTCAAAATTTTGGAAATTCTTGGAGGATACAAAAAAAACCAAAAATTTATGTTGAAAGTTCAAATATTTCTAAAATTTTTAAAATTTTGTTTTAGTACTTTTCCAATTTTGTTAAAATTTGAAATTTAGATCCCTGTGAATGTTGAAATTTCAAAAACCTTTCAATCTTTAGAGTTCTAAATTACTCAAAAATTTTTGAAAATCAGATCTTAACATTTTCTACCAATTTCAGAACTCTTGAAAGATTTATATTAAATTTCTAATTTATGTCAAAAATTAATGTAAAACTTGTGGAGAATGTAAGATCATTCCAATCTTAAGTAACAAAATTTTCGAAATTCCTAAAAGATTCAAAAATTTGTAAAAGTTTAAATATTTATAGTTTCTAGAACACCTAAAATTTCAAAATTTTCGTTTTAGAACTTTTTGACATATTGACAATTTTGCATTACAAATTGGAAGCTTTAGAAATGAAAAAAAAAAGATGAAAGTTCAAATATTAATACAATCCCTAAAATACCAAAAATTCCATTTTATATTAAAAAGTTGAACAGAAATTAAAATAAATTATTTATTCACTACTTAAATTACTATAAATTTCTTTAAATATTTAATATAATTTTGAAAAAAAAAAGTATACGTGTAGAGGCAAAAAATGCCTTTAAAACGATGTATCACATGTAAAAAACGGATTTTGTATAGGTTTAAATTTTAGGTTATGTATATTATTTTTTCCAATGATTTCCTCTAAAAATTAAAAAATTGGAAAATGTACGTGTAACTATGTTAAATGCTTCCAATTTTCTTTAAAAAGTTGAGACGGCAGTTGTGGAAATCAGCGCACTCTTAAAACTAACCAAAATAAAACATTCCGTTAACTAACGAAAAAAACGAGATCAAGATCACCAAATCAATTATCAGAGTTACACGATCAAAAAATCTGTAGAAGTTCAATGTCAATAATCCGAAAAGGAGGTGCTAAAACAAGCAAATAAACTACACCAAAAAAAAAAAAATGCAGCAGTTCTATGAACTTTTTTTGTTAAATTTCCTTTTCATTGGCTCTCAAGAAAAACGTATGTGTTCAACTGTCACCAATAGTTATGTAACGGAAAACTGCATGCGTAGAAGCAATTACGTGACTTTGTAAATAATAATCAAATTGTGTAAAAAAAATATATGACAAGGCCATGGTCTCAATTTTATTTGATATATGATGTAACGTTTAAATCAGCGACTTTGTAGTTTTGTTGATTTTGCATTTTTTCATGTAATTACATGCATAAACCTTGACTGCATTAATAATGCTAATAGGAAAGTTCAAACTTGACCCAATCAATATTTCGCGTGGGGAGTATAATATGTTGCCTATCCACAAATTCGAATAAATAAACATCTATTTATTGATACATCACAATTTTACAAAAGTCTATGAAAAAGAAAATCAAGCGTCAGACAGCGCCGCGACGCCCGGCAACACTTTCCCTTCGAGCAACTCCAAACTGGCGCCCCCTCCTGTCGAAACATGCGAAACTTTATCTTCAGTCCCCCACTTGGCGGCGCATGTGGCGGTATCACCGCCCCCTACAAAAACACAGTCAAACCTCGGTCATCCCTCCGCCACACTCACCAATAATGGTGATGCATCCGCGCTCGGTGGCCGCAACCACCTCGTCCATGATCGCCTTGGTTCCTTTCGAGAAATTCTCGAATTCGAAAACTCCCGCCGGGCTGTGACCAATCAGGGGTTTAAAAGAAGGCGGGGTTGAAAAAGGCGTGGTCTTACCCGTTCCAGACGATGACTTTGGCTCTTCCTATTGGTCCTTTGAACGCCGCGGCGGTTTTGGGACCGATGTCGAGCCCCATCCATCCGTCGGGGATCCCCGCCTCCACGGTGGCGCTACCAACTGTGGCTTTTTCGTCGAATTTGTCGGCAGTGACAAAGTCCACCGGGAGGTGGATTTGGACGTTGTTTTTTTTGGCTTTTTCGAGGAGACACTCGACGATTTTGGCGCCCTCTGCGTCGAAGAGGGAGTTGCCGATCTGTATCAAGGAGGCGGTGTAGTGAAATTCGAACTAGTACTGTCAGTGGGTCAAAAATTAATATAGAATTTCTGGAGAATGTAAAATAATTCCGATCTCAAGTAACAAAATTTTCGAAATTCCTAAAAGATTAAAAAATCTATAAAAGTTTAAATATTTATACGGTTTCTAACACCTAAAATTTACTTTTTGAAAAATTAGAACTTTTTTGATATATAGAATCTTTAGAATTTTTAAAAATCAAATATTTTCCAAGTTTCACAATTTAGCACCACATTAAAATTGCGAAATTCCTGAAGAAATAAAAAAATCTATAAAATCACAAAAACAATTGAAAGTTCAAATATTAGAAGATTTCTAAAATATTTAAAATGTCATTTTTTTCGAACTCTTCCAATTTTGTCAACACTCGACGACTACAGCGCCCTCTGCATGGAAGAGTGAGTTGCCGATGTGAATCAAGAAGGCGGTGTATTGAAATTCGAACTAGTACTGTCAAAATTGATGGGTTGTAAAATACACAAAAATGATCGGGAACTGCGGCAAAAGCACCGAAGAGGACAGAAGACACTCGCTCTCGATCGAAAAAGCTTGCGAAGAGTATAATAATAGTGTTAAATTGACGTTGGAACAGATCAACCGTCAACTCGACGACGTGTTGCTGAAGAACAGTAATGGCCTTGACGAGTTAGCTATGAAGATAGCGGCCAGGACCAACTTCCTGGAGAAGAATCCCTCGTTCCTCTCTTGTTTGGTCTACGATAAAGACTGTGTGAAATGTGAGCCTTTATTGGCCTTCGACGACATCAGGATCACCATCAAGGAGCACAGTAAGCGAATCCAAGAGAAGTTAGAAGAGATCGAAGGCTACCACAACAAACTACTGCAGTTCGTCGTGGACCACGGGCAAGTTAACCTCCCCCTAGAAACGGACGAGTCCTTCCACGATTGCTCTTCCGAACCCGAGTTCCCCCCGGAATCCTCCCCCAAAGAAGTCGAAGTTACCCTCCCGGCGAGGGCAGGCTTCGACAAAGTCATCATCGCCAAGAACGCGTATTCTGAGAAAGACCTCTCTAAAGACACCCCCGTGAATTTCCACGTCTTCACCGACGTCGTTCCTAACGTCGAACGGGGGAAACCGCAGGAGAACCTCCACGAGAAGTTCTTGAAACAAGTCGTCGCTTCTGACAGCTTAGAAGGCTTCCTCAAACTCATGCAACGGAAGCCTTCAAGACCTAGAAGGGCTAAAACGGACTTACAGAAGAAGTACGCGGGAAGTCTCTGGTTCTTTTCCAAAGATATAAAGAAAGCTGGAAGTGCGAGTTCGAGGAAAAGTTCGAAATCTGGCAACCTCCTCGTGTCTACGTCACAGCCGTCCCCCATAGCCAACCAACAGAAAAAACGGAGGATCAACTTGGGGCTGAGTAAGAATATGTTGAAGTGCTACGATCTCTTGGATGATATTGATCACAGTGATTTGATGCCGATACAGGCGGAGTATCCCAGAAGAGACAATCTCCAAGCCGCGAAGAGCTACCTCCATAGAATGATGGACGAGAACGAAGGAGTCTGGAAAAAACTATTGCAAATCCCCAAGAATAAAACTCAAAAGACGCGACAAACTAGATCCAAGAAGAAAAAAGACGCGGTGACGTCGGAGCAGAGAGTCTCCCAAAATCTCATCGTGATGCCCGTCCAGGTCACCTACGACAAGCCTCAGCGAGTCCAAAAACGGCAAGAGATGTTAGATCGTCTCAAGGAGTTAGAAAAAAGAAACCACGACGTCCAGAAAAACATCCAGACGACAATAGACGACCTACAGATCGCAATTAACAACACCAAGCACGAAAAAGTCAAGAGCTTGATGGACTACCTCACAGCCCCGGAACAAAAATACCTCCCCCAAACTCCTCCGAACCTCATCGTCATGCCCGTCAAGGTCATCTACGACAACTTCTCCACGACAGACAAACAACCCCCGTGCTTCCCCGCGATCGAAGACCTCAGTAAAAAAGTCGAAGAAAAACTCCTCCAAACCCCTCCGTTGTCATTCCAAAAGAGAAAACAGATGCTCGATCAGCTCAAAGGGTTGAAAATGCGCAACGACAACATCCAGAAGAACATCCAACAAGCCATCGACGTCATCGAGACGAAAATGATCGACTTGTTGTCTTCTCCGACCAAGGCTTCCAATAATGCTGCGTTCACAGCCATGGAGAAAGAGATCACTCAAGTTTTGAAGATGATGGACGAGAGCCAAGAGAAATTGGAGCCTGAGAAAGACGTTGCGAGCCCTAAACCAAAACAAAGTTTAAAAAAGCGGGAAAAGTCAGGGAGTCGGATAGGAGACGGCGAGAAGAAGAAGAGCAAGGACGACTCGGACTTAAAAAGAGCGACGAAGCGAAATGAAAAAAGCTGCGAGAGGAAGAAGACCGCGGACATCGAAGAAGGAGAGCGTCTCCTCGGTCAAGTCGACACAGTCATCAAGAAGATCGACCGCATCTATTCTCGCTTCTACGAGGAAAAACCGAAGAAGAACGAGTTCGAAAGCATCGCGGAAGTCTTCGAAGGAATCCAAAAAAAGACAGCGGTGCCACAGTTTCAAGACTATAAGTACTGCGAGCACACGCCCCTCGTGACTCAAACGCCCGTGACGTTCCACCAATCGCACACCTACTCTATCCCACTCTATCAATCCGTGGATTCTAAGCCCCACCTCGTGGGCAAGACAGTTGAACAACGCTACGATGACACTCTCCAGGTCTTCTACTCGTTGTTTTTCTCGGGCGTTTTCGTAGCGCTCAACTTCGACTACGTCGCCTAGCTTGTTCAATAAATGTACCGTTCTTGCATGTTATTGTTAGTAAAACCCCGCCCACTGTTCTTACCTTCATGCCATTGGCTACTTTTAGGAATGTGTAGCTCATCCCGCCTCCGATGATCATCTCGTTGACTTTATCTAAGAGATTTTCGATGAGTTGGATCTTGTCGGCGACTTTAGCTCCGCCCAGGATTGCCAGGAATGGTTTCTCGGGGTTGTCGAGGGCTTTGGCGAAGTACTGTAGCTCTTTCTTTAGGAGGAACCCGGCGGCTGTCTGTTCGAACCCCTCCCCCATCATGGAGGAGTGCGCTCGGTGGGCGGTGCCAAAGGCGTCGTTAACATACACGTCTCCTAGTTTCCTCAGGCTCTCTCTGAAAATTTTGACTTTGGCCGGATCTGCTTTGACTTTCTGTCCCGAAGAGTCCACTCCTTTGCCTTCTTCTTCAACGTGGAAACGGAGGTTTTCCAGAAGGATGACAGAGCCCGGTGGAGGATCCGCGCATGCTTTTTCGACTTCGGGTCCCACGCATTCGGGGAGGAAAGTCACATCTCTGTGAACAGATTTTTGGTTAGGTAGGGGGCTTGAAAAAATGTGGTTAAGAAAGAAAAGAAAGCAACCTTTTAGGCAACTTAGGTTTGGGAGAACTGTCACGACAAGGGTTATAATTTATCAATCTAAAACAAAAGAGACAGAAGCAAGAAGAGTTAGCACAAACAAAGACTTGGATTAAAGTTTGAGACAGCTACCTATTTAGCAAAGTCTTGAGTTCTGAAGCCACCGGTTGGAGCGTGTATTTTTTGTTGGGGCTGCCGTCGGGGCGCCCCAAATGCGACATCAAAACGACACTCTTTGCTTGCTTATCCAGAGCATATTTTATCGAGTCGAGAGCGGCGACGATGCGTTGGTTATTGGTGATTTTTCCATCTTTCAAAGGAACGTTGAAATCAACTCTAAAAAACACTTATGCGGTTAAGAACAAACAGAAGGGGGCTCACCTCATCAAGACACGCTTATTCGCAAGTTGTAGCGCGTCAATTCCCAGTTTATTCAGTGCCATTTTCGTGTTCTGTGCTTGAAATCTGAAGAAAAAGTGATGAGATCTTTGAGCTGTATTCCAAATGTCACATAGAGGTCACTGCCGGACAGAGTTTATCAAACTGTGGAAGGGGATGATAAACAATCTAATTTTAGATTTGTTTTTGGGGGACAATACAGCGTGATTGACATGAAAAGTGCATGGCTGAGTCTAACGCAATTGTTCGTTGATTTTTTCGAGCTAGGATAAGCGAGATAAAAGTGGATTATTGACAACATTTTGAGGGTCACTGATAGGAGCAGCTGTCAACAAGCCTCAATCTAGAGCGCGAAACTCGAATTTTAATCAGCGAGAATATGAAGAATAAGACTGAAAACCCACGGAGACAACCTTTTTATTTACACAACTGACGTGTTCTGACTAGATAATCATCACTTATTAGTGCCGCAACGCAATTATCACTAAATATAGTGTAAATTGGTGTCACCGGAAAGACCTTGTAAATGGAAGAAACTGCATATAAAGTTGGTAATTATAAATAATGACATCCTGGGGACTTTAACTATCACGATTGGTAGAACTGTTAATAAAACAAACATTACTGCACATTGCTTTATTGCCAACTTTGTATAATCTAAGTTGCTGGAGCCGCTGTCGTCGCCGGTGCTTGCGTGTCTGTAAAAAATCCCCCAATAAAAGCTTACTTTTTAAAGTTGGTACTTACTAACGACCACATTTATGGTAAACCCGAAACAATTAGCTCTCTCCCGGATAACCGACTGTAATCTCGAAATAAATCCATGATTTTTCTCGCCTGTGGGAGCTCCCTGGCAGCCCTGCAACAAAAAGTCACTCTAGTTTTTCCTCTATATCAACTTACCAAAACTAAAAGCACCATCACGGCTGCTAAGAAAACCCCAGATACTCTCATTTTACTACACTTTTAGAATTTGGTGCGAAATATATAGAAATATTTAACAATAATAAATTGTACTCTTTATTATTCATTTCTTTAACTTCCGGTTACAAATTATGAATATTTGTCATTTGGAGGGGAACCGGCGAAGTCCATTCCGGCGCCCGCTCCGAAGTTGCCTCCCATGCCGCCTCCGACATTGAAACCGTCGTTGCCGCCTCCGTAAGTCGGGATGCTGCCACCGCCGTTTGGAAACCAGTGGTTGTAATCATAGGCGTTCGTGAACTAGAAAAGAAAATTAATAATTGACGAGAATTAGCACGGGAGGTGATTACTGTTATTAGAGACACGACGAAGAGAGTAATTAGGAGCTTCATGGTAAATGAAGGGAGCACGGTTTTGAGCCGATTTATAATGTTGGTAGCGCTGTAAAACTTGAAAAAAAGAACACTTGTTTTTTCCTTTGAACTTCCTGTTTTTTTCTCGTGTTACAAGCAACAATTAAAATCATCAAATTAATTGTCGTGTTTTACATTTCCGATCACCTTACAACGCCGCCGATAATTGATTTGGCGGCTATAAAACGCCACCAATCCGGCAGTCCGACCAGATTTCATCCAGTGATATTCGAAATGAAATACTTAGCAGTGTTCATTCTCGTCCTCGTTGCAGTAAGTAAACATTTTCTGACTGACATAACCTCAAACTGTCAAAGAGACAGCGCTACCAACCTTTTTCTAAATATCGAAGCTTGCTCTGACTGTTAATTTTTTGATCAGGTTACTTTGGAAGTGTCTGCCCAAGGCGTTCCCGGCGCTGGAGGCGGTGCTGGCGGTAGTGCCGGAATGGGTGCCGGAGTTGGTTTCTCAGCTGGAGCAGGAGCAGGAGCTGGAGGCGGCGCTGGTGCCGGTCTCACCAACCACCACCTGAACAAGAGAAGCCCTGGCGACGAACAAAAAGCTCAAGAAGAAGGCGAAAAGAACGCAAATTAAATGGCCCCACTATTAGAATCTTAAAATAAATATTTTCAAGCATTTCCGTCTATCCTTGAGCCACCCCTTTATTACAACAAGACAAATTGCCAAAATTTTTGACCACCATGGCATTATTTTGTCATTAGTACCAAAAGCTATAATTTGTAGCTTCAGTGCGTAAAGTGGTTCCACTACCTAGCCCAAAATCTCCATGTTCACAGGTGACCATGAAAGTGACGTTCCTGTTTTTCTTAGTTTTTTTACTTGTGGTACTTATATTTATTTTTTTGGCTTTTCTTTGACTTCTTTTTCCAGTCTTCGAGTTTTTGTGTTCGGAGACGTGTGAGCAGAAGAGGTGGAAAAGTGCCGCATCCGCACAAAAGAACTGATAATAAAGAAGAAGAGAAGAAACAAGAAAACGATAAAGATCGGGCCATAGCGAATGCAGTTGAAAGTGGCAAAAATAAAAGCAGCAAGTTGGATCTTGACGTTTTTTTGAAAATGCCGTTTTTTGCGCCAGGTTTTCAGATGATTTTTTATAATGATTCTGATGAAAGTGATAGTAATGAAGAGTCGGGAGAAGAAGAAGAAGAAACAAGAACTGAAAAGATAAACGTGTGAAGAAATAAAGATTTTTGTCAAAGTGTTTCGTTGTTCTTTGTTCCAAGCTTTTTGCTTCTATTCGTTCTTCGTTTGAGGTATTTCGTTTTTTCTTTGTTCTCGTTTTGTGTTTCATGTGTATGTTTCTTGTCCTGAGAGTATCATAATTTGTTTGGATCTTTAATTGTTCTACAGTTCGATGTTACATTTGAGGTTATGTTTGTTCTATATTTTTGTTTTCAGGACTTATATTGTTCTCGAATTTATTGTTCAGTTTGATTATTTCTACGTCAGTACGTTACATTGTTCTAGAACTTTTCTTGTTCCTTGTTTCAAGATTCATTAATATAAGTTTTTATCCAAAAAATTATATTGCTCTTGTTTAAAAATCTCAAATTGATTAATTTAATGTTCTACGAGTATAATTGTTCCATTTTACCTTCACTTTTTCTTTTAGAGATATTTTTTTTCATTAATATGTTCCACGTTCCGTGAGTTTATTGCCTTTTACTGACTGTCTGTTGTGTTTAATGTTTATTAAAGATCATAAATTTATTGTTCTAAATTTTAAAGTTTTTCTGTTATTCTTTATTGTTCCCAATTTTATGTTCCCTGATTTTTTTGCATGTTTTTCACCTTCTTATTTAATTAAGCGTATATTTATTGTTCTCTTATATTTTTTTAAAATTATTTTTTCCATTTTAACTTTTGTTCCTTGCGCTTATCATGTTCTATTAATTTTATTTATAAGTTTATTGTTCTGTAGTGTTATTCATTTAATGTTCAATGTTCCCAAAAGATATTTTGTTTTTAAATTTGTCTATTGATCTACACTTTATTTTCATAAACATTTTTTACAAATTTCCTCCTTTTATTTTATTGTTCCCAGTTTTATGTTCCTTGAGTTGTTATTTAAAAATTATTGTTCCGTTCTCATTATTTAGAATTTTGTTACTTTCATGCTTTCACCTTCTTTATGTTTCAATAGTTTTTTTAATAATGAATTTATTGTTCTCCATTACTCATTTTACTGTTCTTCAAACTTATATTGTTCTAAAATTGATAGTATTTGGAACCAAGTTTTCTAACTAAACTTCCAAATTTTGCAAGTATTTTGTTCCATTTTTCGTGTTGTTCTCAATTGGTTCGTTGAGTCTTTTTCTCTGCACTTATTTAATGTTCTTAATTTTGTTCCCATAATTAATAAATTTTCTGTTCTCTAAAAAATTCCTACCGTTTGTATTTTCTTTTCGTTTTTTTTTTTTTAGATTCATCGCATTCTTCAGTTCCATTTTTCTTAGTATAATGTTCTGTGTATTTTATTGTTCTCAAATTTGTTGGTCTATGGTCGTAATTTCCAATAACCTCTTTCGAAATCCCCGGCTTTCATTTATTGTTCTATTTGAAGTTCCACTGTTCCTCGAAATTTGTGTTCCTCGAATAATGTTCTAAAAAGTGTTGTTCCGTTCTCTTTTTTTAGCATTTTTCCACTTACCTGCTCTCATTTTCTTCGTGTTTCATGTTACGCGTCTTATAATTTTAATGTTCTCTGGATTTTTTTCTTACTGCTTGTTGTGTCTAAAAGTTTATTGTTCTCAAATTTAATGTTCTTTAGATCAATTTTTCTTAAACTCCCTTCATAAGGTTTCTCTAGTTTTAGGTTTCACTGCCTTCAATTTTATGTTCCTCGAGTTATGTTCTTCCAGAATTTATTGCCCTGTTCTGTTATTTTGCAATTTGGTTGTTTATCTTCTTTGTTTTCTATTATCTTAAATTAATCACATTAGTTCTGACTTTATTGTTGTCTAAATTCATATATTTTGCTTTTAATGTTCCAAAAATTATATTGTTCTTAAAAGTTTCCTTCGTAAGATTTTCAAATATTTTATTCCAAAATCCTCGGTTTTCATTTTATTGTTCTAATTCTAAGATTTTCAGTTTAATGTTCTTCGAGTGTTGTTCTAAAATTTATTGTTCCGTTTTTTTTTACAATTTTGTTACTTATCTTTTTCGTTCTCTTTTAAATTCAGTTATCTTATTAATCTTATTATCAGTTTATTGTTCTTCAGTGTCATATTTTAACTGTTCAGTGTTCCTGAAAGTTATATTGTTCCCCAATCCAGTATTTCTTAAACTTTCATTATTAATAATTGTTCAAGTCTCGCTGTTCCCAATGTTCCTCAAATTATATTGTTCTTAAATTAATTATTTGTTTCTTTGTTCTAGAGTTTTATTATTCTAATTCTTTGTTACTCAAACTCCTTTTGTCATTGTTACCAACCCCCAAAATAAAAACACCCCTAAATGCGATAACCTTTATTTACTCCCCCAATTCATTGAACAACTTATGTTTTTTAACGATATCTCTGCATCAGCCGCTCAGGAACTGACGGCATCGCTAAAAACACAGTTAAAACACTAAAACTAGGAAAAAATGGACTCACTTTCGTCGCCGCCCCCACTGCCCCCACTGCCCCCACTGCCACCACCGCCGCCTCCGCCATAACCATAACCAAAACAATTAGCTCCATGCTGACCCTTCAAATGAACTCTTTCATGGCTCGTTAAAGCCAATTGATTCCGAACAATTGAAAAAGAGTTTGATTGAATTACTGCCAACTGATTCACTTATTAGACTAAAAATACCCTGCTAGTCTGAAAATGACTCACCCACAGCAGTAGTAGCAAAACAGTCTTACCAACCATTTTTCTGGTGGATTTCCCTAGGGGTGTTCTTTTTATAGGAGATAGACACGAAAAACGGAAATGTCATAGTTTCCGTTTCGTGTTAACAATAAAACACGTTTTTTTAGTCTGGTTACATATTTAATAATTAATTATACATTTAAGGTGCTGCTGTAGTAGGAGCTGCGGTTGTCGGTGCGGCTGTGGAACCTGTAAGAAATACCAACAGTAAGTCTGATTGTGAAATTCCCCTAACTTACCTCCACGCCCTCCGCAACTTGCGGTTTTGTGGGCTTGCAAAGCGACTCGTGTTAGGGATGCGGTGGTGGAGTTGGTGAGGGCGGCGGTGCCGCCGGCTACAGCACCGCCCAACACCCCAAAACCACCGACGAAACCGCCCCCGACTTGTGTCGGCTGGTTGTGGTTATGGTTGTGCTGTTGGGCACTAACCTGGAAAAATCAACAGTGATGTAAACTTTATAAAATGAAAGTTACCAGAATCAGGGAGGTGAATGCTAATCCAAAAATGAGTACTTTCATTGTGATGGTAATTTTTCGGAAATGTGGCGTTTTATACGTTTGGTCACAATGAAAATGACACGATTTGATCCAAATTGGGTCTTTTTTCCAATTTGTTATGAAATTATGAATTATGCTTTAAAAATCACACTTGCGACGGCCTTGGAATTGCACAAAATTATACAATGAATTCCAACATACAATTAATTCCGCTTCCTCTTCATTCAAATCTAGTTTTTACTACGTCATGGCGTGAAGAAATGCCCAAAGTCCATCCTCCATTGCGTGCGTCCTTGAAAACTCATTATTCATTCGTTTTAATCACAGCCAATCAGCTGTTGCATGTCCGAAATAATGTGTCTTCCAATGCAAATTGCTTCATTGTCAATCATAAATAAGTGCCAAGTCTTGTTCCGATTTAGTTCTTTCTATGATGGCTCTCAATCTGCTTGACTGTAAAAGCGAATACGCTAAGGATAAAGATTTGAAAGAAGAAGATGTGAAGGCGTTCATGGATTGGGTGAACAAACAGCCCCATTTGCCGGATATTAACGGTGAGTGGAGGTCCTCGGGGGATGTTTTTCTGACGGTTTTTTAGAGGTGCAAGCCATTTTGTTCTTGCAAAGTTGTTACTTCCGGAATGAGGCGGCGAAGGCGGCGATTGACACGTATTTTACGGTGAAGAGTCTTTGTCCGGATATTTTCTCGGGGAGGAATCCGACGGTGTCGCCGATGAAGGAGGCTTTGGATGTTTGGTGAGTTTATTGTTTCTTGTTCTTGTGTTCCTTTGGTATATTGTTTTGTGTTCGGTGTTCTGTGTTTTGTGTTCTAGTTTTTCCTTCTTTCTGTTTCTTACTTTTCAGTTTAGTTGTTTCTTTGCTATTCGCTTTTGATTTTTGATGTTTGTTTTTATTTTTAATTTTTATTCTATTTTTTTTTTCAATTACCTTATAGTGTTGTTCTATCTTGTTATTATTCTCAAACGAAAGTTTTTATCCATAAAGTTCTTCTAAGTTTCCTTTGTTTTCTTTTTTTTCTTGATTGGTCTTCATGATCTCTTATATTTGATGTTCCTCAAAGTTATGATGTTCTTAAATTTATTGTTCCTTTTAATGTTCAGCTTAAAATCTAAAATTCCAATTTTCAGTCCAAAGACTGTATTCTAAAAATTGCGACTATTTGTTGAAAGTTTGTTTCTTATCTTTTTATTGTCTTTCTATGTTCATTTAACTTTATTGGCCAAAAATATATTGTTCTCTGTGCCATTTGTCTCTTGCATTTAGTATTCCTGAAGATTAGGTTAAGTTTTCGTTTTCACTTTACCATTCTCATTGTGAAGTTCAGGGTTTTTAGTTTTATGTTCCTACAATTATATTGTTCCTTATAATTTTGTCATTTATCTTTTTTGTTCTCCTTTATGTTCCAATAATGTCATTAACAATAAGTTTATTGTTCTCTAACCTAACCATCCTTTTTATATAATGTTCCTACATGTTATATTGTTTTTTTAATAATTGTATCAAATCTAGATGCTTTAAAATATTTGTTCTAAGGCACTTTCATTTCTTTATATTTTTCAACCTCAGTTTTACTAGTTTAATGTTCTGAGAATTTAATGTTCTACTACCCAATTTTATTTAAAATTTGTTTTTTATTTCATTGTCGTTTGACGGTTTTCACTGTTACGTTCTTCGAGTTATATTGTTCTAAATTAATTTTTGTTCTCTTTCAATATTCATTAATGTTAATTTTATGTTCCGGGAGTTTTATTTGGACGTCTCTGTTCTCAAATCGGTCGTTTTTTCTTGGCATCTAAAAAGCTAGTTTTGTTGGTTTAATGCTCTACGATTTTTATTGTTCCATTTTACCTTCAGTTATAGTTTTATTCTTTTATCACTTTTTAAATTTATGTTCTGTAATTCGGATTTCTGAGCTGTTTAGTTCTCCTCTTTTCTCTTCCAAAAAATTATTGGCACTTTTATGTTTCATGTTCCGTGAGTTTATTGCTCCTTAAATCAATGTTGTTGTTTTATGTTCCATTAAATGTTCTGTTTAAAAACAAACACCTCTATTTCTGATTCTTAAGATCATATTCTTCTAAAAATTTCGATTGTTTTTTTTTGTTCTCTGCAAGTACTTTCAAGATTTGATGGTTTCCCAAATTATATATTCTGTTTTTTCTAAATATTTGGTAGCAATTAAATTCTTTTTCTATGTTTTTTATTATTTTTTTAGTTTGAAATATATTTATTGTTCCTTAGACCAACTTATTTAATGTTCTAGTTTTATTGTTCCCAAATTTGTTGGTCTATGGTTTAATTTGCCACATAACTAATAAAATCCCCGCCTTTCATATTATAGTTTTATTTAAAATTTCACTGTTCCCGAATTTTATGTTCCCAGAACAATGTTCTATTCAAAATTATTGTTCCCTCTTCCTCATTTATAATTTGTCGCTTCTCTATTTTGGTTTCCTTTATGTTTCAGTGGCTTTATTACTTACGAGTTTAATGTTCTTTAGAAGCATTTATTTTACTGTTTAATGTTCTTAAAAGTTAAATTGTTCTTTAGTGTTAATTCCCTTAAATTTCCTTCACACTGTTTTCAGCTATTTTGTTTCCAAATTTTCAGATCTCATTTTATTGCTCTAGTTCTGAGTTTGACAGTGTTCAATTTTATGTTCTTCGAGTTATATTGTTCCGTATTGTTTATTTATCTTCTTTATTCTTTTTATGGTTATTTAATCTTATTAATTATGAGATGATTGTTCCCTAGTGTCTGATATTCTACTGTTCAATGTTCCTGAACGTTATATTGTCCTTTAGTCTAGTTCAAGCTATTTTGATCTAAAATTTTCGTTTTCCATATTGTTCTAAAATTGATTGTTCCTTCAAAATTTGTTATTTATCTTCTTTATCGAGTTTATTGTTCTTTACTGTTATTTACTCTGATGCTTACCCGAAAGAAATTGTTCCCAGGTTTATTGTTCTTGTATTAATACTATAGTTGTTTTTCGTTTTTTATTTTGTTGTTTTAGTTTTAGGTTTCATTGTTTTCAATTTTATGTTCCTCGTGTTATATTGTTGTGACTTTCCTTAATGTTCCGTTATTAATTCTCCGAGTTCTTTTTTTGAGGATTTTATTGTTTTTTTTTTCTTTTTTTTAGAGTTACCAATTTTTTCCTTTCCAAGATTTTTTAGTTCATCGAGTTTACGTTCTTTCTCTTTTTTATAGTCCTATTCCTGTTGTCTTATCTTCCGCTTTAAATTCTCAAAATTTCTTTTATCTGTTTCTTCCTTGTTCTTTTTACTTTTTTTTTGTTTTTTTTATATATCTTGTTTTGTTGTTACTTTGCTCGTGTTCTCCAAACCGCCAATCTCACACAACTCACCAATTTCCCCTCCAGCCTCTTCACCGTCCTCCCCAAGAAAACCCCCGAAGGCCACTCCATCATCCTCGCAAAGATCATGGACTCCGATCCCGACAAATACAACTTCAACCAAGTACTTCGGTACTTCGACATGGTCTGCATGATGTACCTCCATCAACTCGGAACCTCCAAAGGCCACTACATCGTCTTCGACATGAAAGGAGTAGTCTTCGGACATTTAACCAAACTTGGACCTCTAACAATGAAGAAATTCTTATACTACCTCCAAGAGGCCATGCCCTTGAGACTCAAAGGCCTCCATTATGTGAACATCGTGCCATTCATGGACAAGATTCTCGCCATCACGAAGCCATTCATGAAGAAGGAGCTGATAGACATGGTGAGGAGGCCGAGATGAAAAACATGTAGTGGCAACACTGTTTCAGTTATATTTACACAACAATGTGGATGAATTGGTGAAGTACGTCCCGAAGGAGTGTCTGCCGTCGGATTACGGGGGTAATTGCGAGTCTTTGGGAGTTTTGCACGGTTGGTAAGGCGTTGGGGAGTTTGAGTGGCGACTGTTGGTACTCTTGTAGAGAAAGTTAAAGGGGAGTTGAAGAAGAATTGCCCGTTTTTCGAGTGGGAGGAGAAGCAGTGTGTCGACGAGAGTAAGAGACCGGGGAAGCCCAAGAATGCGGGAGACTACTTCGGAGTTGAAGGGACTTTCAAGAAGTTGGAGCTGGATTAGGTTGGTACCACTGTCGGAATAAGTAGACGAAGTTAAGTATCAACTATAATAATTTATAAATACAGCACTAGAATTAAAACAAAATGTACAATAAAACAGAAAATAAAAACAATATATTAGCAGTCTAAAAATGAATAACAGTACAATTTTTGTCCATAGTGGCTATTTGCATAATATCATTTTATACAGCATTATTTTGAAGTTTCTTTTAATATTATTACTTCAGATCTATGACTAGATTCAAGTACTTAAAAAAATATCGTACTTGTATGACTAGATTTCGACTCATTAAGTAACCTGGTTTAATTTAAAATCGAGTTGATAAAGAAGGATTCTTTAATCGTGAACCCGGCACCCCCATCCACCATTAAAGAATCCGCAGCCAACCATATAAAAATCGCTCCTAAAATAAAATCACATTCATCCAAACTAGAGCAACTCAGAACGAGCCCCACCCCCCTCATCCCCCCAAACTTTAACAAGCTACGAAAGGCAACACGTTCTGAACAATTAAAAATCCCAATTAAATATATCCTAGTGTTCCTCCAAAATATATACACGAAGTTCGATCGTGCGTTTACTATGTGACAGGTCGGAAGCGGCGACACCTGACTTGGCTCTCTGCCGGGGGATCCCCGGCCGGCGGAGGAGGCGGCGGACCCTCTGACGTGTCGGGGGAGCTTTCGGGGGCACCTATAAGACAAGTGGGGATGCCTCTAGCCGGTCTCACACCTACAAACCATGACGGCTTAAGGGAAATTCTACACTAAAAAAAAAAGAAAGAAAAAAAAAAGAAAAGACTCTAAATTGGGAGGTTTTATTGGAGGGAAAGTACAGGGGGTCAGTTGAGGAGGAGAAACTCACCTCCGGCAGTTGAGTGTCTTTTGAACCTGAGATTCAACTGGCTCGGATCTGTCACGTATTTTTCGCCTTGACGGCGGCGGCGGAGGCCCGGGGTGAGGTCGCCGGACCAGGACATGCACTTCGCGAGGCGCTGGCCCCCCACCGCCACCGGAATTTTTGAGATCCTGGAAGGGTCCATCGCCGGGCTCGTCTGGGAGAAAGCGCGCGTAAAACATTTTGAGAAAAAAATTCAGTCAAGACCTTAAATTCCCAAAAAATTCGAAGGTGGAGAGTTCGACATTTGAACGCATGAAATTTTGAAAATTTTAAGGTTTCAGTTTGAAAATCTTTAAATCTTAAACCCCAAAAGTTCGAAATTTTAACTCTTAGAGGAGATGTAATGCTTGAGAATTCGGGAAATTGAATATTCGATGTTTTGAGAATATGTCGACACTCAAAAAGTTCGACAGTTTGAAATTTTGAAACACTGCAAGTTTGAAATTAGAAAGCACAAAATTTTGAAAATGAGGTTATAAAATTAAAAAAAAAAATCAAGATCTCAAAGTTCCAAAAGCTCGAAGTGTGAAAATTTGAACTATTGAGGATTTAGACATTTAAATGTATGAATTTTTGAAGTTCTTACTCTTTAAAACTCCAAAAACCTTGAACCTGAAACACCAGAAGTTTCAAATTTTCAATTATAAAGTTTGAAATATTAATAAATTTGAAGTTTCAAAGGCAGATTGACAGCTTAAGAGTTTCACAGTTTTTAAATTTGAATCAATAAAAGTTTCAGAATTTGGAAAGTTCTAAAGTTTGCGAAAGCAATCAAGACCTTAAATTGTTATAAGATTTTCACTTTTCAAATTTGTAAATTTGAATTAATGAGAGTTGGAGCATATGAAAGTTTCAAATTCTGAAGATTTGACAGTATTAACTCCTGAAACTCTCAAACCTCAAATTTCCAAATTCGAAGTCTCCAACTGAAGTTTGAAATATAAAAAGTTTAAGAATTCGGAAGACTGACAACTTGAACCATTAAATTTGAAACTCAATTTTAACATTTTTAAATGATTAAATGTGTGCGAATTTGAAAAATTGAATGTTTGACATTTTGAGCACAGTTTGACAGAAAATTTGAAACAGAAAGTTTGAAAGGTTAAAATTTCGAAGTTTTGACGGTTTTAAAGTTCGCTAATGAAATACAACTGGAATTCGCGAAACCTTCAAACTTAACCTCAAAAATTCGAAATTTCGCTCCCACGTGTGAAAACTTGGAAGCTTGAAAAAGTCCTTAATTTCTTACCGACGATTCCCTTAAAATTTGACTAGCGTTGTCTACTCCACTGTCTTCATCGTCCTGCTCGTGCCTCTGTTTGTCCCGAAAGAGAGGATTCTCCGTCGCGTCGAAATACTCCGACTGCTCGTCGATCCCTGGGCTCAGACCGTTGGCCATCAGCCTCTTCTCTCTGTAACCACAACAATAAGACGGAGTTCTACTTTACCGGCGCGGCTTACTTCGGTTCCGACGTTGCCGAAACAAACGTAACCGCCGGATTCGTCGTCAAATCCACGGACGGCGAGCACTGCACTCTTTCCTTCATTTCGAGATTCTTCTTCTCTAGAGCGTTCCTCGCGTTCTTAAGATTCTGTTCGATTTTATCTTGAGTACTGGAACTGCTTTCGGATGCGGAGTGTCCAAGATTGTTCTTGATCTTCTCCAATGGTTTGGAAACCGCTTTCTGGGAGTTACTGCGACTCAGCGGGGGCTCGCTCGACGGGACGTTGGTCTCGCTCAGGGAAACTCGTGGTGACTTCAATTTTGGTTTCTCTGATTCTGAGCTGCTGGGAGACTTTGGTGCTTTCTCTGGACTCGGCGACTTTGACTTCGACTTCGGTGCTTTCTCTGGGCTCAGCGACTTCGGTTTTTCTTCTTTTCGTTCTTCTGGTTCTTCTTTTACTAGTTCTTTGTCTCCTTCCAAGCTCACGCGTTTTTTAACTTTCTCAGGAGGATCGGTCACCTCAGGAGCGAACGTGATTTGTTCTCGTTTCGGGCTTTGGACTTCTTGTTCGTTTCTTTCTTTGCTGCTTTGTTTGAGTATGCTTTTGGTTCGTTCTAGTTTGACTTTGGGCTTCTCTGTCTCGTTGGGAGGCGTCGCCGGTAACGACTGAGGTCTAGGAACATTTTCTTTTGGCACTACACGTATTTCCAATTTGCCTGCGACTTCTTGTAAGCCTTCGTCTCCGTTCTGCTCCTCGACGTCGTTACTTTTGAGTTCTTCTTTATCGGCAAGATTGAGAGTGGGTAGACTACTCCATTTTGACGTTTCGACTAGTTTCGGTTGTTCCGGTTCTTCTTCTTGGAGGTGTCGCGAAGCCACGTTCCGCATCACGTCTACCCTGAAAACGAGATCATCGAAAGCTGCTTGTTGTAACAGGGGCGGCTTGAGGCCCTGTCGGACGAACGGGCCCAACGACGGGGTGGACCACGCGCGTGGGAGCCCTCCCATGAGCTCCGGGTAGTCCTCAATCCCCGCGATGTTAATATACTTCTTGTGACTCGTCCGGGAATCCTCGCTGATCCTACTCAACACCGGGGGAACCCCTTGCGCCGCACCTTCTGTAGGAACCAACGTCGCTCTATGCTCGGGACTCTCCGGCTTCCACTCGTTGTCCGTCGTCTCTTCGCTGTCATCAAACTGTGATTTCCATTGGCTCGCTAAAGTGAGCGCCCCGCCTCTCGTCACTTGCTGACTGACGTTCTCATCGTCGATCACAGCGAACTGGGTCAGACTTTGATCTCTGAGTCCCGAGCGCGAGCTTCTGGCAGCCGACGGCTGCCGCCTTCGTGGCCTTTCTTGTTCTGGAGTCGCAGGAGATTCGACGAGGCTTCCGCTGCCTTGGATTTGCGCTGGTGTTACGACACGGAGGCGACCAAGCGTGGCGACGCCGGATTGGCTCTTACGTAGCGGCGCCGGTTTCTGATTGGCGTCGGAGGTAGATTTAGCAGAAGCGACGGCTTCGTTGTCGAGGCGTTCGGGGGCTTGCTCGAGGTGGGAAGTGGCGCGGCGGCGGGGGGCTATCGAACAAATAAAATTAGTTTTAACGACCGTAGATCACTTTATGATATCACCTTGTTGGACTTGCTCGACCGGAGTGGCGTTGCAATTCTTGTCCACGACCGGTCGGCCGACGTTGGTTTGGACGTCTGTGCCTAAGGGTACTGTGTTCTCGGTTTCGATGCGTCGACGGCGAGCCTCCAGCTGAGCCTAAAACACAAAAAACATAGAACAAACTCGGCTACTAATCTCTTTACCTCTTTGTTATCCGTGGGCTCGATGTTCTCCTGGTTGTTGTCCGTCGTGGTCAACTTCGTGTGTCTCGGGAGCGTAGTCGGAGCCGTCGGCTGCGCCTCCGTGCTCTGCGTCACCGTCACGTTATCACCAGCAGGAGTTTTCTCCCAGTCGTACGGATCCGTCGGTTTGACTCCTCTCCTTTTCATGCACCTCTCGAACAGGTTGATCAACATCTACAAAACTCCCTAAATCCACGAACCCTAACAGTGCTACCAACCTGATAGTCCGGCTTATCAGCGTACTCCAAACTTTGGATATGATCGAGGAACTGCTTCAAGTCGGACGGCAGATGTTTGAGCAGCAACCTGTGATCGTACTTCTCCTTCATCAATCCGACTTGTTCTTTATCCTTGACCTTCCGCCACGGGAGTTGACCGTTGACGAACTCCACCAACATGTAGAACAAGCTCCAGAGGTCGTCGTGACGCCCCATTTCTACAACCACTAGATCAAGCCGAGAAAAAAAGATGAAAAAAACAAACCTCTGTTCTTGTGTGCGTTGATGCTGGCGTATCGCACTGTTCCTCGGAACCCCGCTGCCGCCCGCGGAGCCCTGACTTCTCCCGTTGCGGTCGTGTACTGTCTCGCGAGTCCGAAGTCCAACATGTACACTTTTCTACAGTTATATTGCAGTCTGCCCATCGAAAAATTACTCTGGAAGGTGATGGAGTTAGAGGAGGAACGTGGTGATGAAGATGGTAAACTTACGGGTTTAATATCACGATGCAAGAAGCCGACGGAGTGTATACTTTCGATAGCTTTAAGTATCTGTAAACCTAAACGTAAAGTTGTGGATAAGCTGAAAGCGGCGCGGGGCTGCGCCCTTCTGAGTTCTGCCAAATTGCGACCTTGTAGTTGCATCACTACGTAATTGAACCTATCGTTTCTACCACAGCCAATGAATCTGGAAAAAAATGAAAGAATGAAGCTTCTGATTATGCTAGAAGCAACAAATAGAAGGGGACACAAAAGAAAAGAAATGATCCATAGCAGTAGAAAAGAAAGAGGAGAAATAGGAACAGTTACCATAGAATGAAACTAAAAATTCTTTTAAAGGCCAAAAATCAGTACTCAGAAGCAGTGGAAGTGCCAAAAGGAGTGGAAACGACGAAAGAATGAAACAACGAGAAGAAGCAATCAAAAAATAGCCTCTGGAGTCCAAAATAAAACTAGAAACAGCAGAAGTGTTAAAAAAATAAAGCAAAATAGCTTCTGAAGCCTTAAGAAACTAGAAATAGAAACAGTGGAAGTCCTAAAATAAACAAAAAGGTGCAAAATAAAAAGAAAAAAACAGAATGAATCTAAAAGCGCATTTACAGCTGAAAAGGACATAACTGGAAGCAGTGGAACCGGCAAAAACACAAGGAATTGGAAGAAGAAATAGTGGAAATGCTAAAAATATATAAAGGAACAAAAGAGTGAAGAAACAAGAAAAAAATCCAGAGCACGGAAAAAAGTAACAGGAAATAGGAGAAACGAAGTGCTAGAATGTGTAGAAGGGACGCAAAAGAGAAGAAACAAGTAGAAGTGAGAATGGAAGTAAAGTAGCTTCTGAAGCTTCTAAAGAAGAAGCTAGAAGAAACGGAAAAGAGGAAGCAAAGCAAAATAAGAAGACGAGACTATAGAATGAGATTAAAAACGCTTTTGCTGTCTACAAAGAAGAATATGGAAGCAGTGGAACCCAAAAAGAAGTACAAAAGGAAGAAAAAAAAACAGAATAGAACACATGTGAAAAAGTCTGCAACCAAAAAAGAAGAAACAAAAAGCAGTAAAATGGAGAAAGAATAACGACGACGAAATAGGAAAGACAACTGGAAAGGATCATAGATCCTTATCCAGAATAAGTTCTGAGATCCGAAAAATTATAAATGACTATAAAAGACGAAAAATTGAACAACGCGAAATTGCTTCTGGAGTCTCAAAAGAAGCAACTGGAAGCAATGGAAGTGTCCGAGAAGAAATTGCAAACGAAAGCAGAAGGCAGAAGTGATTATAGAATGAATGTAAAAAAGGATTAGACCCTAAAAAGAAAAAAGAAGCAGTAAAGTGTGGTAAAAAATAGAGAGGAGGAAATAGAAATAAAGCAAGTAGAAACCACCACAGAAGAACATTAGCACAAAACAACAAACAACAAATGAAAGCAATGGAAGTGCAGATAAGGTGGAAATCGCAAGCGAAAAATAAATCAAGAAGAGGTGACCATAGATAAATGTGAAAAAACTGAGATCCAAAAAATACCTAGAAATGACCATAAAAGTTAGAACGAAATTAAGTGAAATAGCTTCTGGAGCCTCTAAAAAAAGCAAACAGAAGTAACAGATGAGCCGGAAGAAGCAAACATCGAAAAGAAAAGACAAAACTGGAAAAAATGACCAAAAGTATCTGAAGCACAAAAAGAAGAAACTGGAAGAAATAGGAGTGCCAAAAAGAGTGGTAATCGCAAACGAAAAATGGAATCAGAAGACTTGAGAATAGAAAGAATGTAAAAACAGTCTAAAATGAAGAAATAAGAATCAATAAAAATGTTCAAAAAAAAAAAAAAACACAGACGACAAAATGGAAAAGAACAAAAAGAAGTGACCATAGAATAAATGTGATATTCAGAACACAAGTAGAAATGACCACAGAAGAAGAAAGATAGAACGAGAATAAGCAAAACAAGTTATGGAATCTCAAAAGAAGCAAGTGGAGGCAGCAGAAGCCCTAAAAAGAAGAGAGAAATCACAAACAAAAGAAAAAATCAGAAGTAGACCATAGCGTAAACGTGCAAAACGCTTAAAAAAATAAACAAAAAATCTAGAGTCCAAAACGAAGAGACAAGAAGCGGTGAAAATGTGAGAAACAACAAGTGTAAGTGTAAAAATAGCAAAGAAAAGAATAAATCAGAAGAACTGAGCATGGAATGCATATGAAATGGATCTGGAGCGCAAAAACAAGAATCATGCAGCAGTAAAAGTGTGAAGAAGAATAGAGACAACTGTAAATAACCATAGAATAAATGTGAGAAAAATCTGCATCGAAGAAAACAAGCAGAGATGACCATAGAAGAAATATAGAACAAGACTAAGCTAAATAGCTTCTAGAGCCTCTAGAAAAGCGAGTGATAGCAATGGAACTATCAGAAAAAATGTGCATCGTAAAAGAGAGAAGAAACCAGAAGAATTGACCATAGAATGAACGTGAAAAGAGTCTGGAGCTCCACAAAAGAAACAAGAAGTTGCAGAAGTGTGGATAAGATAAGAGACGACAAATGGATAAGAAACAAGTGAAATAGACCATAGAAGAAGAAAGGTAAAACGAGCCAAAGTTAAACAGCTTTTGGAGCCTAAAAGAAGCAAGTGGTAGTGCCGGAAAGAGTGGAAATCGCAAAAAAACGCAGAAATCAGAAAAATGGAGCATAGAATGAAAGTGTAAAAGATCTTGAGCACAAAAGAAGCAGTAAAAGTGTGAAGGAGAGTAAAGACGACGAAATAGAAAAGAAACACATAGAAATGACAATAGAAGAAGAAAGACTAAGCAAAATAGCTTTTGAAGCCTCAAGCAAGAGTGCTAGCAACGAAAAGGAGAATAACCAAGAAGAACCATAAACTGAGCTAGAAAAAGTAACTCAAAGCACAAATGTCCCCGCGTAGCTTCTGGCACCCTCTGGCACTGTCCCAGTTTCCTACACCTCCGATAATTCCCCGCTTTATCAATACTCGCCTCCTAAGAAACTTTCAAGGTAAATAAAGCACTAACTGTTATATTTTTAGCTCCGCCACTTGTTATCGATCAAATCTCCGCTTACTTTAATTATAGTCCCATACATGAGCCCCCGAATCCGAATCCGAAAGATCATCAAATTCTGTCAAACCGCAAAAATGCTACCAAAAATAATCAATAAAGTTTCATCCCACGGCGTAAACCCACGTACGCACCGGGAAAGTACTCAGATTACTCCCACGTTTCTAAAATGTGTAAAACATTCCGATTAAAGTCTGGGGATATTTGATGAATGTTTGCTTTTATCGATCGCGGGATACAACAGGTTAAAGGTTATGTAACGAGGCGTGAAACTTTCAGACACGTTTTTCAAGAATGTCACTGGAAAAATGTGATAAAGGCTGCTTTCATTAGGAATTTATGAACGGTTAATGGGCTTGTTATTAGCAAAGTGTATTAAATTCGGGGTTGAAAGTAGAGAGTGCCTTTGGGAGATTCACCATCGTTTGACTTCTTATTTATGTAACAAGGGCGTGAAAATCTATTAATTTGAATAAGCCGGTACAAAAAGACCCTTTTCCTAGAGCAGATGTTTTGTATATTTGCGTCTGCATAAATTATGCAAAACAGAGAAGACAGATGCAGATCGCAGACATGCAAAGCTCGTCCAATAACCTGAACGTTGATGGGTTTATATAAAAAAATCGACGTTTATGAAAAGCAAGGGTATTTTCGGAGCGTATTAATTCGGATTTCGTGCTTGATTGCATGCAATGTCGTAGTTGAAAAACAAAGGCATGACGTCTGTTTTGACGAGAGAAAGAACGTGGAAAAAACCGTGTTCGTAACTTGAGAGAAAAGCGACAGGTTATGCTTGGTTCAAATTTAGGGAATGAATCGGCTCAAAATCGCAGGTTCCGCGCATTTCAGGTTTAAACAAAATTAGGTATCAGTCCTAGGTTTAACCCTAAATCTCAAGTCCAGAAATGAAACAAACATAAAGATGCGAGTTTTAGGTTTAGGCCCAACAATCAGAATCTTAGGCTTTATTTGTTTACTAAGCATTTAAGTACACAGCTCCAAAAGTTGAGGTTAAGAAGTTCAAAATTAAGCATCAAATTGAGGTTTTTAGCGAGAAATTAGGTTTAATCTTAGTTTTCAAAGCTTAGAGTAATTAGGCTTGTAAGTTGGAAATCTCAGGTTTAAAAGTTTGAAGTTCATCTTAGGTTTAGGATTCAAAATCCCAGTTAAAAAATAGTTAAAGGGAATTCTCGAAAATTAGGTATAAGGCTCAGGTTCTTAAGTTTAAAACTTAGAAATTAAGCATGTAGCTTGAGTGTTTAAAAACTTTGGCTTGGAGGTTAAAAATTACGTAGTGCATTTTAAAGTTTATAGGTTTTATAGGTTTAGCACCCAAATCTTAGGTTTTTAATCATCACAATCTCAGGTTTACAAACATAATATGCTAACAAAATTTGAATTTAAGGCTGAGAAACTTAGGTTTGGAATTTTACATGAAATTCAAGTTCATGTTCATATTTTTATGATGGAATTTTAGGGAAAAAATTTCAAATTAACTATTACATCTCAGGTTAAAAAGTGAAAAATCAGGCATCGAAATCTCAGGTTTCTGCGTGAATTTTAAGCAAAGTTCACATTTAGGTTCTTAGGCTTAAACCTGAGAAATTTAGTACAAAATCTTAATTTTTTTATACTATTATAGAAACATATAATAGGCATGAGAATTTAGATTAGGGACCCGAAATTTTAGGTTTCAAACCTAAAAATTAGCAGAAATGTCAGGTTCATCTCTGGGTGTTGAGCTCTATGAATTTAGGTTTCAAACTTCGAATGAAAGTTTAGAGGTGCGGAATTACGTGTCGAAATCTTAGGTTTTAAGCGATGAAAAATTAACTTTTAGGTTTTTAGGCTTAAACCTGAGAAATGAAGTACAAAACCTTTAGATTTATTTGAGATTATTAAAGAAAAACAAAATAAGCATCAGAATTTTAGGTTTAGACATAAAAAATAAAGTCAGGTTTTCAGGTTTTTCTGTGGATGTGGAGAACCAAAAATTTAAGTTTCACACTTCGAATCTTAGCCTAAAAAATCAAAATTCCAGGTTTATATAATTATTAAAATTAAAGATTTAGCATCTTAGGCTCCAAAATTTAAGGTGACCTTGGGCAACTAAGCTTCTCAGGCTTCTACACGAACATTAAGAATGAAAAAATTAGGTTTAATTTCAGGTTCCAAGCTTTAACCTAAAATGACGTGAACTTCGAAGCCTAAACTTAAAAATTTAGAGACTTCTGACCTTGCCCTTAACAAGTGGCGTCGAGTATATTACGCGTTGTTACTATTACAAACACGGTTTTTTCCACGATTACGCAGTTTACAACTTTCTATAAAAAACGTAATTACACCGCTAAAAAAACAAAACACACCCTTTTTATATACTTCAATTGTTCCACCCACGCAATCCCCGATTCAAGAAAAAAACACGAAGACACAAAAAGAGGATGTTTATTATTTATACAGTCGGAAGGAACCAGGGTTAAACATGAAAAATTTGCATACACGCTCGTCAAAAAAAATGTCTCGGCATGCTTTGAAACCTGACAGTTGTCAGCAGTGCTACCAACACGTAACCGAAGTGCAAGGCCTACATCTCTACCTGCAAATGTGTTCCTTTCCTTGTAGTTTCTTCAAAACAGCCACCTCCATTTTCAGCACCTGTTTCGGCTGTCTCGCCGACTCCACCTTCAGTGCCACTTGTTCCCTCGTGATAAGATCCAATCCTTCGTAAATCTCGCCAAAACCTCCACCCCCGATTTTTTTCACCACCTGAAACAAAGCAGCTACAGCCCCCATGTTTCTCTTTCTTTCCACTCACCTTCCATCGTTCTTTGACCACATGTCCCGGCTGCAAGAGATCCTCGGAAGTCATCGTGATGTTGTTATTTTGGTCAGTGGAGTCAAGTTGGCCTTCCCAACTCAATTTTTTTGGCCTAGAAGCAAAGCCCCCATGATTCTCTCAAAGTAAACAGAAAGACGGCAACCAAGCCATCAAATTTGTGTGTGGTTTTGCCTATGGAAAACCAGCTGATCGCAATGTGCGCTTGCGCGAGATGGAAAACCCTTTCGACGGCCTTCTATATGCAGAAACGCCCGGACATTATTGATTTTTCTTTGGGAAAATGGGAAATTAAACGGGAAATTTATCAACTACGGGGACGCGCACTTTAGGAACACTCGCTCGGCATTTCTCACGTTATCACTAAAATATACAGATAAATTTAGAAGGGGACGAAAATAGTACAAGGCGAAATTAAATGACAGGAACACCTTGATCCCTAACCTCAAAAAAAAGAAACTTCGCTAAAATCGCAGTTTCCCACAGCCGAACTCCCATAACTGCGCTTTGTTATCAAAGACCAACCAAAAAAACACTTTCTGCATGCATTACCATAGCGGGGGCCCCTTCTAAATCCGAGTTTTGACAGCTCGAATGACAGCTAAACCTAACCACACTTCTGTTTAACCTACAAGTGCAGATTAATCAAAAACATGCAAAAATGTTAAATGCATCGTTTGAAATTATAAATAAAGCCGATTAAACTGATTATTTGACGTTTCTTACGGTTTGAAGAAGTGACAATCGATATGGACGCCATCTTTGACACAAATGTGAAGGTAGGCGCGGGTCGTTTCGCGCCATTATTTGAATTTTTGAATTTTCGGACCGGAAATCCCACTTGAAAGGACGTGCACTCCACCAAGATTAATTATTTTCATAGTTGTAGTGATGATACAAGGTAGTGGCCAGTGCACACTCAAAATAAAGTTGTTTTCGTCCTCGTCTATTTTTAGAGCCGACCTTAGAGAAAATAGTGCACTCGTGGTATTATTGCGAGATTCTTTAATATTTAATCATAAAAGCAACATTCGGGGGGCTAAGAGCGAAAAACGCACGTGTGGCGCACAGTTGGTTGCCTACATCCCACTCCACTGTCGCTCGCGCGTTTACAAAAACACCGCTAATGATCGAGTTATTTTTCGCACCGAAAAACTTTACGCGGAACTGAATGTCAAATTTAACAAATGTTTTCTTGGTATTTTTAACGCGATTTCAACGGCTTCCTATACACTGTTACATTAGCTGCAGTTTCGTACAAACAAAAATCTAGTTGGCCCCACGTTGACCTTGAAACGTCAGGTGAGATTGCCGCGCCCGATAATTCAAATTGCAATTCGAGTCTCTGGTTATTTTTGTCTGTTTTCTGGCAAAGTCTCCCGGAGTTGTGGCGGTGCGCTCTTTGATGATTTTTGGGAAACGGACTTCTGATAAGGAGAAGATGAGGAATGTAGGGTCGAAACAGGTAGCATCGCTAAATAAAGAACGCGGATATTATAAAGGTTGCGACATGGTTCGTCGACCCACAGTGTCGTATTTCGATGGAAATAAAACGGATTTCTGGATCATCTTGATTTGCAGATGCAGCGGATATAAATCTGTTTTGGATGTGGACAGTGGCCGAATAATTGAGGGCTTGGAAATATTGCGGAGAAAATAAATGCAGAGTTTCAAACTGGCTCAAAATTTTCAAATTATTATTATTATTATTATTATTATTATTTTTTATTGTTACTATTACTATTATTATTACTATTATTATTATTATGGTTCTGACATTCTTAGATTCTCAGGTTTTCAGTTTCGCTGCTTCCCAAGTTTTCAGGTTTTAGATTTCTTAGTCGGATCTTAAGATTTTTGGGCTTCTGGATTTTGAGTTAAGTTCCAAAATTCTTAGATTCTGAGATCAGAATTTTTAGATGCTGAGACTCTGACATTCTTAGATTCTCACTCTTGATTTCTTCGGCTTTTAGGAGTCTTGATTCTTAATTCTAAACTTTAAGATCTTAAAACCTGGAAACCTGACATTGTGACAACCTTAGGTTGGAAAAACTGAAATTGTAGTTGCAACTTGACATTGAAAATAAGAACCTGTGAAATTTGGAAAAGTACATCTAGAAATCTCAAAGTCTAAATAAAAACCTTAAATTTTGAAAAACCAAAACCTTAAGAACATGAGTTTCTCAAGAATTTGCAGATCTCAAAATTTTGAGAACCTGTAACCTAAATAAAATCTAAAGATTTAAGAGTATGAAAACATAAGAATCTAAGAATATCATATTCTAAAAATATCAGAATACAGCATTCTTAGTACCTAAACATTTTAGAATCTAAGAATTCCAGTATCTCAGAATTTAAGAGTCTAAAAATTTCGAAATAGAAACATCTCAGAAAATCAGAATATAAGAAACTTAAAAACCTAAGAATTGTCAAAAGCTGAAGATCTAAAAATAACCAAACCTGAAAATCTAAGCATGTCACAATTTGTAGAGATCTAAGAATCTCATAACCTGAAGATCTAAGAATGTCAGAACCTGAAGATCTTAAAATGTCAAAACCTAATGATCTTAAATTAATAAAACTTGAGAATCTAAGCATGTCAGAACCTGAGAATCTAAGCATGTCAGAACATGAAGATTTAAGAATCTCAGACCCTGTAAGTCTAAAAATGTTAGAAGAATCTAAGAGTGGCAGAACCTCAAAAATTTTACAATAAGAATGGCAGAACCTAAAGATCTAAGTATGTCAAAATCTGAACATCTAAGAATGTCAGAATCAGAGAATTTTAGAATGTTAGAAACTAAAAATTTAAGAATGTAAGAACCTGAAGATCTGAGAACAATAAAACGTGAGAATCTACTCATGCCAGAACCTGAAGATTTAAGAATAATAAGACCTGAGAATCTAAGCATATAAGAATTTAAAGATCTAAGAGTCTCAGAACCTGCGGGTCTAAGAATGTAAGAAGTTCAGAATCTAAGAATGGCAGAACCTGAAAATCTAACAATAAGAATGGCAGAACCTAAAGATCTAAGCATGCCAAAGCCTGAAGATCTAAGAATGTTAGAACCTGAAAACCTAAGAATGTCAGAATCTGAAGATCTCAGAATGTCAGAACCCGACAGCGTAAGAATGGCAGTATCTCAAAATCAAAAAATGTCAGAAATTTGAGAGTCAGAACCAAAGAATCTACTAATGTCAGCCTCAGTATTTTAAAATTTATTCTAGAATTTAAAATTCCGATCATAGAATTTAAGAATGTCAGAATCTGAGAATCTAAGAATGTCAGAACCTAAAAATTTAACAATAAGAATAGAAGAACATAAAGATCTAAGCATGTTAAAACCTGAAGATCTAAGAATGTCAGAAACTGAAAATCTAAAAATGTCAGAACCTAATGATCTTAAATTAATAAAATTTGAGAATCTAAGCATGTCAGAATCTGAGAATCTAAGCATGTCAGAACATGAAGACTTATGAATCTCAGACCTTGTAAGTCTAAAAATGTTAGAAGAATCTAAGAGTGGCAGAACCTGAAAAATCTAACAATAAGAATGGCAGAACCTAAAGATCTAAGTATGTCAAAACCTGAAGATCTAAGAATGTCAGAATCAGAGAGTTTTAGAATGTTAGAAACTAAAAATCTAAGAATGCAAGGACCTGAAGATCTGAGTACAATAAAACGTGAGAATCTACTCATGCCATAACCTGAAGATTTAAGAATAATAAAACCTGAGAATCTAAGCATGTTAGAACTTAAAGATCTAAGAATCTCAGAACCTGCGGGTCTAAGAATGTTAGAAGTTCAGAATCTAAGAATGGCAGAACCTGAAAATCTAACAATAAGAATGGCAGAACCTAAAGATCTAAGCATGTCAAAGCCTGAAGAATGTTAGAACCTGAAAACCTAAGAATTGCAGAATCTGAAAATCTGAGAATTTCAAAACCAATGAAGTGTTTTAAAATTTAGCTCTAGATCCTGAGAATCCAATCATAGAATTTAAGAATATGTGAACCTGAGAATGCAAGAATTTCAGAACTTGAAGATCTAAGAATGTCAGAGCCTGAGAGTCTAAGAAAGTCAGAACCTGAAGATGTAAGAATGATAGGACCTGAAAATCTAAGGATGCCAGCATCTGAAAATCTAAAAATGTTAGAAGCTGTGAATTTAAAAGTGTCGGAACTTCAGAATCTAAAAATAGTAGGGCCTCAGCATCCAAAAATCTGTAGGCGCTCAAAAATCCGAAAAACTAAGAAATTGAAAGCCTGAGACCTTGAAATAGAAATCTGAAAAATCGGATTTCTAAGAACTTAGAAGACTAAGTCCTGAGAAGTCAAAAAGCAGTGAAACTGAAAAACTGTGAAACCGAAAGCCTGAAAACCTGAAAATGTAAAAATGCTTCAACCTCAGCTGTATCTATGAATTTCAGAATCTGAGAATCTCAGAACTTCAAACAAAGAAATTTCAGAATCTATAAATAATTTTCAAAAATTGATTTAGAATCTATCTAAAAATTTGATTGACTACACAAAAATGCCAAAAGCTCAAAGCAATAAAACACCGATCGATTTCTCTAAATCTGTAAAATTTCCATTAGCACAATTTTAGCCTAATTTCCTGCCAGACAAGACTGCCAATTTCGCTTCCCCAACGAATTTCCCTTTCACCATGAATCACCGGAAAATCTGAAATAAAGTCTGTCCCCGCGTTCATTGCTCCTATTGTTTGTTGAAACTTCAGGAAGCTCAGCAAAAGATTTATGATCTAAGAAAACAGTAAAAGAAAGTTTTGGCGTTGCAAATTCAGCAAGACTTTGTCGCTCGCAAAATTTAGCACCGCAACTGCAAGCGATTAGAATATTTGCGTGGGAAAATAAACATTTAGCGACATTCAGACTCCTCCAAAAATCAGCGGCAACAAAGAACATTGTGCTTTGATCAAACTTTGTTAATATCGAAATTCAGGGTTTACGTTCAACTAAAAATATCCACAATTTCGTTTATTTTCGCCCGTCTAAATTTATTTTTCGCATTGTACTAAGAAATAATGGTCCGAGTTTATTTTAATAAAGAATTACCGGGGACACACAAAATCGATTTTCTCTAATTACCAACAACGTTGGTGACAATTAGAGACCGCGGTGCCGACAACCGAACAAAAATAAAATTTATTTTTACACCAGTTTCTATAAAAGACGAGGAAGAACTTTAATATTACATTTTTATGTCTGTTGTAATTAACCTAGAAGCTGGTTTAGGGAAGTGACTTTATGACGGTTTGTAGTCCATAAATAATTTTTTGGCGCACTGACATCTTCCATTATCGACCTAGGACAAATCTCAAGTTTTTATATAAATTAGAGACTAAATCTGTGGATGTAATTTGGCAAGAGTTGAAATTTTTATTGGAAACAACAGATAATGTGCGTAGAACTCTTATTTTAGAATAATTAAAGAATAATGCTCAAATTTCAATTGGACCAATGTCAAGAAAACAAACTGATAACATCGTAGAGTTTCTTCCAACAGAACTAAAGTAGTTCAAAAGTCACTGATCTAACGATTTAGGTCGTAAAGTATAGATTCACCTGACGTTTACATGTTTTCGGGTATTTTTATCTGTCGCTTTCATGTAACAAAAAGTTGTTGTCAGAGCATAAATTCTGCAAATTAATAGAAACATGGAGACGTCGAAAAGTCTAAAAAAAAGTAACCTGAATTCATATGCACAGAGTATTAAAAATAGAATAAAAATAAATAAAGGTGCGAAGAGTCAGAATTAGAACTATTAACGCGGTGATTATCGGGACTTGCCGCCTTTTTGGTCATTTTTTCGTTTCATGGTCGAGTCATAAAACACAGGTCAGAACTTGAAAAAAATTGTGCCAAGAATGTTGACATTTCGGTGGTTTTGCCAGAGATTTTCCGAATTACCGACGATCGAAGGTGAATTTTAAATGTATTAGTGACGTCACGACGTTTTGCGTTTGTTTCATGCCCAATATAATCTGTGGTAAATGTCACGTGAAATTTATTGTTTGGTTTTATTTTGTTTTCAAGGACCGTTAGAAATTTGATGTATTTTTTAACAGGTGGAGAAAAAACGGTGTTTTGGGTCAAATTTAAGTACAAATATTTTTAATGAGGTCTGAAAGGCTTGCATTTTTTACATGTTGGTAGCTCTGGTATAAATCAGTTTGACGTTTTTAAACCGGTATGAGATACGCCAAGAATGACATTGTTGCATATCAACTGTTTAACCTCAAAATGTCAAAGAGACATTTTGGGATGACAAACAGAGGTACCAACGTATTTTAGGTTATAGGGCCTACTTCGATGATGTCGTACGCTGATTATTTCCAATTATTTCGCAATTTTGTAAAGATTTTGAACTTCTAAATGTAATCTAGAATTTCTGACTAAAACTTTTTAATTTTAGAATATCACTAATTTCTGCTAGTTTTAGAGCTAGATGAAAAATGTGTAATAATCAGTCTTTGATTGTAGAATCAATGAAATATATGAGATCTCATAAAATTTTTAGTTTCTAGAAACTCTATGATCTACCTTCTGTAAACTTCTAGCTAGATTTAGAATTCATCAAACTACAAAGTTTTATAAACACTTCTAAATTCTTGTAATTCTAGAATATGTGAAATATGTGGAATCTTGTTAACCCCAAAATATTTCGAGGTACTGCCAAATTTTATATCTAAAATTTTCCAAACCTTTTTTATTTTCGAAGAATTCTATAATTGTAGAAACCTTTTAAAGTTGGTGTAATTCTAGAATCTAGAAAATATATGAAATCTCTTGAATCCCTAAAATATTTTGAACCTTTCTAGTTTATGGAAATTCTATAATCTGTAGAATCATAATATCTACTGCAACCTCTATAATTGTCTAGAAATTTTTAATTTTAGAAAATTATCAATTTCTACAATTTTTGAATGTCTAATAATTTGAAAATTCAATAAACATTTCAAAACTCTTTTAATTCTAGAATCTATGAAATCTGGGACAACTCTGAAATTACACCAGTATTCCAACATTTTGGTAATTCTAGAATACCACTCATTTCTATCATTTTTAGAATTTTTGACATGTAGTAGTTCTAAATTTCAAGCAACATTTCGAAACTTTTGCAGTTCTAGAATCCATAGAATGTACAGAATCTATAATTTATCTATAATTTTGAGAATCTCTAAAGACACTACAAGTCTCAAAATTTCCCAAACAATTTTAGAATACTCTTGATGTCTGGAATTTCTGTTTTCATATATTTGAAATTCAAGCAATTCTAGAATCTAGATAAGTAAAATTCTAAAATCTATACAATTTCAAAAATCGTTAAAATTATTGCAATACCTGCAAAATTTTCAAATTTGAAAAATCTTTAATAGTCCTGGAATCTCTAAATTTGTAATTTTCGGATTCCATTTGTGTTTCTAGTATTCTAGTAAAATTTAGAAATCATTGATATTCTATAATCTATAAAATTTATGCAGTGTTTGAAATATATCAAAAATTTCTTCCTTCTTAAATTGTAGGAATCTAGAAAAAAATGTTGTCAATTTTAGAATACCACCAATTTCTATAATTTTTGAAAAGTTTATTTTCTAAAATTCTAGCAATTCTAGAATTCACATAATATATAAAATACCGTCAAGTTCTATAATTTCTAATGTTTCTAGGATGTGTCCAGATTTTCTAGCAACATTTCGAATTTGTTCTTATTCTAGAATCCATAAAATGTATGAACTTTTTGAAATATGTTAAATATTTCTTCTTTCTGAAATTCTAGAATTATTAAAACTACTGGAAATTTGTCGAAATTTCTAAAAACTATGTCAAATCTTTCTACTTTCTTTAATTCTAAAATTCTAGAAAAAATAAAAACTTCTAAAAGCCTACTGTAATCTCTAAAATTTACAAAATATTTTTAATTTTAGAATACCATCAATTTCTATAATTTCTAAAAAGTTCAATATTTCTAAAATTGTAGCAATTTTAGAATTCACAAAGTATTCAAAATATCATCAACTTTTATAATGTTTCTGAAATGTGGCCAGGTATTCTAGTAACATTTCGAAATTGTTGTCATTCTAGAATCCATAAAATATTTGAAATCTTTGCAATATGTTAGAAATTTCTTCATTCTGAAATTACTACAATCTACGAAGAATTTTCATTTTTTTAATAATCTTTTAAACAATTTCCAAACATTTATTATTTTAGAAAAATTGAATTATAGTATTTCAAAAATTCTAGCAATCCTAGAATCTACCGAATATACACAATTTTTGAAATATGTGAAATATTTCCATCTTTTAAAATTCTAGAATCTATACACTCTGGAATCGTAAAAATTATTAGTATCTGCAAAATTTTTAAAACTTCTAAAATTTCCACAAGTACAACAATTTCTGTAATTTCTGTAATAGTTGTAGTACTCTAGTAACATTTCAAAATTGTTGTCATTTAAAAAACAATATTGTCAAATTTTTGTACCTTCTGAATTCCAGAACCATTAAAACTACTACAAACTACGAAAAATTCTGGGAATTCTAGGCGCACTGCCATCTTTAAAATTTTCGAAACATTTCTAATTTTGAGCACCATCAATTTTTATAATTTCGAAAAAGTATGATATTTCAAAATTCAAGCAAATATTAGAATTCATGCAATGTACAGAATCTTTAAAATGTGTGAAATATTTCTATCTTCTGTAATTCTAGAATCCAAACACTACAATTTTTGAAATCATTACAATTCTTGTAAATTTAAAAAAAATAAATTGCAGATCTTTTATCTTCCAAATCTTTCAAATTTTAGGATACCATCAATTTCTATATTTTCTAGAGTTTAGTAGGCCTAGCATTCTAGCAACATTTCAAAATTGTTTTAATTCAAGCATTCATAAAATATATAGAATCTTTGTCCTAAAACAAAATTTAAAATTTCTAGAAGCACTACAATTTCAATCTCTACAAAATTTTCGAAATTTGAAGTCTGTTTCTATAATTACTAATGGTCCAATTTCTAGATTCTATAAACTTTGGAAATTCTTATGGTTGTAGAATCTATAAAAGATGTAGAATCCTCGTATCCTCAATTATTTCGAATTTTTCTAGTTGCACTTGCAGTTTGTGCATATTTTAAAAATTTTCGAAATCTTTTTAATTCTATATTAGAACGTCTTTAATTCCTCGTAAATACCTACAATTTCTTCAGCTTTAAAATTTGAGTTAATTTAACTTTAAGATTACTTAAATATTTCGAAAATTTCGAAATTCCCGAATCCAAAATTGTAAACTTTAAAATACTTTTTGGCTGGTTCTTCAAAGACGGAGATTCGACAATATTTGAAAAAAAAAATATATATATAAAAAAATACGTTAATTATTAATCTCTAATTAACAATTTTTTCCCCAAAGGCCTCTCTAAAATGTCCCCAAAAATCCCCCAAAACTCACATTCCAACGCTTGACGAAATGTTTTCTTGTATAATTTACACAACTCCTGCCAACCACGTGGAAAGTATGAACGTATTTCGGAGAAAAACACAAAAACATAAACACTTCTAAAATCCACAAATTGCACAAAATTCGGATCCATTTCTGGCCCGACAACCCAAACACAAATCTATTTTTTTCATAACTAATAATACTTTCCCGACTTCTAAATTATAAAACTAAAGCAATAAATTTCCGTCATCTAAATTAACAGCCCGTTTTTCAAAACAAACCCAAGGACGGACTTACCACTTCATGGTGTCCTTTTCAAATCCAAATCTAACAACACATTAAAAAAATAAACACTTTAAAAGCACAACACGTAACTAATTGTCAGCGATCCGGTGTCGTTCTGGCAGAAAATTTCTTCGGCCACATCAATTTTAGACCCAGTGTCTAGTGTGAAAACTCAGTTCGTTCATCTCCCACTAAAACTAATTTTAGCTCGGAGTGGCAAAAATTTACTAGTTCCTCGAAATTTGTCTTGGGGGTACCTACCACAATCCAACAGTCGACCCAAATCCCGCAGAAATACAGACAAAAGTTTCGTGTTCAGGGTCGAAGTTAAAATTATTGGAAAAAATAAACACCTTTCAAATTACCTGAAGAAATGGGTCAGCAGGTGAGGCGATTTGGAACAAATCCAGGTCTAAATAATGATGAATATTAGTCGCAAAAACCAGTTCCTGCGGATTTGCACATGTGACCCCATTGCACACTAAGTACCTTGGAAATGGGGGCACCTAAATCCCCCATTTCCAGATCCTCGCAGACTTTGAATTCAAACTTCCCGCGATCTCCTCCACCAATCACACTCCTTTCTGTCAAATTTCCCTCTCCACGATTGGTGGAGACTTTGACAGTTCAGTGTTTACATGATGGCGGCGCAACAACACGTGGAAACCGAAGAAAATCCTTTAAATTTGAAACGAAAAAGAGAACCGTCCGTCTTAGATAACTTCACGAAGTTAACGAACGGCCAGGAAAAAGTGCGCGTTAAAGCGGGCGTTGAGTTGCTACGACACTTGACGGAAGATAAAAGTGTGGAGAAAGTGAGGTTAGGTTGAGTTGTGACACCATGTGATTTGTTATTTTAGGCTGAAGATGAATTAAAGTATGCCTTGGGGAGGCTCGTGCGGGGTCTGGGGGCCTCGAAGGTGCACGCTAAGACTGGATTTTTTGCCGCCCTCGTGGGGCTGCTGAATCTCGAGGATGTTTCCGTGGAGGCTGTCTTGGAACATGTTGCGAAGGAGTTGCATAAAGGGGGCGGCAACAGCAAGAGCGTACGTTTTACTGGCTGCAACTACTCTAGTTTTATGTCTCATGGTTGTAGGAAAACGCGGATGTTTGTTCGGGGCAGATTTTAGTAGCTGGGGCTATCATTCGGTCGAATTTGTACCACCGCTGCGACGACGAGGAGAAAACGAAAGTCTTGGAACTGTTACTCAACGCGGGGAAAGAACGGACTTACCTAAACCTAGCATCGTACAAATTTTTGATAGATTTATTTGAGAAGGTAATTTTAGTTATTGAAATCAATCAAATTAATCAATATTGGTTTATAGATTGACTCAAAAGAGTTTGAGCGTGTGGTTTTTCCGCTTATTAAAAACGATATTGCTAAACCATGGTCTGAACAGAATTTGGACACCCTGTATTTGTTGCTTGATATAGAAAAAAGGTTCCCAGAGTCTCTACATAAAAAGTTCTTGAAGAATAATTTGGGGACGTCCGAAATTTTGTGCGAAGACAGTCTGCGAGATGTTTGCAACACGTTGATGGTAAGAATGAAGAAAAAAAATGGAATTGGGGTAGGCTAGGGATGAAGTTTGGGTTGGTAGTACTGTATGACTGAATTTCAACTAAAAATGTTTGTGAATGTGTTTTTGAAGAAATGGGAAAGAGAATTAAATTAATTATGAATGAAAATATGAAAGAAAACCATAGGGAGACGAAGACATAAAGAAAAGTTTAAATAAGCGAAAATAAAAAACGAAGGAATTTAACTAAAGGTAAAAAATAATAAAGAAACTGGAACAACAGTAGAAAAATGTATAAAAGACTACTAAGAAGCAAGGATAAAAAACAAAAAGGATGAAGAACAAAACAAGTAAAACAAAGAATAAATGGAATACGCAACGAAAGTCAGGGGAAATTATGATTAACAAAGAATTAAGTTGATAAACAATGTGTGAAAGAAACAGAAGAGTACAGACTAAGAAGAATGGAAAGCGGAGGCAGAAATAGAAAGAGAGAACACAACGCCAACGAAAGACGTAGATAAGGAATACAAAATCTTAAATCCCAAACAGAATGTCCACTAAAGACAAACGAAAAAAAAAGAGCAAAAAAACGAAGAAAAGGCGAAAAAGGAACAAAATACAAGAAAAAATCGGGGAAAGTTATAATTAACAAAAAAATCAAGTAGCTAAAGAAAATGTGAAAGAAACGGAAGAACATAAACTGAGAAGAACGGAATGTGAAAGCAGAAATAGGAAGAGAGAAGAGAACACAGAAATCGAAGCAGCAAATAAAAATTTGTTTTTTAAGATTTTGGTAGGCTCAGGACGAATTGTAACGCCAAGGAAAGACCATGGATAAGAAATGAAGAAACTGAAGAACTAAAGAGAAGGTCAATGATAGCTGAAAGAAGAAACCAGAGCGAAAGAGGAACAAAAAACAGCAAAAAATCGGGCGAATTTCCCGATAAAAAGAAAAGTAAAAGTTCCAAGCTGATAAACACAATGTGAAAAAAACAAAAGGATAGATACCAGGATCAAGGTGAGAGAAACAGAAATACGGATAACACCACACAGAAGCTGAAGAAGTGGTAAGTAAGAAATGAAGAAAGATATGACTAAAAGAAAAAGAATGGCAACTAGAGTGAACTGAAGAACAACTAAGCCAAACAGCTTTTTCCCTCTTTTTCTCTTGTCGTTTGGTACTATCAACCTCGAACCAGAAATCACAGCCTGCTTTGATTTTTTGTCATTATACTATTCAGTTGTTTTCTTTTTCAGGTAATACCACGCCTCCTCGCCCTTAGACACCCGATCTTCGAACTGATCCCTCCCAAACTCACCGAAACCAACCTATCAGAACAATTCTTCGACCACTTAGACTTCCAGCTAACCCGCCCCAACCGCAACAAACACCTCGCTTTTACTAAACTCCTCATTCAAACTATTCAGATTACTCCCGATCCAACCATAATTCCCAACATCCTCACCAATAACTACATCCAACAAACAATATCCACTTACAAGACAGCTGTGGGGAAACAAAAAGACAAAGAATTCAAGGACGCGACTCAGCAACTCTTCGAGGTGATTCTTAACGCGATGAAGGGTGATACTGTAAAGACGAAGACTAAGATAAAAGTGATAAAAAGACTCTTGTTTAATCCAGGGACTTTTATTTTTGAAAAAGTTACCAAGAGTCGGTTGGTGCAGAATATAACGGGGACTTTGAATGTCGAAGGGGTGAAAAAGTTGGGGGGGATTTATAGGGAGGTTGTTTTGGGGGAGTTTGATAAAGGGGGGGAGTCGTGGTGGAACGCGGATAGAGTGTACGCTGCTCATTTGTTGGTTAAGTTGGTGAACCATCCGGTGATGCAGGATGATGATTGGAAGGTTGAGCAGTTGTTGTTTTTGGGGAAGTTGGGGATTTTTACTAACCAAGGGGAGGTTGGCAACGAGCTTGCTGACTCTCTGAAAGACGCCTTCTACTCCTCTCTTGATCTCAAGCTGACGAAGCTCGATAATTTGAGGAGTATCTTATCAAAGATCTTCCATGAGTTTGATGAAGTTATCACTAACGACCCTAGCTCTCTGCGCTCGCCGCTCGAAGAAAACGACCAGGAGACGTGGAAGAAGACCGTGAAGTTGGTCACGAAACTAGATGGAAGCTCCAAGAAGAAAGGAGCTGTCTTTCATACTCTTTTTTTGAACCTTGGTCTACAGATCTTCAACAGTTCCAAAATGGCGTCCGACTCTTTAACTGAATTGTTTAGTTGTTACCAAAGGACGAAGAAGAAGGAGGAGACTTCAGATGATCCTCTTTGGATCGAGGTCGTTATTGACTTGTTTTTGAATCTTCTGTCCCACAATTCCCACTTATTGAGGAGGGTCATCAACTGTGTCTTTCCACATCTTTGCAAGTACATGAACGGAACTGCTATCTATCAGATCTTGGCGGTCTTGGATCCGAAGAATGAAGGGAATCCCCTGTCAAAGCTCGGAGAGAGTGACGATGAAGAAGATGAGGACGAAGATGAAGATGACGAGGAGGAGGACGAAGAAGAAGAGGAGGACTCCGACGACGAGGAAGAGGAGGAAAACGTCAGCGATAAGCTCCGCATGGCCCTCCACCAAATCCTCGGTGCCGACGTCGCCAGCGACGCCGAAAGCGTCGATCTCGACACCCTCGACGACGAAGAAGGTGACAAACTCAACGAAGCCCTCGGTCAAACCTTCAGACAGTTCAAGCCCAACCTGGGAAAGAACAAGAAGCAGAAGAAAGATGACGAAGCGCTCACCCACTTCAGGATACGCGTGCTGGACCTAGTGGAGATCTATCTCAGCTCGAATCCTTCGATGTTGCTAACTCTGGAAATCATGCTCCCACTTCTCCAGCTTCTGGAGTTCTGTATCAAGAACGAGCACCAGAAGCCTCTCCAAGACCGGGTGCGCTCGGTACTAAAAAAACTGACCTCTTTGAAGAAGTTCGGCGAGGTTGAAGACGTGACCGAGGACGTCCTAGTGGAACTGCTAAAATCGTTGTTGGAGAAAGGAACTAGGAACGCGGTGGTCATCCAGGAGATGGCCGAGAAGATCTCCGAAGGCGCCATCTTCGTCATAACTTGCTCCCAGAGCTTGGCATGTAGCGAAAAGGTCACCAAGGTGGTTACAGACAGTCTTGAAGTTTTCTTCACGCGGCGAGATTGCGTCATCCCTTATGTCTTCTTCAAGAGCTTGGTGCAGCTTAACTGGGAAGGCATCATCCCGTTGGTTCCTCTCCTCACCGGCTTCGTCTTCGCATCGAAAGTTAGACCTTTCAGGCGCACCCAAGCGATCGAGCTCCTAGTGCTCTTTTGTCACAACCAGAGATTCATCAGTGGTCACAGCGAACACCTCCAAGACGCTTTGGTAAACTTCCTCAAAGACTGTGTCGACTTCTTCAGGGAGTTTAACACAGACCCGAGTCAGAAAAGAGTCAAAGAGAAGTTTCTCACGAACTTATTCGAGCTTCTCCAGAGTGTGAGAGCGTCAGTTCTAGCCAAAAGTTTTGAGGGTTGGGACATCTTGGGAGACGTCGTCAGAGAGTGTCGGTCCCAACTAACTTTTTCAAAAGACACTAAACTCGCGTTTAACAAACTTTGCAAGAGTTTGAACATCTCGAACGTGGTACAAATGAAGGAGAAGACAGTGAAGTTAAACAACATAAACGAAGATGAGGAGCCGCCGCAGAAGAAAAGTGAAGACAATGGGAATCAGAATGGGGTTAGCAAGAAGAAGAGGAAGAAGAACAAGGAAGCGCAAAAACTGAAGAAGCAATCAAAGGAGTTGAGGTTGGAGAGTTTATCGGGGGGCTTCAGCGGAAAACGGAAGTTTGAGTTAGAAGAAGAAGAGGAAAGTAAAAAAGCGAAGTTGTAACATGTTATTTTTGTTGTAAATAAAAATAAGAACTACGTTGTACTTACCGATGCTTTGGAAATGGGCAAAACGTTCACTGGGTAGCGCACATTTCAAATTTGAATACTTCGGAACAAAATCTTTCAAACTCGTTTTGACAGATGTAGGGACATTTGACGTTTTGAAACGTCAACTGTCAAATTCTCAAAACTGGTTTTTGGGGATAATTTTAGACTTCTTTTAAATAAAACATTCACAAATCGCTTCTGGCTATTTTCTTCATGATAACATCTTAACTTAATTTAACGACGTCAGCGGTTGTCAAACGTCAGTTCTAGGGACTTTTGATTTTTAGAAACGTCATGTTAAATTTTTCTACTTTTTTTTCACTTTACTCTCAGGAGAGCCCCCATAAATTAAATTCTCACGTTGCACCTCTTGGATTTAGGGAGTTTTTCGAAACGTACTGTCATTTTTTTTTTGGGCATTATATTAGATGGGACAACTTGAAAAAATGCATAAAAATCAAACTTGACAGAGAAGTTTCTCTTTGGTGATTTTTTCAACGATTTTGGTTAATTTTTCCATGTCAGTGGTCCTCAAACATCGCTCATGATGATGTTCAAGCAAAGAACGAAACGCAAATTTAATCGTGACGAAAACGTCATCTGTTAAATTTCTTTGACTTTTTCGATGTCAGCAGTTCTCAAACGTCGCCCGTTATTAATAACGATAGCTTTATTAATAAAATTTACTTAACTTATGATACCTACAGTGTTACAGTTGAAATTTACATAATCTAATAGCAGTTACAAGTAGTGTATTTTCGACAAATGTCTTAAGTATTACAGTTAAGACAACATTTGAATCTGACGGTCGTTCAGAGACAAAAACGAATCATGGTTTCCGCTTACAATACCACATTCACGCAATATAGTTATAACGAATATCCTAGAAAAAAAAAAATGGAACTTAGGTTAAACTCAAAAAGAATCTCGTCGAGATCGAAATGAAAACTAATTTGACCCCAGAGTTTTAAGACTTCTGTTAATGCACACACAAATAAAAAAACTCATACAAAAATGCGAATTTAAAAAATGAAGAAACCGTTTTATTGGTGGTTATTTAATTAATTGGTTTAATGTACTAACATTCCTCTTGGGACTTCCTGACACACCGTGCTACTTTTCGTTTAAACTCTCCGTACATTTCCCGCCATTCTTTCTGCAACAAATTTGAGGTTAGAACACAATCACATAATAAAACAAAAAAAATAAATAAGGGAACTTACTGCAGCATCGACATTCGCGGGTGATTCGTCGTTCGGATCAGCTAGCATTGAAATTACCGATATTAAAATAGTTTCTACTGTATGTACTGGCAGCCACCTTTCTGATGCTTTCTCGTATCCGAATTTGTCGTCGCCAGGCTCGTGAAGGATCGATATACACACGTCGCCGTTTTTATCGACTGCAAGAAAAAATAGTGTATACAATATGTCATCTAAACAATTGAACTTATAAAAAATACTTTAGAAGATACTCTCTGTATATCAGACTACTTGACAAGAAGTGACCACGCTTGAAAAAACGTACAGAACGTTTACAGCTATACAACCACCACCCTTTATATATTATAAAATTAAAAAAAGCAAAATGACTCGCTTGCTTGTTATTGATCTTATTTGTTAACCGTGATCGAAAATTGCCTTAAAAGTACTCCAATTTATTATTTTAGATCTCCCTGTATATTAAATAGCTCCCACAAAAATGTGATTGGATGCGACCTTGGAAAAAATAGTCATGGATTTGAAGAGCTTCAATGATAATATTATGGAAATCAGCACAATTTATAAGATCCCTCTGTATAAATTAATAACTATAAAAAAGAGTAGAATCAGAGCAGATCTGGTTGTATGACAAGTAATTATTAATAAAAATAGTATTGAAAGTAGCCATGGAAAAAATGTCAGTCATACGAGTTACTTCAATGTCAAAATAAATTATATAAAACGCAAATTAACATCTAATTCATATATTATAACAGAAGGTCTGCCTGTATATTAAACACATGACAAAAAATAGAACTGAAAATAGCCGTGGGAAAAACTCACTTTGGATGAAAAAAAAAAAATATATATATATATATATATATATATAAAAGAAAATAACATTCAATTAGATTAGAAGATCTCCCTGTATACTAGATAACTGTCCAAAAATATAAAATCTGAAGTGGCTATGGAGACGAGTTCCTTTAATGACAGAAATCACTGTGAAATGAAAAGACAGTTACTTATATTTTTTACATTGCTTTAAAAGATCTCTCTGTATATTAAATAAGTTTAAACAAAATTAGAACTAAAGTAGCCATGCAGAAAGTTTGTTTGTTACTGACATGAGTTCTTAAAAAAACAAAATGATGAACAAAACAACATCGGCCTCTATATAAAATAATTGTCACTGATACGAGTTTTCCTAATGACAAAACTGTAACAAAAAAGTAAAGTGACACCCAATGTATACATTATCATAGAAGATCACCCTGTATATTAAACAAATATAAAATCTAAAGTAGCTATAGAAAAAATTACAGGCGAGTTCTCTTCATGGCAGAATTAATCGTGAGGAAAAAAAAGCTACATTGGTTTAACAAATCTCCCTGTATATTACATAATTATCAATAAAAATAGAAATGAAAGTTACCACGGTAAAAAAATGTCATTAGTACGAGTTCTTTCAATGACAAAATTAATTAATTATAATAAAAGCAAAATAAAATATTCAACTTATACATTATCATACAAAATCTCCCTGCATATAAAACAACTGTCAAAAATATAAAATCGTAAGTAGCCATGGAAAAATTTTGTCCCTGATACGATTTCTTTAAAGACAAAATTAATTATAAAAAAACAAAATGATGTACATATTATATATTTTTTTACAAAATCGCCTTATATATAAAATAACTGTCAAAAAATATGTATCTCAGAATAGCCACAACGACTAAATTGATTGTGACAAAAAGCAAAGTGATACTAAATTTAAACATTGTCATGTCATAGAAGATCTCCCTGTATATTAATCAAATGTCAAAAAATATAAAATCGGAAAAAAAGTGATGCGATTTCTCGTCATGGCAGAATTGGCCGTGAGGAAAAAAAGTACACTTCAAATTTTTAAGTTGCATTAAGCAATCTCCCTGTATATTAAATAACTATAAAAAAAAAGTAGAAGTGAATGTAGCCATGGAAAAAAAATGTCATTCATACGGATTCGTTCAATGACGTGATAAATTGTAATAAAACCAAAATGACACATACAATTTACACATTAATGTTGGAAATCTCCCTGTATAAAACAACTGTCAAAAATACAAAATCGGAAGAAGTCATGGAAAATTTGTCTTTAATACGAGTTCCTTTAATGCTAAAATTAAATATAAAAAGTTATAATAAAGTACACTTTATACATTACTTTACAATATCGCCCTGTATATAACTGTCAAAAAATATATAACTAAAATCAGGAAAAACAATTGTCACTGATACGAGTTCTTTTGATTGTGAGAAAAAAGTAAAACGACACCCAATGTATACATTATCATAGAAGATCACCCTGTATATAAAACAACCGACAAAAAATATATCATTGAAAGTAGTCATGGAAATAAAAAGTGATACGAGTTCTCTTTACGGTAAAAATGACTGTGACAGAAAAAGCAAACCTTGTTTATAATTTTTACGTTTAACAAGTTTGCCTGTATATTAAACAACTATCAATAAAATTATAATCAAAAGTAGCCACGGAAAAAACTGGCACTGATACGAGAGAGTTTTGGACAGCAAAATAATTTATATATAATGCAAAATAAGATTGAATTTATCCATTATTTCAGATGATCTCCCTGTATATAAAACAACTAAAAAAAATTGAATTGGAAGTAGCTCTAGAACGAAATGTCACTGATAAGAGTTAACTTAATCACAAAATTCACTATGAAGGAAAAAAAAAGATCTTATAATTTTTACATCATATTAAAAGATATTCAACAACTACTAATGAAATTAACATTTGAAGTAGCCATGGAAAAAATTGTCACTGATACGAGTTCGTTGAATGACATAATTGTAAAAAATCAAAATTTTACTTAATTTATACACTCTTCATTACCTTATCGTATCTTATTCTTTGCATCATCCCCTTGTATTTTAAAACAACAGTCAAGTTCTTTAAAAATGACAATATTGTTTACACAAAAAAAGTAAAATAAAATATTTAAAAAAATACAATTGAAATTAAATAGGAAAGGTGTCTTCAATGACGAAAATAATTTAATAAAAAAAAAAATTATTAAGATCCCTCTGTATATGCTTTAATTGTAAAAACATAATTATCTAGTTAGTTGCAAAACAAACGTAACGTTGTAACAAGAATCAAATAATTAATATTCATGGCCACTACGATAAATAATACGAATAAATTTACTCTTTTAAACTGTAGGCAACCACTGGAAAAACCTAATGACGTCACGCCATCGACTCCCCAGCAAAAAGTTTGAGGTTCACTGATTTCCAACCTCAATTTCGAAAAATTAAGTTAACAAAAATCACTGTTACCAACATATCCGTTAGCTTCCCCCAATCTATTTATAACCTAAAAATCCCCATCAGGGTTCATCACCCTCCAACTTACTATTTGGATGCCAGATTTCTGTCACAAATTTCATTTTGGGCGGCCTTAGTGGATATTCTTTAGGGAAATAAAGATGACATTTGAAGAAACCTCCTTCGCTGCAAAGTTCACACTTTAACCAACATAACCTTAAAAAAACGCAAAACTCACTAGAGGGTGTCTGGGGGTCCAATTATCAACACTTCCCATCTGTATATGTCATTATCGTCGATAAGCCCAGCAGAAAATCCCTCGACAGGGTTTTTATTTAATTCTGGAAACAAACCAAGTATTAAAATAACAAGGTCATTGAGAAACAAAGAAAAAAGGGGGCACTGAAGTTTTTAGTACGTAGCTGTCAAAAAAAAAAATGACAGAAAGACTGGAATTTGGGATCAAGGGGGCTGCAATGGGTGGAGAGCGCACGATGGGGGGTACGGTGCCCCCAACTCGTCGTCTGTCGTGAAAACGAAGAAATTCCCCTAGAATCTGGTGATAAAAACAGACGATCGGGTTTGGGGCTAATTTTGGCGTACGGGACAGTTTTGGGACATTTTAGGTTGTGGTTTTCTTTGTGTGCTGTTGGTAGTTTTCTGGGTGGAAACGGGTTATTTTTAACGCTTACCTGCTAGCTGCTTTCTCAGTAGAAGAGCTGACTGTGGTTCTGACATTAATTACGAGTTTAATTTTGATCTAAAATACCAAACAAACACTGTTTCAGGGAAAAGATGGCCGGTGTTACTAGCAAATAGGACCGCATTGGATCATTTGAGTCACCTAAAACATATGTTATATCCGTGAAGGTTCGTATCCTGGATAAATTTCGAGACAAGTGCTGGTCTCTTCTGGAGAAACACACAACTTCACCAACCGCGAGATTCAAACTCGAAAAAGATTTTGACGTGACACCAACACCGGAAGAGACAACAATTGCAAATTTTAAAACTAACAAAAACGGAAGTTTAAAACGTTACCAGAACTACCAAAAACGAGCACAAAACAAACTTTTAACCAAAGTCGATAATACAGGTTTCCACGGTTACTACAGAAACCTACACTGACTAAATGCAGCAAACGAACTGTCATTTATTATAGTCATAGAGCGGGAGTTTTGAAAAACGTGGGGGCGAAAGCCCTCGATCACCTTCACAACTTGCATGTTTCGTTCTTTTTATTTCGCGTATTTAGTTTGTGTGGTGGAAAAGCGAAGCGGTGTCGTTGCACGTTTGAATATGACTCAGCGATGTTTGCCTAAAAGCAAAATAAAATTCCACAAACTGCCGGAATCGATTTGAAGCGCGACAAAAGGGGTGGCGACAATGCTGCCACTCTTGTAATATAAAAAGTTCGTAAAAAAAACTGTAAAAAAGGTATAAAATTGGGGTTTATGGATAAGTGGCTTCAAGGCTGCTGATTTTTGTAGGTCGATCATTTAAGTGGAATTGTGTGTATTTCCTGACTCTAATAAAAACAATCAATGGAACTTGAAACTAAATTTTTGATAGTTTGCTTGTTTTCTAAAAGTTTGTTCTTTCGAAAAAATCATTTTTTTTTGTTTTTTTTTTTAAAAATTTTGAGTTTTTAACATAAAGTATATAATTTTGAAAAACTTTTAAAAAATTAAAATTAAAAAAAATTGCATTCCTATAAATTTTTTCCTATTTTTTATTATGAAACCTAAAACAAAAAACCAATTTTCGGGTTCTTTCGCGAAAGTACAACAAAATTACAAAAAATTAAAATTTAGAATTATCTAGAGTATGTAGTTTTCTAAATTTTGTATATTTTAATATTGTGTTTTTAAAAAATGCGAGAAAGTTGAAGATTTCAAAAAAACTAAAGTTTAAGATTTTTGTCATTTCAAAAAAAAATTCTCAAAACATTTTTTTTTGGGCCAGTTTTGGAAATATTTGAGGTCGAATATTAAACTTTTCTGAAGTCAATATAAAATAAAACTTTAAAAGTATTTGAACTTCCTGAAATTTTTCAAAATTTGTTTTTTTATAAATTTTGAAAAAAGTTTTTTTTAAAACTATACATAATAAAAGAAATAAAATATTAAAAGTAGCCAAGATATTATATTATTATATTACCCAGATTGGTGATATGTTTAGAATTTATGAAATTATAATATATATTATATATTTATATATATAAAAATTTTGGAAACGTTGCAGCTTTTATTAAAATTGTTCCATAAAATATAATTGATAAGTAATTATGACATGATCAGAAATTTTTTCAGTTTTTCGAAAATTTTTGAAATTCTGAATGAGCAAAAGTAATTTTTTTTCTGTACAGAAATAAACAAATTTGACGAGTTTAATCAAAAATCACGACAGTAAGAAAAGAATTTGATAAGTGGCTCCAATGTGACCATAAAATAAATTTGTTTTTCAAAAATTTTGAAACTTTCTTGTGAGCACAACCATTTTTTTTTAACATGAATAAACAAATTCGACCAATTTAATCAAAAACAACTAACGTGAAAGGCACCAAAAAAACAAAATTGATAAGTGGCTTCAATGTGAGCATACATTTTTTTTTTTTGAAAATTTTGGGCTATTTTATTATTTCTGAGTAGCCAAAGTCAATTAGTTTTCACAGAAAATACCAATTGGAATGAGTCATAACTGAAATGACACCCAAACCGTCAATGGAGCAAAAATACGCAAAGTGGCTTAAATGTGATCATCTCTTCGCTCATTTTATTAAAGAATTTATTTATCATTTATACAAATTATACATTCATCCAACGCAGTCTTACAACTGTACACGTACTTATAAACAGTCTAAACAGAGCAACATAGGAATCATCAGAGTACAAAGAACTCGGTTATATTACAGCTAACATATTTACAATCGAATCGTCTAACAGTTAAGTCACAATTATATACAATGATTAAGTAACAATAGCGCTATCGTAAAACGCGAGATTGATTAGAACTACAAGATCGTCTTTGGTCGTTTCAATCCAACTTAGAATATCACAATAGTCGAAAAAGATATGTTGGTAAATTACATTTCTGTATTATCTTCAGAGTTCTCTTCGTTCTCGGGTAATTCCGGCACTGTATACACTCCCGTCATAACCGGGCCTTCGAGTACTTCGGGCATCTTCGTGGGAGCCAGATCTTGCGTGGGAGTCCCGGTACTCAACAGAGTTTCTTCCGTCAAGTTCCTGTGGTAAAAATTGGGATTTTTGATCGGGTTGAACTGTCATGACGTCATGTTAAACGGATCCGACGAATTCAAATCATCGGTGAAACTCGTCGAGTTGATTTTAGGCATGATCTTCTCTTGGTGCTTCAATCGATGGACGATCTCATCATGGACGACGTTGAAGCACATGGCAGTGAGCGCCATCCCTGACATTATATAAATTGAGCAAAACCATATCGTAGTATTCGATTCGTTATTGATGAAAGGATCCGATCCTGGGACCATGTTCCCAAATCCTATGGTCGTCAAACTCATGAAACAGAAGTAGAAACCATCTAGAATAGCCCAGTTCTCCAACTTGTACAACGTGAAAGTCCCCAGACAGATGTAGATGAACATCATCGCTAGACATAGAAGGATCGGTGCTAGAATGCTCAGACCGTGCATGGATGATTTTGATTCGTTGTCTGTGCAACTTAAACTGTCCACTTCTTTGACGGGAGAGTGGAGGTTGTTGTGAATGGAGTTGGAACGGACGTAGAAAGGTTCTTGGAGCGCCATCTGTTGCTGGAGTTCCAACTGTTGGCGTTTTTTCTTCATTCGACGTTCTTTTTCCGCCATTCTCTTCTCGTCGTAGCAGCAGTAGCCGCAGTTCGAGCAGAGGCAGCAGCAGAGAGCGCGGGAGAAGACGCCTCGAGCGACGCGGCTGAGGATGGAACCGATGCTGGAGAGGTAGAGGAGGGTGAGAGGGATGCCCAGCATGGCGTAGCCCATGGTCACGGCTTTGCCGAGGGTCGTGCGGGGGGCGATGCTGCCATAACCTGAAAGAAAACAATTGTCAATTCTATATCTGTATAAAAAAGTTAACTAAGCTCATCTTAAGCCTATCTATCATCTAGCTCTAGATCTAAGTCGGTATTTTGTTGTTTTATAGTATCTATAGCCAGGTTTAGGTGACGAAGTAGAATAGAGCGAGTTGGTACACCCAGATCTACATCTACAACGAGATTTAATCTGTTTAGTCTACATCCACATCTAGATCTAGATAATTTAATTTTATTTAACACATCTAAATCTGTCTATACGTTAATGTTAAGTTTGTTTTATAAGTTATTTAGATCTAGATATAGAGAGTTTGACTTCAATTGGATGATTGTTCGGAGGTCCTAGATAAGTCTGTTACTTTAAAAACTGCATCTGAGCCAATGTTTAGTGTGCCATTTAGATCTGGATATTGTGATCTGTACTTTGAAATAAATTCAAAAATTTATCAGAAAACTGATCCAGTTTAATCATCAGATCTAGATGTACATCTAAGATAACGTGAAATCTGCTTTAAAAATCTGCATCTAGATCCAAATATAGTAGCGTTATTTTGTACCAGTATTTTTCAGAGCCCTAAGATAAATCCAACAAAAAATACAGAAAATTTAAATTCAGTACATCTAGATCTACAACTAAGTCAATATGTGATCATTTTTTTCTAGATCTAGATATGCAGCTTTTCTCCTAACAAAACACATTTTCAGAGTTTCAAAATAAGGCGAAATTTAGCACATCTAGATCTACATCTAAGCAGCGTTAGTTTGTTATATAATTTTGGTTTTAGATCTAGATAAAGTAGTTTTATTTTTGACAATATGCTCTGATCTCCATTTAAAACAATATTTGATCAATCTGCTGAGATTACATCTAGATCTAGGTATATTGGTCCAATTTTCATGGACATGGAGCTTTACAGGACCAATATAATTCAAATTTCGTCAAAAAAGCATAAAAATATGAAAAACAAAATTTGCAGCTACATCAAGTTCTATTCTATAAGACTAGATCTAGCTCTGGATTTAGCACTTTTTACAACATTATTTAAAGATATAAAATTAATTCAAATTGCGTCAGACAACTAACAAGAATTTTTTTCACATCTAGGTCTATGTCTAGGTAAACAGTTAGTATTCATGCAACATTTAGTTTTAATTATCTAAATCTAGAGGAGCTATTATTTAAAACAGTAAAAGTAATCACACTTTTGTTTTTATCTAGGTCAGAATTTTGTCGGCTTTGTGCATCTATATTTAGTTTTAGATAAAATCTATATCTAAATGATAAAAAATTAGAAATTTAAATCTACGTCTACCTCAAATCAAAGTTTAAATCTAGATCTTAATACAGTCATCCAGTTATTATCAACACGATTCTAACAAAGTCCAGACAAGTCCAATTAGAATCAAATTAGAGTAAACTCTGACTAAATGTTAGAAAACAACTACATCTGATCTAGATCTAGATGCAGTTTTAACTAGTTGAATTTTTACTTGAATTACAAGTATAAATAGTTCTATATATAAATAGCTCTTATTTTATAGCTCTGCATTTTTAAAGAAGTCTTAATCTGGACTTCAATATAAATGCAAAGTATCTAAAGTAATTATAAAATATAAGTTTGTCACGCCTATATCTATATCTCAGTTAATTTCTTGTCGGTTATATATATTGGTTGGTTATTTATTGTATTCATCTAGATTTATAAAAAAAGTCCCAGTACAACAATTTAGTAAGTGATGTAACCAAAATTTACAAAAGGAGGGTCGTCACATCTAGATCTATGGATATTTAAGTACATATGTATCAATAGTTTGTTTGCCTTTTGATGAAATTTTGATGTACATCTAGATCTAGATGTTAGCTACACGAGTCTTTAATATAACTCGATATGAAACAAATTTAGTGAACAAAATCTATTAAGAGTTGAATTTCTGATCTAGAATGAGGTATGGTAACCTCAATTTGCCAAGCTGAATTTGTTTAAATTATGTTAAATCTATATCTACATCTCAGTAAACAATTCTTAGTTTTACACAAATCTTGTGTATCGTGTACATCTAGATCTAGATGTAGTAATCTAATTTTTATAAAATAAGTCAAGATCAGTTGAAATTAATTTGACTTAACTGCGTAGAAAGTAAAGTTGATGACATATAGTTAAGACATCCGTGTCTAAATCTGAGTCAGAGTTTTTCGTTTTTGAGCATCTCTATTTAGATCGGGATATGGTATTTTCAAAGAAATGAAACTCTTTAGGATCAAGATTAATTAAAATAGACCTTATTACGACAAAACTGCAAACAAAATCTTGATGCACATCTAGATCTAGATTTTAGCTAAAATAGTCTTTAATATAACTCGATATAAAACAAATTTAGTCATCAAAATCTATTAACGTTCTAATTTCTGATGTAGAATGAGCTATGCTATTCTCAGTTTGCCCCCCGCTGAATTTGTTTAGATTATATTAAATCTATATCTACATCTAGGTCCGTGTTTACTTTAGTGTTAGAAACGGTATTCGTATTTTCAGCAAGATAAAATATCGTAGAATTCAGATAAGCTAAACAAGACAAATCTATTCTAAAATGCACCAAGATATTCACATATTTTCTAGAAGTAGATTTAGAAATAGTAAACGTTAGGTTTTACTGCTGTCGTAGACAATCTATAAGCACACCTAAATCCAGATATCATAGAAGTAGTTTTATTTTAAGTAAACGAGCAGTCTAACTATTATTTTATCGAGAAGTAAAAATGGCGGATGCGCCGGGAAAATCCCAAATAAATTATAGCTGTAAAATTGCGAAATAAAGATGATTTTAGCAAGCTTTCTTCCAAAGTGGACTCCAAAGTGTCTCTCCGAAAATTTTACGACATTGTATAAATCCCCAACGTGAAAAGTTCTAGTTTGATCAAATTTAGATCACCTCTATATGCATTTAAACGAGTTTCTTTGAGTTATAATGATCACCCCCCAAACTAGCCCTTTAAAAGTCACGCGCTGACCAGCCACCCCCGGGCCGAAATTTACTTAGTAATTAGTTTAATCGCACAATTTAATATCCGAAACTACGTGTAAGGGTGCAAATTTTAATAACTTCATTCAAGGGGCGGCTCGAATGTATCGGTCCGAGTCGTAATTGTATGTAAATGAAAATTCAGCAGATCCCGGATAATTGGAGCGTTCCAGTTTTCTCAAAATCATTTTAAATGGAAACGGGATTGAATGTAACTTTTCAGTGTATTCGCGGTTCATTGAGGAAATCTCTACTAATAAAATACGTCGACCAATTTAACTAAATGTTGAGTATTTCTCGCAGCTAATTTCAATTTTAGTTTGGGAAATGTACAAGGGGCTCGGAATTAATTTTCTGCTTTGACTCGTGTTGGACGGATAAAAAGTAAAGTTTTCTTTGATGATTTATACTTTTCGTGGATTTTGTAAATTTATGTATGACACGAGTTTGGTTTTTCACAATCTCGAAATCGGGCGATCATGCGGAAGAATGACGCCATTAAAACACATTCGAGAACGAATGCGGCAATATACAATCACGTTTAGATTTTGTTCCGCATCGAGCACATGCGGATTACTACTTTATGCTCGTAGTGCACAATGTATTCTATAAAGAGACAACTAGAATTGAAAATAACGCACGTAAACCTCTCTCGCAAAAGTTGGTAATCCTGTTTTGTGGTTTACTGAGGAAATTGAGGGTTGGGGAATAATTGCGCCAATATGCACGTGAACCGGTGGGAAGCAAGTTTTTTCTTGCCGCAGTGTTGGCAAAACTATTTAGAATTTAGAGTTTTGTTGCCACAGATTCTAGATCTAGATGTGAAAAAACAATGTTTTATACACTTTATACTAAATTAGTCTTATTTTACCTTATTTTAGTTATTTTATCTTTTACATCTAGATCTTTTAAAAAATAAGACGACTATATCTAGATCTAGATCAAGTCAACAAAGGCTGACTTTGATGTAGAAGTAGACGCAGATCTTGTCTTTTTAAAATGTTTGATATCTTAACGATAGACTTGCTTTGTTCCTACACCTTATAAACTCGTCCAGTTAAAAAGCAGACGATATCTAGATCTAGATCTAGATGTAATATTATACATAAATCAAATAAAATATGTACATATAAAAACGATTTCATAACTTTTCACGTTTAGTTAATTCGACAGAGATTTAGTTTTATTTTCAATCTAGATCTACAAATTAATATAATTATTACCAATTTAGATTCAGCTCTAGATGTAAAAACTATTTTTATTTTTTTTCTACAAATGAACTGATTTAATTCTTTTTGAACTAAACTCACTGTCTTTAAGGTTCGTACCGCTGAAAACTGAACTTCTATATTTACATCTACATGTAGTTCTATAAACCTAAAAAATATTGATCGAAATGCAAATGTAAGCTTGACGAAAACTCTAGATACTCTATGTATTAGAACATGTTTTAAACATATTCATCTTAACTAAGTTGAAATTAATTCAGAAACTTTTTCTTCATCTACATCTAGATCTAAAAGCTGACAATTTCTATCAGCCTTATTATTTCTGTTTCTAAGCAGCTAAGTCAGATTAGTCTCATTTTGAACCGATGTTGACTCCGTAATGCACCTAGATCTAGATGTAGTTTAAAGTCAAGAAATGCAGACTGACATATACTTGAGTGCAAACTGCCGTTTTCAAGTAAAACATGAGATTTTCAGAGCACTGGCTTAGATATAGATCTAGATGCGGCCTTTTCTTCAGTGTTTTGAATGCGTTTTAGGATAAACATTTGTGATTTCAAATCTTGCTATGTCTATATATATATACATTTAACACATTTTCTAAGTTAGATACAAAGATAGATACTACTACTACTACTACTACTTCTACTACTTCTAATGCTGAGACTATAATTGTATTACATTATCTGGATCTATTAAACAATTAGATGTACTTACATATAACCATTTCTAAATATTTTTATTTAGATTAGAACAAAATAGTTTGATGTAAATCAACTAATACGTCTAAATCTAGACATAAATAATAAAATTTGCAGAGGACTAACTTAGGTATAGACCTAGATGAATTTGAACTTATTTTAATCCCCATCTACAAACAGATCTAATTGTACACCAGCGTACTACCAACTTAGATACAGATGCAAATGCAAAAGTTTTTTTCTAGTTTTTGATGCAGTTTGACCTAATTTATTTCATTCGGACTTAGATCTAGATGTAAATGTAGATGCATAAAACCGAAATATTCTCTTTATTGACACAGAAGTCATAACTATCACTTTACTAAATTATAGCTGTATTAGAACAATTGAGCTTATTGGAAATAAGACTATTATATCTAGATCTAGATAACGACTTTGAAATCGATTTGCAAGATAAAGACCGTAATTTAGATATTTTAAATTCTGAATTTGTAACTAATTTTAAACTTACCCTGTTTGAATAAAAACTTGTTTTGTTGACAATGTAGATAGACTAGATGTAGATGTAGATTAATGTAAGTATAGATCGAGATGAGATAAATATAACTTTCCAATTTTCAGACGCATTAAAAATTTTGAAAATTAGATTACTATAGTTTGACTTAGATACAGACTTATAAGACAGGCTATATATTTACAGATATAGATTGGATAAAATATTTTTTTCAAAATTTTACTCATATTTAATAAAACTCTCATGTGAACTTACCTTGAACCTGCGACGATTTACTTTGTTAAAAACGAGACAAGATAGAATAAAAAAAATCTGATTTGGATATAGATGAAAGAGAATTTTAGCTTAGCTTTCGTAAGAGCTCACTTTTTTAATAACTTAAGCTAAATTGGTCCTATTTGAACTTGTAATCTAGTGACGATGAAATCTAGATGCAGTTTTATAACCGAGGAAAAATCGAGTCAGATTTAGATATAGAACGATTTCTTCAATAGAATTATTTCATCCTTCAATCATGTTACCGCTACTAGAACCATTATGTGTAGATCTAGATGTTGAGCTAGAAAGATTGAATAATTGACTTAGATAAAAACCTTGAAAAACGATTAAACACTGGCTTAGATGTAGAATTAAAAGCAAACTTTGGCTTATCTTAGACCTGAAAAATCAAAACTACTTTATCTAGATCTAAATAAAGTCTTAATATATTGATGTAGATGTAGACCTAGACGTGTTAATGTGTGTTTTAAATATTTGTACTATTATATACATACGAATATTATCATCTATGACTGACTTACTGCTCTGGAAGTTATTATAGTCCGACATCCAGAGCTAGATGAATGCTCTAAATGTTATGAAATAAATCTTTGCGAAACCGAAAATTAGTTTAAAATAAGACTTAACTGAACAGAAACTCAAAAAAAATCTTGTTCATAAGCAATGCACCTAGATCTAGATCTAGTTGTGTAAAATCCTGAAGTTTCTATATCAACATTACAAAAAGTTAGTTTAAACTAACTAATAGTCACATCTAGATCTATGTCTAAGTCAGTGCTCTGAAAATCTCATGTACTACATCTAGATTTAGGTCACTTGAAAACGGTAGTTTGCACTCAACGCTTCTACATCTATATCTCAGTCTGTACTTTTTGATTTTACACAAGTACATCTAGATCTAGGTGCATTGCTTATGAACAAGATTTTGTCGGAGCCAACATCAGTTCAAAATGTCAGTTTCTAGATCTAGATCTAGATGAAGAAAAGGTTTCTGAATTAATTTCAAGTTGGTTTAAATGAAAATGTTTAGAACTTGTTCTAATACATAGAATATCTAGAGTTTTCGCCAGACTTACATTTACATTTCGATCGATATTTTTAGATATATAGAACTACATGTAGATTTAGATGTAGTAGTTCATTTTTTCGCAGTATGAACCTTAAAGACAGTAAGATTAGTTCAAAGAAAGTAAAATTAGTTCATTTGTAGAAGATTTAAAAAAAATGTTTTTACATCTACAGCTGAATCTAAATCTAAATCTCTAAATCTGAATCTAAATTGGTAAAATTAGTTTGTAGATGTAGAGTGAAAATAAATCTAAATCAATCAAATTAATTAAACGTGCGTAGAAAAGTTATGACATCGTTTCTTATTTTGTTTAATTTATGTATAATATAACATCTAGATCTAGATGTCATTCACTTTTAAACAGAGCGAGCTAGATCAAAGTCGTCAAAAATTCTGTTGGTTTCAAAGTTTATATAGAAATTTGATATCGTCAAATTGGTCTAAACTGACTGACTTATGAACGCTCCGTCTGAAACGTACTATTACCTCGTGCAATTTCTTATAATTTTCCATTATCTTACATCCATTGCTCATTACAGCATCAAAGCGCTCTTTAATTTAATAAAAAGCTTCTAATAAATAATACTCCGTAAAGTATAAACAATAAACTTCAAAGCACCACCCACCGAATAAAATTCTCTTTTCTTTATTAAAGCTAATGAAGACAACGAAATATTTTGTATTAATTTTCTTTACCCTTCAACAACACTTTCAGTGAATTGCCGCGACAATTTCATTTTAATTTAACACTTTACGTTGATGATGGTGGGAGGCAAGAAACTCGATATTAAAATTTTCTAATAGGAACTGCACCAATGTCGAGAAATGTAACATTAAAGCTTATAGTATTATGCCTATTAAAATTGCTTCCCTACACTTCAACATCTCTATCCTAAAAGCTCTCCATGTATTTAATATTCATAAGTGACAATAGTGCGAATATTAACACAGATTACCTGGTAGACAACGGTTATAGCTGTGTTCTAGATTGTAAATTTTTCTCGCAGGAGCTTAGGATCACGTTCGGTAATTTAATTAGGTTACAGAGCGTAAATAATAATTATAATAGCTTGGGGGATTTTTATTCTCAAGGTTGGCTGCATTGCAGTAGAATGTTGCAAAAATCTAGTTTCCTAGTGATTTAATGAAACGTCGACAGTCTCAATTGTATCAACACAAAAAGTTTCACAGCCGACTGAGCAAATTTTCACTTTTCAACTGGCTTTTGTTTCTAAGTGTTTCTTTGACTCAGTTGTACTGCAGTGCTTTAGTTTTTTTACAACGTTTCAAAAATCTAGTTGTCTGGTGGTGCTGAAGTGTCAAACGTCGACAATGTCAATTACTAGATTTGCCAACATAAAAAGTTTCGTGTATTTAATTTTTTGATTAAATTTTGTTTCTAAGCGCGCTTGATTACAGTTATAAAGTGTCAAACGTCAACAGTATCAGTTGTCACATTTGGCAACATAAAAAGTTTCACAGACGACGACAAATTTTCAATAAGAATATTTTAATTAAATTACTGATATATAAATAATAAATTAATTAATATATTTATTAAATTTAAGTGTCTAGTGACTTCACGACAAGATTAAACGTCAAACAAAGTTTTTAACAGACGTCAAACAAAATTCTAGTTTTACAGTGAATTGATGACAGTTTTAAAGTGTCAAATGTCAACAATGTCAACCACTAGAGATGTCAATGTAACAAGTTTCACAGTCAACTGAACAAATTTTCACTTTCCAATTAAAATGTTTTAAAAATTTATGTTTAGTGACTTGGTAACACTTTTAAAGTGTCAAATAACAACAAGTCAACTGCCAAAGTTACCAACTTAACTTAAGAATTTAAGAACCGACATAGGTCTTTAACTTTTAAGGTTTGCTGTATTGCAGTAGAATGTTTTAAAAATCTAGTTGCCTAGTGGCTTGACAGTTCTAAAGTGTCAAACGTCCACAACGTCAATTGCCAGATTTGCCATTATAAAATGTTTTATAGTTGATAGAGTAAATTTTTACTTTTCAATAAAAATGCTTCAAAAATTTAGATATCTAGTGATTTAACAATTTTAAAATGTCGAACATCAACAATATCAATTGCCACTAAAAATATAGTTGTTTAGTGACTTGATGACGGTTCTAAAGTGTCAAACGTCAACAATGTCAACCGTCAGAGTAATCAACGTAAAAATTTTAAAACCGACTTTAAACTAATTTTAGATTCTTTAATTTTAAAGTTTGCTGCATTGCAGTAGATTGTTTTAATAATTTAATTATCTAGTAGTTTGAGGCCAGTTCTGAAGTGTCAAACGTCAACAATTTCAATTGCCAAAGTTTCCAACATAAAAAAGTTCCACAGTCGACTGAAAAAAAATTCACTTTTCAATAAAAATGCTTCAAAAATTTAGGTATCTAGTGGCTTGATGACAATTTTATAACGTCAAACATCAACAATGTCAATTGCCAGAGTTGCCAACCTACAAATTTTAGGGCCGACTAAGGTGTTTACTTTATACGTTTGATGTATTGCGGTAGAATATTTTAAAAATCTGGTTGTTTAGTGACTTGATGACAGTTCCAAAGTGTGATAAGTCAACAATGTCAACTATCAAAGTAACCAACTTAAAAATTTTAGAACCGACTTAGATTTTTCATTTTCAAAGTTTGCTGCATTGCAGCGGATTGTCTCACTAATCGAGTTGTCTAGTGGCTTGATAGCAGTTCTGTAGTGTCAAACGCCAACAATATCCATTGCCAGAGTTGCCAACTTAAAAAGTTTCACAGTCAACTGAGCAATTTTTCACTATTCAATAAAAATGCTTCAAAGATTTAGGTTTCTAGTGACTTGATTACAATTTAAAAATGTCAAACATCAACAATGTCAATTGCGAGAGTTGCCAACTTAAGAATTTTAGGGCCGAAATAGGTGTTCACGTTTTAAGGTTTGCCTGCATATTTGCGGTTTGTTTTGAATATCTACTTGTTTATGGGCTTGATGGCAGCTCTGAAGTGTCAAACGTCAACAATGTCAATTGTCAGAGTTGCCAACTTAAAAGGTTTCACAGTCAACTGAGCAATTTTTCACAATTTTTCATAAAAAGTTTTACAGTCGACTGAGAAAATGTTCACTTTTCAATAAGTGCTTCAAAAATTCAGATATCTAGTGATGACAATTTTTAAATATCAAACATCAACAATGTCAACTGTCAGAGTAACCAACTTAAAAATGTTAGAACTACTTGACGACAATTTTAGTTGGCAACTTATAAATTTTACAGGATACTTCATCGTGAAACGTCAGCAATGCCACTTGCCACAGTAACCAACTAAAAAATTTCAGAGCCGACTGAGACTTCTTTATTTTTAAAGATGGCCGCATTGCAGTGATATGTTTCGATAATCTAGTTATCTAACGGTCTGGTAACAGTTCCGAGGTATCAAACCGCAAAGTTGTCAATCTAAATTTTTCAGTGCCAACTTAGCAAAAGGTGGATGCGTCCGTATAAATTTACCATGCCTTCTATTTTCACTTTTCAATTAGATTTCGTTTCTAAGCCTTCCCCGATGATAACCTAATATTTCATTGTAGTTCCCTCCGTGAATTTTGTTGCTTAATTAGAAGTCCGTCGTTCCGTTAAATTTGAGATAGTTTGTCCTCTGCCTACGTCTGCCGCAGCTTACCGCTTTCACGTGTCGTGAATAATGTCTTAATATACGTTACCCTCTTTGTTTCGCATTTGTGTTAATAACGTATACAGTGTATTTTATGAGAATTAGAGCAAACGTGCCAAAATTCAAACCTTAATTATTCAACCTGAGGCTATAAAAAAGACACGTATATTAGGACCATGCTGTGTATTAAGTCGGAATGATTTCGCGCTTTGTTTAGGTTTATGACGCAATTATCGTTGAAACCACATAGCTTTGGGAAAAAGGAAAATGCTGATTTTCGTGCTACTGTTTTAAAGTAATCCCTGAAGACTAATTTTAAAGCGGGCTCTAATTGCAAGCTCTGTATAGTCAATTAATTGTCTAACACACAATTTTTAGAGAAATATAGCTCTAATCAAATAAATTTACGTGGATAAATTACGAAACTCGAGTGTTTTATAATGGAATTTGGAACTGTAGAAACTTGCAGGTAAACACGATTATTCGGGCTCACAGAATTAAATAAAGTTTCGTTACGGAACTCTAATGTGTAACTGATAAAGGATTTGTTTATTAATTGGCATCGGGAATTAGAGTGCGAATTTCACCGGGAAAAATTACCACCAACATCACTCGTCTCCATGGAACTAATTCAAAGACGTGACATATGTAAATTTTCTCAGAGTATTAAATCGCGACGTTTAAAACTGTAATTAACATAATACCTGCTCTATTCACAGTTTTCATTAGACGAGTTGAAGTTGAAGTTACCTGAAGTTGCGCTGCATTGCAGACAAACTTTACGTTAAAAAATCACGGGTAATATCAGAGCTTTAGAGCTTTGTGTAGCCCGGCGCATCCACCATTTCCGGAAGAAAAAATTGTGAAGGAAAAACTGCAATTTTTACGAAAACGAAAAGTTTTAGATTATCTATAAAAACTACAGAAAATGTGAATTTTTAAAAAATTGCAGTTTTTCAATCACAAGAAGTGTAATTTTCGTGTGAATTACAGTGGTTTAAGTACAAAACGAAGAATATCGATTTTTATCAATCTGTTATTTCCATCAAGTTCTTATTTTCTTGAAAAGTTTTAATATAGTGAAATGAAGCTATTTTTGTGTAAAATCCAAAATCCAGAAATTTTCACGATATCCATAAAATAAAAGATTTGCGAATTCTGAATTAAAATTTTTGTTTGCTATAGACAGCCATTTTTATTAAATATCGCTATTTTTGTGTAAACTGCATTGGTTTAAATACAAAAACGTGATTTGTAAATTAGCTATTTTTAATTAAAATTGATGACTTGATGACAATTCCAAAGTGTGATAAGTCAACAATGTCAACTGTCAAAGTAACCAACTTAAAAATTTTAGAACCGACTTAGATTTTTTATTTTCAAAGTTTGCTGCATTGCAGTGGATTGTTTCACTAATCGAGTTGTCTAGTGGCTTGATAGCAGTTCTGTAGTGTCAAACGCCAACAATATCGATTGCCAGAGTTGCCAACTTAAAAGGGTTCACAGTCAACTGAGCAATTTTTCACTATTCAATAAAAATGCTTCAAAAATTTAAGTTACTAGTGACTTGATGACAATTTTAAAATGTCAAATATCAACAATGTCAATTGTCAGAGTTGCCAACTTAAGAATTTTAGGGCCGACTTAGGTGTTCAATTTTTAAGGTTTACCTGCATATTTGCGGTTTGTTTTGAATATCTACTTGTCTAGTGGCTTGATGGCAGCTCTGAAGTGTCAAACGTCAACAATGTCAATTGTCAGAGTTGCCAACATAAAAAGTTTTACAATCGACTGACGGAATTTGATTTTGTAAATTAGTTATTTTTAATTAAAATTCCTAATTTTGATTAAGCTCTAATTTTGTTAAGTGCGGTTATTTTAGTATTTTTTTTTTCTACAGGTATTTGCAGGATTAAAGTAAGCTCGAATGCGTAAAAAGCTAACTTTACAAGAAGCTATAATTTTATAAAATACTGCTATTTTTGTGTAGATTTAATCTGTTTGAACATGTATGCATTTTTTTGGCCAAAATGTTTAGTCTCGTGAAATGCAGCCATTTTCGCGTAATTCTCGTTTGTGTAAATACAAGCAAGTGGAATTTTTCTAATATTTACAAAATTAAGAAAAATGTGCATTTTTAAGAATTTTGCAAAAAAAACAGTCCAAAAATTTAAGTTGCTCCAAAATTCTAATTTCTATCAGAGCGCCAGATTCAACCTAAACAAACTCAAAATGGAGAAATTTTTTGAATATTTATAAAACCAAGAAAAACACAAATTCTTCATAATGCTCCAAAGCTCTAATAAAAAATTTCTAAATTTTATTTAGGTACAGCAATTTTTGTAGTTTACAACTGCATAAATATAAAGCTAAAAAATGTTTCCAATTATTTACGGAACTAAAATAAATATGAATTTTTAGAAATGATGCACACATTTTGAGTTTTCCAAATTTGCATTATTTTTACCATTTCTAATTTTTATTTAAAGTTTTAATTTTAGAAAGGACAACCATTTTGTGTATTCTTCATCTTTTTAAGCACGAAAACCCCAAAAAGTATAGATTTCTTCTAATTTGGTGCTGTAACAAAGCCGTTAACGCACTCATTTTGAGTGCGTTAATAGACCATTACCAAACACAAAACCTAGGAACATTTTTTTGATTGGTAACACACATTGAATAAAATGTCAAATGACAGTGTGAGTTTAAAATTACAGTTTCACGCCAGATACAGAAAATTTTCATAGACAGCAAATTAACCGTGGCATTTTCAGCAATTTTCCGTATTTCTAACAAAGTACAGGAAATTTCTGAATTAATTTTAGAACTTAGGAAAACTGATCGATATGTTTAGTCAACTTGACGAATTTAAAAGGTTAACTGCGAAATAAAAGTTTCACCAACTGTCACAAAATTCCTGTATTTTATTTGTAAAAAAATTATTTGATATGTAAATTAGAAAAAATAGCATGAATAACTCGTTTTATAAAACTAGGGAACTGTCATTCTTGGGCTCGTCTCTCAAAATAAATTTAAAAAAAATAGTTTTTTAATGTGCTAGTTCAAATATTTGGCTACTCTCGGGTTCTCAAAATTACAAAGTTGTTCAAAAAAGTTTCGTAATTTAGAAAATGAAGTAATTTAGACGCTTTAATTGTAATTTATTAATACATTTAACAAATTTGCATAAAACAGAAGTTCAAAGATGAGAGTAGAAACAATAAAATATCCCGGCGCATCCACCGAAATGAAATTTTCTTCTCATATCGCAATCCAAAGAAATTTCCACAAATCTCTCCGTATATTTTACGAAACTAATGATAACTGCATTACCTACTAAGTACTGCAGTATTACCGCAGCTTAAAACAATAGACCGCCGACTATATGCAATTAACCGCGATAACGAACAACTCTTCCAACTGTTTATCTTTTAAAACATTTGAACTTAAATGTGACTTAAGCCGCCCTTCACAAAGACAAAGAGATAATAAAACTCCCGTTCTAATTAAAATCGAGCACTCTTTGTCAACGCAATTGTAACTAGAATATTTAGCTCGGGGCCCGTATGTGGCGTGTTATCAATAAAACAGCCATAATACAATCATTCCACATCCATTGTGCCAGTGCCACAAAGATAATCACATTTTCCACAATTTACGTGTCATAGATACGTTTGTTCGGGACGACACGAACACAAATCATCGCGAAAATCACTCCTCGAAATGAAACGACGGGGAAAGTGTGTTAATTTGCCCGGCGCATCCACCATTCGTTAACCGTACACTTTTTGCTTTCACGCTACAAAATCGCTTTGAAAAATTCATTTAATTTGATCCGTCCCCACGTCACCGTTATGCAATAATCGAAAAGCTTCCGGAAACGAGATCTCGATTGTTTCTCGTCGCCTTCTCGATCCGTCTGCATATCGATGGTAATTCCCGCCGCCTTGATTTCTTTTTTTTTTAGTGAGAAGTGGTTAGACGGCTTTGGAGAGATTACATGATGTAATTTTCTGGCGGTGTGCTCTAATCTTCTCAATTCAACATTAGACTTTCACGTTAAAACTCATAATAGCATATTTACATACATAAATAATGGAACAAAAGTCCTTGGAACGTATGAGTACACATCCTTCCAAGATAAGGAGTATCTCCGGAACGTTATAATAATACGGTATGGACAACTTTGGATAAATATCTAAAAGCCTTAAAAGCTCCGGCTCCATTTAACTGGAAAATAATGGACGCTTTGGATAAAAGCATAAATAACGGAGTTTATTTATCGAGTTTTTGCTTCGAGGAGTTCTACTTTTTCTACATCAAAAAAAGAAATGACAACATCTAATATTTCTAGGTTTTGCTGCGTTGCTGGATTTTTCGAGTTTTGGCTCAGAGGACGAATTAACGAATTCACTTAGGAAAATGAGATATAAATACGGAGAAAATTTCGAAGATTGGATAATGAATTTAATATATCTAAGTAAACTAATAACGCTGAATTACACGAAATGATTCCGGCGCAAATAGACGGCTTTTTGAATTATTAATTTTATATTTAATGTAAATATTAAAAATGGCGGATGCCCCGGGTTCGTTTTTTATTGATCTTTGTAGTTTTTAATTAGTAATTAAATTTGTTTATTATTTATCAAACTCTGGAAAGCGACAAAAACAGCAGTTACTGTTGTCGTTATTTTTGTTCAAAATCCTCGTTTTTTTTTAAAAAATATTTTAAATCTTCAATATATCGTGAAAATTTTCTAAAATATTGAGTTTTTTGCCCTTCAAGTTATTAAAATTTTTAACAATCGAACTTCGTAAGTTGAAATTTTTTGATCCCAAGCTGCATCTGTTTGCATTTTGAGTTTTCCAAATTTCAAAAAAAAGATTTAAAATAAGATAAAATTTTGACCTGCTTGAAAAATATTTTTTAGTACTGCTTAATCTGTCCACTTTTGGTATTAGAATCACAAGCTTTACTTAAAAATGTTTAAAACAAGCAATTTTGGTTATGTTTGTAAATATATTTTGCTACATCAGTTTTTGAAAAATTTGAAATATGAAAATTGTTATTAGACGTAATTTGAGTGGGGCGGAGAATATATTGGGGAATTCAATTGAGGGACGGAGATGTTGGAAATTTTATTAGAAAAAATATTGGTATCGGAAATTTGGCTGAGATAAATAGGTTTACAACGTTTGGAAAAAACTAGCCCGGCGCATCCACCATTTTTATCCTAAAAATAAATATATAGCCATTTTTTAATTTTGTGCAGCTCTAATTTGTTATAACTGAATATTTTGACAAACTTTCTGAAATGCGCCTAAACTTATTACAATCAAGCCTAAATTAAATTTATATAAATATTTTAATGCACGGGCGACTCCAAGTGTTGCAATTATATTTCTAGCAAAAATTTATAATTTTGATAAACTGAAAGCTACGTACTAATAAATTTAAAACTACACAAATTAAGCGCTTTAAAAATCTTGAAATTAAAAAAAAATAAGTGTAACAAAATCAAATTGCAAAACTAGTCAAGATGGCAAAGTTTTTGATTTTGTTAACTAAAATTTTTAATTATAACGGCCTTAAAGTTGTTTACTAAGAATTTAGGCGGAACTAATGAAAATCGTTAACACTTTCGCGTGAAATTTGTGATTTTAAAGTTACAAAAGTAAGAGAGTGAACACTTTTGGAAATTACTTAAAACAATAAGGAACAAAATCTAGGAAAAAAAATGGAAAGAGAACAAGTTTCGAATGTTAAGGAAACAAAATTAAAAATTATTGGTGCATTATAATATTGGCAGAACGAAATGAAAATGTGTTCTTTTCGAGCTTAATTCACAAAATTGTGTTTTAGACAATCCAAACTGCATTTTGGTTTTGACTTAACTTTAATTTAGTAATTTAGTAAATTTCTCACTTTGAAATTAACCAAGCTGGAAAAAAAACACAATTTTTTACATACTTTGATAAGTTACAAAAAAAAATGTTAATTTAAGAGTTAAAAAAAATAACTACTCAAAATTCTATTTGCCAGATTAAGTACTTTTTATACAATGTAAAAAATTTAATTTTTTAAGCTAGTTGAAAATGTTTTCTTCTTCAATTGCTAATTTTAATTTTGTTCATTTTTTCTTTTAGTTTTTCCAAATTTTGAGCTACTTAAGCTCGAAGTTATTCAAATTAAAAGTAACCAAATAATTTGTGGTTTGTAAATTGGGCATAGGGAGATAAGAATGCTAAAATTGCCCTCAGAGCGTATCTTAACGATACTTGCAGGATATGTTCGTACTACAAACGTACTTTGATTCTGAAGTTTTTAGATCTCAAAGTTAACTAGATTTTGAATAATAATAAAAAAAGGCAAAAACAGAAAATATTTTTTTTCTCTTCATAGACTGAACCGATTTAAATAAATTTTTTATGGTAATTTAATATCTATAGAGATACTTTTTTGATAAAAATTTCAACTATATAGCTCTACATTTTCATAGAGAAAAAAATTTTTTTTTAAGAAAAATTGACTTTTTATTATAAAACTTAAAAGTACAATTTTGAAAATATTTTTTTTTGTATTCCCTAGCAAAAAGTACATAAAATATATTTTTTTTCAAATTTTTTGTAATGGTACGCCATATTGAAAAAAATTAAAAACTGTCATGTTTCCGAAAAAATGTTTTTTTTCGATTTATACTCTTTCTCTCTCTCTCTCTCTGTCTATATATATATATATATATATATATATGTATAGATGTATGTATATACATCTAAAAAATGAAATTCTGAAAACGCATTAACGCATTAACTGTTTATTGCTCACTTCATCTCTCAGCCACCCCCGAGCACAAATAACAAAAAGAGCATGACTTAAGTGTAGTTACGCTTGAACATTCCTAACGTGAATATTAATATTAATTTTTCTAAAATAATATAATTTAGATTTAAACACTATGTTAAGCAAATAATAACGAACCTTAAATATGACGAAAGATAATTTAAACATAATCGCTGTCTTCATTCACTGTTACGTTAATATTATCTATCATCGTTAAACAATCGGCTTAGCACTTCAGCTGGTCGTGGAATTTTGGTCAAGTATCGTTCATGAGCCAAATAATAATTAATTGCTGCAATATGTGAAGAACAACTAACGATTCTGTTGCCATTTGCACATTCTCAGCAATATCTATTTATTCCAATATACTCTACTATTTGGTTTGTAATCAAAACTAAAAATAAAAAGTATATATTCTATTTTGTTAATATGACGAGATTAGACTTTAACTTTGACTATATTACTTTCGTCTTACATATTCAATTTTTGTGTTGTTCGATTCATCCATCATTTCAGCTGGCTATGACATCGATTATTTATATTGATTTGAACCAGTGAAGAGGATTTTCAATTTTTTGTCATTTCTGGAAAATCAGTTAATTCATTAACTGAAATTGTTCAACCATTTTTCTCGAAAAAAAAATTTTTTCTATGAAAATGCGAACCTATTTTATTTAATGATGATAATATTAACGTAACAATTAATTAAGAAAGCGATGATGATGTTAAATAAATTGTAATCTAGATTACATTATTTTTCAAAAATTAATATTAATATTCACGTTAAGAATGTTCAAGCGTAACTACACTTAAGTCATACTCTTTTTGTTATTTGTGCTCGGGGGTGGCTGAGAGATGAAGTGAGCAATAAACAGTTAATGCGTTAATGCGTTTTCAGAATTTCATTTTTTAGATGTATATACATACATCTATACATACATATATATATATATATATATATAGAGAGAGAGAGAGAGAGAGAGAAAGAGAGTATAAATCGAAAAAAACATTTTTTCGGAAACATGACAGTTTTTAATTTTTTTCAATATGGCGTACCATTACAAAAAATTTGAAAAAAAGATATTTTATGTACTTTTTGCTAGGGAATTCAAAAAAAGTATTTTCAAAATTGTACTTTTAAGTTTTATAATAAAAAATCAATTTTTCTTGAAAAAAGTTTTTTTTTCTCTATGAAAATGTAGAGCTATATAGTTGAAATTTTTATCAAAAGAGTATCTCTATAGATATTAAATTACCATAAAATTTTTATTTAAATCGGTTTAGTCTATGAAGAGAAAAAAAATATTTTCTGTTTTTGCCTTTTTTTATTATTATTCAAAATCTAGTTAACTTTGAGATCAAAAACTTCAGAATCAAAGTACTTCTATAGTACGAACATATCCTGAAAGTATCGTTAAGATACGCTTTGGGGGCAATTTTAACATTCTTATCTCCCTATGCCCTTTGTAAGTTCAAATTTTTGGATCAAAAAATAAAATCAAAAACTTTGCAATCTTGACTAGCTTTGAAATTTAATTTTGTTACAGTAATTTTTTTTTAATTTTAATATTTTAAAAGGCTTAATTTGTGTAGTTTATAAATTTTTAGTACGTAGCTTTTACTTTATTAAAATTATAAATTCTTCTAGAAGCATAATTGCAATTCTTGGAATCTCCCGTGCATAAAAATATTCATATAAATTTAATTCAGGACTTATTGTAATAAATTTAGACGTATTTCAGAGAGTTTGCAAGAAATGAAGTTATAATAAATTAAAACTGCACAAAATTAGAAAATAATTGTGTAATAAAAAAATGTTAAAAATGGTGGATGCGCCGGGCTAGAGTAGATTTTTTTCCAAACGCTGTAAATTTGTTTATCTTAACCAAATTCCCGATACAAATAATTTTTCTGATGAAATTCCCCACATCTCCGTCTTTCAATTGAATTCCTCCATATTTTCTCCGCCTCCCTCCAATTACGTCTAATAACAATTTTCACATTGTTTACGTGCAAACAAGAAGATGTCGCTGTAATATTAAAGCGCACGTTGCTTGCACGCCATCGCGACATGAATTTTAAATTCCCAAACGACGTAGTATTTCATCGTTGCTTCGATTTATCCGCAAATTTTTTCCTCAAATCCTTCGATCTCCCAAAGAAACAAAACAAAAATTTCCCCAACCCGGATTTATGCGAGCGTTGTAATTTTTTCCGGTCGTGTATGTAAATGGCCATGTTGATTTAATCCGGAAGTAAGAATTCCGGACGTGTTTTTCTTCCGGATGGGACGTTTAAATGAAAAATATTTGCGAATTTCGGAGATTCGCTTGGAATGTCCGATATTATTAGAATTTACTGAATGTTTTCGGCGACGAGTATGTGCACTTACAAATGGAGGTTATTGATTGACAGAGAGCGAAATTCCGGAAGGGAGTGTACAGGAATCCAATATATTCCAAAGTTTTCTTAACGTGTCGAAGGGGAGTTTTACATTTCTACAAGAAAATTGAATCTGAACGATGATATTACACTAATAAGCTGTCGGAAGATTGATTAATGAAGCGACAACGATGTTCTATAGACAAACTGTCAAAAGGCAACGCTCAGTGAATTCATTAAAAAAATATCCATCAACGGAGATTTTTATCCGCTGGGAAAATATTTACACGGAGCGACGAATTCATGTAAGATTTACGCAACAATAATAATGAATTTTTAAGAAAACCAACTTTCGAACGTTCAAATAAACACAACGGAAACGAGATTTGAATTTTAAGTTTATTTTTTAGGCAGAGCGAGTTTCGAGTATTGATAAAACAAACGAAAGTTTGAGAAATTTTCTCAACTTACAAATTGGTTTGTTTAACAACGAAAAAAGCGAAATATATCTTTCGGGCAAAATTGCCTTTTCGAGCTTCGTTCACAAAGTAATGTTTGAACGTAAAACTTTTCATGTTTTTCGTTAAATTAATAATTTTGTAAATAGTTTCTAGAAAAGCGACACCAAAATTACACAAAAAAAAAATTTAAGGTTAATTAATCATAAAACTGGACAGATTTAGCATTTTTGAGAAAATCTATTTAGGATTGGTTAAAATAAAAATAAGTAAAAGTGAAAGCAAAAGAAAACATCACACATAAGCTAATTTATTTTTGTTTTAAACACTCTTTACCAATAATCAAAAAATTAAACAAATTTAGCACAAATTAAAAGGTGATGTGTTGAATCATCAGAATAATTTTTTTTGATATGTTCAATAAAAAGTTTCAAGGTTGTTCGTTAGAAATTAAAAAAATGAAGTTTAGTACTTTCAAAAATTAGCCCAAACCAACAAAACCAAAAAGTAAGAATACAAATGTTTTTCCGTTAGCCAAAATTATTATTTATTATTATTTTTTGATATTTTTGAATAAAATCTAGAAGTTTATTAATTTAATAGTGTTCATTATAACTTTTAAAGTAAACAAATTTAACGTTTTTGTCAAGTATTTAAAATTTAAGAAAAAGTAACAAAATGAATTTTTAATTTGTTAATGTGTAACTAGAATTATTTATTTAAATAGCCAAAAGTAGTACTTTTAAAAACTAACCAATATTTCTAAAATCAAAAACTAAAAAAATTGTTAAAATTGTTTATTTTTTGACACTTCATGACAAAATTTTGATTTTGATGATTTAAAAACAGGTCACTAATTTTTTTTTAAAAAAGACAACTTTAGCACTTTTGTGAACAAGCCAAAATTCAAAAATTGTAACAAATGAAGGTCTTAAAATTAGTTAGTTTAACTAGTTAAATTAGTTAAGCATACTAATTTTTGAACATTTTTAATTTTTTTTTGTTAAAAATTCAAAAATTGCCAAATTTGGCACTTAATGTTTTTAGAAATAGTCAAAATTGCAATTTCTTTAATTTAACAAAAAAAAATGTCGAAATGGCTCATAAATTGTTTGGAAAAAATCCCAAAAAAATGCTTTTTGAAATTCAAATTTAGTAATTTAGAAAAATAGGCAAGTTAGCCAAACTCTATTTTTTTCAATATTTGACGACAAATTTTATTTGAAAAAGACATTTTTGACATTTTTAAGTAATTATATAATCCAATAAATTTTAAAATTGAAGAAAAACCAAAAACTGAAGACAGTACTTTTGACAATTAATCAAAATAAAAAATGTACGAAAATGGAAAAATTAATCAAAATTGATTTTACTTTGTAAGTAAAATTTGTGATTTAAATACCCCAAAAATTATTCATTCAAAATTGAACACATTTACAATTTATAAAAATATTTGTAATGCAAAGCAAAAAATGTACAAAAAAATTTTAACTACTCAAAATTCTATTATTTTAAAACTATAAACCAAGCCATTGAAATTAGAATAAAAAAAATTAAAACAGTTAAAAATTTTCAAATAATTAAAAACGTCAACAGCTGTTAGTTAAAAATATAAAAATAGACAAATTTAGCGCTTTTGAAAACTTTTGAAAATTACAAAGTACAAAATCTAACAAATTGAAACTAGTCAAAACTTGTAACTATAAATTTTAATTTAAACAGTCCAAAAAATGTTTGTTAAAAATTCAAAAATAATAATATATCATACACCAAGGTGGTGAAGACTATTATTTTTGACCGAGCACCAAGATTATTTCGTGAGGGGAATAATGTGCGAGGCCTATAAATGTCTTCACCACCGTGGTGTATATACTATTTTTTCCACTACTAGCCAAATTTAAGGCAAAAATTAAAAATAAAATATTTTTTTGTAACAATCAAATACCGCAGAAATGCAAATTCGCTTTCCACTAATAAAACAAAAATCAAGTAGTCTGATGCAGATTGACATTTCCAGTAGTAAAACTTATTTTCAAACAACGTTTGTAATTATCGTGTGTGGGTGTTTTTTTTTTTGAGTATGAGTATGTACTTGTTTAAATAAAGTTCTGTTGTTTAAATAGTTTTCTAACATAAAAGCTCCAGCTCCATCTAGCTTTGCATTTAGCCATGTTGTAGTTGCTCTGATCGGTGGTTACGGTTACGGGATGTCATCAGATTTTAGGTTGAGCGCGGTAGCAAATAGCAAAAGCAGCAAATACGTTAAAGACAATCTCCTGGGTATACAAAATTATGTTGCATAAATTTTAAACAACTAACTATCTCTAGGTTCTCAAAATATTTGAATTCGTCCGTTATTAACCTAGGTTAATAATAGAAAAAAATATTAACCACCACTCTAGAAATTCAACTTCTCAGTTGGCTAGGACACGCAATAATGGCCAACTTCATAGCTAGTAGTGGAAAAACAAATTTAGCACTTTTGAAAATTCGCCAAAATTTTTGAAAATCTGTTAACGGGCGACTGGCAAAATTGTTGAATTTTAGTTAGTTAGTTCAAAAATCAACAAATTTAACACTCAAAACAAAATCACAAACATTATCGAAAATTATTCAAAAATAAAGGAAAAATTGTACGAAGATGGTTTTAAGTAAAATTTGTGACATAGATACCTCAAAAATCGCTTTTGTTTATATAAACAAAATTTCAAAATGTAAAATCTGTAATTTCAGTGTGTGAAAATTCCTTAAAAAGTCCTAAAGCTATGTAAAAGTACTCAAAAGAAATGACAAAAAAATCAACGAAAATTGTTGGTTTTAAATTAATCAAAATTGTTTAAATTATATAAAAACAAAAAAAGAGAGATTCCTGGATTGAAGAGCTCAGAAATGCGCTCCTGTTAGCCGCATCGCGATATCTGTTCAATTTTACAAATTCTAGCCCCGAAAATTAAAAATATTCATAGTTCAGCAATTTTCAATCCAAACTCACTTTCGAGTATATCGTTAAAATCTTCGTGAAATTCTAGCCAAAATGAGCCTCCCGATTGCGCCCAGATGAATCTACCTCTACCATCTAGAACCAAAATTTTCACTCACCTATCGTCGTCAGCACCGTCAACGAATACAAGAAGGCCTTCGCGAACGTCCACTCGTAATTCTCCCTCGCCGTCCTCCCCCCCGTCTTCTTCTCCTGCATCGGCTGTTGCGCCAATTCCTCCCCCAACGACTTAAGCAATTCATCCTGAAACCTGGTGATTTCTTGAGCAGCCAATCTCGTCCAGTTATCTCTATATAAAATATTCAAACTGACAGTAATATCCCAGATGTTCTCGACAGTTCTAGCTCTGGCCTCGTCATTCTTCGCTTTAAATTCAGCGCTGTGGTTAAGAAACTTTTTGTTGGAATCCGAAGCCATCGAAGTTGTTGCCAGAATTTGAGTGGTGGAATGCTGGAAGGTGCCTCCACCTTCGATGGCCAGGAAAATAACGGAGCCGATGAGAGTGTATCCGAACAAGAGGATGCAAATTCCGAGGTTTGTGGCCAGGCCCGTGAAGAACGCTTTAGTTTTGGATTTTTTCGTCTTTCCGAAGCATTTGCACGAGGTTTTTTTCGTTTTCGCGTCTCTTTTTAACGAGTTTTTGCTCTGGTACGATTCGTAGCAGTAATCTTTCTCCATTTTTGATTATCTTCCACCGATATCGACGTCACATCTTTAATTGGATCCTTGGATTATAAATTCTGATTGAGTTCGTGACGAGTTTTTTTTTCAGCTGAAACAAGGAAGGTAACTCGATTAGTTTTAATGCATTTACATTTCGTTCCGTCTACAGGATGGACGCTTAATGAAACGCATTATGAGAGATCTTCGCGTTAAAAACCGGTAATCATGTTACACTGCAATAACAAATACAAGTTGTGTTTATTATGGGCCATCAGGTAGCTTCCAGGTATAATTAATGTCGTTAAAGTAAGCAGCGAAATGTGGACGGCCGCTTTTTATATCCTCGTAGACAAAGTTACGAATGGATGGAACAAAGAAGAGTTCAAAAATTGCCCCGCGCATTCATTTTTCTGCTAATTGTGTTTATTTTTTCGGGGTGTTGTGAAACTTTCAGTTTGTTGTTCTTAATTCCGACGAAATGGCCCGAAAAAAACTGCAAAAATATTAAGTGGCTTGAAACTAACTTTCAGGGTTGGTAAGCTTGTTAACGCCGCTATCAAATTTTTACAATCACTGTTACCAACCTGTGTGATTTGGTCCGGCACATCGACTAATTTCAAAGCTCGTTATTTCTAGGGAGTTTTTCTTTTTCGCTCACGTTGGCTCTTTGCGGTTTTTTTTGTGTGGCCTCCAGTAACGAAACTGTTAACTTCTAGTTGAGTTAATTTGCAGTTGGTAACAGATTTTACACTAAAAACGGGCTCATTCTGTATTTTAAGTGCCAAGCTGCACTTTGTTTGAGAATTAATTAATTGATAATTTAGTTGGTCTCGATGACGAGAAGTAAATTAGAAAAATCGGAAATTTCAATTTGGATTTGGCTTGAAATGAGATATTAATCAGTTAATTAATTAATTTTGTTTAAAACTTGATGATGATCAACGGCCACTTATAAATAATTTGCAAAAATATATTCAAGTGCTTTTTAAAACGTCTGTATGTGGTTTAAAAATTACCAAATTAATTATTATTTGATTATTTAGCAAATGAGAATTCCACCAAAAAGCAAATTACAGAATTTAAAAATAATCACGTAATTTGGCATGAAATTAGCAAATTTATTAATTTAACAACATTAAATTTTTGGCCTGTTAAGTGACCAAACTAAATAATTAATTGAATCACTTTAAAAGTTAAAATTTTATTTTGCCTCTATATCTTTGTAATTTGGCACATTTATTAAGTGACTCATAAATAAAAACTTTCTCAAATTTTCTTACTATTGCGTCAAAATTACCACACAAACTTTGTAATTTGGTGATTATGTCAAAAATAGATACCATTTTAAATTTTATTGTTATAGCGTCATAATTATCAAATTAACGAATTTTAACAAAAACATGTTAAAAATTTTTAGTCCGCTCTAAAAATAAAATTTCAAAAATTTAACTTTCTTGTTCTAAAATTTTGGAATTTGATGTAGAAAATTCACAAGTCAAAGATAATAAGATTTCGAAGTTACATTGTTATAGCATCAAAAACTATCAAAATTTCGGGTTTTAACAAAAACATGAAAAATTTTTGTTTGCTCTAAAAATAAAAAAAAATATTTCTTTTTTCTTCTATAATTTTGAAATTTGACGTAGTAGATAAACAAGTTAAAAAAAGTAAGTATCTCAAGGTCATTGTAATAGGGTTAAAACTACTAAAGTTACGAGTTTTAACAAAAACATGTAGACAATTTTTGATTCGCTCTAAAAAAAAAAAATTTTTGAAAATTTTTCTTTTCTGTTCTATAATTTTGCAATTTGAAATAGAAAATGAACTAGTTAAAACTAGCAACACTTTCAAGTTTCATTCTTATAACATCAAAACTACTCAAGTTACGAGTTTTATCAAAAACATGTGAAAAATTTTTGGTTCACTCTAAAGTTAAAAATTTTGAAAATTTTTCTATTTGTTCTATAATTTTGTAATTTAACAGAAAAAAATAAACAAGCTAAAAATAGTAATACTCTCAAGTTTCATTATAATAGCGTCAAAACTACCAAAGTTACTAGTTTTAACAAAAATGTGTAAAATTTTTGGTTCGCTCTGAAAATAAAAATTAAAATAAATTGTCTCTTTTGTTTTACAATTTTGAAAATTGACATAATAAATAAGCGAGTTGGAGATAGTAACTCTTCCAAATTTCATTATTCTAGCCCTAAAACTATCAAAGTTACGAGTTTTAACAGAAAATGTAAAAAATTTTTGATTCGCTCTTAAAATAAAATTTTGTAAAACTTGTTGTTTTGGGTTTAGCATTTTGTAAATTTTGTGATTTGTCATAGTAAAAAGGCAAGTCAGAAATAGTAACTTTTTCAAATTTTATTGTTATAGCATCAAAATTAACAAAGTTACGAGTTTTAACAAAAACGTGAAAAATTTTTGGTTCGCTCTGAAAATAAAAATTTTAAGAAATTGTCTCTTTTGTTTTACAATTTTGTAATTTGTCATAGTAAATAAGCAAGTTAGAAATAGTAATTTTTCCAAGTTTCATTCTTATAACCTCAAAACTACCAAAATTACAGAATTTAATAAAAGTGAGTGAAATTTTTGGTTCGCTCTATAAATAAATACTTTGAAAATTTTTGTTTCTTGTTTTATGGCTTTGTAATTTGCCTCAAAAAATAAACAATTCAAAGATAGTAAAACTTTGGAGTTTCATTGTTATAGCTTCAAAATTACTAAAGTTAGGAGTTTTAACAAAAATATGTAGAAAATTTTTAGTTCGCTCGAAAAAAAAAATAAAAAAAAAATATTTGTCCAATAATTTTGTAATTTGACGTAGAAATAAACAAGATAAAAATAGTAACTTTTCTTAATTTGATTGTATTAGCCTTAAAACTACCAAAATTACAAATTTTAACAAAAAAATGTAGCAAAATTCGCCCTAAAAATAAAAATTTACAAAATTTGTCTTTTCTGCTCTATAATTTTGTATTTTGGCACCATTAATAAGCAAGTCTTAAATAGTAGCCCCACTAAGTGCCAAAACTATAAAAATACAGGATTTAAAAAAAAATGAGAAATTTCTCTAGTTTTCTCTAAAAGTCCAAATTTTCAAGATTTTTTTTTGCTCTATGATTTTGCAATTTGACACAGTAAATAATGAATTCAATAACAGAAAGTTCTTTAAATTTCATTGTTACAGCGGCAAAGTCACAAAAATTACAGGTTGAAAATTGTAAATCTAAAAATAGAATCAATAGATCAGTTTTTGTTACTCTATAATTTTGTTAACGTACAATTTTATTTTTTAAGTTTTGCTTAAACTGAAATAATTTATTATAACTGTAATAAAAGAGATCTAAATTCAGCTGCAATTATAATTTTAAAAAGTTTATTTTTTTACTACCGCGACAAAATCTACATCAATAGTTATTTTATTAGTTAAATCATTAACTGCGTGATCAAAGCGTTTTTTCTAAAAAAAAAATGTTTAGTTTTAAGTTGGTTCCAAGAAATCCGCATCTGAAAAACGAAGCTGTATTATACATATAATGTACAGCCCCGAAAAGAGTTTTTTCAACTTTGTGTCACGAAGCCGTTATAGCACCCAATTGAGTGCTTTAATAGCTTTATGGAGCTTCGTAACAGAACTGGTGTAATTTATGTTTTCAAGGTCGGTAGCCATTTGGTAGTCGTTGTCACATGAATAACAAAATCAGTAGATAATTTTGACTATAAAGTCAATAATAATAATAATAATAATAGTAATAACTAATCACTCAAAAATCAACGCTTCCACGAGGTAACTTTCTACCAACATTCTGAAACCGGTTTCATTTCTTTGTTTAATTAGCGATTTCAGCAGTCTCAAAAAGTTTTTTACCTTATTTTAATACCTTCAAGTTTCCACTTAGAGAAATAACGGATTTCGAGAAAACTTTCACACCTCTAAGTTATGTTCCTCGAAGTATCGACCAAAGCAAACGCAAGTTAAGTTTTGCTTAAAATTAAACACTTCGTGTGTAGTTTAGTTCAAGTTTTCTAAGAAACTTCCATGAGGTGAGCTGAAATTGTCACTTCGACAAGTATTCGGTGACCCTCAAAATGTCCACGTAAAAATTTCCTTCAATTATCGACCGAGCGAACTTCAAGGCTGCAATAGATAAAACACGGTCGTCAAGGCGTCGCCTAGATAAACACGTGTCGACGTTCCATCCCTTTCAAGTTGTTATGATTGTCAAAAGGACGAAACGGGGCGACAGTTCCCTCAGTCAATTATTCGAGACTGCTGTATCGTAATGCATTTATTAATTTGATCTATCACTTAGCAATGCAAAGGAGTACAAGGCACATCTTGAGTTCGATGGATGATTTAAATTGGTAATTATTCTACTTGAGAAGACATCAAGCCGAGACAATTCCGTAAAAAGAAGACGTTTCTGATACGAGAAATAAGTTTGTTTTCTATCGCGTTGAATTGGAAATAATCTATTTAAATTTTGTCGTAGACACGTTGCTGGAATTTCCGGTGCTGCAGCGAAAGAGGATATAGTTGTGTTAAGATAATAATAAAAGAAAGTGACGACGTAGAGTACATGCGCTTATGAAGTATAAAAGTTTATTTGTTCGAGGCATACTCGTACTTTTAGCTCCAGAGTTTCGTTCCGTTGCAATAATCTCGAATAGTTTCATTTTATTAGGGCGTTTTTGATGGCTGGGGATTTTCGTTTTAATATAATTAAAATTTGTAGTTGGTAGGAATGGATGCATGCATAGACGATGTAAGGAGCTACTCGAATAATTAATATAAGTAAACGACTTTCTTAAATCGTTAATTATAAGTAATCAATTAGTCACTCAATTAGTACACTAATTAAAGAATAAAAACTTCCACTTATCGATTTGATTATTACATTAGAATTAATTACAACTAGTATTTTTAAATTACTTAAATAACTAATTTCTCTTAGTATATCAGCGAGTTACAAATTTGGTAATTAGTTTCTTGATGTATCTAATTAAGTACTATAAACCTTTAATTTAATTTTGTTAACATGCTAAATTTTCGTAAATTTTTAAACAAATAATACACATAATTAATTGTGATTATATAATTATATTGTTAGTAACAATTGTAATTAAAAAAAAATACTTTTATGACTTGACAAATCAAATTTTCGCAACTTACTAATTTACGTACTGAAGACATATAAAATTAATTAATTAATTAAAAAAAATCTAGTTAGACTAAGTTAGAAGTTGACTAAGCTGCTCAATAATCAAATAATTGTCTTTAGACTTAATTCTCTTAACTTTGTCTAAATTAGTTAGACCATGACGTACGTTGTAATGCCAAATTTTCACAAAATAATCAGAAGAATAAATGTCTTCGTGTTTCCGTCTCGTAATTCGAGTGAATAATTAAAATCAATTTAGTGTTTTTATCACTTTTTCTACCAATTTAAACTAGAAAATTAATACACCCTAAATAACGTTTAAATAGAATTATTGGTTGATTTAAAATTATTACAACTAATTAGGTAATTGACTAAGTGAGATAACGCATTCTTATTAGTTGTCTTAAACAAGCCCAATTTGATTAGACAAAAAAATTCTTTTATACAGTTCACGCTCTAAATGATACGTTGTCATTCGTAGATTTCATTGGACAACAGTTTTAAAATGCTCTAGTTGACTAAATATCACCACCCTGTATTTAATTATTGTTAATAGGCTTAATATGCTTAGACAAAATGCGCTTTTACTCGAGTTGATATGTAAATTTCCACTATTTTGATTGGACAATATTTTTTTAAATTATTTCGATTGACTAAGTAAATGACACATTCTTATTGGCTGTTTTAAACAGACTCAATTGGATTAGACAAAAAGGTTCTTCTTATACAGTTGACGCTCTAAATGACACGTTTTCATTGGTTACTTCTGCTAATCTAGATTTGGTTGGACAACAGTTTTAAAATGCTCTAGTTGACTAAATGTCACCCTGTATTTATTTATTTTTAATAGGCTTAATATACTTAGACAAAATGTGCTTTTACTCGAGTTGATATGTAAATTTCCACTATTTTGATTGGACAATGTTTTTTTTTAATTATTTTGATTGACTAAATAAATGACACACTCTTATTGGCTGTCTTAAACAGGCTCAATTGGATTAGACAAAAAGGTTCTTCTTAGACAGTTGACGCTCTAAATGACACGTTTTCACTGGTTACTTCTGCTAATCTAGATTTGATTGGATAATGGTTTTAAATGCTCTAGTTGACTAAATATCACTCTGTATTTATTTATTTTTAATAGGCTTAATATGCTTAGACAAAATGTGCTTTTGCTCGAGTTGAAATGTAAATTTAGACTATTCTGATTGGACAATAGGTTTTGATTCTTTCGATTGACTAAAGAAATGACTTATTCTGATTCGTTGTTTTGAATAGGCTCAATTTGATTAGACAATTTTTTTTTTATACAGTTGACGCTCTAAATAACACGTTTTCATTGGTTACTTCTACTAAGCTTGATCTAATTGGACAACAGTTTTAAAGTACTCTAGTTGACAAAATATCAATTTGTTTTTGTTTTTGTTTTTTTTTTTTCAATAGAGATAGACTAAAAATGCTTTTACTCCAGTTGACATAAAAAATTTCGCTATTCTGATTGGACAACAGGTTATTTCAATTGTCTAACTAAATAAAGTATTCTTATTCGTTGTTTTGAATAGGTTCAATTTAATTGGACAATTACGCACTAATGACACGTTGTCATTGGATACTTCTACTAAGCTAGATCTGATTTCACAACAGTTTATAATTGCTTCAGTTGACATACTAAAATCAATTAAACTTGTTCAAGAATGGCCTAATATAATTGGACGATAGGCGCTTTTACTATAATTTAATTAATTATCACGTTAAACCACAAATTCTTATTGGTTGATTAAGTTGATAGGAAAGCTGATTTGTTAAAACACAAATTTTTATAATTCTGATTGGAGAAGTTTTCATTACAGTTAACAAACGTAACCGTAAATTTTGATTGGTGAGCTAAAATTTTCTTTCATCTAGTTGGCCACTTGGCGTTTTTAATCGAGCTAGTTCCTTAGCTAAGCTTCAATTTGATTGGATAGCAAACATCTGTTCTCTGAAATTATATTGGTCAGTTTAAATAATTGAAACCTAATTGGGCAATAAGTAATTGATGATTTGTTTATTTGAAGTTACTGAAATTCTGATTAGAATCAATGACTTGAGTAACGTTAATTACGACTTGCAGTTAAAAATTAATTAATTAGCAAGCTGAAATTGTAATTTGGAAAAAATGATGAATGAAAAGTTGAAAGTGGCTTCAATGTGATCATTTTTTTTTTAAACAGTTTTTATTTGTTTTGGCAGTCGAAAAATGAAACGCCAGGTCGCCATTTCATTAGCTTCTAATACAGAAAATCTAGAAAGCGGCGTCTCAAAATTAATTAAAGATAACAAATTAATTATCGGTAAATAATCTGACCTGACATTGCGAGTTCTTCCCTTCGGCTCGTCAATAATTCAGCATCGAATCCGGCGATATCGGTCTTCAGATCAATAAAAAATGTTCCGTCCCAAAACATATTCCATAAAATAAATTCTAATTTTTTTCAGGATACATAAAAAATCGTCGTCGTTGTGACAAATACCCACGGTCGCGTTCGATGTCGAAATAACCATTTCCGCCCCACAAACCGCCGAACATAAATCAAATAAAAGTTGTTTGCGATATAAATAACTTTGTGTAATAGACGTCCTCGCTGCATTTTCCTTAAAATTAGCTCCGTAGACATTAGCATAATGAAGTTTTGAAAGTGTCCCGTTGCCGCCTCCGGAGCCTTAAATATGAAATCCCTTCAACTTCTCTCCCAAGAAGTGGCAATCTCATGCAAATTCCCTTTTCATAGATTCGTTTTTACTGCCTCATCTATAATCGGAACGGCAGTTGAGAACAAAAATTGAGAATTTATATTTGCTTTGTATTTTCCGAGCGCACGGTGACTTCGCCTAAGAGTGCACGCCTCCAAATCGCAGTTTTACAAGCTCTAAAAAAGACAGACCGAGGACTTTATTAAATTATATATGTGGGAGCGGGGCTAAACGCAATAGTTACGTGTCGGGAATGTTTATATCTTTATTATGGCTACCCTGAAATGAACGTCCTTTTCGTATATTGTGGTTAAGAGAAAAAGTTGAAATTTTCCGGGGAAACTTTGCGCTCTGGATGAGACGAAAGGAAAATATAATGTGAAAAATTATACGTGTTATTGTTGTTTTCTTTCGTTCTTGTTTTCTTTCAATCTGTTGGTTTAGTTGGTGAGAGTGGAGATAAGAGATTTGTCATTATAACCGATAAGACGAGAATCTTGCCCGGCGCATCCACCACCAAATTTCTTTAGACAAATAAATCTCGGCTACCTGACCGAGTGGACTTTCATTCTGTTACTCGTCCCGGAAGTTTCTCCCGGCACTCGAAGTGTTAGCCGGAAGTCAGATTTAGGTCTTTCCCATCGATGTTTGTTTTCCGAGCTATCAACTTAGTTCCTACGGCCCTTGAAAAAATTCGACACAGTTTAAGAGTCAACCGTGAAAAAATTAAGAGAATTCCGAACACGTCCGGCGAAATTGCAAAGAGACGTGAAAAATTGTTCTGGGAGAGAGTCTAGTTCGCAGATGCAATATATATTTTGATGTTTATAACAACTGCATCGTATTTACTTTTTGTGAGTTTGCAGAGAAACTTAATATTCTCATAACGTAATGTTTACGGGGGAAACATTTTCTCTATTTTTGAAAAACACTCACTCGGCGGAGATGTGAAATTATTTTGCTTTGAAAATTGTGATGATGTCGGTTTAAGTACCTGTTTTACAGCTAGATTCATTTTTAAATGTAATCGCATTTTGCACAAGAGCGGTTCAAGAGATTGGATATTTAAATATACGTTGGCAGAGGAAATAAATCCATTAAAATCACCATAGAATTACACGTTAAAGAGCTGGATTTTCTATGAAAGGACGTGCAGCCAATTAGGTTCGGTGAAATGAGATCTATTTTTGCGGTTATAGATAAATTGGTTTAAAATTAGTAGTGAATTTGAATTCGGGAAATTCTGTTTAGCATTTATGGAGCAAGAGGGAGAAGAGGTGATTTTACTTCCTAGGCTGCGATAAGAACATGTTGCAACGACGAATTTTTGAGATTTTCTGGAAACTAATCTCCTTAAAGAAGCAGGAAGCCAAATACAACTTCAAAAATTGTAGTTAGTTTTATTGTAATTTGACATGTACATATATATGGCAAAAAATAGTAAAATTTGATTTTTATACAGCTACCCACAATTTTTATTGGAAGTTTTAAATTGGTATTTCAACGTGTTATTAATTACTTTGATCAAATTACATAATTTAAGAAAATTAATCTTAAGAAATAAGCTAATTTTAGTTAATTATTAGGTTTCACATTTTAAATATTCTAAAGAATTTATGAACAAAATTACTAATTCAAAGAAAAAATACAGTTTTTTTTTTAGTTTCTAATTAATTACACTGTTAATTAAATCAAACAATAAAATTATTTTAACAAACAACTTAATTTTAATTGTCTTGTTAGCTACAAAAATTAAAAATTTTCTTAAATAATACACTAATTTTTATAATTTACTAATTTAACACCAACATAACGCTGTTTATTGTTTATGTTAATTACGATTAATAAATTTTATCTTTAATTAATTGTTATATTCTTAAACAAACGTCTAATTTTGTAACCTTTACCAATTTTGTTCGATTAAATTAATTAGTCTAGAATTTGTATCATTACACCAATTTTTGTTTGCGTTTTCATATTGCTTGCGCAGTTAATGACTTAATGTAATTAATTTAAGTCACTTGGTGAATTGCTTAACAATTTCGTATAATATAAATTAATTTTCATAAATTATTAATCTTTACGTCAACATAATTTTTCTCATAATTTCTGATGACAATTAAGCTAATAATCAATTAGTACCTAGTAATTTTTATAATTTTATAGTAACTTAATAATTATTATTTCAAATTAAACGTTTCAATTTGCAAGTCTTATAAATTTTGTTCAATTCATTTAAATAAATTAGAATTGGTGCTCATTAAAAAAAATTGCTCTAATTTTCAAATTGTTAACACTTTTGATAAAGATTCCATCATTAATTTTATATAATTAGTACTTTTTATGATACTTATAGCTAAGATTTAGTCTAATTAAAAATACTAATATTCAAATAAGGATAAATTTCTTTATTTTCTATTAATTAAGTAATACTTAAATAAAGGACATCTTCTAAATTAGTAATATTTATCCAAATTTAAATTTGTTTAATATTATAAATAATTATGCTACTAATTAAATTCGATAAATAATGAATTTTAAGAAATTTGGTTTTTCATTGCATAATTAGTTGAATTATTTAATTTTTAATTCTAGTTTATAAATCAGACCAAGCTAAATTTTCTATTACGTTCTGTCATTTAATGTAGATAATAAATAAATTACATTTAATTATCAGTTTAGTAAGTAATTTATAACAAAATAAATTTAATTATAATCAATTAGATATTCTGATTTGCAACTCTCATGAAATTTGATCAAACAAGTATACTTACCAGATTTTATATTATAACCTTATTTTTGAGAAATTACAAATTTTTAAACGAATTTGGAGCTATTTAATTTTTGTAAATAATTAATTATAACAAATTATTATGTGGTAGTAATTACTTGTACAATAATACAATAATTGTAATTGTTATTTACCTTTTGTTAATACAAATAATTAAATAGTTATATAACATAATTAGTTTTAGTAACACATTTTTATAATTAATTATTATAATTCTTATCAACTAGTGATTCTAGTTTGAAAATTTGATCAAATTTGTTTAAATAAATATAACAGACTACCAGTTTCCAGACAAATTTAAATTTATTTCAATTTATTAAATAATTATGCAGCTATAAAAATAATTAATTTTAATTAATTACAAAGTCAAATTTGTTAAATTGTCAGAAAACAATTAGTTATAAATTTCGTCTAATTTAATTGATTGATTTTTATTAATTAGTAATTTCAGGCAAGGAATTATTGTTAAATTTGATAAATAATTTTGATAAAAAATTCAATAATTTTTTATTTTATATTGTAATTTACTTTTTACTTAATTTTTCTAATAAAATAAAATAAAATTAGCAAATTTTTCACAAAAACTTACTTTTTGATTGAATAAATAGTTGAGACAGATGCATGTAATTTATTTAATTATTTATAGATTATGCTTAATTTTAAAAATTAATTTAGTTAAATTCATAATTTGTAGAATAAAGCCAATTATTTTCTTATTTGTTGAACAGTTAATTTTATCAAAAAAGAAATTAAATTCTGAAGGTATTAGTTATAGTAACGACTTTTGTAATTAATCAATTGCACAATTATTACAATTTATAGGCTCTGTTTGACAAATTTGTTATAATTTATTCAATTAAATACATTAGAATTTAATATAAGAAGATTTTTATAAATTAATAAATTCCAAACATTTTTGTTGGTTACTTTAAAATACTTTGTACTGCTAATTAATTTAAGTAATTATTAGTTTCTAAGTTGACGGTCTAATTTATAAATTGTAGCCACTTAAATGTATTTTTTATTATAAAAATGTTAAGTTGCCGACGTGTTATACAGTTAATTAAATCAAGTATGTAATTAATATTATCAAATATTAATTTAAGTAATTTACAAATTTTATAAATATTGTCAAATTATTTACGCTAAAATTTTTCTTATTTTATCAAATATTTATAAATTACTAATCCCTACACAAACTTAAAATTTTGTCATTGGGCAAACGACGAATTTATTTATTGTAATTAATCTTATTAAAATTAGTAGAGTTATTGAAAATTTTATCCAATGTAATAAACTTATTTTTTTTTAAATTAGTAATTTTTACAGGAAGGTAAAGTTAAGATAATTGTTAATTAATTTATGATTAGTTTTTCTAATTAAGTACTTACAATTATTTTTAAATAACTAGTTTTATAAATTTTATCATTTTAAATTGACTTTAATTTCCATGCAAACTGCTCTAATTTTCTGAGAAGTTACGCTCTTAATTAAGTCATAGAATTAATTAATTGGAGCAAATCTAACAATAAGTTTTATTACATTTTAGCTTGTCAAAATACTTCATCTTAAATATTCTGTAATTTTAAAACTTATTCTCATAAATTAGCCGTAAAAGTCGAAGTAATCAATTTAACAACCAATTAATTAATTTGGATTTTGTTATGATTTGTTAGATTTTTTTTCAATCTTGTTTAATTAATTATCACAAACTTTTAATGTATCTAAAAGTTACTAATTGATGCAAATTAGACTATTGAATTGAACAAAATTTGTAATTAATTATTTTTTCAAGTTGAGGTGCTATCGTACATACTACCGAGTCTTTCTATCAAGTGGATCATAAATGTAAAAACGTATGTCGTCTTATGACACCATAAATAAAAAGTGACAGACTAAAAATGGTTAGTGTCAAAATATTAACAAGATAAAAAAAAATGACACACGTTTTTACTTCCATGTCCCACTTGATTAGAAGACTTCTGGATCGCTTAATTCTGTTAAATTAGCTCAAATTATGTACTCAAACGAATTAACTGATTAACAAAACACATAAAAAGGGTAACAAAAAATTTACTTAAATTAACTTAGATGAAAGATAATAATTAGGAGAAGTATAATTAATTAATTATGTGTATAAATATGTATTTTTTTAAATTGTCTCGTATTTCAGAATGTAGGTCGAAAAATCCTCTGACGCAAATTTTTTCTGTCTGCTGAATTTTCTTGGTTGTGAAACTCTCCCGATAAACATCCTCTTTCCCACTCCATTAATTAGCTAATTAGGTCGCTGGAAGTCGAGCACCAAAAAAGAAATCCGAGAAGCGACTTAATCAAAATTTGTTTTAATTCCCGAAGTCAAATCCAATTATAAAAGAGATTTCACAGCTGACCGTGCAAAAATGTCAGAAAGATTTAAGAGTAATTTTAAAAGTTCGCATGACGCAACGAGTAAATAAGCCACTTAGAAATAAACTTTCCGGAATTACGCAAACCGTTCCAGATTAATTACTATTTTCATATTTACAAAAGTGGAAATGTATTACATTCGCCACACGGATTATATTTCCTGAATATAATTTCTTTCGAGCAATGCATCAAAGAAATGGAAAAAATATGTTTCCAGAGGCGACGGTTTTGATCGATGCGTGTTCTTTTACCCTCCGGGGGCGAGTTTTTAGGTCAAAAATCACTCGAAAACCGTTTAAATTATAAATAAGAAAGCGAGGGCTTTTTTTAAGGGGCTTTAAAGCTGGACCGGGTAAATGATAAACTTATGTTTAATTAAAGTTGGTTTAATTTCACCTGATGAAGGAGAGGGATGAGGGATGAAAAGCGTTTGAGAGGGTAACGCGCGCTTTTACAGCCCAGCACTGCAGATAAACACAAAGTTAAATTGTCGGCATGAATGTAAAGTGAAGGGGGAGTTTTTTTCATTTTTTCCCGTGCGTGGAGTTATTGGGGGTGGAAAAATGCGATAAATTAGGGGGAAATAATATTATTTCAAATTGGAAGATCCAAGAAAATATAGCTATAAATCTGACAGACTTTTAAATGTAAAGTTAAACTGTCTGGCATAAATTTGAGAGAGATTTTTTTTCACATTTTTTACCTGTATACTTTTTTACTCATATTTTGAAAAAAAAGTAGCTTAAACTTTGCTAAAAGTCTAATTACTTCAATTATGGAAATTTATTTTTTTTGAAACTCAATTAAATTAAGCCTTTTGCTAATTTTAGCACTATATAATTTTACTCAAAATTAGTTAATTGAATTGCCTAATTACTTAAAATTTTTGCAAATTGCTAATTTTAAAACAAAAATTCATATACAGAATTTTAAAATTAAATCTAATGTAGCTTCCCAGTTTTTTCTTGCTACAGTTAAAAATAACCTCGATTGACTAATTAATTAATTAATTAATTAATTAAACTTACGTAGCTGGTTAAATACAAATTAATATTTTTATTATTCAAATTATTTATAGTTTTTTCAGTCGTGTCAAATTTAAGTGATTCACTAATTTATTAAGCAATTAATTTACAATTCATTGGTTGCGGTCTAATTATAAAAATGCATTAATCATTATCTATCAACTAAATATTTTTTAAATTACTAAATTTGGCCAAAAAAATTGTTTTTACGTTTTCTTATTTTCAAACAATAAAATTTTGTCAAAAAATTAGCTTTCAAGTAGATTTTCTGTAATTATACTACTTGTAAGAATTATTTTAATTAAATAATTAATTAGTTTCAATCAAAACCTGTCAGTCAATGTAAAATTTAAATTAGTTAGTTTTTCGTGGTACTAAATTAACTAATTGAAACTGTAATTTACTTAATTGCTAATACAATTACTCTTAAACTTTCTAATTTGTGTCTTGAAAAATTCAATTGAATTAGTCTACTAAACTGTTAAATAATTAGTGTGGAGATGTTAAGTGTTACTTAGTTTTTGTTATTTATTAATTTTTATAACTAAAAAATTAAAATTATCTGTATCTTCGTAAACGAATTAGGTAATTAGAAGCAATAAAAAATTTCTAATTTTAACTATTTTTCAATACTTGTTAAGAATAAAAATGTAATAACTAAAAACTTTTAAAGTAACTAAAATTATACATGAATCCAGCCAGTTTTCTCAATTAAATAAATTAGTAGATGTAAAGAAAAATTTACTTAATTTCTTAATTTAGTCACAAGATTAAGCGTGCCAATTTTTAAATATATGAATAACTGAAACAAATGCATCTAGAATTAATTAATTAATTAAAGAACTCTTGATAAAAAAGTCAAAGTTAATTGAAATTTTTTTCTAATTTGTCATAATTACTAGTTTTAGAAGCAATACAAAAATTTATATCAACACATACATTACCTAATTATAATAATTATATAGTTAATTAGAAAAAGTAATAATTTAAATTTAGTAATTCGTTTGAAATTACTAATTAATTAAAACAATTACTTAAAAACAAAATAATGTGGTAGTTTTTATGTTTTTTGCTGGCCAAAAAACAGCCATTAATTAATTAATTACTTAAATTATAATTTATACACTGAACTTGATTTTTCTAAGATTTAAATCAAATTTGTTCAATTTTTAATGTCGTAAATACCAATTTTCTCATTTTCAAATTACTAATTTCTTATTAATAATTGCTAATTTAATTTTGTTACCATTAAATTATATAAAATTTTTAATAATTTCTGTTAGATTAATGAGTGTTTAAGCCAGTTTGTTTAGTTTGGAAGTTCATAACGTGGCAAAGTGGTTAATTTTAACTTTTAAAGCTTTATAACTTGTAAATTTTGGTGCAATTAATTAAAAATTTGTGATATAATGTTAAGTTTTTATAAATTATTTAATTTTAAACACAAATTACATACCGTAGAATACCATCACCTTACATCATCTGTTATATGGCTAATTCAGTCAATTCATTAATTAATTTAATTTACTATATTTTACTAATTTTGTTTAGTTGAGCAGATTTTGTTAATCTTTTAATCATAATTGACAGACTGTGTTAATTAGTAATGTATTATTATTTTTATGTATTAACTCAATTTAGAAGAGAAAAATTCTAATTTACTAATTTTGAAGAAATTAAGGCAACCATCAATTTAATTATTTTAAATTAAATTAACTACTTATTTCAAATTTTTTTGTCTATAAATGTGACCTAACTGTTAATTTATTTACATAATTAATTATTATAAATCATTTCTAAAGTAATTAAAATTTTATTTTAGCCTCATTAACTTTTCTTTATTGCTTTAAATTGGCTAATTGTATAATTAATTTGGTCGTGTAATTACCTAATTTATTAAAAGTAATAAAAGCTATTGATTAATTGTAAATTTTAAGCTGTCAAAATTAAAAAAAACTAAATTTGAAACGTGTAATTAATTAACTTCATATCAAAAATGCACTCATGTAAAGAATTCTCGAAGCTTTAAAGCATTTTTTTTTACTTTCTAATTTGTTACGCAGTTATAATTAATTTTAGTCAGTTTTAAATTAAAAATAACTAATTATCAAATTAAGAACAATTTTAAAATAATAGCATATAAATAGTGAGTAGGCAATAAGATAATTGTTTAATTAAGTGAATTAAATTACAAATTAAGTCAACAGATTTAAATTTGAAAGTTTGATGTTTAACTTAGAGAAATTTCATAACTCTTCTAGTTTAAAATTCAGAACGAAGCCGTTTTTAGTGGAAAATCTGTTACCAACTGTAAATTTACTTAACCACAAGGTAACCTGGAGGAGTACAAAACAGCAAAAAATAACTACAAATTGCAAAGGTTAAAATAGGTGCAAGCGGCGAGCTAATTCATCCGCTCAAACAACAATCTAAGTTTTAGTAAATTTTGGAAACAAGCTACCAACTTAAAAAAATGAAAAATCCACCAACAGTGAAAACGCTCGATTGAATTACACACGAATGCGGTTGGCAACAATGTTAACTCTACCAGGTGAGCGCACCGGATATAAACCACAAGCCTACCAACCCAAACCGACGAAATTCCCATCTATCATTTCCCCCAAAAAAATCAATCACTTTCAAAAAATTCCACTAATTACCGCCATTGTGGAAACCCCAACCAATCACAATGACAGAGGCTTTCATTCTTGTTGCGGTATGTTTACCCAAATCAGGGATGACATCTATATTTTCCTTTCATGGCAATTTATCACATTTTTTAATAAAACGTTTTTCTCCGCTTTATTTCGTACCTAATGAATGGAATCAATCTTTTAAAGAGAAAATCGGAAAATGTGAGCTCTGTAAACATTGTTGATCTTCCTTTAATTAAATGATGTGTTCTCATTGTGGGATTACAATTAGACCAACACAACTGGAAACTAAATTAAATGGCTGAGTTTGTGGTAAACAAGCTGGGTCCGTCGAGAATCAAAAAAGTACAGTCGGACCTCGGTAACACCGACATGAAAAGTACAGTAGAACCCGGGTAATAACTTCCCGAACACGAAGTGAAACTTTTCCGTCTCTGTGTTCGTGAATATTAAATTCTCCTTTGACGGAAGCCGCATGTAGGAACTTTATATTCAACGATCGATTTTCTTTAAAAACTTCATGTTGGTAATAGCGAGCGACCAATAAGAATTTAATACCGCTTCGTAGACTACTTTGATGTCTTAACACTTTCAAGTTAATTACTTAGTAAAACAAGAGGAATGTAAATAAATGCTTGTTATTTCCGTCTCTCATGCATTACGAATGAGGATTCGTAACATTCTTTGTTTACTAAAGTCGATAATATCGGGATTGCTTACAAGAGCATTTCTTTATTTTCGGGGCAACAAACAATCACTAAAAATGTATGAAAAGATGAAAAGAGAGTATTAGATGTAAGGATCAAGACTTAAGCGGAGAAAGATAAAAAACAAGCTTTGAGAAATCAAAAAACGGTAAGAAAGAGGATTAAAGAGGAGAAAGAAATGAGGAAATAAAGTGCTTAAAATTTAAGAATAAATCAAATATATATGTTGTCGAAGATATCTGGGAACTTTTATTTTTAAACTTATGTGTGCTTCTCGGCTCGGAAGAACTGAAATTACGGTCGCAGAATACACCAGTTTACTAAGTAAGTATAAGTAAGTATAAGCAATTAATTATTTGACTCAACAATTTTGAGGTGAAAATAATTGGACTTTATTAAGTAAATTCTAAAAATATTTAATTCAGATGTAATTAAAAAATATATTTTGGTCAATTACTTAGCAATTAGTAATTTGGGATTATTAATAAAATTGAAGAAATTACTGAATTACTAAGTAGCTTGTTACCTTTACCTTAATTCATTACCTAAATTTATAAAAAAATATGTTTTTCAAACTGACTAAGTAATTAAAATTGAATAATTACTTATTTTAATTAGTTATTCTATAATTAGCTATGATAAAACTTAGACCAAAATTTTATTTTAGATTAATTAACTAATTTGATTATAAAATTTGATAACAAAACCAATTAATTAATTAATTAATTAATGCAATTAGGTGTTTAAATGTTAAATAATTTAAAAGTGAATTAAAATTAGCAATTAATTAATAAAAACAATATTTTTTAAACGAAATTATTTAAATAAATAATCATAAATTGAATTTTTGTATAATTTTGCTTATAATTGACTACTTTAAATAATTAAGAAAAATTTATGGAACCAATTTATGATTTTGGTTACTTTAGATATCAGTCCTAAAATTAATTAATTATTTAAATAGATTAGAAAAGCAAAGTTACAAAAAATTAAAACAACATAATTAATTAGGAATTAAATAAAATTTTGAAAGTTACATGGTGATAATTTTTAAGTTCATGGATTAAAACTTTAAGTTTAAAAACAAAGATTTTTCCAAGTTAACCTTTAGACTGAAAAAATTAATAAGTAATTTAAATAATTTATTTTATTGTTTTAAAACTAGTAAATTATAATATTAAATTAAGCTTTAAGTAAAAAATTGTATATATTTTGAGTAATAAAAATTAAGTAATCAAGTAATTACTAATACAGAGATAAAGTTAGTTATGATTATTAAATTGTACTTCAACATATCAAAAAAAATTAAGTTTAATTAATAATTAATTGGCAGTTAAAAAGCTACTCAACTGAGCAAAATTTATTGTTTTGTAGATTAAAACATGTAGTTAGAATTAAATTAAAATTAATTGGTTTAAAACAAATCGAAAACTAAAACTTGAGGTATGTTTAGAAGTTAGTAATTACTTATTAAATTGCTATAAAATTAATAAGTGAGAAAAATTTATTCAGGAAATTTAAAATTTTTAGAAAATTAGTGATTGTTACTTGATTTGTTTCTTACATTCATAATTATAAAATTAGTCCAAAAAATGGACTAATTCTTTAATTTAATTAAAATAATTTAAAAAATACAATTTGCGGTTAAAATGTCAAATTGATTAATTAAGAGTCTGTAATTAAGGTTAAAATTAAAATTAACTATAGCCATCTGCAAATTTAGCGTAGTATTTAGTCATAAAAGTCTGATATCAAATAAGAATAGTAGAAATTATCATGTGAACTGAAGTACAGCGTCAACTGACCAATCAAATTAATTCTATTTAAGACAACCAATAAAAAACTGAGCAGTTGAAAACTGTTGTCAAGTCAGATAACCAATGAAAATAAGCCATTATGCATCACTGTAAAAGATACTAATAATCCAATCAGAAAAACTAAAATACCTGTCACAAAGAACAGTTGTCGTTCAATCAAACAAATCTTAGTGAAATTAGCCAATAAAAATGTCCCATTTACTGCTTTAACTAAAGCAATAAAAAGCAGTTGTCCAATCAGATAAAGTTCAACGAAAGTAACCAACGACAATGTGTTATTAGCGTTAACTAGAATCAATAGTTTTTTTTATCCGATCGGATTACAATTTCATTTTGCCAATTGCAGCAATGAGAGCCATTTTAAGGAACGAGAGCATTTGAAATATGTTTAAAACAACCAATAAGAAAGACTTATTTAGAAATTAAACTTTGTTGGGAGACTCAATTAGAGTATGGGAGTCAGTTATCCAATCAGATTATATCCATGTAAGTTAACCAATCAAAACCGCCATTTCTGTTCCTATAAGATAAAATATATTTAAAGCCACCAATAAGATTTTTGATTTAGCTGCTTGCTCAATCAGGTTAAGACGATTTGAGATATCTGTCAGTATGAATGTAATACCTGATGTCCAATCATAGGGATAGGAACTAAGATGACAACTAGAACAATAAGAGACCGTTGACCAATCAGATAACGTCTAATCGTAATAACCAATGACGATGTGTTTTTTAGAGCCTTAGTAGAGCAACCAATCACCCACTGAACTTTAAGAACAATAAAAGCGTGTTGTTCAATCAGAATAACTAAAATTAACGTGTCAACTACGGTAAAAATGTGCATTAGCCAATCAGATTGAATGGAGTTCAGACAACCAATCATAGTGTATACTTTAGAGATTCCGCGAAAATAAGAAACAAAATGATTTAGAAACTCAAATAAAGTAACGTCAGTTATCCAACCAGATGGTGTCCATTTCAGTTAACCAATGAAAACTGTCACTTCTAGTCGTATCAGGTAAACGACATTTAAATCCACCAATAAGATTTTATAATAATTTAGTTTGTCCAATCAGATTACGACATTTTGAGACAGCCGTCAGTATTAATGTAGTACCTGATGTCCAATCAGAGTAATAGAAACTAATATGGCAACTAGAGTAATGAGAGACCGTTGACCAATCGGCTAAAGTTTAGACGTAACAACCAATAACGATGTGTTATTGAGAGGGTCAAGTAGAGCCAAAACTAAAAACTAAAAAAACCAATAGCGGTGTTTTATTTAGAGCGTCAAATGAATAAAAACGTTGACGGTCCAATCAGACAAAATTACTTGAATTGACCAATGGTAGTTTGTAAACTGGAGCAAAGGTCAGTTGTCCAATCAGAGTGAAGATATTAAACTATACCAATCATGGTTTGTTTTTCTAATAAAAGTAACCAATCACAGTTATTTATAAAAAAAGTTAAAAAAGTACTCACCGAATTTGAGTTAATTCCACTAGAAATGTTCCTGCAACAAAAACACTACATGAAAAAAATTTGCATATTTCCATCCGTCAAAAGCTAAAAATCCCCAGCCATCGAAAATTCCCCAAAACTAATCCACTTCTTCTGGGAATTACGACCACACATCTGTTTCCGCTTCCCACTTTCTGTTTACAATGAAAAGACAAATAATACACCACGTTCCCTCGAATTTAATTAAGGCAAGTTTTTTGCTGGTAAGACATAACATTTTGCTGTGGTTAAAGATTAAATTAATGTCCCGACTAAATTATCTTACATTTGCTATTTTCCCTTTAAGCAAATCAGCGACAATAAGCGCGACCACCCCGTCTTTAAAAATCATCCCTCTTTTACTTTCCCCATAAAAACCACTAATTCGATTCAGATATAACGAAGAAACCCTAAAAATTCCGGTCGATATCATCGCAAAAACTTCAGCATGGGAACCGGAGCTGACCGGATCCGACGTCCGGAAACGCAGACAACACATGTTCTCTCTAAACTTTATAATTAAGAAAGTCGGATATCTTTAACGAAAGAACTCTTCGGTGCAACGAACAACTTCTTTTAATCTCGTCTTGTTTGCTCCGTGTTCAGGAGGCGGCGTAATGCGATTAATATTACATGGGGAAAATGACCCGACGCCGCCACCGATAGTGAAAACTATGTTGTTTCCGCCGCCTCCGCTGTCTGCATAAAATTTCAATCTGGAGTTGGTAACAGATGATTCTAGTTTTTATTTAGCGGCAAAAAAAGAGCCGCTTTAAAAACTGAAAAAGTTCAGCACGGATCATTTAAAAAGCTGCTGCGAAAAAAGCGCGAGCCTATTCCAGAACGATAAAATAAAAATGATATATCCAGAGCACGGAAGCAAAAAAACCTGGAACGATCCTCCGGGGATCGGTCACGTGACTACAGTCGCAGGAAAAATGACACCGCCAAATTAAAATTAATGTCGACACGAGGAGTAATTAATGCATTAACTGGTCGCTGGCGGGAAAAGGGGCGGAAAAAAAACGGAGACGGCGGCAGGAAAAATTTTTTCGGAAAATCGGTAATTATAAAACTGACCACTTAAACTTTATAGCCTCCGCTATAAATCCTAAATTTTACAACTTGTAAGAATTTTTAGAGTTATAGCTATTACCTTTATTATTCTGGTCCGATGAGCGCCCTTTCTCACACCGTTACTGCCGAATTTATGCTCGTAGTGCATAATTTCCAATTAGTTTTAATAAATCAATTTTGGTGGAGGCGCCGGGTCAGTTTTTTTTAAACCCGGTTTCATGGCTGCCAACGTAACGAATTACGTAACGAATTTGTCAATTTTGCCTTGTTTCCAACAAAGCTTCTTTGGTAACAAGTTTGATGAGTTTTATTGACGTGAAATATTGTCTTGTTACTGCAATAAATTTCAATTTATTGTTAGCCTGTGAATTATTAAAAATATTTGATAAAAATGTAATGTTTGGCGACGGGAATTGGGAATAAAAATTGTCATTATTTAAAATTTAGACAAAAATGCAATAAATGTTATCCGGGATATTCAATGACTCCAAACAAAACTGAAATATTTGTTGATTAATATTGAAATGAAAATAAAATGAATAGACTGAAAATGAATATTTTACATTTTTACAACATTGCGTAATAGGTACGAATTTTTTGAGAACATTATCGAATATTTGACTGAATAATCTGGAAAATTCAAAAAACTAAAAAATTCAAAGAATAGAAAAATCTATTAAGGTATGGAAAAAATAAAAAAATAAAAAAATAAATAAAAATAATCAACAATGAAATCCGAAAAGATCATTTTTCTCGATCAAACCATAAGTTCAAAATTTCTCACTATTGTAGATACTCATATTCAGTTCAGTTCAACTTCATATTTCTCAGTTTAACTAGTTTGTCGGATATGTAATTTTTTTATTGAATTCTCAATTTCTACGTTCCAAATTTCTCAGTTCTAAAGTTTCTCAGACTTACTTTTAAAAGTTTAAGGTTTCGTCTTTTCAGGTTCTTGGTTCGAAGTTTCTCAGCTTCATAGATTTTAATACTTCTCAAGGTTTAATTTTCTCATTTTCGATTTTTTTAGAATTTTAGATTCTCAATCTCCTGTTTCGTTTGTCTTCTCAGATTCCAAGCTTAGCTTCATATTTCTCAGTTTTACTAGTTTGTCGGCTATGTAATTTTTATATTGAATTCTCAATTTCTACGTTCCAAATTTCTCAGTTCTAAAGTTTCTCAGACTTACTTTTAAAAGTTTAAGGTTTCGTCTTCTCAGGTTCTTGGTTCGAAGTTTCTCAGCTTCATAAATTTCCATACTTCTCAAGGTTTAATTTTCTCATTTTCGATTTTTTAGTATTTTAGATTCTCAATCTCCTGTTTCGTTTGTCTTCTCAGATTTCAAGCTTAGCTTCATATTTCTCAGTTTTACTAGTTTGTCGGCTATGTAATTTTTATATTGAATTCTCAATTTCTACGTTCCGAATTTCTCAGTTCTAAAGTTTCTCAGACTTACTTTTAAAAGTTTAAGGTCTCGTCTTCTCAGGTTCTTGGTTCAAAGTTTCTCAGTTTCATAAATTTCCATACTTCTCAAGGTTTAATTTTCTCATTTTCGATTTTTTACTATTTTAGATTCTCAATCTCCTGTTTCGTTTGTCTTCTCAGATTCTAAGCTTAGCTTCATATTTCTCAGTTTTACTAGTTTGTCGGATATGTAGACTTTTTATTGAATTCTCAATTTCTACGTTCCAAATTTCTCAGTTCTAAAGTTTCTCAGACTTATTTTTAAAACTTTAGGGTTTCGTCTTCTCAGGTTCTTGGTTCGAAGTTTCTCAGATTCATAAATTTTCATACTTCTCAAGGTTTAATTTTCTCATTTTCGATTTTTTACTATTTTAGATTCTCATTCTCCTGTTTCGTTTGTCTTCTCAGATTCTAAGCTTGGCTTCATATTTCTCAGTTTTACTAGTTTGTCGGATATGTAATTTTTTTATTGATTTGATATTTGATATTGATTTGACACCTATCAATGCGAATGTAGTACCTGATGTCCAATCAGAGCAATAGAATCTAAGACGTCAACTAGAGCAATAAAAAACCATTGACCAATCAGATAACGTTTAATTGTAATAACCAATGACGATGTGAGTCTAAGTCTCATCTAACATTAACGATTTTATTATCTAATTAAATTTCAATTTAAGTTTTATTTAGTGAGATAACTAGGAAAAAAATGTCAATTCTCTAATCAAGTGGATTAAATTTAGAGCAACCAATCGCCCATTGGGCTTTAAGAACAATAAAAACGTGTTGTTCAATCAGAATAACTAAAATTAACCTGTCAACTACAGTAAAAGTGTTCATTGCCCAATCAAATTGGATGTATTTCAGACAACCAATTATAGTGTATACTTTAGAGATTCCTTTAAAGCAAAAAACAAAAGAATTTAGAGTCTCAAATAAAGTGAACGTCAGTTATCCAATCAGATGGTGTCCATTTAAGTTAACCAATGAAAACTGTCATTTCTTGTCCTATCAGGTAAAAAATATTTAAGTCCACCAATAAGATTTTAAATTAGTTTGTCCAATCAGATTACGACAATTTGAGGGAGCCGTCAGTGTTAAGGTAATATCTGATGTCCAATCCGAGTAATAGAAACTAATATGTCAACTAGAGTAATGAGAGATCGTTGACCAATCAGATAAAGTTTAATCGTAACGACCAATAACGATGTGTTATTTATAGTGTCAAGTAGAGCCTAAACCAGTTTTTGTCCAATCACACAGTAAGGATAACCAATAGAAGTATTTTATTTAGAGCACCCACCGAATAAAAATGTTGGCTAGCCAATCAGATAAAATTTCTTAAAGTGACCAATGGTAGTTTGTGAACTGGAGAACATATTATCCAGTCAGAGTAAAAATATTAAACAAAAATCTAAAGTTCTTAGTATAATTTAAAATATTTAGAGAGTATTGAATGTCCGTGGTTTGTATGACGCAGTAAAAAAAAGATATAAAAAGTTTAAGAGATACAAAAGCTGCAGAGAATAAGAACATACTAACATAGAAAAAAAATTAATTAATATAGAAAGAAATAGAAAAACTAAGAAAGAATTAGAAACTCTAAAGAATGTAAAGAATAGAAAGAAAGAAAAACAATTCTAAGAAACCAATAATTTACGTAGAAAAAATAATCCAACAAAATTTAAAAAAATAGAAGAACTTAATAATGGTTATTAACGGGTTTAGTATATTTTTTTTACAAATTTGGGAAATAGAGAGAAATAAAGAGAAAATTAACCTAAGAAAGAAACAATATAGCTATCAACAAAATAGAAAAAAAAAAATTAGAGAATTTAAAATTAAAAAAACAAATTAGAATCCAGGTGATCTATAAAATTCAAAATTTTTAAAATTTTCAGGAATCCAAAGGAAAAAACAAAAAAGAATAGTTAAATTAAAAAAAAACAAAAATTTTACAACCAATAAAATGAAAATTTAAAAAAAGGATTTAATAAATCAAATATATATATAATTAGATTTCAAAATTTTTCACTCATAGATTGCTAGATTGTATAGATAAATTAGATATAGTCAATAGTAAAGAGTTTAAACATGTATGTAAAAAAATTAATTCAAATATTAAAAGCAATTGAAAAAATCAAAAACTGAAAATTAAGAAGAAATGAAGAAGAAGAATTTCAACAAAAAATTTAAAAATTTCTGATATAATAAAAAATAAAAAAAATTAAGGGAGTAAGACGTAGAAATTAATAGATTGAAAAATAAAAATTTGCAAAAAAACTAAGAAACAGAAAATCAAAAGAATATATTCAAAATGTTTTAAATTAAAAAAAAAAAAATATTAAAACTTTAATCACGCGAAAAATTTTGAAAAATCTATAACAATGAACAGATTCTATCAAGCACTTGAAAATTTAGAAAAATCTAGAAATTTCGAAAATCTAGAACTTGTATAAAAATCTAGAAAAAATGAGAAGTTGATGGAACAAAAATAAAGAATCATTAAAAAAAAACTTAAAATTTTTGAAGAATTTTGTAGGTGTCAGTGTGAAAACTCTAGAAAATCCGGCAAATGTAGAAGATGCAAAAAGTCTAAAATAAAAAAAGAACTTAAAATTTTCAATAATAAAAAATCCTAGAAATGTAAAAAATCTGGAAGTTTTAAAAACAAAGCTATGTAAAACATCTAAAAAATCTACAGATTTTAAAAAATATAAAAAAAAAAACAAAAATTAAATAATAGTTCAAGAAAGCTAGAAATTTAATGAATTCGAAAGATGAAGACAACTTCCTCCTAAAGAATATAAAAATGAAAATTGAAGATTAAAGTCTCGAAAATTTAAGGAAAACAAAAAATAATAGCCAGGAATTTATAAAATTCACTGCAATTCAAAAGCCGAGCAAATGCAAAGATGATTTGAAAATTTTCAAATCTGAAAAAACCTAGAAAATAAAAAAAAATGGAAAGTTTAAAAAATCTTAATGTAAAAATAAAAAAAAAATCCTAAGATCAAAGAGATTACAACATTGAAAAAATAAAAAACAAAAAAAAAATGGTAGAATTCTATTAAAAATATGAAAAATCCTAAAAATGTATCAAAATTTTAAAATTTAAAAAATACACTTAAAAAGAAAGAATTTAAAAATTTAAAAAATGAACTACATGTATGAAAAAAATAAAAAGAAAAAAATTGGAAACATTCAAAATTTGAAAAACAACAATCCAAATAGATTTTGATAAAAAAAGCAAAAAATGTAAACAATTTAGAAAAATTAGAAAAAGAAGTAGTTTAAAAATATTTTAGAAACCCGAAAAAATTTTAATGTAAATGTAAAAGTATCAAAAAGGCGAAATCTGGTTTAGAGCATAAGAATATGCCGAAAATAAAACAAAAAGTCAACACAAAAAATCCTTAAATTAAAAAAGATAAATTTTCATAATTAAATAACGAAGAATATATCAATTAAAAAAAGTGAGAGTTAAATATTTAAAAATCTGAAATAAATATGCGAAATTATTTTTACAATGAGATCAGATTTAGATCAAGATCTAGAAAACCCTAAAAGCGTAAAAAAAAGGAATCAAGAAAAATAACTTTTTCTAGAAAGTGTTAATCTGTGAGCTCTAGCAAATTGAGAAAAATTGGTTAGTTAAAAAAATGAAAAAAATCTAAAAGAACGAAAACAGAGATTCTACCTAAATTCTTAAAAATTAAGAAAAAGCGACCTGAATATCAGAAAAAATCCCTCGATAAAGGGCATAGGGAGATAAGAATGCTAAAATTGCCTTCAGAGCGTATCTTAACGATACTTTCAGGATATGTTCGTACTATAGAAGTACTTTGATTCTGAAGTTTTTAGATCTCAAAGTTAACTAGATTTTGAATAATAATTAAAAAAGACAAAAACAGAAAATATTTTTTTTCTCTTTATAGACTAAACCGATTTAAATAAAAATTTTATGGTAATTTAATATCTATAGAGATACTCTTTTGATAAAAATTTCAACTATATAGCTCTACATTTTCATAGAGAAAAAATTTTTTTTTTCAAGAAAAATTGATTTTTTAATATAAAACTTAAAAGTACAATTTTGAAAATATTTTTTTTGAATTCCCTAGAAAAAAGTACATAAAATATATTTTTTTTACATTTTTTGTAATGGTACGCCATATTGAAAAAAAAATAAAAACTGTCATGTTTCCGAAAAAATGTTTTTTTCAATTTATACTCTCTTTCTCTCTCTCTCTCTCTCTATATATATATATATATATATATATATACATCTAAAAAATGAAATTCTGAGAACGCATTAACTGTTTATTGCTTTCTTAACCTCCCAGCCACCCCCGAGCATTAATAACAAAAAGAGCATGATTTAAGTGTAGTTACGCTTGAACATTCCCAACGTGAATATTAATATTAATTTTTGAAAAATAATGTAATCTAGATTACAATTTATTTAACATCATCATCGCATTCTTAATTAATTGTTACGTTAATATTATTAAATAAAATAGTTTCGCATTTTCATAGAAAAAAATTTTTTTTCGAGAAAAATTGTTGAATTGTGCAATTTTAATTTTTTTAAATTTTTTAACAAAAAATACGTAAAATATATCTTTTCCAAATTTTTTTTCTAATGGTACGCCATATAGAAAAAAAATTGTCTTTGTTGCCAAAAATTTTTTTTTATTGCTTTGACAACAATACACACACACACACACACACACACACACACACAATTATTTTGGACAAAAATAAATCAAATAAATATCTCAAATAAAATTATTTGAGAGAGAAATTGTTATAACATAATTCTGACGTCTTAGCTAGATGATTATTTTATTGAAAAACACACCGCTATTACTAGAATAACACCACGACTGCCGATTCAGATTTTTCTGATTTAATTATAGAGAGAATGAAGTCCATTAAAACATGTAAAAACACGTTAGCTGATGAAGTGCAGAAAAATGGTCGGCTTTGTAAAAAACTTTCTTTTCAAACAATTTCAGTTAATGAATTAACTGATTTTCCAGAAATGACAAAAAAATTGAAAATCCTCTTCACTGGTTCAAATCAATATAAACAATCGATGTCATACCTAGCTGAAATGATGGATGAATCGAACAACATATAAATTGAATATGTAAGACGAAGGTAATATAGTCAAAGTTAAAGTCTAATCTCGTCATATTAACAAAATAGAATATATACTTTTTATTTTTAGTTTTGATTACAAACCAAATAGTAGAGTATATTGGAATAAATAGATATTGCTGAGAATGTGCAAATGGCAACAGAATCGTTAGTTGTTCTTCACATATTGCAGCAATTAATTATTATTTGGCTCATGAACGATACTTGACCAAAATTCTACGACCAGCTGAAGTGCTAAGCCGATTGATTAACGGTGATAGATAATATTAACGTAACAGTGAATGAAGACAGCGATTATGTTTAAATTATCTTTCGTCAAATTTAAGGTTCGTTATTATTTGCTTAACACACTGTTTAAATCTAAATTATATTATTTTAGAAAAATTAATATTAATTTTCACGTTAGGAATGTTCAAGCGTAACTACACTTAAGTCATGCACTTTTTGTTATTTGTGTTCGGGGGTGGCTGAGAGACGAAGTGGGCAAAAACAGTTAATGGGTTCTCAGAATTTCATTTTTTAGATGTATATATATACATCTAGACATGTATATATATATAGAGAGAGAGAGAAAGAGAGTATAAATCGAAAAAAACATTTTTTCGGAAACATGACAGTTCATAATTTTTTTCAATATGGCGTACCATTACAAAAAATTTGAAAAAAATATATTTTATGTACTTTTTGCTAGGGAATTCAAAAAAATATTTTCAAAATTGTACTTTTAAGTTTTATAATAAAAAATCAAATTTTCTTGAAAAAAAAATTTTTTTCTCTATGAAAATGTAGAGCTATATAGTTGAAATTTTTATCAAAAAAGTATCTCTATAGATGTTAAATTACCATAAATTTTTTATTTAAATCGGTTTAGTCTATGAAGAGAAAAAAAATATTTTCTGTTTTTGCCTTTTTTTATTATTATTCAAAATTTAGTCAACTTTAAGATCTAAAAACTTCAGAATCAAAGTACTTCTAATGTACGAACATATCCTGAAAGTATCGTTAAGATACGCTCTGGGGGCAATTTTAGCATTCTTATCTCCCTATGCCCTTTTCCTACATTTTTCTCATTAATCATAATCGAGCGAAACTCGGGCTCTATTTCAAAAACATTTTAAACCAACTCAATTAGAAATTTCTCTATTTGACAAAATCAGCAAAATTATGAATGTCGGTAAACGCGCAACGAGCACATTAAAATCTGCGCTGATATAAAGTTATTAGTTGTTAAACCGAGCACGAAACGGTAATTTATAGCTCATCAGCTTTTGTAAAATTAGCTAAAAACGTTACAGATCATAAATAGATTTCCACTAAAGCCACAAACCAAAAAGTACCCCGAAATTTATTTCCACAACGGCGAAATTTTGGCAATCGTTTGTAGCAACTTTCCAACATTAAACATCTCGAATCCTTTTGTTCTCTTTTTTAATCTTCTTTGAAATCTTTAAGAGGCGTTTTTACGACCGCCTTTCTCATAAGATTGAAGTCATTAATGCTCTTAACTTAATAAATGTAAAAGAGATAAATTTCGCCACAACACAGAAAAAAACGGTTAATTTTTCTTTGATCAAAAATTACTGTTAATTTTCACTCTTCCGTGACGTTCGAGGGCGAAATCCTCCCTTCCTAAGTCAACATTGATTAACGAGGGAGACAGCGGCCCTATTGTTCGAGATATCTTAAGATATCCTTCAAAGCGTCGACAAATTTTAACCGAAAAAGTTTTTTCGTCGGGAGCGTCGGTGATTTATGTAAAAATTCGCCGCCACATATCATGTCCCGAAAAAATCTGGATCGCGTGTTAATAAACGGATCATTAAATTCAGGAACTTGTTCTTGGAATGTAGAATATTCGGATGTTAAAGACGTTATATAACGTTAGTTCCGACGACTCGCCCCCATTTAACCAGTCAAGACCATGTTTAATTACTGTCGTTTGTAAGACGGTTTATTATCCGCCCCGAAAACGTTCTGTCCGTTAGGTAACGGCTCCATAAAATTCGGTTATGAGGTGGCAGTTAATACGAGAGGATGGGACACTTTCGACGAAGGATTGCCGCAATTAAAACGAATTTTAAGAGATTCTTGAGGGGGAGGAAATGCTAGGCCAAACATCGTAGAAGGGAAATGTCTTCAATTTTACGTTTACCTGTTCGAAAAAGGTTTTTTAATTGACGATGGGGCCCAAGTTTGAAATTCTTTATGATCACGTTCAAGCCACTACTTTTTCTAAATTCGTCTGGGACGCGCAAGGACGTTAAATTTTCGTTAAACGTGATTAGTGCAAACGATACTAAGATTTTTAAGTTTTTAAAATTAAATAAATTAATATATTAAACAAGTGGTTTCAATGTGATCATTGGTACCAAAAGTAAAAAAAAAGCACAAGAAACTAACAAAATGCAATATGTAGAACGTATAAAATTGAGATTCAATCAGTTAGTCCACAAAACTGTTTTTTACGACCACAAAACGGTCCGAAAAGTAAACGTTTGTAGAATGATCACTAAATTTTTTTAACTTTTTGTATTTTTTATTTTTTCTGCTTTATTCGAAACTCAAAAAGCCGATTTTACAGATTTTATAACTTTTTAAGAACCAGTGGTTTTACCAAAAGTTCTAGAAGTGTACAATTTTTTTTTTTTAGAAGTAAATAGTTTGAAATTTACCTAGTAAGAAAAAAAATTGTCGATAATGTAAATATAATTTTTTTATGAAAACGAAGTTTGTAAAAGTTTAAGAAAGTTTTATCATTACAAAAATAATTATAACAATTTTTAGTAACATTAAAAGTCTAAAAATTCAATAAAAACTAAAAAAAACAAAATATTTTGAAGAAAAAAAATTCTAAATAATTGTCAAAATTTTAAAAGAACCAGAAGAATTTTATATAAAAAAATTGAAAGAATTATTAGCGTTTTAAAAGTACAAAATTTGAAGAATTTAGAAAACTGATAAATATTACAAAATTCGAAAAAATCTAAAATAATCCAAGAAAATTGAAGACAAGAAAAAAGCTAATTGCTCTAAAAATTTCAAAAATGCATAAAATTTTTCAATGACTAACAATATAAACAGTACAAAAAAAAACAAACTGCCTGAACTTAACGAACATCAAAAAATTTCAATAAATAAAAACAACAGAAAATATTTAAAAAAAATTAGAAATTTCTAATTTCTAAAAACGAGTGAGTTCATGAAGATTTTTCAAACTTGGAAATTTTACTAATAAATCGATTTCGAAAATTTTCGTAATTTTTCAAATTTTCAAAAAAAATTTTATGTTAAAAAAAAATTAAAATATCAAGAAAAAAAAATAGAAGCTTAAAATAAAAGCACATAGATTGAAGTTTTAGAAAACTAAATAATCAAAATAATAATAAAAAAATAATTTATGCATTCAAAGGGAGAAATGGCTATTAATGTAAAAAGGCTGTAACAGCAATATTTTTTTTAAATGTCAAAGCAAAAAATGTCTGTTGGAACTATAGGCCACCCGTAGTTCGCGCGTGCGATTGCCGTAACCGCTGAACGCCGAAACCGCGCGCATAACATCGCGCGTAGAGGCTTGCGCGGGTGTGCGCTCGTGGGCGAACCACATAGTGTTATTCCGGCTGTTGTAGTTAACGTCCATTTTTACTATATTCATGTACACTCAATATATACCTTTGTTAATCGTTCATCGTGTTCTTTTTACCGCGATCCACAACCTCATCGTCCTCAACAGGTTATGGGCCCAGAATTGTAACGCGAGTTAGTGTGACGCGAGTGAAATAAAAAAGAACGAGTGACCACGCGAATCAGACGCCATGATGAACGCACGTATTGAGCTATTGAACAAGAGCAACTACGATACGTGGAAGTTGCAAATGCAAGCCGTACTGATTAAAGACGACTTGTGGGAGTACGTTGACGGTACCATCGCGAAACCCGCGCTTCGGGAAGACAACGCGAATGCGGCGGCGGTATCGGCATGGACGAAAGGCGACCTAAAGGCGAGATCAAACATAGTCTTGTCGATTGGTGCGAGCGACTTGAAACAAATCAAGCACTGCCAGACGTCGCGAAGTATATGGACGAAGCTGGAAGAGATTCATCAATCGAAGGGACCAGCGAGGAAAGCGACGCTTCTGAAAAGCCTCATCTTGAGTAAGATGGCCGACGGCGGCGATGTGCGCGAGCACATGAACAATTTTTTCGACGCGGTTGACAAACTGAACGAAATGGACGTATCGGTCAATTCAGACCTATTGGCGATACTTCTCTTGTACAGTTTGCCAGCATCTTTCGAGATTTTTAGATGTGCGATTGAATCGCGCGACGAATTACCATCGCCAGAAATATTACGAGTAAAAATTACTGAAGAAAGTGACGCCAAAAGAAATGGTACCCGTAGTGACGCATCCGGCGCCATGTTCGTGCATGGAAGCAACGGCGCGCGCAGAGACGCTTTCAACAGGCAGTACGACCGACGGGAACGACAAAATGGCGGTCGACAAGACAAAACGGACAGCGGATCACGCCAGCAGATGAATCCAGAAACGAGGTACGAACTCAAATGTTTTAAGTGCAAAAGAAAGGGCCACAAAGCGGCCGAATGCCGCGCAAGAAAAGAAAATGCTAAGATGGCGGAAAATGTATGCATGAGTACATCGGAGGAATCGTCATCCTCAAAAACAAGATGGTGCATAGACAGTGGCGCCACAACGCACTTGTGTAACGAAGCTCGGTATTTTTGTAATTTCTCAGATTCCCGGCGAGGCACGCTGAATCTCGTGAACGACGCAGTCACGGAAACCCTCGGACGCGGTACCGTTCGTTTCGAAACGATTGCCCACGGAGTCGCGAAAAACATAACCTTGAAGGACGCGCTGCACGTCCCAGACCTGCGGACAAATTTGTTATCGGTGAGTAAAATTACCGACAATGGGATGGAAGTGGTGTTTCAAAAAGACAGCGCCGTAGTTTTGAACTCTTCGGGACAGACGGTGGTGTGTGCCGACAGAATCGGCGACCTTTATTACGTGCGCGAATTTGAATCTGAAGCGCGAATCGCGACATCACCGTCAACTTCTAAAAACAATAAAGTGACAATTGAACTTTTGCATCGGCGACTCGGCCACGCGTGCGCGAAGGACATTTTAAACGCCGTACGAATCGGAGCCGTGAAAGGAGTGCAGCTCAAAAATTCTGCGGACAATCTTGCGTGTGACGTGTGTTTACAGGGCAAGATGTCGAGAACTCCGTTTCCAAGAAAATCAAGTCGTCAAAGCGAGGTGTTGGACCTGGTGCATACGGACGTATGTGGACCGATGAGGACGCCATCTCTCGGAGGCGCGAAGTACTTCATTGAATTCATCGACGACGCCTCGAAGTGGTGCGAGGTTCGATTTTTAAAGTCAAAAGCGGAAGCGTTCCGTGCGACCACCGAATTCATAGCCCTTGTCGAAAACCAGAAAGGGAAGAGAGTGAAGTGCCTACAATCAGACAACGGTCGTGAATACACAAGTCGCGAATTTGAAGAATTTCTTAGGAAGCGAGGAATAACCAGAAGACTGACGGTGCCGTACAACCCCGAACAGAACGGTACGGCAGAACGAAAAAATCGAACTCTATTAGACACAGCGAGGTGTTTGCTTAAAGAAGCAAACCTACCCGATTCTTTTTGGGCTGAGGCGGTTAACACCGCGAACTACGTCAGGAACCGAATGCCTACGAAGAGTCTGGGAGGTCGAACACCTTACGAAGCGTGGACGGGGGGTGTGCCCGACATGTCCGACCTCAAAGTCTTTGGATGCAAAGTTTATTTTCTCGACAGAAACCCCGGCAAGAGCAAGTTCGAACCACGAGGACAAGAGGGGGTTTTTCTTGGCTACGCCGAAGAGTCTAAGGGGTACCGCATTTGGTCTCCAAAGAAACACGCGGTTCTGATCAGCCGCGATGTGAAATTCATGGGAGAAGACGAACCAAATCCTATAACTGTAGCGCCCGACGACTGTGAAGGGGGCGATAACGAGGTGAGAGAAGTAAGTCACATTCGTCGTTTTGCAGAAATTAAGGTGGGACGTAGCCAAGCCGACAACGAAGTCAACGACAATGACGCGGTCAATAACGACGAACACGCGGTTGTAAATGACGAAGATGCGGACGGAAACCAAATTCCTCCCAGTATAGACGACGTCGACAGCAACGAGCCCAATCCCTCATCGGTGGCCAGAGGACGAGGCCGCCCAATTATAGTGAGAAACGGACAAAGAGGCAGACCAAGAAAACAGTACCAACCAGCTCTGAGCACGAGCCAGGACCAAGTTGCGATTGGTGAACATACGTTTCTAACCGAAATTCCTATGAAGCAGGCCCTAACGAGCAGCGACGCAGAGGAGTGGCATCGCGCCATCGCAGCTGAGATGACTTCTGTCATAAAGAATGACACCTGGACTGCAAGGTGATAGGGAGTCGCATAGTCTTGCGCAACAAATTTAGACCAGACGGAACTCTAGAAAAGAGAAAGGCGCGACTAGTTGCACAGGGTTTTGGCCAGAAACCTGGCGTACACTTCACAGAGACGTTCGCTCCAGTTGCGCGATTCAGCTCCATCCGAACCATGGCATCGGTGGCAGCTAAATATGGAATGAAACTGCGCCAGTTTGACGTAGCTACCGCATACTTGAACGGTGAGCTAGAAGAAAAAATCTTTATGGAACCCCCAAAGCAGTTTCGGGAAATACTAGAGACCATCATAGGGTCGAGCAATGACGAATCGGTAGTAGCAAAATCCAAAAGAATGCTACGAGAAGTTAGCGAGGGCGACAAGGTATGCTTGCTAAGAAAATCTTTGTACGGATTGCGTCAGGCCGGCAGAAGATGGCACTTGAAGTTGAGCGATACGCTGAAAGCGTACGGAGCATCCCCAACAGCGTCTGACCCTTGTCTTTTTCACATCGGTGCAGGGGAAGAAGCCACAATTATAGCTATTTACGTGGATGACATAGTAATAGCATCTCGTGATGAGAAGAAGATTACTGATTTGAACAGATTTCTTGCACAACGTTTTGAGGTCAAGGACCTTGGTGAATTGAAACATTGTCTCGGAGTGGAGTTCGGCCGAATCGATGACAAAATCACGATGAATCAACGTGGATATACGGTCGACATGTTAGAACGTTTTGGGATGCTCGAATGCAAGCCAGTAGCGACACCAGTCGAACCCAACGCCACGCTAACGAAGAACAGCGGTCAAGGGGAAGAGGAATTGAAACTTCCCTATCGTGAGCTTGTGGGGGCCTTGACATATTTAGCTACGACTACGAGGCCCGACATTTCATATGCAGCTAGCTTCCTTGGCCAATTCAACAACTGCTATGGCGAAGCACACTGGAAGGCGGCGAAGCGAGTGCTGCGATACCTTAAGGGCACGATCAACTGGGGGTTGACATACGGCGGAAACCCCGACCAGTTCCAGGGGTTTGTAGACGCCGACTGGGGAAGCTGCCCTGAAGATAGAAAATCGTACACCGGGTACATATACATGTTGAATGGGGGTCCAATCTCATGGGACTCCAGAAAGCAACGAACGGTCGCATTATCCACCACAGAAGCGGAATACATGGCCCTGTCGGAAGGCGTCAAAGAGGCCATTTACCACCAACGTCTATTAAACGAGCTAGGGGTTGTGTCTAGCGAATTAACAATATTCTGCGACAGTAGAAGCGCGCTAAAACTCGCGGAAAATCCAGTTTTTCACGCGAGAAGCAAACATATCGATATTCGTCACCATTTTGTGCGGGACGCGATCCAGGGGAAGCAGGTCGTCGTCGAACATGTAGCCACCGAGCATCAAGTCGCGGATTTTCTGACAAAGGGGCTACACAGGTTGAAGCATATGTGGTGTGCGGCATCAGCAGGAATCGGTGATGCGGCTACGCAATCGAGGGGAAGTGTTGGAACTATAGGCCACCCGTAGTTCGCGCGTGCGATTGCCGTAACCGCTGAACGCCGAAACCGCGCGCATAACATCGCGCGTAGACGCTTGCGCGGGTGTGCGCTCGTGGGCGAACCACATAGTGTTATTCCGGCTGTTGTAGTTAACGTCCATTTTTACTATATTCATGTACACTCAATATATACCTTTGTTAATCGTTCACCGTGTTCTTTTTACCGCGATCCACAACCTCATCGTCCTCAACAATGTCCATTTAAGATTTTCTGGTGTTTACAAAAACCTAAATTATGATGTAATATACTAAATTCAAAAATTGAGTCAGTCCATAAAACTTATCTTTTCGGCCGCAAAAGAGTCCGAAAAGTAAGTGGTTGCTGAAAAATATATATTAATAAAAATATTTAAAGCAAATACTACATTTCTATAAATGAATCTAAAAATTATTAATATTTCTCACTTCTGATTATTGAAAATTAAAAAGAAACAAAAAATCTATAATTGTGCAGTTTTTTGAAATCAAAATTTCGAAATGAACTAATTAAAATTAGCTGTAATTAAATTAGTAAATAATTTTAATACAGAATTTTTAATTCAATTAATAAGCAAAAAAATTCATAAAAAAAATTGGAAAAAAAATATAATTTTCTCCTTAATTTATATTATTTTGTAATTTAAATAAAATCGGAGTCTAAAAAATCTAAGAAAAAATAAAATCTTAATGTGAAACAAAAAAAAAATGAAGAAAAAGAAAATGTTTAAATATATATAAAAAAAACATCAAAGGATCAGAAAAAATCGAAGTAAAACTTAAAAATTTAAATAAGTAACAAAAAAATTAGAAATTGAAGAAAATATGAGAGCTTGAAAATTTTAGACAATTTTAAAAATCTAACAAAATTAAAACAATTAAGAATTTAAATGTAAAAAAAATTATAAAAAAAGTATAAAAAATAAATATATCAAAAATATATAAAAAATCGAAACAATTCTTAAAAAATTAAAACAAAAACGTAAAAAAAATTACAAAAAATCTAGAAAAAACATAAATAGAAGAAATTATCGGAATCAAAAGGTACAGAAAAGTAAAAAAAATTCGAAAATTAAAAATATTAATGATATAAAAAAAATTAAGAAAAGCAAAAGTTTGAAAGTACACAAAAATTACATCTGAGGCAAAAATTAATTGAAACAATTCTTAAAATTTCAACAGATAACCAAAAAAATTTCACAAAAAAAATTGAAAAAAATACAAATTAAAATTTTTATTTTTTATAATTTAAATACAAATCAAAATAAAAAAATTTAAAAAAATTAAAATCTTAAAATGAAACGAAAATTTAAGAAAAAGAAATTGTTTAAATATAGAAAAACAAAGAAATCAAGAAAACGGAAACAAATCAAAGCAATCTTTAAACTTTAAATAAGAAACAAAAAATCATAAAAAATATAAATGGTAGAAAATATGAGTTTTAAAAGTTAAAACAATTTAAAAAGTGTAAAACTGTAAAAACTATTAAAACAGTTAAATATAATACAATAAAATTCAAGAAAAATAAAGTTTAAATGTACGCAAAAGCCAAAGCAACAATAATATTTAAAGAATTTAGAATAAAAAAAACTGAATAATTCCGAGATTATAAAATAAACAAAAAAAACAAGCAATTCAAAAAATGCAACAAATTTAAAAAGTCTAAAATGATGGAACTCCAAAAATATCAACATAGTTCAAATATGACACCAGCAGGTAATGCCATTATGAAAATTTTGAAAATATGACAAAAAACTAAAACACTGAAAAATCTATCCAAAATTTAAATTTTTGAATTTTTTATTTGGACTTATTTAAAGTTATTCTTAAAAACTAAAACACATTTAAATACATTTACATCGATTTCAAATATTTTGCCAATTTAAAAACATTTCAGTTAAAACCAAAATTCAAAATTTAAAAGAATTGAAAAAATATAAAAAAGTTAAAAAAAAGAACAGATTTTTTTAACGTTGTCGATTTTTACAAAATTTTAGTTCTAATTATATTTCCAAGTTCTAATTATCAATTTCTTAAATTTAAAATATTTTGATATGTATTAAGTAAACCTTACACTTTTAGGTTTTCTAGCTAAATTTATTTAAGCTACTTTAAATTTTTCGCAATTTTAAATCTAATTCTATTTCAAGAAATTTTCCAATATATTACTTTTAATTACCTGATGGTATGTCTTGCAAAAATGTGTTTGTTTCAAAAATATGTACAAAAATCTTAAATAATCCTTCAATTACATTTTTCTTGAAAGATTTTTTTATTAAAAAAGTCATTTTAATTAATTATTTAAAATTAACAAAAATTTTTCTAGAAAATTTTGTAATTTGTAAGTAAGCGTTTAAAACTTTAGAAACCCTCCAAAATACTTCTAAGAAAAACAAATTTTAAAAGCTGTAGAATTTTCTAAATTGAACTTATTCAGAAATTCAATTTGTCTCAATTTTAAATAATTAAGAAATTTCCAAAAAAATTTAAAGCATCTAAATAGAAAATTACTTCACACTTCTTGACGATTTCTAGAAGTAACAAAATTCGGAAAATTAGTTCGAATTTTAAAACGAATTCAGACCGAGCAAAATCTTCAGAACTTCTTTGCATATCCAAAACCTCCTCTCATGAGGCCACCCCGCCGTCCCCAGCTCGTAAATAATAATAACGGGGGCGGCGAAATCAGAAGAAATTTATAGGTTACGTTACGTGCAATATAGAAACTGATCCAATTATTATTGATTTATGAGGTTAGGTGGAATCGTCGAGATAAAAAGATAATATTCAAAAACGAAAAAAAAAATACTTTTCAGTCATGAGTAATTTATAGGCAATTAGGCGAATTAATTAAAAGAAGAAAACGCCGGTAATTAATTGGGTGTTTTAATTCTTCTTCGTTTTCACCAAAATAAGTGTTATGAATGTTAGTTCGAGCCATTAACAAAATTATCGAAATAATCAATCACCGACGGTACAGTTCCGAAATTAACACGTTTCGAATGATAGCTGAATTTGCGGGATTTAGCGCGGTTTGTGATTTATGTATATCGCGCCAGGTTGATAAAGTAGTGCTCTGTAAGCCGCCGATTTTTGAACAAGTGGTTCGAATGTGATCACAAAAGCCAACTTTTCCTTGGCTTCCCCTCGAGGCAAATAATAGAAAAATTAGCTCCCCCGTCAGACAACGACGCCCTCAAAAGAACAAAACATCCCGATGCCCCAAATTTTGTTGGAGTTTACTGAAGCAATAAATTGTTGATGAGATATCTGTTTACAAAGTTATTGATCAACGAGGTTTATTCTGGTGAATAAATTGAATTACAAAGACAACGCTGACGTCGGAAAATACAGAACCTCCCCTTAAAATGCAAATAAACATTAAACACTCGTGTAGAAATTTTTAATAACGAGTTAGGTTACGCCGGCGCTGCTCGGAGGAAATCTTCGTTGTGATCATCAAAATTTATTGTTTATTTCTAGAAATGCAATTTCTGCTTCTTTTACGGGCTGAACTAATTTAGGCAAGCGAGTTTGGTGAACGAACTTCGTTTAACGGAGCTCACGTAATAAAAGGAATCGGGATACCACGTATGGAAGTACAGGACGTAAACAAGTAGTGTGGAAAATCGAGGTTTTGATTCTGTTCGAGGAAATGTTGCATTTTTGCTCGAATTTCGTTGAAAATTGCAGTTAATGAAAAGAGCGCTTTGTGCTCATATTGCGACTTCTGGAACTAACTTGTTGAATTATAGCCGAAGTTTCGCAAGAAAATGCAGTTTTTGATGTGTTGGAGTTGTCTTTGGAGGAGAGACGTTAAAGTAGGTCCAAAAGTAAAAAGAAAAATTTGAGTATAAGTTGGAAAGTTTAGTGGTCACGTTCAAACCACTTTTGCATTTATTTTCAGTCAAAATTTACTGGAAGATTCAATTATTTGTAGGCAGTTTTTTAAATTTTATACATTTTTAGTCAGCTATGATCTTATTGCCATATCTGCACAAAAAAAAATGTTAAATTTTTATGACTATTTCACGTCATAATTTTTTTAAGGTTTAATTTTTTGGTTTAATGATGGAAAAGCATTTCTTAAATTTTTTTGTTTTATATAACGATTTAATTTTTTTAATTTTTTTTAAATTCTGATTATATTTAAATTAGAAAAACATCAATTAAAGAAAAATTTAAAAATTTTTCAATTTTTTTGTAATTTTTTTTTGGTTTTAATTGAATTTTAAGATATTGTTAATTTTATGCTTCTTTGATGTAATTTGTTTTAACTTTCAAACTTTTTCCTTTTCTTAATTTTTTGTATTATATTAATATTTTTAATTTTCTAAATTTTAACGATTTTAGAATTTTTTTATTTTGGTAATTTCTTCTATTTATAATTTCTAGATTTTTTCGTAATTTTTTAAAATTTTTGTTTGAATTTTTAAGAATTGTTTTGATTTTTCCTATTTCCTTGATATATTTGTTTTGTTACACATCAAAGTTTTTCTTTTTCTTTGGTTTTTTAGGTTAAGATTTCTTAAATTTTTAGTGTTTCTTATTTTTCTAAATTTTATTAAATTTCAGTTTAATTTTTCTAATTTCTAACAATTTTTTGAAAATTTTTTTTCCGTTGTGGATTTTATTTTGCTTTCTTTGAATTTTCACGTGTTTTTCTTAATTTTTTTTGTTTTATATAACGATTTAATTTTTTTTTTTAAATTCTGATTCTATTTAAATTAGAAAAATATCAATTGAAGAAAAATTTATATTTTTTCAATTTTCTTGTGAATTTTTTTTTGGTTTCAATTGAATTTTAAGATATTGTTAATTTTTTGCTTCTTTGATGTAATTTCTTTTTGCTTTCAAACTTTTTCCTTTTCTTAATTTTTTAACGTTTTTAGAATTTTTTTATTTTGGTAATTTCTTCTATTTATTATTTCTAGATTTTTTGTATTTTTTTTAGGCTTTTTGTTTGAATTTTTAAGAATTGTTTCGATTTTTCCTATTTCCTTGATATATTTGTTTTGTTATACATCAAAGTTTTTCTTTTTCTTTGGTTTTTTAGATTAAGATTTCCTAAATTTTTAGTGTTTCTTATTTTTCTAAATTTTATTAAATTTCAGTTTAATTTTTCTAATTTCTAACAATTTTTTGAATTTTTTTTTTCCGTTGTGGATTTTATTTTGCTTTCTTTGAATTTTCACGTGTTTTTCTTAAGATTTGTTCTCTTCCTTTGATACAGTTGTTGTCTTGTATTTTTTATAATTTTTCGACTCCTTAAGAGTCTAAAAACTTAAATTTTACAAAATTAGATATTTTAAAATGTATTTATAATTTTTAATACGACAAAATTTTTCATAATTTAGAAATATTAAATATTCTAAAAAATTTATAAAATTTTTGTTGTCAAATTTTTAGAAATTTATATTAACATTATGCACCGATTTTTTGCTTTGTCTCATTACCTAGTTAATTTCGAAATTTTTGCTTCGAAAAACTGCACAATTATAGAATTTTTTTTACTTAGAAACAATAAAATCTGTAAGAACCAATTTTTGAGATTTTTAAACACATCAAATTTCAATGATTTGAAAATGAGAAAAATTTATAAAATTTATAATTTTTGGATTCTTTTACAGAAACTGTATTCGCGTTAAAAATATTGTTCAGCAATCGCTCTATAAAAGTTTACTTTTCGGACTCTTTTGCGGCCGAAAAGATAAGTTTATAGGCTGACTCAAACTGAATTTCAAAAAAAAATTCCATCAAAGCAATTTTAATATTTTGGCCATTTTTAAAATTACTTCCTGTTTTTCCTCGTTGTTTATTTTTTTTATGCATGTGAATACTCAATACTACTCCTATGTGAACAACATTTTAATTTGATTTTTAACACTTTTCATTACCACCGAACAAAAATTTAAAGCACAAGACATTAACATGTCGTGTGGAAAGTCTAGAGATTTTAATTTTGTGTCCGAATTCCACCTCCAGCTCGTTACTAGTCTTTTTCGTAAAAGACTTTTATCACAACTTGTTTTATTTTATTTCTTGTCAACAACTTACAATTAGACTATTTTTTTATTTAATTAATTAATAATTATTTACTAATGTAAATCGATTACACGTTGCGTTTTTGCTCGAATTTCGTTGAAAATTGCAGTTTGTGAAAAAGCGCATTGTGCTCATATTGCGACTTCTGGAACTAAGTTGTTGAATTATAGCCGAAGTTTTGCAAGAAAATGCAGCTTTTGATGTGTTGGAGTTGTCTTTGGAGGAGAGGCGATCTGTAATGTAAAAGAAGGTCCAAAAGTAAGAAGAAAAATGTGTAATATAAGTTAAAAAACTTAGTGGTCGTGTTTAAGCCACTTTTGCATTAATTTTCAGTCAAAATTTACTTAAAGATTTAAACGTTTTTTAGCAGTATTTTGAATTTTCCATTTTTGGTCAGCCTTGATCAGAATAAAGCCAATAATTGCTCAAAAAAACTTACGTTACTTTACGTTACTTTTTTAATTTTTATTTTATGTTTTAATAATGGAGAAAATTGCAGATTTTAGCTCATTTTGACAAACGTGCCTAACGTGCCTATTATTTTCGTTTTGCCAATTTCTGTAAAAGTTTTTATGATTTTTTATTAATTATGGTCACATTGAAACCACAAATATTTAAAAATTTTGCTTCTTGCTTCTATTTTATTTTAGAATAAGAACAGCAGTTATTGGTGATAATTGCTTTAATTTTTAATATGTAAGAAGAAAAGTTGTATTTTTGTTAAATTTTCATCAATTATTATCACTTTTTTTTTGAAAAATATTTTTAATTTATTAAACAACCAACAGATTTAAGCAGAATTTTGTTAATTTGTGCCTTTCTATTTGTTTTAATAATATAAGTAAAACTTAATTAATTAGAAACAAAATTAATTAAAAAGAAAATTTCCACACAAAACAAAATTTTTAATTTCGGATCGATAAATTACACCTTTAAACTGAGAAAATTGTACGCATTTTACAGAAAATTGCTAAAGCTTTTTTATCCCCGTTTATTTCGAATTATTCGCGAATTTTAATTAGTTATGATCACATTGTAACCACTAATCTTTGTCATATTTGAATTTTGTTTCAAATTGATTCAAAATCAGAAAAAAGTGTTTTTTTTATTATACATAAATTATAATTTTGTTGATTTTTGCCTGTTTTATCTATTCCAGCTACTGCAAGATCGAAAAATTGCAATATTTTGATAAAATTAAATTTTTATTAATTATGATTACAAATTTTCGAACACTTGTAACTGTGATTTCGATTTGATTTTACATTTTTGTTAAATATGATCGCATTAGAACCACCAAATTTCAAAATTTTCGGATTGTGTATTTATTTTATTTTATATTAACCACAATTTCAGAATTTGACAATAATTGTTTTCATTTTTATTATTAAAAAAATGTTTATTTTAATATTTCGGCAGAATTTTTGTTTACTATTCTCACTTTTTTCTCTTTTGAAAAATATTTATTACTCATTAAATGTTCAACAGATTTAGATGCAGATTTTAGATTTAATTGAGTGAATACCAAGAAAACAAGTGAAGACAAAGTAAAATTACAAATTAAAAAATTATAAATTACAAAATTACATTACTTTGAGTTTTTTCGAGTTTCTTTTGAGGGAATTAGAAACACTAATTTTAGTTTAAATTTTTTTCAAATTTTGAAAAAAATGTTAGTTTTTTTTTTCTTTTTTCTTTTCTTTAATGCATGTTACTTCACTAAATACTACTTCTTTTCCGACTATTTTCGACATTTTTAATTTCCACTAAAAATTTATTCTTTTTTTTTTAATTTTTGAAAAATATTTGTAATCCACTTAATACTGGGCTTTCATGCATTTGATAAATTCGAACTTAAAGCTTCAAATTCGGTGAAATAAATTATAAACGAAGTCACCAAAAATTTGATTTTAAGCCCTGAATCGATAAATCGCAATTCAACTCTGATTAAATTAAACGCATTTCGTGGAAAATTGTTGATACGTGTTTTTGTATTTTTTTTTTCAGTTTGATTATACATTTCGTCACATTTTTATAATTATGATCACATTGGAACCAGCCAATTTTGTGTCTGTTTTTATTACATTAAAACTAGTTACAGTTTTAAAAATTGAAACATTTACGGCGATGGTACGAGCCTGGAAAAAACTTTTGATATTTTTCTATTATTTTATTTATTTAATAATATTTATAACGTGTTGAATATTAATACAATGTAGAATTAAATTATTATGTGTTACATTAAAATCGGGAAAAAAAATATGAATGAAAAATTATCTACCACAAAAATTGATTTTTAGCTCTGCATCAATAAATCACGATTAAATTAGACGCATTTAATAGAAACTTGTTTGAAAAATGAAATTGCTTTTTGGATCTTATATCTGACGTAATTGCAAACTTTTATAACATTGTTATTAATAATGATCACATTAAAACCACTAATGTCCATTTCTATTTTTATTTCATTTATTACTAGAAACAGTTCCAAAATTAACCGTGTATGTTATACATACATTTTTTTTTCAAAAACAGAGTAATTTTTTAAAAAATTGGCATTTTTGCAATAATACTGTCACGGTTGTTCTCTTTTTAATTTTTTTCAATTTTTAAAAATTATTTTAAATTTCCATAAAACTTAAAAAAAAAAAAAAATTTTGTTCAAATGCAAATCTTCAGGTGCTTGATTAATTTTAACCACAATAAATTGCAATTGAATTCTCGAAGAATTAGATTTTTTTACAATTTTTTCCGAAAAATACATATATATTTAATTTTTTTTCCCAGATTAATTTCAAATTTTCGTCATATTTTTATGATCACATTAAAACCACAAGAGTTTAATTTTTGTTTCTATTTTTTTCTGTTTCTGTTCTTGTTAGTACTTTCTCAAAAGTAGCAAATTTTATATTTTTGCAATTTTTTCTTGACCACTACTTGTTTTTTTTTATAGCTTATTAAATATTGAACAAATTACAATAAAATTTGTACAAAAGCAATTTAATCAATTGAGAAAAAAATATAAACCAAAAATCACCAAAAATCTGAATTTTTAGCTCTGCTTTTTCTCTCTAATTTTATTCCAAGTTTTTATTTTTATTAATTCCGATCACATTAATTAATTTTTATAAATTTTTGTTTTAACAATTATTTTTGCCACTTTTTCATTATCATTGTCACTGCAGTTTTTCTTTGCTTTTATTTCTAGATAAATATTTATTATTTACTACATACCAAACGGATTCACATGAAATTTTGTTCAAATTAATAACGTGATGTGCTTTCTATTTCTTAAATTTTCACATTCGGTTAAAAAAGAAAAAAAGTGAGAAAAGGTACTAAAAATTTTTTAGTACTAAACGCATAAATTCTAAACGAATTAAGACAAAATTAGAGCTATTTTACGAAAATTTTTCCAAACGATACAATTATATTTTTTGACATTCCTCCGGATTGATTTCAATTTTTTTTCAAATTTGTATCAGTTATGATCACATTGAAACCACTAATTCCTATAATTTTTTATTGCTGTTTTAAACATCTACGTATATTATAATTTATGCTGAAAAAAAATGAAACAAAGTATTATATATTGCCGCCATTTATTATTATCACTGTCGCGTTTTCATTTTCGGTTTTATATTGTGACAAAATAATGCACTAAAAACTAGACGGATTTGGATGTAATTTTGTTCGACTGCAAATCTCCGTGTTTTAAAAAAATCTACGTAAAAGCTTCGGATTTGGTGAAATGGAGAGAAATACAAATCAAACTTTACCAAAAAATTGCAGTTTAATTTTTAATTTTTATCCGATTGATCACAATGAAACCACTAATTTTCATAAATTCTTATCTTGTATTTTTTCCAGTAAAAATTTCTAATTCCGAACACTCTTGACAGTTTTTTATCAATTATAATATAAATGTTGATATGCATCACAAACGGTATGATGGAAATTAGTGGTTTCAATGTGATCATAAAATTTCATAACTACATCTGTCAATATATTGAATTAAATCGAGTTTATATGTCCCTGCAATTAGTTTAAACATCAAAATAACACAATAAATGTCCCACTAATGTAATTACACGAAATCGTGATAAATCCGCTCTTTAATTGAATGAGTCTCCAAACATCGAAACCATTATTCTGATTAATCCTCAGTTCCATTCCGTCATTTATTCGAAACATAAAAAAATCACTCCCATTTAAAACTCATACCACTGTTTAAATTAATTGTGATTAAAAGTGACTTGTGTTCGTTCACTGATGAAACGTCTCCTTTGCTTCGACAAAGCATTCATCACGAGATTTCCGCGTCTCGAACAATTAACCTTGAATTATTAATATCGTAAAATCTCGTCGTTAATTAGTGCATCAATTACGAAAGGGGCTCTTTTAATTACGCCCAACTATAAATTTTCTTGTTCGGATTGGTCGTAGAGAAGGAAACGAACACTGTTAAAACCGAAGAAATCGTTGATTAGTTGTCTTGGAAACCGGAATTTACTCTGGAGTGGACGCGGCTTGGGGCAACGTTTTAATTAAAGTAAATAAAAATGGAAGTATACAACTCATTAAGCGGGAAAATGGGTAGAGGAAGACGGGGCAAATGCTAATTTTTATGTTGAAAATTCATGGGAAAAAGGTAGAAAAAAAAATTACGGAACCAGTTTTTTAGACACAAAATTGTTGAAAATAAAAATGGTAATAATAGGAAACATGGTAGCATAAAACTAAAAAACTATAAAAATTAGTGGTTTCAATGTGATCATAATTAATAAAAATGATATATATGCTTAAATGAAGAAATATCGTAATACATAGTGGCACATTTCGAGCATTTTTTTTTAAATGCGCCCAATTCGATCAAAATTGAATTGCAATTTATCGAACCTATATATTTTTAGTGATTTTTTTTAGTATTCAGCCAAATTCGAGCACACATTTAAATGTTTCCAACAATATTTTATTTAATCCGTATAATTTTACCCTAATATGTGATTTATTCATCCAAAGCTAAAATACAAGTTTGAGAAAGCATTGATTCCAGCACGCGTTTGCAATTCCACAAACAAGTGCTGGAAGAGCTTTCTGAACGCGTGTTTTACACTATTTTTTCTATTTTGCACCACTTAATTTCTTTTTATACAAAAGAAATAAAATTTTGAAATTTAGGGAATTTTATCAAGGTTGGGTACAATGATTAACATTATTTATTTCATAACAATTGAGGTTAAGTTATTAAACACATTCACATTTTGACATTTGACGTTTACGTTTTACGACCATGCCGCCAACGCGACAAAACTAAAATACACCAGCCGTAGTAAAGCATCCAAATTCTCAGTAACGAACCCAAACGGGTGCCTTATTAAAATGTTTTCCATTTTTTGCGAGCTCTTTGTCTAACTGCACCAATAACACATCGCAGCAACCTAATGGTAGCAATTGCAAAAGACATACGTTTTCGGTTTCAAGGATGACTCGATTTCAAATTATTTTGATCGCACGCTATAAAAAAACAATAGAATTCAAAAATAATCCACATCAAACTGTTGTTAGTGTTTTTTGTTCTCTAATCTTGTTCACAAAATTTCCCTAAAATCTCACTAAATAAAAAACAAAATATATAGGAAATGGTGGATGCGCCGGGTAAAACTTTTACGGAATTGAATCAAAATCCGAAAAACTAAAAAAAAAAAAAATACAAAGAATAAAACGAGCAGCGCTGATAAAACTCTCCAATTAAAAATTCAACAGTTTCAGCTCGTACCCAATGCCGCGCACACTTTTGCAATAAATGAAGACTCCATAAATCTCTCCGGATATTAATTTTTCACTACTCCCTCTTACAACTCCAACTAAAAAAAAACCTTCTCATAACCATATGCAAGAACATGCTGTAAAACTGCGAAAAACGAAAAACTTTTAATTACTTCCGTAGAAATTTAAATATTAATTAAAATAATTACGCTCCGCTTTTACGATCGCGCGACGTGACATATTTTACAAAGTTATCAAAGTCCGACGTTTCAGTATTAAATAATTGACGCATCACATTTAACAGGAAGCTGAATGGATTTTAATGAGACGGTAACTAAATATAAAGTTTTTTTTTATTGTTGCAGTAAAAGAAGTCGATAATTAACGTTGTTCGAACTTGATTGTGTAGCGTAATTATTGCGTTATATGTGAAGCTTTGCAATACAAGTCCAATTAGTTCGAAATGAAAGCTGTGGTGGTTTGTGCATGAATGTATTCGAGCTCTCGAAATTATGCTAAAAGTTGTTGAATTTGTAGTTGCATCTTGTTATGTCTTTAAAGCAGCTGTGGACGAGGTGTATTTGTCTATTTTCTCAGAGTTACATTATTTTGCTGTTCGAAACGGAGAAGTTTTAATGACTAATTAACTTACACCGCAGCTAGTAATCACATTCCCATCACTTTTTGCTTGTTTATAAAAAAAGTACCACAGAGTTTCAAAAATCTAGAAGCTGAGGCGGCGCATCCACCATTTTTCGTATTTTATTAAAATTCTGTTAAAAAGTCAAATTTATGAAAGAAACGAGCGGCAACGAGCCGAGTTTTCACCAACAGCACCACCAAATTTTCAAAAAACTCATAAAATATTATTGGCAAATTTTAAATTTTAACCTTATCGCTCTAGGGAGATATTTAGATTAAACTAAATTCAGAAGTATCTAAATAATGGAAGATGAATCGAACTGAACTAAATTTATTCATATCGTAATAAAATAAACCAGTTTAAGCAAAATTGGTGTTGATTAAACCCAACCAAAATTTGCCTAAATTATACTAAATTTATAGAATAGCTTTAAGGGAAAATTCTTCAAATTGACAGTTGAGTATTTGACTAAATTGACATAGATTTGTTCAAACTTTGCTAGTTTGTGTCACGTGAACATAAATAAAATTAAAATAAAATTAAAATTGTAAAATTTAATAAGTTGAACTAATTCAAACTAAAATTGGACACGTTTGAAAACAGAAAAATGTTATGATTACGTATGACTAAATTTAGTCAAATTTTATAAAAGCAAACTATTCAGAAAGAAATTAGTTTAAGTTAGTTTCCACTGAATATCTAGTAACACTAAAAAAAAAATAATACAAAAAAATATATTACTTTGAAAAAAATGCATTTATATTGTGTAAAAGTTATAAAAAATTGACCTAAATTTAGCAAAATACCAATAGGTTGGTATCAGACCATATGATGTCACATTAAATGTAAATTTGACTAAGCAATAAAACTTTAACTAAACGGACATAAATTTAACTTTATTAAACTAAATTTTACCAAGGAGTAGAAAAATTAAATTGTTTTGAAGAAAAGTCGATATTTGAATAAATTATAAATTTAATTAGACGGTTCTGAATAAAAAAATAAACTAAATTTAGCTAAACACCGAAAATTGGTATCAATTAAAACCGAATGAAGCAAAACCAGTTAATATTTGCTCAAATTTTAACAATTAAACTAAATTCATCTCACTTTTACCAAAAATGGACTTTACTTAAACTAAATTTAACCAAATATTTTCAAAACCGAACTTTTAGAAAAATTTGACTAAATTATAAAAATTTGACTAAATTGACCAGAAATTGTATTTTAACAAACTAAATAGCAAAAATGTTGTTCCATTATCTTACACTTTTAGTTAGATTAATTAATTAGTTAATTAATTTAAGCAATATGAGCTTGAAGTCAATTTTTTTGACATGAATTAAATTAAATTTATCCACATAATTTTCAAAATTAAAAATTCAAGATAAATTTTCCGTATTTGACTAAATAACAAAAATTTGACCTAAATTCAGATAAATAAAACTAAATTTAGGTAAGACGCAATAATTCATGTCAAAAGAAAGAAATCGAAGACTGAATCAAATTAAATCTATATTTGTCTCGGCAACAAAATTTGATTAATCTGAGTCAAATTTGAGTCAGATTTGGACTATTTTGTTCAAATTGAACTAAATAAAACTAAATCTTGTCAAATAGCTCAAATTTTTATTAAATAAACCTAAATCATACAAGACCGAATTAAAGCTGCCTAAATTTAATAAAGTGAACTAAATTTACCTAAGAACAGAAAAACATTTAGACCAAACCAAATTTTTGGGAAACTTGAGCTGCTACAAATTAACCTACATTAGAAAAATGCTTTTTTGACTAAATTACAAAATTTTGCCTAAATTCAACCGAATTTAAGTAGATTAAACTACATTTATTTAAATTACGCTATTTGATGAAAAATAAAAGTAAACGAGGTACGATTGAATTAAGACTGACTAATTTTAACAAATTAAAGTAAATTAAACTAAAATAAAAATATCTAAATAGTGAATGATGTTTTATATCATATTAAACTAAATTTATTAAGATCATAAAAAGCATAAATTAGACTAACTAGACAATAATTGATCGAACGAGAAACAAACAACATTAAACTAAAAAAAATGAAAATTAGAATACTTAAAAAAATGATTTAGTTTTGATTAAATTACAAATATTTGACTAAACTTACCTTGGCGTCACTAAACCAAACAAAATTTAGTTAGAGTAGAGTAGAGTAACTTTACTAAGGTAAATTTAACTAAACCGAAATAAATTTTACTAAACAATTTAAAAAATATAAAAATGGCGAAATGGGCCAAGTTTAGCTAAATCGAACTAAAGACAAGATAGAATTAAAGTTGGCTAAATTTAACAAATAAAATTAAATTATACTAATATTAGATACATCTATTAGGTAATTCAAACTACATTTATTCAAACTGATTAATAATTAAAATAATAAACAAAATAAAATAAAATGAATAAATAAAACAGTTTAAGCGAAATAAAACTGTTAATGATAACATTGGGAAAATGGAATTGATCGGAATTAAACGAACTTTAATCAAATAATCTTTGAAACAAGATTACTGAAAAAAATAATCTAAATTTGAATAAATTTAATTAAATCAACCTGAAGTCTACTAAATCAAAGTAAATGTAGTCAAATTGTGATAATTTGTGTCAAACAACATTAAATTAAATCTGACTATATTTATCAAACTAAATAAAATTAAAATATATGATGTATTGGATTATTTGAACTAAATTTAATTAAAGTAAAATCAAATAAAGTGGTGAAGGGCTAAATAAGTTCAGATTAGACAAAAGCAAAAGTTGCTGGATTATTTAAAAAATAACTTTAGTTGAATTAAACAAAGTTCACTTAAGTAATAAAAAAATTGAATGACCTGACATAAATTAAAGTAAATTTAACTACATTTGAACTGAATAAAACTAAAACAATAAACAAAATTTAACTAAATCAGTGAAACAATCTGTCAAATTAGATTAAATTCAGATATTTATAATTAATAGATGATATATTTTCGCTTAGGTCCAGCGCCTGGTCCGAGACGAGCGGCAGCGAGCCGAGTTCCTATTTACATTCATACCAACCTCTTTAAAACAAATTCTCCATTACAAAACGAAGTTTAAGTGGTTTCAACGTGATCAGCAAATCCTCCAATTTCTCAAGTTTTTAATTGACAAAACCGTGTTTTAATTTTTGTAATCCACCTCGGCATCTTGGTGAAGTTCTCTTTTCCCCGCTGAGCCCCGGCTAATTTAAATACAGAATTTTTCTCCGTCGTAAAACCGTCAACAACGCGTTTCGATTGAATAAATTCCCACTGTGTCTCTACCCCTTTCGAATCGTGGAAAAGTCGAGTCAGCAACATTAAGCGAGTGTGCTGCGCTAATGTCCTTAATGTTGTATCGACATTTACGTCAAGGGGGCGCTTTCGTCTTTGCAACGATGTCGTAGATAAACACACGAGATAACCTCAATGTGCATTAGCAGACGTGCGGTTTTACGGTTTTACAAGGAGATTGGCGCTTTTTGCTGAAAAGCTGTTTTGGGCGAGGTTTTAAATTTGGAAAATCTACAAAAAAGGCATCAAAGTGGGGAGGTTTTGTGCGGTTATACACGCCGAATTAACATTTAAATTTGACGGAAAAAAGACGAGGAATTTGCATATTAAAAGTGGAACGTCGGTTAACCTATTTATTGAAACAAAGTGGACGCCCGCATCTGAACTCTTGACCAGAACGGAGCCCGGAGCCTTCTCAACTTCCACTAACTATTTGCGTAGCTCTCCTTTGTTAAGTTTTGTCAATAAATCAATGTTTTGAAAAAGCGCTCAAACTTTAACTGTTTTAGAGTTAAATGGTTTGGTTAAATTTTATTCTTTAGTTCAAGATTTACTTAGAACTTTCTGCTTCTATTTTAATCCAGTTTAAGTTTTTTTATTTAAAATAACTCGACTAGATTCTAAATAGTTTAGATTTGCTAGCTTTAAGTAAAATTTGTGGAAATTATAAAAATGATGAGAATTTCATACAATCACTGTTTAAAATTTTAAGACGAAAATGATAATGTCAACGAATAATTTTGTAGACAATTTATTGCTAAATCATTGTTAAATTATTCAACTACTGAAATTTAAGAATAATTTAAGAAACTCCTAAATTAACAATTATCATGCCAAAAAAATTTTAAAAGTCGCGAATTGGCTACTTATTTAAAAAAAAAAAGATATTTAAAAAATATTAATAACACGAAAGTTTTATTTCAAATTGATAATGACAGCACTTAATTATAGACTTTTGTCATCAAAAAGTAACTACTTAGAATTTTTTGTTCTTATTGTATTTTTGTCAAAATAGTCATTTCTGAACAAAATTGAAAAAAAAAGATATAACGACAGCAATTGAAAAGTGACAAACGAAAAACTTGATAAAATTAAGACCATAACAAAAATGATACCAAAATCAAAAACTTAAAAATCATAACCATCATAATTTTAGGTAAATTTTTAATTTTTAAACAAAATTGTTTTGGTAATTATTCGTCTAGTCATTTTAAATTCTTTAATCCAAATTGAAATGACTTAGAACTAAAACTGACTTGTTTTTAAAGAAGTTTGAAATAAGTTGATAATGACAGCAGCAAGTAACAAATTATTTTTGAAAGAACAAAACTGGTAAAATTTGAAATTGACAAAGTTTTTTTTTATATCACATACAATCAAAAATTCATAGAAAAATTGAAAAAAAATCCTAAAACTATGTTAGGATAAAAATTATCGGTAGCACAAAAATTTGTGAAAACTTCAACTGTTTTAAAGTCATCAATTATTTAGTTAAATTTAATTAAATTTATAAAAGTTTTGTTTAGTTTATTTTAGCTAAATTCCCATATAGTTTAAATTTGCCAGTTTTGATTAAAATTTTAATTTAACTAAAATTAGTTTGCTTTGTCTATTTTTGATTTAGATTAGGTGTTCGTTAAGCCGTCTCAGTCCTAAATTATTTAGTTTAAATGCACTTAACCGGTTAAATTTAGTGAAAGTTTGGTCTAAAAAAAATTTGTTTACAATCATTTAATCTTATTTTTAGATCCACTTTGATTAAATTTTTGATAAACTATTCGGACTCGTTCTGTTTATTCTATTCCATATTGTTTGATTAAATTTAGTCTAATTTGATGAATTTCAATGAAATTGAATCAAATTCTGTAGATTAACCATTACGGATGTTTGAAACGATGCTTATTTCTTCATAAGTTTGGCAGTTTAAATTAAAATTTGTAGAAATTTAAAAAATTATAAGCATATTTTCTTATTCATCCACTATTTTAACTTTTGATACAAAAATTATATTTACCACATATAGTAAGCAAATTTTATAGAAAATTTATTAATTAATCAATGTTGAATTATTATACTGTTGAAATTTGAGAATGATAGAAAATTTCAAGTTAAGTTCATTAAACTTTATTTCAAATTGATAATGACAGCAGTAAACTAGTGACTTTTATCATAAGTGAAAAAAAAATGACTGGAACTGTTTGTTCTAATTGTATTTTTGTCAAAATCACCACTTTATAGACATAAATAAAAAAAATGACAACAATTGAAAAATGACTCAAAAAATTTTATACAATAAAAATAAAAAAATGACAGCAAAAACAAAAATTTGAAAACGAAATTTTGAGTAAAGTTCTTTTATTTATCGATACCTTAGCAAAAGAAAGATTTTATTCTTATTTCATATTTCTATAGTTTAAACAAAATTATTTTGGTAATTAGTCGTTTAGGCATTTCAAATTCTTAAACCACAATTAAAATGACTTACAGTAAAAAAATGACCGGCAAGAAAGATAACATTTTGTTGAAGATTTGAGAAAAACAGAAATTTCTTTGTTGCTAGCAAATCACTACAATTTGAGATTTTTTGTTATAAAATGTAAAATCAATTTTTTGTATAAAGTTGATAATGACAGTAGCTAGTAAGAGAGCACTTTGGAAAGTTGACTAAAACGCAAATTATGATGTAAATGATCAAACAAAAACAAAATCACAGATTTAAAAATAAAAACTTTTTTAAAATATGAAAATGATATTTTTTTTATCAAAATTGATAATGATACGTCAACGAGTGAGTTTTTTAGAGAATTTACTAAAATGTATGTTAAGAGAAAATTGTTAAAGCACGAGTGGCGTAGCCACGAGTTGGTTAAAGTTCTTTTATCGTCGTGTATAATACACTATTTTTTCCATACCAAATTTTAAACAGATTTTTTTTTAAATTGTGCAAAAATATACAAGCTTGCGTCCTAAAAACACTTTCCACATCAATTTCTCCGTCAACTGCAGACCATTCAGCTTATAAGAATCAATACACTGTATAAAGCCGTCACATCCCGAAACAAATACTGCTCTGCAGCTACGATATTGGTAAACACGGTGCTAATCTTGTCACCGTTAAACAATAGGTGGACAGAAAATGCTGATTCCAATGAGATTCTTCCCGAATATCTAGCTATAACAAGTTCAGTTACGAGTTACAATTAATCTAAAATAATAATACTAGAGTCAGATATAATTGAAAGTATTTTATCTAATTTTTATCTACCTTTCAGTTAGCTTTGCACTTTGAAACAATTAAAGTCCACTTTAAATCTGTTATAAAAAAAAAGATTGAAAGCACTGAAATAGCTAAAATTTAGTAATGACACAAACTTTAATTGTAATTAAGTTTTCGTTAGTTTCAGATAATTTTTAGAAAACATAATAAAAAGTTGGAGCAACTATTTGCGTAGTTCTCCTTTGTTAAGTTTGTCAATAAATCAATGTTTTAAAAAAGCGCTCAAACTTTAACTGTTTTAGAGTCATTAAAGTGATGGATAGCACAAAGAAAAATGTAGGAAAGCCCGAAAAAACTTTAGTAAAAATCGCAGTGTTTATTACACTCCAAATGAATTTCTACTAATTCATAATAAACTCAGCGTGTCGAAGCGTAAATGTTCGTTTCATTTATCACACGGAATGGCCTACAAATAGCACAATTAGAGAAAATTCCAAATTACGTCAAGGCAATTTATACTCATTCTGTTCTTCCAAACATGACACGAGTTGTAACACTCCATTAAAACTCATCTTTTCAATAAATTATCCGGGAATTTGCGAAAACTCAGTCACCAAAGTATTTAAGTGATCCTCACGTCAAAAGCTTCCAACACATAATTTATGAGCACTCATCCGTGTCAAGATCTCTCCCTTCCAAAAACAAATCAATTAAATGCGCATCGCCAAAGATTCTAATTCATTGGCGTTTTCTCAATAGAACGATCGTTATAAATCATCAATGATGACACTGTTTGTCTCGTGATTTATGACGGACCGGCATAACTTTACGTTTTTTCGATCGAGTAGAGACGTGCATGAAAATTACAATACGTTTCGACGAAACAAAAGAGAGAATACGAATCTGAAGGCCTGACGGGTGACACAACCGGATATTACATGTACTCCAATTTAACTAAAATTACTTTGCTTTTGTTTAATTTAGTTAAATTTAATCATAATTTTCCGATTTGGATAAAAGATTTGTCCTCGATTGATTAATTTGTTTAATGTTGGGATTAGTTTATTTTAACAAAACTTATATTGACTCTAGTTAGTTTAATCAAAATTTATTATTGATTTCGTACTGATCACTTATTTTAGTTTAGTGAGCTCTATCATAAATTTTTGCCGTAATTTAATTAAATTAATTTTTCGCGTTCACTAAATTATTTTTGATTTTTCAGCCAAACTATAAAAACTTAGTTATACTTTTTTCATCACATATTTTTAGATTAAATTTATTCCAATCAGTGTTAGTAAAATTTAATAAAATTTTGGATTTTAGGTGTTGGGGAACTTTAAAATCTCGTTGATTTTTTCTTAAATTTAATCGCATTAATTTATTCCTTTGCACTTTAAAATACCAAAAATTTGTTTAGTTTTTTATACGTTGTATTATTTTCTACTTGATTAGATTTGATTTAGTTTATTTTGGTCTTGTTTAGTTATTTTAAAGTTGGTTGACTTTAGTTTAATTTAAATTAAACTAGTTTATTTTAGGTAAATTTAGTTGAGTTAGATACATTCTCTCAGTTGACTTAAACTTTTGCATTTATCCTAAATTTATTTAATTTTTATGCTACTTAACTTTAGTTTAATTTAGTTTAATTCGATAGATAGATCGATTGTTCGTTTAGTGCAATTTTCCAATCTAATTTAGTTTCATCAAGTTCCAAAAAGAACAAACATGTTCTGGAACATATTTATACACAAATTTTGTTCCATTAAATCCAAAGTAGTTCATATTTATTAATTTTTGATTAAATTTAATTTATTATGATTTTTTGCTATGTAGGTATATAGATTTGTAAGTTTAGTTAAACTAAAACTATATAACTATAAACTAAAACATGAGTAAATTAGGTTTGCAATTTATTTTGTCTTTTTTTTAGTTTAAGTTACTTAAATTTTGCCAAATTTTGTTTTGGTTTGATTTAGTTATTTACAACAATTTGATCTAAACGAAACCGGTCTAGTTTAGTTTCTAATAAATTTACTCAAACTTGATCAAAACTAAATAGTTCAGTTTTGTTCCATTTAGATCAGTTTAGTTTTTTTTTTGTTTTTTTTTTAATTTTACGTTTCAATTTTATTTTTTGTAAGTTCGCCTTTAGTCAAAAATGTGTTCCAAACGTTGATTAATCTCATAAGTAAGAACTCGGCTCGCAGGAGTTCCTCAATTTAATCGATATTGATCAGCTCGAATAAATTTTTGTTAAGAGCATTATAGTTGGTCTGCAATAATTACAATCTTAATCAACTAAATTTAATTTTATTTCGTTCAATTCTGGTGGTTTTAATTAAATTTTTCCATTTAGTTCAAATTCTCCTAAATTACTTCGAGTTTCTAATAATTTGGGTAAATTTAATTCAATGTTATTAAATACAGGTTTTGTTTAGTTTATTCTGGCTAAATATAGTTTATTTTTGTTTATTTAAGATTTTTAGATTAATTTATGCTATTCTACTAAATTAATTATTCTGAAGTGAATATTTGACAAAAAATAAAATTTAAAAATTTAATTAAATTTAGTTGAATTAAACAAGAACGAACTAAATTTTGTTAAATTGGAGGGAAAAAATTAAATTTTAAGTGAACAAGCCTAAATTAATTTATATTTAGATAAAATAAATTAAACTTATTTATTAAGATAATAATCTCAAAAAATTTAATTAAATTTATTTATATCAAACAAAATCTAAATTTAATTAAATTGAACTAAAGGTGTTGTTATAATACTTATAGAATTTTATTTGCACTGATCAAAATTTCTAAAAAATGTTTAGTTCGAGGCGAGCGGCAGCGAACCGAGATTTTATTGGATATATTACTTACCGTTCAAAATAAATTTTTCACCAAGAGACGAATTTGGAAAGAATATAACAGAAACAATTGCTTTTTAAATAGTCGGATAGAGCTGAACTAGATTTGATCATATATATTTAATCAAATCCGACAAAGCTAAACTAAATTTAATCAAACTAACTAAAGCTTGCTATATTACTTACTTAGTTCCCATTCGATTCAGTTTTATTTTAATTTCATCATTCATTTGTTTAGTTGTTTCAAATAAAATTGATTCTAGTTTAATTTGATTGAAATAAGTTTAATTAGGTTTAGTTTCTAGTTTATTCAGCCGTTGGCGGATTAGTTTTAAGCTGACTCAATTTTTAAGTCGCAAGATTAAATTTACTTTAAAATCAAATTGTTAAATTATTTTAAAATAAGTGCGTTTGGGGCAATTTTCCAATTTAATTTTAACAATTTAATAATATAGTCCCGTTTTAATTCCCACAGTTAAATTACACTCTTTTTGTTAAATTTATAACATATTGAATTAAATTTATTCAAAGTGATTAGTTCAGAAAGAAAAAAAGATTAGGTTGAGGCGAGCGGTAGCGAGCCGAGTTCTTCTCTAAAAGATTATCAATTGTTTCTAATAAATTTTCCACTAAAATGTAAAATTCGGAAAATTAAAACAAAACTTTTTTTATATTAATCGGGTCAGATATAACTAGTTTTGATTAAATATTTAATCCAATCCGACAAAGTTGAACTAAAATTAATCAAACTAATTAAAGCTTGCTATATTAGCTAAGATTTTCGTTTCGACATTTTTCATTTAATTCAATTTTATTTGAATACGATAAGGAGGAATAAAAAAGATAAAATTTGGTAAAACTTAAAAATTAACTTTTTTTGTCAAATTTAAGTCATGTCAAAAAATTTCGGTAAGCAGAAAATTAGCTAAAGTTTGGAAATGACAATTTTTGTTTATCAAAATTGATAATGATGGCAATCACTGAGTGATAGTTTTTTTAAAGAATTTTATAGAAAAGTTATGTTAGGATAAAAATGATTGAAAACATAAAAAATGCTGAAATTTGAAAATGACAGAAACATTACTTTGTACTAAGTTTCAGTTACATTTTGGTCATCTTTAAAAAACATGAAAACAAAAGTTATACTTGAGTCATATTTAATGACTAAATAGAATCATGTCAAACAGTAGCCTCGTAGTCATTTTAAATTTAAACAAAAAATGGTTGAGAATTGAGAAAAAATGACAACAAACTCAATTTGAAAATGAGAAATTCCTCTTCTGTCATTTGCAATAAAAATGACTGAAAAATGAGTTTTGAAAAGGCAAATCACTGCAACCAAAAATCTTGCTATAGTTTGAAAATGACAGTAATCTCTGGGCTCAAACGATTCAATATTATCAAAAAATGACAGCAATCAATAATAGCATACATATCTTTTCTATTAAACACCTTAATTTCCGTTAAACCGCCTCGTTCCCTTTTCGTGACAGGGCCGTAATTCATGTGATTTCACCCTGAAATGACGATGTTTGTAAATCATTTTCTCTTGTCCGAGTCTGGACATTTACGTATAAACACATGTGTTTCCTCCCCTGTTGATAAGACCAAAGCTCCACTTACATTGTTCTAGCGCTTAAAATAGTCTGTAGAATTTCCCGGCGCATCCACCATTTTTTAAAAATCTGCTGATAAACACTTAACTTCTTTTTCCCTAAAATTGCAGCTTCTGCTTTCACCACCGAGAGCCTCCGACCTAAATTTATTCTTTCTTCCCCAGCAGCATTTAAGGATTCACGTCTTACAAAGACCGAGATAAGTGGAAGAGAGGTTTCCTAATTAATCTTTTAAAGCAAAGTTTCGAGGTCGTTCAAAGAGATATGAAAATTAATTTTCTAAAAGCTTATCCAGATATAAACGATACACCACGGCGGCCACGGCCAACCCTTTTTTGGAGCTTTTTGTGCGTATACAGAGTGATTTAAAAATTTTTGTACACATAGTTCTGTTCAAAGCGGGACATAACAACACGAAAAATTCCTCAACTTTGTCAACTGTTCTCAAAGCGTATTTATCCGCTTTGTGTATGAAATGACGACTCATGGATCGTTTTCATTCCATTTATTTTCCGGCATTTCATTCGAAAAACAGAACAAAGAATGATCTGATACTTAGCAGCATTTATGTGACCAAGAAATTACACTTTAACTGGCTCACGTCTGACAAAGATAAATTAAATGAAAGTTATCTGGAGGTAGTTTTCTTAAATGGTTGAGGCAATCTGGGGAGTTTTACAAATGGACGTTGGTAAACAGATTTAGCGACTGTAAAGTGCACGTTTATTTTCGATTTAACTAAATGTGAGTAAATTTTACCGAATGAAACCACGTTCCATTATATCTGGCTATGTTTGATAGAAACAATTAAACAGCTCAAATTGACTAAATTTAGTCGAAAGTGTATTAAACGAAAAAGCGGACGCATTTTGGCAAATTGTACCTAATTACACTAATTTGCATCGACTGCTTAGTTTAGTTGAATTTAACTAAACTTAGATCAAATTTAAGTAAAATTTCACTAAAACTAGTGACATAGAGTGGAAAATTAAGTAAATTTAAGTAAATTAACCGAAATTTAACTAAATTTATCTGTAATGCCTTGAAATAACTTTTCCATTAAAAAAAATAAAATAAAACTATGTTAATATTAGGTGGCAATTTTATTGGGTAAGTAAAAATTTGACTGAAAAATAAATAAGTTAATCAGCGTAAAATAAATAGCAAATTTTAGCTAAACAAAACTGAATTAATCTAAATTTAGTTAAAATACACGAAACTAAAACATATTTATGGGGCAAAAACAATTTGACTTATACAAGATTAAATTTAATTAAACTACTACCAAAAATGATTTATTTTGAAGTAAATATTAGAAAACCCATTAATTTAAAAAGATTTAATTAAATTTAGTTAAATTAAACAAAAACGAACTAAATTTATTTAAATTGGAGAAAAATATCAAATTTTACCTAAACGAAACTAAATTAATTTAAATTTAGTTAAAATAAATTAAACTTAAACTTATTTATTAAGCACGATATATTCGCTTATTCAAGATTAAATTTAATTAAACTAGTAACAAAATTAAACTATTTTGAGAAAAATATTTGACAATAGATAAAGCTCAAAATTTTAATTGAATTTATGTGTATTAAACAAAAATAATTTTTAATTAACTTGAAGTAAAGTTACTGCAAGCCAACTTTAATATTACTAATAAAATTTTTTTCGCACTAATTAAAATTTCCAAAAAAATTGTTTAGTTAGAGACAAAATTATAACAGAAAAAAATGTTTTTTAAATAATCGAATAAGGCAGAAGTAGATTAGATAAAATATTTAACCAAATCAGAAAAAGCTAGACTAAATTTAATCAAACTAACTAAGGCTTGCTAAAGCTAAAATTTGTTTTGTTTAGACATTTTATTCGATTTCTTTTTTTCCATTCGATTCAATTTTATTTAAATTTTATTAAATTTAGTTCAATTTGATTTTGTTTAGTTATTTCAAATTGAATTAATTTTAGTTTAATCTGATTGGAATAAGTTTAATTAGGTGTAATTTTTAGTCTACTCAGCCGTTGGCGGATTTACTTTAAACTTACTCAATTTTTAAGCCACAAGATTAAATTGACTTTAATATAAAATTATTAAATTATTTTAAAACAAGTGCGTTTGATGCAATTTTGCACCTTAATTTTAACAATTTAACAATTTAACCAATTAGTTCTGATTTTACTCTCACCGTTGAATTACACTTTTTTTTACTAAGTTTGGTACATATTAAGCACAATTTTATCCGAAAAAGCAACCTTTACTTTACTGTTAAACGAATTAAGTTCGATTTGATTAGTTTATTAGAAATTCATCCAAAGCGATCAAAGTTCATCAAGAAAAACAAAGTTTGTTCGAGGCGAGCGGTAGCGAGCCGAGTTTTTATATGAAGAATTATCAATCGTTTCTAATAAATTCCTCACTAAAACCTGAATTAAAAAAAAAAAAAAAAACGAAAACTTTTTTTTATATAAGAATCTGGTGAGACTCAACTAGCTTTGATTAAATATTTTATTAAATCTGGCAAAGCAAACGTAAATTTATTCAAATTAATTGAAGCTTGTTATACTAGATAAATCGTGTTTAATACGTGCTAAAATTAATTAAAAGAATGCAATTTAAAAGTGACAATACAAATTAGACTAAATATTTCGGAATAAAATTACATGTTCCAGTTAATCATTTTGAAATAAATTTTACATCGTAAGCTATAAATTGTATGTGTTTCAAGTAAATCAATCAACTAAACCAATCAAAGGAATGAGTAAAAATAAGCTACGGAATTTGTTTAAATTTGATTAAAACTTATCGAATTAAACTAAATTTAATCAAATAAGACTACTTTGGCAAAAATTTCCTCAAGAACGATAAAATTGTTCTTCGACTAAATTTAACCAGATTTAGTTTAACCACAGAGTCAAATTGCTCAACTGACGTAATAAACAGAATCTAATTACTTACATTGCACAAGTTCTTTGTTTTTGACATTTATGAGAGTGACTCCCAGCCTATTATGATGCTAGTGGAGTAACTCTTATTACTCGTGTCAGCAAGTGTAGCCAACCCTTTAAGACAAAATTTCTTTTTTTAAAAATGGTCGCGCCGCGATAATTTTCTGTATTTTTGTCCAAATTAATTTAAATCTTTTCTCACCGCAAAGGACTTGATTAATTACACATAACACGAAACTTTGTCCAGTTTTTGTCCCTTAAACACGCACTTAACCCAAATCGGCGTTGATTTATGAATCCAACTAAAATTTAATCACAACTTTAAAAAGTCAGTCATAATTAATCTCAGACTCGCGTCACAATCACAACTAGAATCCTCCACTAATGAAATAAAAGAACGTACGTCTAAGCAATTTAACACATTTTACGATGATAAACGTCAGTTTCCAGAGCGTGTAATTGATTTAGGTTCTGATGAGCAAAAGCGACCCAATGGAAATGCGATAAGATCTGGATGTGGTTACAGGTGTCCAACTAAATTGGGCGATTTATGATGACGTGGTCAGAGAGAGATTACGATCGCTTTTAGAATTTATTACGATCGATTTCATTACAATAATGCATTTCTTCTGGTGCTGTTGTTGTTAAGTTGATTACGAAAAGCCTCTCGAGCGGCTGGTTTCTTATCAAACTCACTCTAAAGAGGGAAGTAGCCTTGCTTTTATGACCACTCTACGACCGCTGGTGGTAAAGTTCAGCCTCCATCAAATCTCAGTGGGGATTAATAATGCGGTTTTGGTTCTGCGATGATGGGAACAAAGAGCAATCAATCGTTTTCTTTCAGAGATATTCTGAAGAGTTTTCATTTAGGTTTTATCAATAGTTGGACTGAATACTACTCAAAATTCAGTGTTACCAATGTGAAATATAAAACAGAGCCTCTACTCGACTTTTCTCACGCCAGACAACAAGTAAACGAGACACATTATGAGTCACGCATTTAAAAGGTTTTACCAGTGGTTAATATAAAGTAATGCTACTCAAAATAAAATTTGTAATTCAATGTTGCCAACGTAAAACAGAAAACAGAGCCTACTTTCCGTGTATATGACAAAAAAACAAGAACTAAACAAAACACACTAAAAATTTTTTCATCTAGAAATTTTCATCAATGTTTAGATTAGAATGACACAAATTTGAATAATATTTTTAATTCAGTGCTGACAATAAAACAGAAAATTAAACTTCTACTCGTCGTGTTTATGACAAGAACTGAACGGGATACAGAAGAGTTTTCTCATTAAAAAATTCTATCAATGGTTGGATTAGAGTGACATAACTTTGAATGATATTCGTAAATCAGTGCTGCCAACGTAAAATATAAAATAAAGCTTCTACTTTTCTTGTTAACGACAAGAAACAAGAACTAAACGAGACACATTGAAAAGAGTTTTCCCATCTGGAAGGTTTTATCAATGCTTGAGTTAAACTGATGCAACTGTGGATATTCGAAATTTATTGTTGCCAACGTAAAAGAGAAGCAAAACCTATACTGGGCTTTTTTGCATCAAAAAAAGCACTAAATGAGACACATTGAAGAGAGTTTTTTTTTTTGGAAAGTTACATTGGTGGTTGAACATAATTAATACATTTTTTGAATAATATTCTTAATTAAGCAAAACGTTAACGTAAAACAAAATACAGTGCATACAGTCGCTGTTTTTCCAACAACGAACAAAGACTAAACGAGACTTAAAAAAAGGTTTTTTTTTTATTTAAAAAGTTCAACTTGTTGGACTGGTGTAGCACAATTCTAAATTATACTTTTAATTCAGTGTTGCCAACGTAAAACAGAAAACAGAGCCTCCACTCGTCGGTTGTTTGACGACAAACAAGATACCTAAAAAGTTTATTTATCTAGAAGGTTTAATCAGAGGTTGGTACGGGGTGATACAACTTTGAATAAAATTCGTAATTCACTGTTGCCAACGCAAAACTGAAAACAGAGCCTATATTTGCCTTATTTACGACAAAAAATAAGACACATGAAAAAGAGTTTCCTCTTCTAGGAAGTTTAATGGATGAGTGGATTAAAGTGACAAAACTTTAAATTCAGTGGTGTAAAGAGTAAATAAAGTTTGTAATTCAGTGTTGCCAACGTAAAACAGAAAACAGAGCTTCTATTTTCCGTGTATATAATAAAAAACAAGAACTAAACGAGACGCATTAAGAGTTTCTTCATCTAGAAAACTTTATCAATGGTTGAGTTGAAGTGACACAACTTTGAATAATATTCTTAATTCATGTTGCCAACAATAAACGGAAAACAGAGCTTCTACATGCCGTGTGTATGTAAAAAAAGAACTAAACGAGATATTTTTAGAAGAATTTTCTCATCTAGAAAATTTTATAATGTTTAGATTAGAGTGACAAATTTGAATAATATTCTTAATTCAGTGTTGACAACATAAAATAGAAAATAAAGCTTCTACGTTCCTTTTTTACGACAAGAAACAAGAACTAAACAGTGCTTCTACTTGCCGTTTTCTAGCCAAAAAATAAAATCTAAACCAGCCACATTAGAAGGTGTAATCGGTACTTGAACTAGAGTGATATAACTCTGAATAACATTTTAAATTCGGTGTTGCCAACGTAAAATATAAAACAGAATTTATACTTGCCGTTTCCTTGCCAGCAAACAAAAACTCAACAAGACACGGTTTTCCCATCTAAAAGGTTTCATTGGTACTTGGACTAGAAAGTTATAAATCAAAATACTAACCTAAATCCAGTGTTGCCAACCTAGAGCAGAAAACAGAGCCTCCGCGCGCTGCTGTTATTGCGACAACAAAAAAAAATCAATAAAACACATTAAAAGTTTTCTTACCTAGAAAGTTTTTAGCAACAATTGAAGTGGAATTCTATAACACTAAATACCAATTATAATACAGTGTTGCCAACGTAAAACAGAAAACAGAGCCTCAACTCGCCTTTTATTTAACAACAAACAAAAACTAAACGAAACACTTCAAGAAGGTTTCATCAGTCGTTGAACTTAAGTCTGCAACACTGAACAACAGTCGTAATCCAGTGTTGCCAACGTAAAACAGAACTTCAACTCGTCTTTTTTCGACAACAAACACGAACTAAACGAAACACATCAAGAAAGTTCAGTGGTGGAGCTGGATTGATACAACTTTGACTAACATTCGCAATCCAGTGTTGGCAACATAAAACAGAAAACAAAGCCTCACCTCGTCACTTTGTTGATAAGTAAAAGAGACACCTTCTCTGTATAAACCACTCTGTATAGACCGAAAAAACGACTCCCGATAACAGGAAGTGCTACCAATAAATTCCCCAGAAATCCCCAGAAAATTGCCAATAGACCCGGCAGTCCTTGTGTCTGAGAATTTATTTCCCAAAAACCAGACGTTTCATAATCATAACCTACTTGACCCTCTTTAAAACATTCTAACAATGTTGCCAACGTAATTCTTTCTGTTCCCAATTAACCCGTCGTAACTCTCTGACCTTCTGTAACCGACAGATGTCGCCTCATAACACCGCAATTGACACGCCCACTTGATGTCCCAAACAAGAGAAAACGTGAAAACCAATATGTAGCAACTCACAAAAAGACAACGACGACAATGTTAATCTCGAACAAAACAACTTTAAATTATCTTGTCAAGGAAATCAGGTGGAAAAAGGAAACTTTGTTGTTTAATTAGTTCGTAGCTGAGAAGCCGTGGAGATCTTTTTTGTGAATGTGTCATAACTCAGACCTTCGTTTTCCCATTTGGTCTACCATCGTCCATTCGGTACTGGAAACGGAAGCGGGGTTATCTCTCTGACCGGATGTATTAACAATCAGCGCAGCGCCATATTTTACAGACGAAGTCGGAGCCATCTATGATTCAAACACTAGCTCGAGGAAAGGAGTGTTGAATTATTTATGCGAGAGCTTACGGGGCTTTGTCCATAACTTTGGAAAATATTTATAAAAGAGAAAAAAGGGAAAGTTACTGAGACGAAGGTGCAGTTAAAACGCAGTTAAAAGGCGCCTCCACCATTTCTTCGTATAGACTTATTAATATAAAAATTATTTTATATTCACGACGGTGCTCCGCCAATTCCAACTTTGCGTATTTTCTAACAAAACGAAAACAATTTTACCAACTTTATCGGGGTTGTGGCAAAAAATTATGTATTTTTGGTTGGGCGTGTTTTTCAACGAAAAAGCTGATTATCTTTTATCTGGTTTCGGGTCGACACGTGTGTTTTGCTTTGGGGAAAAAGAGAAAGAAAAATACACGTTTTCATAACTGGGGAAAATAAAGATTCAAGGTAATTTCTTAAATTTGGTGAATAATTATGAAAAGATTTTAGCCACAGTTAGATTAATTATAATTATGATTTAGAATAAATTAACAAAATTATAAGTTAACCGTTTTAATTATTTCTTAATTGTTGTTTTAAAATTTTAGATTCAAAAAAATATCATAAAATGTAATAAATTTTGTAAAAAAAATGGAATTTGTTAATAAGATAAATTTGTTTAATTCTGCGTTTCTTTGACAAATTTATCATTTTTGATACAAATAAACCAAATGTAACATAAGCTAAATAGATAAAAATTAGAATTATTTAAGGTTAATTAGTAAAATCGACCATTTTCACAGTAAAATATAAAACTCTGAAACTCCATCCAAAATTGTAATTCTTTAATTAAATAAAATCAGTAAAAATTAGATTACTTAATTACTCAAATTATTAAAAGTATAAATTTTTCTATCAGACAAAATTTGTCATTTCTACTCTATTTGATATAATTAGTCAATTTAAATTTATTCAGAGCTAATGGTAGAAAATAAAATTACTTTTACAAATAAAGACGATATAAAATCGATTTTTTTGCAAAAGTAAGTTATTAGGTCTCAGAAAAAAACTAAGTAAACAAAATACAATTAAGCAAGAAATAATTAAATTAAATTATTAGAAAAAAACTATACTTCATATAATTTTTTAATTAAATTAAAACTGGAGGTAGTCCCAGTAACAAATTGTCAAAATTCAAATAAATAAGCAAATTTTAGTCTCAATTTTTGACTATGATTAATTCAATTGGACGCAAGTTAATAAATTTGTTATTAATTAAACTGAGTAAGTAAATTTTATGTAGCTACTGTTTTCACAGTAAAATATAAACTTGTATCTTTAGTTAGTTCCATTGAAATTTCATTAACTAGAATTAATAAAAAATACACCTACAAATTTTAAAACTCCCGTTAAAAGTTTGAAATAATTAATAAAAAAAATTAATTTAAAGCCTCGACTAAATAAACAAAATGTGCTCTATTAAAAAAGTTATAATTAAAAATTGCCGTTAATCACTTAGCAAAATTAAACCTGTTGCCATTACCTATCTAGCACAGTAGTAAATTTAGCCCACAACACTTCTTAATTCATTCAGCAAAATTTCGTAAATAATTAGTCAAATTAAATTTATTTAAAAAAAATTCAAAATTATTTACTAACTGAAAAAAGTTAGATAGTACAATTTAATATTGTCAGATATAAAAAATTAGTTTCTAAAAAAAATTAAAACTAATTTCTAAAATCGGTTAGTCTGACGTTTAAATTTAATTAAAAAAAAGTTTTTACCGCTTCAACATAAAATGAATTAATTACTTAGAGAAATTAGTATCAAAATACTAATTTTTATCGTCAACTCTACGTTTTTGTAAAAAATATTTGTTAAATTGAAAATAAATTTATATTTAAGTTTGCTAAAAAGTGTAATAGCGATGTAATTAGAATTAATTAATTATAAAAACATAGTTCTAAGATTCTTATTGTGATAATTCATTTTCTTGTTAGATCAAGCTTAACAAAACAGATAATACCATTTTAGTAAATGAAAAAAATCATAATTAATTAGCAAAATTAGATATGATCGACTCATAGTTTTAGTAGTACAATATAAAATTTAGTTTTTAGCCAAACTTTAATAATACTGAACTAATAAAATTTACCAATCTTTAGTACACGTCATTCCCTAAATGTGAAAACAGACGAGTACGATAAAATTAAAATATTTTATTTAATCAATTAATTAAACAAATTAGTCTGACAATTTTCACAGTTTTAATTGCATCGAGTTTGATATTTATAGCAATTCAACCAGGCATACAACATAAAATTTCTCTCACCTATTCCACCAAAATTGACAAGTAAAGCTACAGACGACCACCTGAAACAAAAATTCGGTTTAAAAACACAGCCACCTGCGTTTCTTTTAGATTCACAATAATTTTACAATATTCTAAAAATTTAAGCTTTGTATATACATTTCTTGCAGCATATTTCACACCTAGCGTGGAATCGGTCCAGTTTAGACGCCACAGTTCCAAACACTCGATCTTACATTTTCCACCCTACTTCTTCGCAATAAAACCGAAAAATTTGCAGCACACAAGCAGCCAAAAAAATCTTTCGTAATTGACGCCTTCGCGCCCAATTTCCTTCTCTCCGATTGACGTGGCCCAACCACAAAGTCATTTTCTCCAAGATCACGTCACCTAAAGCACAGTTTAACGACAGTTTATATCTTGTTTAGTGTTGAAAGAAGCTTCTTTGCAATAACGGCGCAAACTTTCTCTTAAAAAAGGCGCAGCACGAGAACGTCTTGTACTTGCAGATGTTTTTAGCGACTGACAAGATGTTCGCGGTAAAGTTTTATTGAAGATTTCTTGTTAGATATTGATGCGAAAGCGTTTGCTTTTAACACAACTTGCTTGCTGATCTGAATTTGTTGTCCTAAACATTTTATCGGAGACCAACGGCTAGTTGTAATTCTATTATGTGGGTATTTTCCATTCCAGTAGACCGAAATGGGAGTAGTTCGAGAAAACTTAGAGCGCTTTCATTAAAGAAAAGTGCACTTAAGCCGGGGGTATATAGTTTTTAAAAATGGTGGAGGCGCCGGGATAATTTGTAGCCAGTTGAAAATTACAGCGTTTAGAAGCTCCGTGGGAAGTTTTCGGTGGAAAAAATTGTGTTTGGACATCAGATACGTCATTAGTACTGTGTATACGCCGCTTAATGAATTCATAGCTCGCTTTATAAAAGATGATATTAGAGCGCGGCTCATAAGAGTGTCCTCCAGAGTCCTCTTCCATTTTATTTATAGTATGTCCACATTAAAATTCAAAGGTGTTGACGCATCTCATCCGCTTCAACCCAACAATAGGGCGATTTTTCTTGAAAATTTGCGCATTAATTTCCCGCTTTTCTCTGTGTATTGAAATTAATGATGTAGTGAACGGGACGTCATCCGAGTGTATTGTTATAGGCGCAAACTTTTGCATTAGTACTTAGAATCCGCGATGCAAATCCATTTATTCTTCGAGAAAAACTTTACGTTCTTTGTACGTGTTTAATAAAAGCAAAGGGAAAGTTTCCAACTCGCTCAAATAAATAAGAATGGACACTTTTATTTGCTCTTCCCTATTCTTTTATTTTATGGGATAAGTTTATTCATGCGTATCACAGACTTTTAGCACGTCCGACTTCTTATTGATGACTCCATTCAGAAACGGCGGGAAATTTGAATTTACACCCCTCACATGAGTTATAAACGTGCACCTTCTAACAAGCAGATATCAAGCTAACCAAATTTGATAGCTATTTTGTCTTTCTTCATAATTTAGTTAAAATCCCTTCAGTATGTTCCAAGATATCTTTTAGTACTTAACTACATCTAATTTAATTTTAATATTTCCTAAGTTAGTATCTCATATTACGCCAATAAGATTCAATAAAGCTTTGATTACGTAAGTTTTCTAATTTTAGGTCAAATTAGTTCAATTTGTTTATGTTTAATCAAATTCATTTATAAAATAATAAAAACATAAAAAATAAATAGAATCAAACGCAAATTTCTTACTAAAATTTAAACTAGTTTAGTCAAATTTGATAGCAACTTTGTGTTAGTTAAATTATTTAACCAAATTTTGTGCTTCATTTGAATTAAATGTAACCAAAATTAGTTCAGTCAAATTGCCTACCATTTTTTTTGATTAAAAACAACGCATTCATCTTATTTCATTTTAAACTCAGTTTTATCGTTATTTGCTTCAGAAGGTTGATGTTACAGTAGGTAACAATTCGGCTTGCTATCGCTCGTCTCTAAATATTTAATTAATTTAATCTAAATAATTTCTTAGAATTTTAGAATTCTGTTACCAAAGAATTAAAAACCACCTTTTCGTAGGCGTATCACACACTTTTGGCACGTCAAACTTTTTAACGATGCCTCTTTTGAGAAACAGCGGGAAATTTGAATTTACCACCCTCCACGACGAATATACGTGCACCTGTAAATTTCTTCGCTTTCTGTCGCTTCTAATAAGCAGAAACGCCGCCACCGCAACCGCCGCCGATGTTATCGCACGCGGAAGATTCTATCAAGTAAATTGAGCCCGGCTGGGAGCTGAGAGGGCTGTGGAAAGTAGTAACTTGATCGTGTCATTAGCGCCAAGGTAACTAGAGCGTTTCGACCTACATCTAATCTAATTCGGAGACGAAAACAAAAGTTCAAACATCTGTCACTAGATTAGCGGAAATGTGAGATTGCGTACGCTCGATAAAACATAGGTTTTGTTATTCACGATTGGTTATTAAAAGAGAATCGAGGAAAATTACACGAGAGCGAGGTTTTAGGTTTAATCGGAATCGCTCTGTATATACGACAAAAGCAATATAAGTTGATTCGAAAACATTTAAAATCAATTTAACCGCGGCGCATCCACCATTTTTAGCCGGAACAAAATTCCAAATACAATTTTTTATTATTGGGTTAAATTAAGTTTGGTGTGATTTGGTAAAGCTTATACTATTCAGCTATACTTAAATTTAGTTTAATTTATCCCAACTTGATAATGTTTAACCAGATTTATGTCAGTCATAATTTAATACTTAAATTTTGTTCGATATGTGTTACATTTTTACAAATAGTTCTTAGTCATATTCGATTTAGTTTATTCAAACTCTGTGATATTTTTCAAATCAATTAAATTATTTATCTAATTATAAAACAAATTTTATGCTCATTTAATTTGATCCAATTTAGCTCGCTCGAGTTCATCTTTAAGTAGGTTAGTTTTAATTAATAATATAATTAAAATTGATTTACTCAAATTATCTCAAGCATACAAGCTTCAAATCAAAATCAAAATATTCAAACTTAGTTAAAAAATTTATATCTGTTCAGTCAAATTTTTATAATTGAGTCTAGTGCAAACCGGTTTATCGCCAAACTAAATTTTCTATTCATTTGCCTAAATTTAGTTTAATATTTTAAATTGTGTATTTATTTTAATCTAAATTAGTAATATTTGATCAAATTTTTGCCATCTTTAATCACATGGATACACTTAGTTTGGTTTAGGTCAATTTAATTAAATTTTGCCTCAGCCTTCTCTGTTGTTTTTTATTGTTCGGTTAAATTCACTTTAGTTGTTTTAATAATATTTCTATCAAACTTTAGTTTAATTGAACAGTCAGATTTGGCAGTATTTTACCACATTTACATTAAGTTTTAACAAAATTTGACTAAAGGTTATTTTAATATATAATAATCTAACTAACTAACAAATTGATCCCAAGCTATATATTTTTTTGTGTTTAAGACAAAATTTATTTCAATGTGATCTAATAGTACTTTAATCAAACTTTCATAGTTAATTTTATTTTAGAACTGCAAACCTTAAATTTAATTCAATATGTTCCTATTTATCTTAATGTATTTTAATCCAATTTCGTAAAATTTAATCCGATATAATTTAATGTTACTTCCCTTAAACAACAGCTTAATTAAGTAGTCTAATTTAGTCGTATTAAACCAAATTTAACTAAGTCTTCAATTAAATGTGACTAAATTTAGTTCAATTGACTTTATTTTTGAGTCAGTCAGTTGAGTCAAATTTTTCTAACTAAATCTACTAAGGGCCGCTTTATCTTAAATTATATGTATAATAATTTGATTAAATTTAATTTGATATGTTTCCATCTTCTTACATTTAAACCTTAGTTTGATTAAATGCAACATTGTAATATTTAAACAAACTTTCGTCAGCTTTAAGCAGACGGTTGCATTTAGTTTAGTTCAAGTTGATTTAAGTAAATTGCATTATTTATCTCAAATTGTTATTACTATTTCAAACTAGAATGGCTTCAGTTTAAGTAGTTTAAATTTAGCTCAGTCTCGACTAAATTTAATTTTTTTATTATTTAATTTATTAGGTTATTTTAGCCAACTTCTTATAACTGAATCTGCAACGTACATCAAATTGTAATTTTTTATAATTTGATTAAATTTAGTTCACTATGATACTATTCACCTTTACTCCAATTTCACCCGACGTCGTAAAATGAAATCAAATTTGTCATTCTTAATCAGATAGTTATTTCTTGCTTAGTTCAGACTAATTTAGTTATTTTTTTCTGTAGTATACCCAATGCAGGTTTAACTTAAGCTCACCTATTTTGTTTTTGTTTGGTTAAATTTAATTTATTATGATTTACATTTAACTAAATTTAGTTCAGGTTTTAATTAGATTTGACTAAATTTAGTTCGATTCAATTTATTTTAGATTAGTTTAGTCAAATTTTAATAACAGCTTGCAGTGCAAACCGATTTATCTCAAACTGTACTTTTCAATAATTTGACCGACCTTGATCTAATTTATTTTTAGATTGTTTGGTTAAATTTAACATGATTCGATTCAATAGTAGTTTTATCAAATTGTGGCCTACTTTAGTTCAGTTGAGCAATATTTAACTAAAAATCACTCTTTAACAAAATTTAAGTTGATTGGAAGTTAGTTAAAGCTTAAGCTAATTTATTTTTGTTAGTTGCGTTTTTATGATTTAGTAAAATTAACTTCAATATGTTCCAAAATATTTTTTACTATTTACAATAAATATTAAATACATCTAACTTTGAAACATGTAATCAGATTTTTATCATACTTATCCGACTTTTTCTAACTTTGTATTTAACGTATTTTGAATAAATTAAATTTAATTTAGATTATATTACATAAATTTAGTTTATATGTAACCTAAGTTAGCGATTCATATTACTCGAATAAGTTATAATAATAAGAGTACCTAAGCTTTCTAATTTAGGTCAGATTAATTCAATTTGTTTATGTTTAATCAAATTTATTTACAAAATAGTGAAACATAAAGAGTATATTAGCTTCGTGTTGGTTAAATTATTTAACCATATTTTGCTTTTTCCTTCCAGTTCCAGTTTGTCTTGGAAAGTTGATAAAATTGTAGAACAGAACTCGGCTCGCTACCGCTCGCTTGGAATCCTCTTGAGTATTTTCTAAGATTTTTAGCAATTACGTCACAAATTAATTAAAAATTGTTCTGTATTCAAATGAAATTGTTAATTACTTAAAAGTTTGACCGCCGTTTATAAGTAACCACGACCTCCTTGATTAAATCCAATTATGAAAAGAGCAAGTTTTTGCTAAAAATTTCATTACTGCAAATCGTTTATGCAGTGAAGTGAATTCTTTAGTCCGCACCGCCAACTTGATTAAATGGTTCTACCTAAGCAACTTGATTAAAATCGTCGAACTTCGTAATTATTTATAATTTTTCTATTCGCCCGACGTTAATTAAGGCCTTTATTTTATCATTGCTGACATCTGCGTCCCTGCCCTTTTAACGCACGTATTTTACGGTCCTAAAAAGGGCGTAAATTTCCCATTTCATAGCAAATAACTGAGTTTTAATACACGTTTTTTGTGTAACTTTGTTTTTATGTCCGCTTAATTAAATTGGTGTTTTTTCCAGGTGTATCGGATGAGCAAAATTTGATACAGTAAAGCAATTAATGGAATTATGAAGTAATTTATCCCGAGTTTTATCAAATCTTGTTTTTCGAAGCGTAATTTAATCGAAAATGAATCGCTAGTGTTCGATAGAATAAAACTAAATTGAACAAAACGAAGAACATAAAGTCGGATTTATTTACACTTTCTGTGAAAATATCTCCATAATGACTCATTTCGAATTGAGCTCGGCGACCAATTAGAATTGATAAATGACTCAAAGTTAGCGGATTACTTATATTGAATTACATCCAATGGAGGCGCTCTGAGGTTTTGTTATTGTCCTAGAATAACTCGATTTAATACAAGAACCCTTAGAAGATGATTTTCATTCGTCAACGCAATTTGAATTTCGAATCGATAAAGCGGTCCTTCACGCCCTCGAATAACAAGATACAAGAGGTTTTATCATGAATCATGCAACAGATCTAATGTTTTATTTCCACTCTTTTTAACGAAATTGAAAAACATTTTTAATACTTAATGGGACTCGCGACGATTGCACTTCCATTCAGAGAACGGAAAAGACACAAAGAAGGAAAAAATAGCCGGCGTTTATGGTAAACGATCAAGGAGAATGTTAACTCGACAACAATCTATCAATTTTTTGATCGATATTAGATGTAGTGTCTTTTATGTTCCGTGAAAAATAGCACTTTGATCCTATTTTAGTCGGGCTCATTTTTTTTCTTTTCAGCAATATTAATTTCGAGCGGGCAATAACTTTTATCCTTCACTTTGGTAATCGATCAACACTTCCGCTTTGCTGTCAGAGACAAAATCTAGGAAATCTAGCAAAAAATACAGTGCAAAGTGCACTCAGCGAAACTGGACAGTGGCCATTGTGAAGGACACTCGGATGGATGTATATTCACGTCTCGAGGGGAAACAAGCAAAAAACAAAAAAAGTGCTGAAATGGCTGATGCGATTATTTATAAGATAAGAATTTAACAAATCGTGTTCCGTAAAAATTTAATTGTGTTCAGTAATTTGTAATTAATTATTGCAGAAACCGATGAATGGATGATCGTTCGGATGAAGTTTGACGTGTTTGAAAAAACAAGATAAAATTGCTAATTACTTAATTTAAGTGAGTGCAAATTACAATTAATTATCTAGCAAAATTAGATCTTAAACTTTTTGACTACACGATAAAATTACATTTTTGTAATAAATTGTAGTCACACAATTAGAAAATAGTGAAATCTAATTCAATTAAATTTCATGGTAACAAAAATATTAATTACTAATTTGAAGATTAGAGCTTTTAAACAAATGCGCTTTTTCTAAGTTTACTAAAAAAGACCATAAAAAAACAAAATAATAACATAAAAAAATTAGTTTTAAAATTAGACTTAATTAGCAAAATTAATTATCATATAGCGTCTATTTTATTCGAGCATGATTTCTTATTTCAAATATGCCAGGTAGTTTTACAATTAATTAGACAGCATTGAAGTATGTTAAAATTAAAATTTGCTCAAAATCATAGTTTATTCAATTATTATTATTATTATTTAATTCAATTATTCAATTTAAATAAAATCTTCGTGTTTTTTTTTTGAGGAATTTATCATTTGTTGATTCAGTTAGAAAGAATTAAGTAGAAACCAAAACTATTAGTAAAAAAATTTAATTAATTAAGATAAATCAGTAAACTAGAAGCATGTAATATTTTTACAGTAAAATGTAATTTTGTCTAAAAATGCTAATTTGAACTAAATTATGCAAAATTAGTAAAAGTTATCAATTCTAATGGCGGTTCTACGTTAAATTATAACAAATTAGTAAACAAATTAAAAAATTCAAATTAATTGCTTGATCAATTTAGTTCTGACATATATAGAACATTAATATCCACACAAATTTTGTTGGAAAAATCTTGACTAATTACTTAAATTAATATTTAAGTAAGAAGTCAAAATTTCAACAAATTAAAATTAAGTATCTTTTTTATAGTGTTTTATTTAATAAAAAGCGTCAATTCTAAGTTTGAATATAAAAAATTAAGAAAACAAAAAACTCTGATAAAATTAAATTTCAATAAAAAACCTGAATTATTAATTAGACAAATTAGTCCCGATATATACAGTATTTTTTAGCAAAATTGGCAAATGGTAATTCCTTTAAACATATTTTTTAATAAAAATTTAAGCTTGTAAGCTTGTGATAGAACCTTGAAATTAATTAATATAAATTATTAATTTGGTGTAGCAAGCATTTTTATGACACAATATATGAAATTTGTGTACTTTGTATAAAGTTAGTAAGAATACTAAAAATTAATAAAATTAGACAAATTAATTAAATTAAGCATAGATCTAATCAGAAAAGGTAAATTAATACGTCTTCGTAGTAAACAGCTCGTTTCTACATAATATTACACAAAATTTAACAAAAATTACTTATTATTAAAACATATTTTAGATTAGAAATTAGAATTAATTACTTAGCAAATTTAGCTATAACCCATCTGTTACTTTCATATTACAGTAGCAAACTAGCATGTACGACATCAGACTAAATTTACGGCAAATCAATCAAATTTAATTCAATATAAAAAACAGAATTATTTACTAATTATAAAAAAATTACATGAAAAAATAAAAAAATTGTACAATAGCGTAATTTCAAAGTTCACCAAACACATGATAAATATCATAAATTCGGCCTTTAAAATGATTAAATTTTGTTAAACCAATTAGTCCTAAAATTACACTAGAAATTACTAGAAATTAATTATAAATATAAAATCAGAAAAAAATGTTAAGTATGACAAAGTTAAGAATTGTTAAAATATAAATTATTTAATTATAAAAATTAGTTTCGTTTTCGTAATTAATTTTATCGTATCTGCGATTATTTGGAAGAAATAGCTTTTGTTAATTTAGGTGGAAAAAAAATTAGCAAAAATTAAAAATCATGATGAACATTTGGAACTAATTAAAACAAATTAGTAAATTTGAGAAATCTTTTACGATGAAATATATAATTCGTAAAGTGAGTTTCTAGGTTTCTGTTTCTAATTAAATTAGTCAAATATAATAAATTTTTGGTAACAAAATTAGAGTTACAAAATTGTGGCTAATTAATCAGAACAATTAAATTAACACTTAAAAAAAAGAAAAGTTTGGTGATTTTAGATCATGTTAGACAAAATTTAACCAAAATTATTACGAAATCTAAATTTCAATAGAAAACTAAAATTAATTACTTAGCAAAATTACAGCTACTTTTATAGAATGGGAAATTTAGCACATAGAACATTTTTAGATTCACTTATTGGGTAAAAATTAGTCCAATTTAGTTTAATTGAAGCCCACAAAAGTAAACAGAATAAATTACTAATTAGGAAAAATTAGATCACGGAGAGTATGTGTTTCTCTAGACTGAATTAGAACCAATTATTAGACAAATTAGACTTGAAATGTTAATGGTAATTATAACGTAAATTATTTCTCAGTTGAATTAGATAAAATTTAACTGAAAACAGACAACATTCAGTGAGTAGTAAAAATTAGAGCTAATTACATGGCACAAAAATTCATCAAACGCGTAATTTATGAGTTCAACAGGAACAAGAAACAGACAAGAACGATAAATTTAAAGATTGCAATTAAACGAAAATTAATTAATTAGTTAAATAATTACATATAAAATTAGTAATTAGTAAAACTAGGAGCTATTTCCAGCGTACAACAAAAACACTCTCTCACCTTTTCCACCAGAATTGCCAAACAAAGTCTCAGCCGTCCACCTGCAACAAAATCCCGACTCAAGAACAAAGCCATCTAAAAATAAAAAATAAACAACGTCATGAATTTCTGACAACCCGCCATAACTCAGCAATAGTTAGCAAATTTTAGCTATGCATGGCATATGAAGTCATAAAATAATAAAAATCTCTCTGTCTGAAACGTCCCCCCGAGACTCATAGCTCTCCTTTCAGTAACAGCGTTGTACAACATTTATTCCGAAATTCCCCAAGCAACCTCTTAAATCGACATATTTCCCAAAATTAGAAAGCCTACAACCTCAGACGCCCGTCCGATCCAGACGCTCAAAATTAGAAAATAATTCAAGCTATTTCAGCGGAATGTCATGTCAACAGCTGAAAATTGATAAATTCGTGATTTATCGGAAAAGGAATGAACGAAAATGGTTTCGGGCGTCATTACCTCTAAGATTATCAATATTCTGTGTACAATTTGATTTTTAATATCGTCCACGAAGGTCTAATGTGAAGTCGAGTGGAATTTTATAGCTGCAGCTATTGAGGTCCGTAGCGGGATGTGCAATAAGTTTGTAGTTTCAGACGAACTTATTGTTGCGCATGTTATTATTCTTGTAACGTCGCAGAACAAAAAAGATATTTCGCAATTTGAATATGCATGGAATTTTAATTAAATCCTTTAATTTTTTTCTATCCTTTTTTTCTATTTTTTTTTTTTTGATTTTTTGCGTATTTATGAATATTAGAAATTCTCTGAATTCTCCAGATTTCTTCAATTTTTCGAAAAAAAAAACAAAAATTAATTACTTAAAAAAATTAGATTTAAAATTTGACTTAATTAGCAAAATTAGTTATATTATTAATCCTTATTTTTTCTGTTCTTTTTTTTAGTTTATTAATTTTGTGGATTTTTTGAATCTTAAATTTTTTAAATCATTTTGTGCTTTTGTAGATTTTTATATTTTTGATTCGTTAGATTTCTGTTGTACAAATTCTTTAAATCCGCTAGATTTTTAGTTTTCTTATTAATTCTGTCTCCGTCTTGTAAATTTTTGAGATATTTTTGAGTCGACTTTTTAAAATTTAAATTTTATTTATTTTCTTGGATAATTGATTTTTCTATATTTTTAAGATTCTTTGAATTTTTTGTACCTATATTTTTTGCGTATTTATGGATATTTTAAATTGACTAAATTCTTTAGATTTCGTTAATTCTTTGGAAAAAAAACAAAAATTAATTACTAGACCCACTATTTTATTTGTGCATGGTTTCTCGTTTCAATTATGTCAGTTTTAGAATCAAATGGATGACATTGAACAGAAAAACTTGTAAATTATAATAAAATCATAATTAATTAATTGAACTAATTAGTAATTCCGATTTGAATATGCATGGAAACTTAATTAAATTCTTTAAGATTTGTTGAACATTTTGTATATTTTTCGTGTTTTTATCGATATTTTAATTTTTTTGTTTTTTGTATTCTTTATATTTTTGATTTTTTTATTTGTTTGAACTACTTTTAGTTTTGTAACTTTGTAATATTTTAGCACTGTTAGATTTCCATGCTCGGATTTATTGTTTTTTTTTTTTTTAATTTTTCGAGTTTAATAGGAATTTTGTTGAATTTTTAGATATTTTAGCCCGTATGCGTTCGCTACTTTTTTAATTTCTTACAATTTTGGGCTTTTTAGTTGTGCTTCTATCTTTGATTTTTTTTGAATTATGGATTAACGGTATTTAAGAAATTACTAATTTAATTATTAATTGATAATTTTTCGATTTTAGAAATTTTAGTTTATTGGATTTTAATTTTCTAGACTTTTTGATTTTAGATTTTTTGATTTCTTTGGTTTCTTTGCTTATTTTTAAATTTTTTGTTTTTTTTTTGAATTCATTAAATTTAGAACTTCACATTTCATAGACTTTTTTGTGCTAGATCTCGTAGCGTTTTTAAATATTTTGATTTATTTTATTTATTAAATTATTAAGGTTTGTGAATTTCTCTAAATTTTTGCAGTTTTTTTTTTTGATTTGTTTGAAATGTTTTGATTGGTTTTAGAATCTTATTATTCTTTGGATTTTTTAGATCCTCTAGATTTTAAAGATCTTTTGGAAACTTCAGATTTTATAGATTTTTGTTTGGTAAATTATTTCTGATATTTTAGGTTTTAAAAGATATTTGATTTTTTCTTTAAATTTTTTAGTTTCCGTTTTTTTTTATTTCTGTAATTATTTGGTATTTTTAATTTTTGGGATTTTTAAATTTGTTGGTTTTTGGATTGCTGAATTCTCTGAATCTTGTAGGTTTTTATTTCAATTTTTGAACATCTTTTGTAAGTTTTAAAATTTTAAAAATTTTCAACAATTTTTTAATTCTTTTGGTTTGGAGATTTGTTGAATTTTATAGATCTTATCTTGAATTTTTCAATTCTTTGCATTTTCGATTTTTTTTATTTTTAAAAATTTTTGCATTTGCTACTTTTTTTAATTTTAGACTTAACAAATTTAGTTTTAATTTTTCTACATTTGTGAGTCTATACATGAGTCTACATTTTTAAATTTTGGCACTAAAATGTTTATTTTATTAATATTTTATAATTTTTTATTTTTTAACTTTTAAATTTTTTAAATTTGTTTAAACATATTTTTAGCTACTTTGGAGATTACCTACTTATATTTTCAGATTTTTTTTAAATACTTAGATTTATTGACATTTCAAAATTTTTTTCTTTAAATTTTGTTTTTTTTTCAAGTAGGTATTTTGGAGGTTTAATTTCCTAGAATTTTTAGATATAGATTGTATGAGTTCTCTATTTTTTTTGTAATAATTTTAGTTTTTTATAATTTTAGATATTTTAGTTGTGCTCCTATGCTTGAAATTAAAAAAAAAAAATTAGATTAACGATTTTTCAGGATTCATATAATTCTTTTATTTTTTAAAATCTAAGGTTTCTGGATTATATATTTCCTACATATTTCGAACTCCATCGAGTTTTTCATTTTTTTTTTGGTTTTCGAATTTTTCGATTTATTCGGGTTTTTTAATTTTTTTGGTGTCTTAAAAACGTTGAATTCTTTGGTATTTTAAAACTTTTTGTAAATTTTACCTTATTTAATGGTTTGAATTTTTTGGTCTTTCAGAGATTATATACTTAAGTTCCAAAATTTTTTAGATGCTAAAATTTATTAATTTTTGCAATTTTTCTCGAAATTTTGATTATCTTTTTTTTAAATTCTTTATATCTTTTTTATTTTCCACATTTTATATTAGATTTCTTAAAATATTTGTAGATTTTTATTTATTTTATTTATTAAATTATGTAGGTTTCAAATTTTCCAAATTTTCTAAATTTTTGCATTCTATGTATTTTTTGGTTTGTTAGAAATATTTTGAACTCCTTGCGATTTTTTGATTTTTTGTTTTTCTTTCTATTTACTACATTTTAGTGTTTTAGTTTTTATGGATTTTTGTTTAAAAATATTTTTGAAATATTTGTTTGTAGAAAATTTCTAAATATTTTTAATAAATTCTTCAGTTTTTTTGTATTTTTTGTATTCTTGTAATTTTTTAATCTGTTTTTTTTTCACTCTTATTATTTTTAATTTCCTGTATTCTTCTAAATCTTGTAGACGTTCTGTTATTACTATTTATTTTAATTTTTGAACATTATTTGAAAAAAATGCATTTGTAATTTGGTTTTTTGCTAATTTAGATTTGTAATATTTCCTAAATTTTCAACAATTTTTGAATTCTTTGTATTTTTGGTTTTGAAATTTGTTCTATAGATTTTTAAGATTTTTTGAAATTTTGGTTTTTTAATTTTTTTGCATTTGATAGATTTTTTAATATCTTAAAGTTTTTAGACCGTTAGAATCTCAAAAATTATGACATTTTAATTAGTCCCTCTTGTAAATTGTAGCACTCAAATTCATATTTTTCCAAAATGAAATCATAAAATCGCATAACTTCTAAAAAACAACACTGTGCTGAAATAACCAAATATTTTATTAATATTTTCTATCAAATCCAAACTTATTCAAATAAACTCGATTTTGATTACTCGAGCAGTTTTTGCAAAGACGCAGCATAAATTTTATTTTCCTCCAGTTTTACAAACAATCCTGTCTTGATCCGACAGCAGTAAAACTAAAACTCTAGAATTTTACGAGAGATCCGATCCGATAACACTTTTCGTCCTCGAAAAATGCATAAATATATTTTTCGAGTTATTGGAACTAACCCCAAGTTCAACATATCTAATTTTGGTGCTGAAACCATCCAAAAATAAACTGACTGAAACGAGTCAGCAAAAAACCTCCCAAATCTGAATCATTTTTAATTGTTGTAAAAATAGAACCCTATTGATTTATTTTAATGCGGGAGAAAATACAAATTAGCACAAAGCATTCTGAGTCCACAGGTAAAGTGGCAGAGGTGCTCCTGAAGCGCACTTGTGATTCTTGCAGCTTTAATAACAGTCACCGAACAAAACGCTAGAGACGCCCCCAAACTAGTCTAAACTAAACTTGTAACAAGTTGTAACAAATTTATGCACTCTAAAGCTCAACCCAATTTTCTCGTCCAACCACACACTTAATCAATCGTTTGTTAATCCCAGCAAATATGGTACAACTTGCAAATGACCAATTTATTAACACACAATGGCGGTACGAGCATCCTCATACGATCCAAAAACAGATTAATTTTGCCTGCACATGCAAATTGGAGAGTATCTAGCCGCAAGTTTAATTGTTTACAACTTTATTGCTCTCCTGTAAGGATAATATGCCTGATCATAAATTCACAAATTTGCGCCAAAATGCAAACTTATTGCACATGGTGTTTGATAACTGCAACAAAATTGTGATTCGAGTCAAATTTTAAGAATCGAAATTTGGTGAGCATCCAGAAAGAGATTAGGAATCTGGAAAAACCAAACGATAAAATTACGCAAAAAAATTGTTTTGGCTTAGGTTTTTAATTCTCTTAGATTTTCTGTGCTTTTTGTTTCGTGATGTTTTGAATCTGTGGTCGGAATTTTTTGCAATTTGTAAATATTTTGTTTCTCGGATTATTTGCTAGATTGTCTATATTCCGAGTATCTATATTTTTTAGATGTCTGAGATTTTCAGGATTCATTTACTATTTTTTTTAATTCTGTAGATTCTTTGAATTTTTTGTTTTATTTTTAATTTATTGATTTTTTAAATTGTTTGAAATCTCTAAATTTCTTCTTTATTTATGATTTTTTTTGTACCCCTTACATTCTTTAATTTCTTTTTTGGGTTGTTTATAGTTTTTTTTTCTAATTTTTTTGAAATTTTTGAATACCTTGAAATTTTTTAATTTGTAATTTGTTTAAACTTTGTTGCGTTGTGAAACATTGCTATATTTTAGCTATTTTGGAGATTTCTCGGATTTTCTGAATTTCTTAGACCCTTAGATATAGTGACTTTTATTTTTTTTGTTTTATTTTTTCAAGTTCGTTAGGTATTTTGGAGGTTTAATTTTGTTGAATTTTAGATGATTTGGATCATGTGAGTGCTCTCATTTATTTTGTAATTTTTTAAATTCTTTACAATTTTAGACTTTTCAGTTGTATTCCTACGTTTGAAATTAAAAAAAAAATGAAGTTTTAGATTGACGGTTTTTCCGGATTATAATTTTTTTTCAATTCTTTAGATTTTGGATTATGTATTTCCTAAAAAGTCTTCGAACTTTTTCGATTTTCCCAATTTTTTTTTTGGTTTTCGAATTTTCCGATTTCTTTGGGTCTTTTTAATTTTTTGGTATCTTGAAGATTTTGAATTCTTTATTATTTTAAAACTTTTTGTAATTTTACCTTCGTTAATGCTCGAATTTATTAATTTTTACAATTTTTCAAAAATTTTTATATTTTTTATATTTTCTACATTTTATACTAAATTGCTTTTTTTTAATTATGCATTTTTGAATTGTTTGAATTCTCTAGATTTCTTCTTTATTTATGATTTTTTTGTATCCTAAAATAAAAAAAAACAAACTTTAAAAACATTTTTACATTTCTTAGACTTTTTCGATTCCATACATTGTGTTGATGTAAAATTAAAAAACATTTTGAAACACGAAAATATTTAAAGAATCCAAAAAACAACAAGAAATTCAAAAAATACAAAAACGTTAAAAAAAAAACAAAAAACAAAAAATTCAAAACCAAATAAATTAAAAAAATCAAGATCTTAAGATTCTGGATAATATTATATCAAAGAAAAAAATCAAAAAAATGAAAATTTTGAAAGTTAAAAAAATAGGAATTTAAAAGTATTGCTCAAAAAAAATTGAGTACCCAAAGAAAAGAATTTTAATAGATTTAAATTATTTAAAACAAAAAACAAATCTAAAATCTTAAAAAATCGTATTCAAAAATAGAAAAATTTAGAAAATTTGAAAAATGTAGGAAATATAAACATTCTGATAAAAATAATAAAAGAAACCAAAAAAAAAACTAAAAATACAAAGAATTTAATAATTTGAAAATCCAAAAGTTTAAAAGGTTTAAAAAATTACAGAATAAATAAATCGAACAAATAAAAAAATCTTGAAAATCGAAAAAATCTATAGAACTCAAAAAAGCCCAAAATATTTAAAAAATTAAATAAAATGAAAACTTTAAAAAAATATATATTAAAAAATTTCAATATTCAAAAACTTGGGTCAAAAACCCGAATTATACAAAAAAAAACTTAAAGGAAACTTAGAGATTAGAAATTTTTTTATAATGTTGAAAATTGACAAAGTTAAAAGTCAAGAAATTCAAAAATTGAAAAATTTTGAGAACCTCAAAATCAAAATTTTTTTCGATTACATTTAGAAAGTTCAAAATATTTAACGTTGTCAAAGTATCTATAAAGCTCAAAGATTTAATGAAATCCAAAAATCTATAACAATAGAATTCAAGAAATATACAAATATAAAAAGATAAAAGCATTTAAAAAATTTAAAAAAATCTAAAACACTCCAAAACGTTTAAACAAACCAAAAAACTCAAAAAGTTTCAAAGAACTCGAGTATTCTAGACAATACAATACAATATAAAAAAAATCCAAAAAAATAAGAATTTTTAAAATAAAAATAGAGAATTTCTAAGCAAAATTGATTAAGAAATTTAAAATATCCAAAGAAAGTAAAAAAACATAAATTATTCAGAAAATTAAACAAATTCAAAATCTAACAAATTTGTATCCAAAAATACAAAAATCTAGAGCATTTGAAAAATATAGGCAAAATAAATAATCTAATAAAAGTAATAAACAACTTCAAAAAAAACATCTAAAACATTTAATAATTTGAAAATCACAGAAAATTCAAAAGTGTTAAAAATCTAAAAAATTGCAAATCTAAGAAATCTCAATAATATTTAGAAAAGAAAAATCGAAGAAATCTTAGATTAACAGAATCTAAAAAATCTAGAAAATTCACAAAGTGAAATATTCAAGAAATTCCAAAAAAGTAAGAAAACTCAAAATCAAAATAGAGAAAAGTAGAAAAAAAATTCTAATCTAGAAAACAACGGAATTTAAAAAAAAAAAGAATAATTATAAATAATCCATAAAATTTAGAAATTTTCCAAACTCGAGATACTCCAAAACTTAAATTTTAAAATTAAATGTAAGAATCAACAAACTCAAAGAAACAAAAATTTCGTTTTTTCCTTTTTTTTGCACAAATGGTTTCAATAAATTAATAAATTAAAAAAAAAACTAGTTATTTGTTAAATTGACAGAATGGACATATGTTACCGTCAATATTATGACAGTAATATAAATATTTGAATAAAAGATAGCAAATATTGGTTGACAGTAAAGTTCCAAAAGTGGTGAATGCGTCGGACAAAATCTTTTCCAACGAGTCTCGTATCTGCGGCCATAGAAAATCAATTCTTGTCGTTGATTATGTTTCCAGTAGCAAACCCTTCGATCCAAATAAAGGGTCTCTCTGAGTTAAACTCTATCTATAATGGCGCACTTGACATCGGAATTCCAAGCATCGCCATTCAAAATCGATTAATAATTTGTTGGATTGCTTTCATAATGGGAGATCAAAAGGACACTCGGTCCGATGTTTGTGTCGTTGGCAATAATTGTTATCAACCGTTGAGTGCTTGATAATATCGTTTTGATTAATCATCAAGCCCAAGTCTCGTACCGCTTTTAGTCCGAGATTAAAAAGTTTGTGGTCCGTCACATAAATCGAACGGAACCAATTATCCCCGGATTTAATATCAATGGCGGCAGTCTGTCTTTTTTCACCCTTTGGATTGAAGGGAAAATAATAAATGACCCCGCAGCGGACTGTCAGATACAGCCTCCTAAGCCGACCCTGGTATTGAACTTCGATGTCAGCCGAATTTTCGATCGAGCTAGTAGTAAAGTGATTACGTTGTCAATGAGGCGAAAATTGCCTTCTTTTGTTGGAAAATGTCACTAAACGTCGAATATATGCGAAAGAAAGGGAAAATGTATCGGAGGGATGATATAAAACGCATCTTTTATGCCAAAGGATTTATTTAAATATGTTACGATTCGGGGATGAGGGTCCCGGACGTGGAACATTTCAAATCGAGAGATTTTCGACGAATCGGGCTTCATAATTTTACAAAAGAGAATTTTGCGCCAACGCTGGATTTATTTGCGATTTTTTCACGTCTTTATCAAGTTCACAATTCATTTCGGAATCATAACCCCAAACTTTATGACGAAGAATACACAAAAGGAAAAAGAGAAAAATTAAAGAAAAAGACTAACAAACTGAGAAGCTAAGAATAGAAAAACCTAAAGATCTTAAAATTTTAAAGTTGAAATTATCAGAATTTTATTAACTTAAAAACTTGAAATTCTAAAAAGTTGGAACAACAAAAAACTGAGCAACAGGAAAACTAGCAATCTAAAAAAAAAGAAAGTAGAAAAAAAGAATATGTTACGATTCAGGGATGAGAGTTGCGAACGAGGAACATTTCAAATCGTGCGATTTTCTATAAAGTGGTCTTCATAATGTTACAAAAAAAAAGTTGTTACACGATCGGACATTTTTGCATATTTACGAGGGTTGCTAGAAAGGCAGTAGAATATATTTACTGACGACCGATCGGTAAAAATTTTTTTGGGCCTCCGTTCTGAAATAACACAAATTGCATTCGTCTAAATCCGCTTGAAACCGACCGTTTCGCGGCCTAGACCAGCAAAATGCACGGTCATCTACAATTTGTTAAAAATTGACTGAAGTTTGACATCTCATGGCAGAAGCTTTAACAATTTTATTTAATTACAAATTATACTCAAATTGAGCCCCTCTCTTGAGTACTGCAAACTACAACCTGCAACTGAATTCGTTCGTTTGAATCACTGCTCAAAACACAGAGTTTGAATCGTTTGAGGTTTGACATGTGTCCTAGGTATGCGTCTGCCGTCTGCTCTGCCAGCGTCTGCGACGTTCGATATTCGATATATACGATCGATGTTGATAGAAGAACATATAAAATAATTTCTCGGCAGCTTCAGTAATGTGCACTGGTGTTTCCATTTTGTGTAATTATTTGATAATAATTATGCCGGTGCACAGAAAACACAAAACGTAAATGTCAAAAACTAACGCCTCCTTGATTTTTAATTTTATTGAAATTAATACGAAAATATTCATTTTTAACAAATTTAATCAATTGTCGGCCCAAAAAATAGTGTGTATCACACAGTCAGAAACTTATTTTGCAACAATTCGCTATTGCAGGCTGCGGCCTTCGGTCTTAGCCTGCAAACTACGCTCATAGTTGCAAAAGGTCAGTTTCTGGCCTAGTGATACAAATAACTATTGATGTGCTTTAGGAAACTTCTAATGTTCTTATGACCTCGTCGTGCAAATTTTTTTCAGCAAATTCTATTTTGTTTTGTAGAGAATCCTCAACATATGATTCTCCAACTTTCGTCGATTGCCATCCACCGTGACGTTTAAGTCCTAAAACCTCTGTGCCTTTATTAGCTAGTAGTGTAGCCGAGCTCCGTCGAAACGCATGACCAGTGTAAAACCACGAATGTTTCAGATTTAAATGTTTTGCAACTTTTGATGGCCAACTACCGATGGTATTTCTTCCAACAACTTGATTGTGACACTTTCCGTTGGAGAATTTCATGAAGAATCTGTCACAAGCATTCTTTGGTCGAAGACGAGCATATTTACGATAAATCTCAAGATAGTCGATTATTTCATCTTTACTGTTGGTAACAGTAAAACATCTTGTAGTGTTGGTCTTAGTGAAAGGTATTTTAACTATAATTAACAATCCTTGATCTTCGATATCCGTAACTCTCATGTTGTAAAGCTCTTCTTATCTGCAAGCACCCGCAATACCAAAAACCATGGCGACCTAATAAAACAATTTATTTTAATGAAATGACAACTCACCTTTTGAACCAAATATTCGTAACCTGGTGGTTCAGTCAAAAATTTCAAAACATCTTCTTTAGTAAAGATTTTTGATTTCTTTGGTTTCCACCCAGATGTCTTTCTCTTAAGAAAGGCAATTAATGTCGCATACTTCGAAATATCGATAAAATTATCGAGGAAAATCGTACAATTCAGCATCGAATATTTTGACCATAAACTGCCTGGAGATTTTAGATTTTCGTTGCGATAAACGACATAGGCCAGCAGCACTTTTTCATTAAAATTATTTGACTTCTTTTTGTCACACCACTGCTTAAGTATTTTGATAAAAATTAATCAAACTGGAAAGCTAAAAATCTCAGATTTTCACAAATTTAAACATAAAAATATTGTATCTTTATAAACCTGATAGAATACCAACTTAATGATCGAAAAATTTGAAGACCTAATGTAAAGATAAAATAAAAAAAATAAAATAAAAATAAAATTTAAAAAATTGAATATTTGAGAGTTTAAGAAATGGAAGGTAAAAGAGTTGAAGAGCACAAGTCAAAGAAACATATTTAAAAGAAAGAAAATTTAAAATTTGCGAATATGTTTGAGAAGTGTCTAAGAATTTTTTAAATTTACGAATTTGGAACCACAATAGTTGGAAATTTACGAATTAAAGGCTCTAAGAACCCAAAAATATGAGCACTTGTAAACGAATGATAATGTTAAAATACAAAAATTACAAAATCCAAAAACTCTGAAAAATTAAGATACTGAGCCCGGGAAGGATCTAATTTTAAATTTTAAAATCTGAGAATTTAAGGAACTAAAAAAAATTTGAAAACTTGATAACAAATATCTAGAAATTTTACAGCATTTGACATTTTGAAGGTTTGAAGTGGAAGATCAGAAAATTTCATTTTTTCTATTACACTCTAAAAATAAAAAAATCCAAAAAACTTATATTCAGAAAAGTGAAGACATTAAGGGGGGAAATAGCTGTGAAGTGGAAGTGAATGTATAGGACGGCGTATTTTACGAATTTTTTTTTTACACATAAGGAATAAATATATCTCATTTATATTATGGAATTATGTTATGTATATGTTCAAGAGTATATTATGAAATTTTCAAACATTTTCCTCGAAAAATTTCGGAGAAGTCAGCTGCCGTGCATTGTAAGTCGCCATCCGGCTGGCTAATTTGTGTATATCCTGGAGGTCACAATTTTCATCCGAAATCAATTTTTCAAAAAAATCTACTTTCTTTATAAGTGTTTCTTCTATGTGAACCTCAATTCCCCCAAAAAATATCGAAAATTAATATTTTTCTGAGAAATGTGAAAATTTAATATGATTTTTTACCATTTTTTGCAATGAAAAAATTTGTAAAAATAAAGATATTGTTTATGTTTGAGGTTCACATAGAGCGTAATTATATAAAGCAACTATGTGCTGAGTTTGATAACGAATGATCAAAACCTGTAGAAGCTAGAGTGTACACAAATTCAAAAAGTGATTTCGAGAAAAACGCGTTTATTTATGTACCTAAGGAAACGCTTGCGATAAAAGTCGGTGTAAAATTTAAAATTTTTCACACTTCTAAAATTTTTTTCCCAACGAACAAAAAATCATCTTTGATGTGTTTTTTATCTTTAATACCTTCCACATAGATCTAGAGTGACTAGCTGCTGAACGGCTCCGTACTACATGCCACGCGCTCCAACTCTTCGACAGAGGGACATTCACTCTATCGCTTATAACTCTTAAACCGCATAAAATTTTGTTTTGAAATTTTGAAAATATGTTTATGAATAGTTCTACGATCGATATATAAAAAGAAAAAAAAATGAATTTTTTGAAGATTCTACACCTATTTCCCCCTTAAATAACCGAGAATCTAGAAAACTAGCAATTAAAAATCCCGAGGATTTATAAACTTTATAGTCTAAATTTTATGGAAAGTTACGAATGAAAAAATTTAAGGATTCGAAAATTTGACTACACAAATCTTTTAGATTAAAACTACTAGAATTCAAATACTTAAAAGTGCAAGCATCAAAAAAACTGAAAAATTTAAAATTTAAGAATCTTAAAGACTAGCAACTTGCCCAAAAGCCTCAAAAAAGCCTAAGAATTAATAATTCTAGAATTTAAAGATCGGAAAGTCAAAAACCTCAAAAAGAATAGTTAGAAATTTGAGTTCTAAAATTAAAAAAAATGAAAAATAAAAAAAAACTGGACAAACAATAAAAATACGGGAATCGGAAAACTCTAAACTTAAAATTTTAAGATTTAAAAATTCTAAAAAGTTAAACAGTTAAGAAGTTGAAAACTCGGATACTTAAACTCAAATCTTAAAACTCTCTCATTACAATCCTTAAAACTTAAAAACTTAAAAACTTAAAAATTTAAACTAAGAAATTAAAAGTTTAAAATATCACCTGACCTGACCTGACCTGACCTAACCTAAAACTGAAAAGTTTTAAAAATATCCTATATCTTTTATGGCAAAAGATTGATTTAAATATGTTAGGATTCGGGAACGAGGGTCCGGAAATGAAACATTTCCAATAGAGACATTTCCAACAAACCGAGCTTCATAATTTTACAAAAGAGAATTTTGCGCCTCCGCAAACTTTATTTACAATTTTTCTACGTCTTTATCAAATTCACAATTCATTTCGAAATTATGACCCCAAACTTTATGACGGAGAAAAAACACATAAAAACCGAGTAATGTAAACACGTCCGAATTACTCGTGCTCTCATTTGTGTTTTCCTCTTTTTGTACACAATAATTTGTCACATTATTAACGTCGCATGAATCCTCCTCCGTTTCTTTCTGCTTCGACCAAAAACGCAGCGTTCTCGCTCGCACGCTCGTGGAACAATAACGACGCCTCAACGATACTTAATCCAACATTAAACTGAATTATTGCGGTTTTAATACGAATTTGAAAAAATGGGAAAACATACTTTGACCGCTGCGGCAAAAAATAACAAAAATTTACGATGTTCTTGCCACGAAAAGAAGTTGGGATCTCTCAAGGTCGATCGTATACTTTCAAGGTCATCTACTGATTCGCCCTTGTTTGGCAACGCATCATTGGGAGCTTTTTTCCCATTAAGTGTAGCTTCGTAATTGTCGTATGAAAGCTCTAAATTTGTCATTTAGCGTCGGATCCTCTAAAGTGACTAATAAAAGTTGCGAGCGCAAAAAATTGAAAGCTTTTTATTGTTCAACCTTTGTACTTTGAACGTGAATAAAGTCAAGTGTTCTAGTAAGCTCGAGAGCTTTGCAGGACAAACTCAAAGATAATTTTTCTATCAAAGAAATTCATTTTATTGCTACTCGTAATAATACAAAGGACTATCAATGCCTACCTGTTTTCCTTAAGACTGGATTAGGATTTAATTTGATTTAATTTTTGTAATTTTAATGAGATTAGAATGTCATTCAAATGAAGGAAATAATTAGTGAACTGAAATAATAATGTTGATGTGAAATGTGCTCCGTAAATGGAAATTAGAGGCTTATTACTAACACTTTTGTGTAATTTAGCAAACATAATATCTTGATAAATGTCGCAGACTGAAAGTGGGGAATAGTTGCAAAATTAAATTTAGTGGTTTCAATGTGATCAATAAGAGCCTCCAGCAAAATGGTTTGTGAATTTAATTTGTTAAGAATTTTAATAAACGGGGGAATATTAATTTCAGACTTCAAACTGCTAAAACAAAACTAAAAAAAATCAATCTTTGTTTTAAGGATGAGCTAAAGTTCCTCCAAAATAAAATATAAAATTAAAAAAAAAATACATTGAGATGGTACGTCTACTTTAAAATTAGAGTTTTTCTGTAGTTTTTAGAACTTTCCTTCGTTTAATTTATTCTCAGTTCTTTACTCCAGATTCCTCAGATTTCTTGTTTTTTGCATTTTTCCAATACTTTAGACTTCTTTGCACATTTGTATTTCATGGATCCTATAAATTTTAAGTCTGATTTTTTTCTGTTTTTCCAAATTCCTTAAACTTTCTAGATTTTCTAGATTTTTTATTCTCCCTGAATTATCTAAAGCATCTAAGTTTTTCAGCTTTTCTAAATTCCTTAAGCTTTCTAGATTCTCTAGATTCCATAGATTCTCCATAGAGCCCCAGACTCTAAATATTTTAAATTCTGTAAATTTCATACATTTTCTAAATTTTCAGAAATCCAAACATTTAGCAGGTTTTCTAAAATCTTCAAGTTATTAAAAATTTCTAAATTGTCACGATTCCGTAAATTCTCTGTTTTATCTAGAGTCTACAATTTTTCTTTACATCTCCTAAACTGCATGGTCTACCTAAATAGAATTACATATATAAATAAATTCATCTTCGTTTTTTCTAAAACTCTTTAGATAGCAGAAAAAGTCAGATTTCCTAGATTGTCGACATTCTGTACATTTTAAACAATATGTAAATTCTATAGAATTCAATTCTAAAATTTTCTAGATTTTTAAAATAAATTTTTTGTACTCATCGTACGGAAACAGAATTTTTCCGCTTAATCCCGATGCACGGAAAAACGGTTTTCCCGCACCGCGGTGTTTTTTAGTTTCCGCTGGCGGCTAGGGATATTTGCGTTATACGGTTGGTATTGCGACTTTTTGAGGACATCAGTCAATCAATTTTTGATAAGTGCGTTCATACCGTTCGCGACTTTTCTCGGGCAGCAGACGCGAAACGGCCTCTTTGGCACATTGTTGTACTTCAGAAGGGGTACACATACATTCTTCGCTCTCACTTATTTCAACAATTTTTGTTAATAATTTTAAAAAAATGACAGCTGATTTACATTTTAAAAATCTAGGAGGTACCTACAATAGACAGATCATGTTACCAACCCACCATTAAAAAAAAAACGAAGTTACTTAATTTTTTTTATTTCGATATTCGTTACAAAAAATATTGTACCTAACTCTTTCGGAAAGAATTTTTTGTACTCATCGTACGGAAACAGAATTTTTCCGCTTAATCCCGATGCACGGAAAAACGGTTTTCCCGCACCGCGGTGTTTTTTAGTTTCCGCTGGCGGCTAGGGATATTTGCGTTATACGGTTGGTATTGCGACTTTTTGAGGACATCAGTCAATCAATTTTTGATAAGTGCGTTCATACCATTCGCGACTTTTCTCGGGCAGCAGACGCGAAACGGCCTCTTTGGCACATTGTTGTACTTCGGAAGGGGTACACATACATTCTTCGCTCTCACTTATTTTAACAATTTTTGTTAATAATTTTAAAAAAATGACAGCTGATTTACATTTTAAAAATCTAGGAGGTAGCTACAATAGACACATCATGTTACCAACCCACCATTAAAAAAAAAACTAAGTTACTTAATTTTTTTTATTTCGATATTCGTTACAAAAAATATTGTACCTAACTCTTTCGGAAAGAATTTTCCCGCATTCGCACTAAATGCAGCACTCCTTACAGTCGTGCTGCAAACAAAGTGCTCATGCGGGAAAATTAAGTTTCCAAACTTGTTAGGTAAATAACTATTACGAATTCTTCACTTTTCATTACTGCTACATTTTCTATAGTCCTTAAATTCTTTAGATTTTTTAGCTTTTCTAAGTTCTTTAAAATACGTAGATTTTTAGACATTTCAAGAATGCCTTGACTACTTAGATCCTCTGAATCTTCTCAATTCTTTATATTTTCTAGAATCGTCAGATTCTTGTAAAACCTAAAATTCTCTAGATTATGTACACTTTCTAAATACTCAAAAATCCTTATATTTTGGCAGGTTTTTTGTGGTCTCAAAATTTCCTATATTCGCTAGACTCTTTACAGTTCCAAATTCTATAGACATACTAGATAACTGAATTCTTCTAAACTTCGTAAATTATCTAAATTATCGGTGCAAATTCTCTTTATTTTCGATATTTTCAAAAATGTTCAGTTGTAAAGTTTGTAGGCTTATCAAATTCTCTAGATACACGAAATCTTCTAGATTCCGTTAATTCTCTAGAAGATCCCAACATATTTCATCTTCCACATTCTCTAAATTCTATAGGTCCTCAGTAATTTTCAAAATTTCCATATTTTTTATCATTTCTCAGATTTATAAGATTATTTGTATTTTCTAATCTCTAAAAACACCAGATATTTTAATATTTTTAATATCTCTAAATTCTTCATATTTAGGATATTTTTGTTTTAAGTATATCTTCTAGAATTTCTAAAATCTCAGATTATGTATTTTGAATCCACAGAATTTAGTATTTTTTTGAGTTTTTTTTTTTATATTTTCAAAGTAGAAGAATCCAGAACCATAAAAATCTAAGAATCTAAAAACCTAAAAATTTTAGAACCTTGAAACAAAATGTAAAAATTGATCAAACTGCAAAGCTAAAAAACTTTTAAAAACTGAGAATTTAAGAAACCAAAGGTGAAAAAAACAAAGAATATAAAAAATCAAAGCTCAATAATAAAAAAGAAAAAAAAGTGAATTTTAGAATGTCAAAATTTTTAAAAGTAACTAAAATTTTCTTGTATGTTTTCTAAACTTAAGTTTATTAAATTCGTTAGAAAGCAGAAATGAATTAGTACACGTTTGTAAAATCTATAGAATCTCAATAATTTTCTAGATTCCAAAATTAGCCCAAATTTTCTAGATTTTTTAAAATTTTCACATTTTTAAGTTGCTAGATTTAGATGGTTCCTGAATTCTTTAGACTTTTTTAGCTTTTCAATTTTTTTAAAATACTTTTATAAATATAATATAAAAATACTTACAATTTTTAGCATTTTGAGACTGCCTAGACTCTCTCAATCTTCTAGATTCTTTATATTTTCTAGAGTCCTCAGATTTTTGTAAAAAATAAATTCTCTAGCTTATATAATTATATTTTCCAAATTCTTTACAATTTGCAGGTTTTTTAATCTTCAAATTTTCTACAATCTGTAGGTTCTTTACAGCTCTAGATTCTGTAGATTACCTACATAACCAAAACTCTAAATTTTGATTAGTCTAAACTATCTCTACAGATTCTTTCAATGCTCTCTCTTCTCTATATCTTCAACATTATCTAGATCCTTTACAATCTAAATTAAAGCTTCTAAATCTTTTTTTCTAGACTCTTTCTATAAAATTCTTAATATATCTGAAATCTTCTAGATTTCATAAATTCATTTTATTTATTAATTTAATAGATTTCAGATCTAGATTTTTAAAATTTTCTAGACTCCTTACAGCTCCAAATTTAAAAGATTATTTAATTTTATAAAATTCTCTTCATGGACGAAATCTTCTAGATTGTTTAAATTATATTTTCTGTAACATCAAAATTGCCGAAATTCTCTATAATCTAGATTCAAATCCTCAGTTTCTCTAGATTCTTTGGAAGTTGTAATTGTAAGTAAAAAAATTGGAGACTTGGGAGCTTAAGATTATAGAAAAATCTTAACCTTAAAAACCCAGATGTCATTTTTTTAGAAATGAACAAATTAAGAATTCTAGAATCAAGGTAAACTTGAAAACCTGCGACTCCAAAAATCCTAAAATTTAACAGCTCCATGTTAAGAAAAAAAGAAAACAATTTTTTATATGCAAAATTATATTTTATCATTTTCATATTCAGTGGTTTGAGTGTGATCATTGATCAGTGACAAAACAAGAAAAAATTGTTTAGTTGATAATTAGATCATTTAGATTGATAATTTAACGCACAATGTAATTAATAAACAAACGAATTATTTCCGGTTTCTATTGTCATTCCCATTGACCCTTTGTGCAGTATTTAGATTAAATTACAAATTGATAAATTCATTACATCATTTGAAAGTATTTTTCCACACACAAATAATATCAGTTTATTTTAATCGGATATGGAAAAACGATAACTTTGCTGGTACCAATATTTTTGGCCACGTTTGTGTCACTGTAATGATGGTACCAACATGAGCGTTAAAACCCGCGCTGCTCACTTTTTCAGTACACATGGTGGGTGATCGCATCGAAATTAAATGGTATTGATTTTAAAAGCTAATCGGTTTCTAGTTGTTCTAGTTGAAAGCTCACTCTCATCTCCAAAACTGATTTGTTTAATTAGAGATATTTTTTTAAATCGAGTTTTTTCTGATTCTACAATTTTAAACATCACATTTTCAAAATTTTCGTATTTTAAACATTAGATCTACATTTATTTAGAAATTGTAAAAATTTTTAGATTTCAAACGTTGAAAATGTCAAATATATATAAAAAAAAATATATAAAACACTGAAAATTATTGAAATAAATTTTTTTTGGAGATTTTGAAAAAATGAATTTTTTTCAACGCAATTTTAAAAAAATATATTTTTTTAATTTTTATTTTGACAGTGGTAACAGTTATTTTAAGCCTACTATAATTTAACCAAAAGAACACTTAAGAATTGGACAGTCTTGATTGTACAATTAAAAACTAATTTGTATAGTCCGAGGCGAGCGGTAGCGAGCCGAGTTCTTATCTACAGTTCTACCAACCAAATTAATGCAATTTTGACAGTAATCTTAGATCTTTTTTTTTTAATTTTTGGAAACTACCGAAAACTTTATAAAAGGTTTTCTAAAATTCAAATTTTTACAAAATGTAACAGAATATCAATAATATCGATAATTGCGTTTTTGGTTTTAGAACAGTAGAAAATTCACTTTTTCTGAAGAGTTGTTAAAACACTGAGATCTTTTTTGTCTATTCAGAAAAAGAGTTTTCGAAATTATTGTCCCATTTTCATTTCCTTTTCAAAAATTTGGAGTATGCTGATAATGTAAAATTTCAAAAACCCAAGCCTTAAGATTTAGAAAAATTGTTTTGAATTTAAAAAATCTGATTTTTTCTAAAATTACTTTTGTTTTAAAAATCTCTAAAATTTACAAAAATTTCGAACGTCGTTTGTAATATTTTTAAATGTTTAGTTCCATTTTTTAAATATTTTATTATTCGCTTTTTTACTTACATGTGTCTAAAAATGTTTACACGATTTTATCAATTTTTCAAAATTGTTACTCTTGGTTTTTGTTAAAAATTTTGATTTTTTGAAATTCTAAAATGTCTAATTTTATTTTCCCCACTGGTTGGAATTTTTGTTTGTTTTATTACGCAAATTTAGAATTTAAACGTATATAAAAAAAAAACTACTAAAAACAAAAATTGAATTGAAATTTATGTTTATTAAATTTTGAAAATTTTGAAAGCAATTTTCAAAAATTTTATGTCGATAACATTTTCATTCTGTTTAGATAGTTTTGAATGTACAATTAAAAATCAGCCTATATAGTCCGAGGCGAGCGGCAGCGAGCCGAGTCCTTATCTACAGTTCTACCATGAAAATTAATACACTTTTATCTTGCCTTCTTCAAAAACATTAAATGATCCGTTTTTAAAATTCTTTTAAAAAAACTGACGATGTGAAATTCCAAAAATAACAAGTCTTTGAGGTTTAGATTAGTGTGATTATTTTTAATTTCAGAAACTGTAAAATTCTCAAAAATGATCAACGTTGTTGGCAATATTTTTGCTCTGTTGACAGTTCTGGCAGCGTTTGTATCTCTACAACAGCGGTACCAACATGAGCGTAAAAATTCACGCCGCTCACTGGTCGTTGATCGCAAAATCGCATCGAAATTAGATTGTATCAGCTTCCGCACCTTGTTGAAATATTAGATTATTGAACAGTAACTCTGCAGAGTTTCGTCGTTTAAGTGCTCCGCAACACTATCGACCGTGCGATTTAATGTTGCATGGAATTTCAGTTTGGACGTAGCTCGTATTTTAAACTACCTATTAAAGATTTCGCAACGTCCCTAAAAACATTCCAGACTGACTTAGTGTTACTCACAACGGTTCCATATAATGGCCCTTTCATTGTTAACGGTCGACGAATTAAATTAATCGCGCCGACATTGTCGCCTGTTAAATCTTGTGGCACTTTGTTGCCAGGTAGCGTGAACGACGCTTTAATCAACAAGAAAAAAATATAAACTCGAGTCTCGAGACGAATTTAATGATTTGATTTACAAACAACTATCAGCATCGATCGGGGAAAATGAAGAGCTAGTAATTTGTGCGAGAAGTTTTTGCTTTTTATGTACTATAAATTTGATGTTTTGCATTATTATAGTCGAGCTTTACGACTCTGGGGACTATTATTGTTTTATTTTGTCACGAGCTCGTAAAGTGTCAGGTTTTTTCGTAAATAACAAGAATTATTGTTATTGTAATGTTTTTCGATAAATGGGCTGATTTATGAAAATGAAACATACACATATTTGTCGAACAAGCAAACGCGATATTTTTTACGATTTTGTGAAATTTATTATACGAGTGCAGAAATAGTTTAAATACTATAAAATATCTGCGGTTCGCTTCAATTTAATCTGATTTCATTTCAGAATATGTTGGATTACAAAACACGAGTTCGTTAACATAAATAATGCGGATTTATGTGAGTGACAATGAAAATCGCGTGTCCATAATTTCATGTTTTGAGTGCGGTTAATTGTTTAGTTTAAACTGAATTAGGAAATTATGCAATAATTACAGATGTTTGCAAGCTATTTTTTTGTTGAGTCTGATAATTATCGTGATCACATTGAAAGTATTAATCGTGAAAATTTTAAAATAATAAAATTATTTATTTAACAATTCTAGTTTGCTGGAGTTTCCTGATTTTTAAACTCTATTTTTTTATTTCAAGAGCTCAAATTCGTAAATTCTCAATTTTTGTACATTCACAGTTTGAGATTTTTGGTTCCCCAATTTGTTAGATTTTTCCATTCTGAAATTTTCAGTGTTAAATTAATAAATTTTTCAATTCCTAGACATTCTGAAAGTTTTTGAGTTCTCGTTTTTTCAATTATTTAGATTTTCAAACTTCTCAATTCTTACAATTTGTTTCTTGATTTATAAATTTGGTTTCTTGACAAAATTTTGTTTTTTAAGCTCTCAACTTCTTACTTTTTTTTTAATTTTAGATTTAATGTGCTTGAAATTCTATCTCCAATTAACAGGTTTGTATTTTTATTAGGATTTGTGTAATTTCTAATTCTCAGAGCTTTACCTATTTTTTGTAGATTTTCCGATTTTTGTTAAATTTTCAACTTTTATGATACTTGTATTCCCACTTTCATTTTTACATCTCAAGCTCTAAAATTTTTCGTTAAGTACATTAGGTTTTTAACTGTTATATAGATTTTTATTTTATTGTATTTTCAACTTGAGTTCTTGGACTTTTAGATCCTCAAACCCTCAGCCATCAAAATTCTTTGCTCAAGGTCGTCGGTCTTTAACTTTAATTCTTTTAATTTTAAATTCTTAGATCCCCAAGTTTTCAGTTCTAAATTTTTTAAAAACCAAAAAAAAAGAAAAACGCAAACTAGATTTTTTTTAATTCTTTGGTTTAATTTTTTTATTTATTTTTATGATTTTATAATTTAAATTCGTTTTATGTTTACTTTCGGATTTTGGGTAGAGTCGTGTTTTAGTTTTTTTTATCAAATTTTTGTAATTTTTTGATATTACAAAAATTTTGAATTTTTTAGATTTCTTGAAAGTTTTAGATTCTTAAAATTTCCTTCATTTCTTAAAAAAATTTTAAACTGTTAATTTTTTTAATATTCAATGATTTCTTTGTATTTGAATTTTCCTTCAGAATTTTATTTTGATTATTTCTGAAATTTATTTTTCAATCTCTGATAAACTGTCTGTATTTTATAAATTTAATTTTTAGATTATTTTATTGTATTTAAATTTTTATTATTATTCTTTTTCTGAATTTCTCTTTATATTCTTTCTTTATATCTATTTATCATTTAGATTTTTGTATTCGTTAAAACTTATTATAAATCGTTTATTAGTTCTTTAAAGTTTTTCAGTCGATTTTTATTTTTAAATCTTCTTGTTCTATGCTTGTATACTTTTGTCTTTTTATATATTTTTTAATTTTATGGATTATTCAAGTTTTTCAGTTAGTTTTAGTCAGAAAAGAAATATATATAGATTGAGAATGTCTATTAAGTTTTTAAGTTTTTTGTTCGTTAAGTTACTTTTCCTACATTCTTTTTTTGCTACTTAAGCTTCAGTTTATTAAGTCGTTAAATACTTTAGATGCATTAAGTTATTCTATTAAAAAAAAATTAAATCTTTTTTTTTATTTTGTATTTTCTTAAGTTTTGTTAAACTTTTTAGATCTTTTTGCTTCGTTGGGTTCTATGTTTGTTTAATTTCTATTTTAATTTTTACGTTTTTTTATCTTTTAATCTCTTTTATTACTTTTATTGAATATTAACCTCCTTTTTATTTTTTTTATCTTCAAATCTTTTATATTGTTTAGATTACTTGCACTTTTAATTAAACAATTTTTAACCATTTATATGTTCTCAATTTGCACTTTTTGCAATTCCTTAGATTCCCAAATTTTCTTGGGCTATCAAAACTATTTAACTTTTTCTTCATTTTCTGTTCTCGTGAATTTATTTTTTTCAAATTTTTCTTTAGATTGTTTGATGAGACATTTTTTCTAAATTCTTTGCCTACAATTTTTGTATTCCAAGAGAATTTAAAACAAAATTAAAACTTTTAGGATTTCAGGTTTCGAATTCTCAAATTTTGGGTTTCTAGTTCTAATTTCCAAATTTTAAATTCTCATTTTCTTAAGTTTTTAGGTTGTTAGATTTAAAGATTCACATTTTTTTTATATTCTCAACATCATCTTGCTTTAAAATCATAAAATTGTCCACCTTTCCTGTAACTTTGTAAATTTTCAGAATTTTGCAAAAAAATAATCTAAAATGAAATTTGAATGATAACCATGTTTTATATTTTTTTTATTATTTCTAAAACTAATAATAATAAATGTTACATGTTTAATATTAAATAAATGTTAAAACTTCCTATTTTTTTTTTATTTTTTGAGTTGTGTTAAAATCCCAAGATCTTTTCGATTCATAAAACAATATATACAGAGTGGTTCAACGTATTTTTGTTATTTCAGCGATTTTTGCATAGTTTGCATTTTTTTGCATAATTTGGTAATAAGGGCACAATTGTTTACCCAAACGTCTTGATCTTCCACCATTCATCATTTTTAGTGCGAAAGGGCACAGATGCGTTTTAATACAACTGACGTTTAAATTAGCATTTCTCGAAGAGGGCGGTGGTTAATCGTCTATGATACATCCATAAATTTTCCCGGATTACACATATCTCGCGATATTACTTTCCTGTATTTATTTGCACGCTTTGTAAATTCCTCAAACTTCCAAACATCGAAAACCCTAAAACTCTTCATAACATATTCCACACACTGCCACTTCCTCTATTTAAAAAACATTGAAGGATAAAAAGAAGAAAATATCGAAAACTAAATCCTAGCAGGCGACGCGGGACGACTGGGAAAAACTCCCAAGTAGGTTACACTTACAAATTTTCTTCCCTTAAATGTTTGCGGTGTTGGTATTAGCATAATAAATATCACAGTGAGGATTATTAAGTCTAAAGAATTTCTTCAGCTGAAATGGGTTCCGGGTCATAGAGTGCATTTACGTAGCCGGCAGATGTTTGGACCGGAATCCGGATTGTTGATACAAGAAACAAACTGTCGGGATTATTTAAAGTACGCTTTTTCGGACGCAATTAAATTTGTTTTATTAAGTGCAGTTTCGTGTTGCTGAAATAATAAAGTGAAACATATTTCGGTGGTGAAAATGCGGCCGAGATATGACGATTACGCTGGAAAGGGATTTAATTAGGGTTTTTTGTTTTTGGTGTACAATGAGAAGATTTTGTCGCGAAAAACATGTCCACTTTATGGAGGTGAAAAAAAAATCGAGTGCGTACAGGGATTTCATAAAAGATTCATGATGATTTGCCACCTCTTTATAATGGTGGTCCGTTGTAAAAGTTCAAATGTCAACGAAATTATGTGTTCGAATTTATTTCTCTCAGTAAGTTTTATTTATTAATTATTATTAATATTAAGTAAAAGTAATAAGTAAAGTAAAAGTTGCAAATCGGAAGCTTTGGAAACCTAAGAAACTAAGAAGCTGAAAACCTAAGGTAATAAATTTAAAATATAAGAAATTAAAAACCTACCACTCGGAGCCTTTATTAGGTAAGACACTGAAAACTTAAAGTTCTCAAACTATTTATTAATTAAAAATGCAAAAGTCTCCACAAACTGAAAAATTTGGAATTTGAGAACCTGAGAACTTAAAGATCCACAAAAATAATATAAAAATCTCAAAGCCTGAAAATCTCAGAATCTGGGACTAACAAAGTTTGAAATCTTGACAGTCCAAGTGTAAGAATCAAAATGCATGAAAAAATTGAATATAATTAGAGCATTTAAAAAAATATATGTAATTCTAAAAACCTATGAACATAAAGATTCAAAAGTTCGTAAAAGTCAAAAATTAGAAACCTGAGAATCCAAAAATTTCCAAATCACAATAGATAAAAATATAAAACAAAGAAAAAATGGAAAAAACCTGAAAAACTAAGCACCTGAAAAGTTTAGGAATCTAAGAACTTGCAGACTTTAGACTATTAGAAATGAGGAGTTACCAAGATTTCATAAATTCATAAATTAAAAAAGAAACTTAAAACCTGAAAAAAGTATGTAAGCTAAAAATTTAGAAACTCTATGTTTTTCAAAAACTGAAAATTTTTAAACTTAACCCGCTAAAATTTGAAATAATTGAGAGAACGTAACAATAAGCAGAAAAAATCTAAAAAAATGAAAATCTAGGAATCTGAGAAGTTAATATTAAAAATATTATGAGAAACTAAGAATTTAAATATTTCAAACTGTAATAACTTCACAGATTAAAAATTCAGTTTCTAAGAACTCAAGGAATTGAACGATAAGGGTCAAAAAACGAAAATGTCGAAAATTGAAAATCTGAAAATTTAGAAACTGAAAAAATTTAACACATAAGTACATATATTATAATAATTCAGGAAAATGAAAAACTAGAGTGCACTTGGTACATGAAAATTTAAAAGTATGTTAAGATTTAAGATTTATTTTAAGAACCTGAAAATCTGTTGATATTTAGATCTAAAATTTTAGAAAGTTTACTAAGAGAAATCTAAAAAAACAAAGATTCAAGAAATTTAAAAATTAGACAATTAAGCTTTTAGAATTAATACGAAGACAATGCAAAAGTAGCAGAATAAAAAAATAAAATAATAATAATAATAGTAAAAACCTCAAAACGTGCAAATTTGAAAATTGGATATAATAAAATCCCAAAAATTAAAGAATCTAAAAAACTGAAAATTAAGAAACTGAACTTACAAAAGTCTAAAAACTTGAAAGCTTAGAAATGTTAGAAATTTGAAGCAAGAAGAAGAAGAACTCAAAGACCAATCAATTGTGAAATTAGAGATTTGAAAACTTGAGAAACGTATCTAAGTTAAAAATTTAAGTAAGTTCTATACTTTTTCAGAATCTGAAAATCTGTAGATTTTACAAATCTAAATCTAAGAAATAGGAAAAAAGGCAGAAAATGTGAGAAACCGAGAACTTAAAATCCTAAAAAAAAATAAAAGTCTAAAAATTGAGAATCTGAAAAACTAAAAACTTGAAAGCTTAGATATCGAAGAAACCAAAAACATTAAAACTATTAAGAAATAAACAGTGAATCTAGAAAAAAAAACTAAAAAGTAAAAACTGAGAATTTAAAAATCTCAAACTCTAAAACATTAGAATTTCCTGAAAACTGAGTTCTCGGAGTCTTCGATTCTCAGAACTCAAAAAATTAAAAGATACAAATTAAAGAACATGAGAACGTAAAAATTTCAGAAACTGAAAATCTGAAAATTGAAGAAAAAAAAATATATAACCTGGAAAGTGAGATACTGCAGAGCACAAAAAAATTGAAATGTATCTGAGATTTTTGAAAAAATTAGATCAAAATAAAACAAAGTTTAAGAATCAAAAATTTTAAAATTTAAAAGATTTCGAGAAGCTAAAAGCAAAGGTTCTGAGCATCTAAGAACCTAAAATTCACATAACTTGCTAAGATACTCAAGAGACTAAAAATTTAAAAATATGAGCTTGTAAGATCAACTAAAATCTAAATCAGTCTAAATCAATCAATCAATCAATCAATCAATCTAAAAAGAGTAAAATATAAAAATTTAAATATTTAAGAATTCAAAAACTTAACTAAAAACTCAAAAATTTAACTAAAAAAAATTGACAAATTTGAAAATGGAAAGCCAAAAACTTGAGTTTGAGAACCTAATCCTAAAAATATTCGAGCCGTCACCGTCAGTTTGAAAGGATAATCATGAAATAAAATTTTATGGAATAGTTACCGGGTGTTGGAAAGTTTGGGAAGACCAGATGGATTTTATGGGATCAGGTGGAAAGTTTGAACTGACGGAAATTTCACTCGTTGAAATTTACAAAATGTACAATTATACGTAAAAGTGGCTAATGCCACCATAATAAAAAATACAAGAAATTGTACTGGGAAATTCAAAATAGGAAATTTCATAAAATAAAAAAAAATCTAAAAGCCTGTAAATTTTCAGTTTCGAAATAAACCTAAAAACTTGACAACCCGAGAACTGAAGAAATAAAGAACCGAAAAGTTTAAAGCCTAACTAGAAAGAGTAGAAAAAAAAATATCAACAACAAAAAAACATGAAAACTTCAAAACTTAAATAAATAAATCTAAAACGCTAAAATTTGTAAATTCGAATAATCTAACACTCTAAAAATTTAAGAATTCAAAAACAAACAAGCTCTAAAAGTAAAAAACTTAAAAGTCTAGGAATTTAAAAATCTAATAATTAGAACACGCAAAAATTAAAAAAAGAGAAGAATTTAGAAATCTGAGAGCTCAAAAATGGAAGAATGAAAACTTTAAAACCAAAAAGTTTAGAGACCTAAAAACTTCAAGCTCTTAGAACTTAGAATCTGAAAACTAGAATTAAAAATTTAAAAAATAAAATAAAATATACCTATTTAAGAACATAAACTGAAAAGCTAAAAGTGTTAAAAAGTATTGAAATTTTTTTATTTTTTTAAATAATTGAAATAGAAATTAGAATTTACTGACATGAACAATAAATAGATTATCTAAACATAATTCAGTGGTTTCAATGTGATCAATGATTAAAAAAACCAGAGAAACAAGAAAATTCGATTTTACAGAATCCAACCTGATATTTGTAAAACTAGCCAAAAGTCGGTAAAATATTGAATTTAGTCTCGCAACTACATTTCCAAAGCCACCTAAAGTCGCATATATCTTCATTTCTATAGTCTTAAGTGCACTTAAAATAATGAGTTTACGAACTCATTTCCATTCATGTTTATTGCCTCTACATGCATTGTTTACGCGATGAATTAAGTTGATGTCACCCTAAATTACCTACTTATGTTAAGTACATTCACAGTTTATTTCCAACGCTGAACCTATTATGGACATAACACATCCTTCCATCTTCCAAACTTTAATTTCGCGACGATTAAACACATGTCTCGTTTTAGTTCCGCGTCATAAGCTTCGTCCTAACCCATCTTCAGTACAAATTAAACATCACGTTTGCCAACCCTCCGACGAGAAAATAATGAAGTTTTTTCACCCCACTCGCCGAATCTATAAAAATCATTTTCTTATGTTGGCGGCGTGTTTTAACAGGATGAAAAATCGACGGGTCTCTACGAGTGATAAAAAGCTCCAGGATCAATCGTTGTCGACCTCCATTTTATCTGTTCAAGGAGGGGTTGAGACATGTAAAGAGAAATGGGGTTAAAGCGTGTTTTTCGCGAAGATAAAAAATGTGTTGCTGCCTTTTTCACATGAAAATCGAAGGTTCACTTGCGCTAAATTACTGACTTGATGATGGCTGCAGTTTTTCCAGCGAGGAGACAAAACAACAGACATGCATTTTCCGAGGAATAAATCTAGACAGCGACGCGAGTAAATTGGAAAGTAATTAAAAAAGATAGATTTCATTTTACCGAGGATGAAAGCATTCTTTGCGATTTTGGGAAATAATTGAGAGCGAATATGAAATTTTTGTTCGCGTTTTTATTGAATCTAGTGCAAATATTAAAAATCGAGGACTTTTCGGTGCACAAAGCTGTCGCAAAATTTCTAAAATCTCACAGACAAAAAATCACTGTAAAATGTTTCACGCGTCGGGTCAAAATTACATTTTTTCCTTTTCGTTTTCTCCTTTCAATTTCCCTTTACACTGTAAGAATATTAAATAAAACAACCCACGAAACGTCCTAGCACTAACTTCACTTTTAATTAAATCGCAGCGAGCAGCAATACGCAATCAGACCGACCACGATATGGCAGAGGTCAGTAAAGTTCTGTTCGTTGCGTTGTTAGGTACTTTTGCGCTGGGAATCTGGGGGAAATTTGTCAGGAATTATTAGACACGATTGCAACTGTAGCGAAATATCTGTCAGAATTCGCGTTGTATGGCTCCGTTTTATGGGTTATAGACGCGGTTCGAGGTGGTCAAGATAGTGTTAGAAAGAGTTTATGTCGTGGTAATAAAGTGTCAAGATATTGCTGTTTCTTAAGCAATAATAATAGAACATTTTATGGGGGATATTACCGATATAGAAATTGTTTTCCGATACAGTTTTTAAACGTACGAGTTTAATTGTCTAAAGATAAAGTTGAGTTGTGTACAGCAGCGCGGGCGTGATGGAATGATATAAATTTGGATGGTGGAACTGTGGATAAGAACACGGCTCGCTGACGCTCGCCTCGGATTATATTGATTGATTTTTAAACGTAAAAAAATATTTCAATCTAACATAATCTTGGATTACTGCCATAGCTGTAGCAAAATATCACCAATATGTCATTAGAATTAAGAGAAAGTTGTAAAAAATCTGACCCAAAAATAATGCATCGCTAAAATTTATTTTTTCTGTATTAATTTTATGTTATTTTAAATTTTCACAAAACAATATTTGAAAAAATCGAAAATTTTCGGAACAATCTAGCTAATTTAATAAATTTAAAAAAGTTTAAGAATTTGACAAATTTAATAAACCCAAAAGAATTTTTAGGATTTAGAACATTTAAAAAAATATATTGATTATAATTTTCAAGGTTTCAAGGTTTTAAAACGTATCAATTTCATCACTAAGACAAATTAATTAATCAATTAATTAATAAAAAAAAAGCTTTAGAAAAATTGTTGACATTTTTTTATAAATCAGTTTTTCGTAGTAGCCATCTTTAATATTCGATTTAATTACAGAAATGATAGAAAATAGGTAATCAATATCAGTCCTAAAAATATGTCGAGATTAACTGTTAAACTCTCTCGGTGATTAAGATCTATTTTTTGTTTCAAATATCTAATTCCAGCCATCTTTCTTTTCTTTTCTCCAGTTTCTTTTTCGATTATTAACCCCCGACTAGATACAGATGACCTCAAAACCCTAATTAAGTCTCCTCCAACTCCACCCTTCAATTTTTTCCCCAATTATGACAAATCAAAGCCAATAAGTGTAACCCTCTCGAACGAAGGAAATAATCCGAAACCGATCTGCGACTCACGAAATTGAATTTCCTCAATGATGTGAAGAACACGCTCATAACGAACGATCAAACAATAACGACAATGATTTTTTCCTCTCTGTCTTTCCCACACTTAACTTATTCACATTAACACCTGTTGAGAGAGGCGGTGAATCATTTCGGAATCAAGATCAACGAAAGCGCAGAGTTGAGTCGATTTTTAATTTATTGCACATTCAGATAGAACTAGAAAACGGAATGAATTGCCGGGAAGTGGGTAATATTTTAAACGGAACGAGCTAGTTGAAGACGTCATGGGAAAGACAAACATTTTTATGGGAGTTTGGAAGTTTGGGAGTTAATTTGATGAGCTGAATTTAATCAAGGTAATGGGATTAATTAAAAGTGATCGGGATAGAATTGGGTGGTGCTGGAAGAAAAAGTTTACGGCGATGCTAACTTTAAACGGGGTAAAAATTTAATTTTTAATTAAGTGTTTATTAAGAATATCTACTTAATTAATTAATTGATGTTTATCAGCTTATAAAAGTTAAGACAAACATTTTCTGTTTTACGAAATGATCAAGTTAAGGGGGCTTAAAGAGCCGAAGGTGTGCTTCAATTTCTATGGAAATGTTAATGCTAAATATTGAACAATAAACAGGTAAAAAATATCCAAAATGCTTTTTAATTTTTTTTTCAGCGGCCGTAAAGATTAATATAAGATCTGAATGTACGTGAACTTGAATAATTTACGTTTCGCAGTTAAATAATAAAAATTAATATTATCGTCTAAAAAATGTTGTATGAACTTCTATCTGTTCTGTAGTCCAAGGCGAGCGACAGCGAGCCGAGTTTTATTCATACTTTTACCAACAAAATTAGTACAAAAAAGTTTAATACTTTCAGTTGGTACAATATTTTTTTGATTACGGTTTTAACTTGATTTTAATCTAATGACATCCCTTTGAACACAAAATTTATATTTTAAATATAATTTATGTCTATATATTAAATATTAAAGATCTTCGTTTGTTTAATGGGATTGAAACGTTTACAAATTTCGAAAATTCTAAATTATGTAACAGGAACTTGGAAACAACTAAATGTGTATCAATTTAGTTGGTAGAACTGACAGTGTTTATATTTTTGATTTTTAGAGTGTTCACTTTTGTTTTTAAAATATTTGTTTTTAATCTTTTTGAGTATACTACGTTTCTAAAGATTTTTAGACCACATTTTCATTTCTAGGACTGTCGAGAATCTACTTTAGAACTTTTAAAAGTTAATCAATTTATAGAGTATAGATCTACACAGTACAGAATTTTCAAAAAAATATTTTAACATTTTTTTTAACGTTTTTTCAATTTCTACGTTTTTAAAAAACAAAATTTAAACAAAAATTTTCACAATGTACAAATTCTCAATAAAATTTTCAAAGATTTAGTTTTTTTTTTTAAACACTAGAAAATCCACTTTAATTTTTAAAATTGGTTCAATTTTTAGATTCCAAACGTTGAAATCTTAAAAATGTCAAGTATATGATAAAACGGAACTTTTCAAAAATTTTGTACATCCTAAAATAGATGAATTCATTATATTTATTAAACTCTTAAAATCTATTTTTTCAAATTCAAACTTAGGAACCTTTTCTGAGATTTTTTAATGTTGCTCTCTTTAGAATGCAATTTTCAAAAATTTAATTTGACGAACTGATTTTTGTTGTTTTTGGCAGTCGTGTCAGTTACTTCAAGCCTGCTATGATCTAACCAACATTTAAGAATTTGGACAGTCTTGACGTACAATTAATAAGCAATTTATATAGTCCGAGGCGAGCGGCAGCGAGCCGAGTCCTTATCCACACTTCTACCAACTAAATTAATACAGTTTTATCTGATGTTATGTACTTGACAGTAATTTATGATTATTTATATTTATTTTCTGAAATACAATTTTTTGAAAATATGTCACTTTATCAATAATATCAGAAACCACGTTCTGGTATTAGAGCACTAGATACTACAGAGTGATCCATTTCAATATTAATCATAGTCGGCTTTGCAAGTTTGCAAGTAGCTCTTAGAACATTTTTACTATTTTTCACAGCATAACACATTAGCGACGCAGAAAGTGGGGTTGAGGGGGTATTTACAATTATTTACGTTCCGTTATTTTTTTACTGTTTTGTAGTGTCAGAATAAGTTTGCGAACAGAATATAACGCACATAAAAACAGGTTAAAGCGATTTTTTTTTGCCGAAATGTTACCACATTCTACGCCATTGGCCGGCCCGAGTCGAACTGAGACGAACTGTCAATACTGTCATATGTCAAATTGTTGTGAATTCCGGGAGTCAAAAAGCTCTCTTAAATAGCATTTTTCCTTGGTGCATTGATGTATTTTGAGAAAAGCAATCCAATGGCGTTTTCCGTTCAAGAAAAAGCGTTCTTGTTAGAATGCTACTTCAGAAATGGGATGAAGCAAGAAAATGGTGAATGGGTGTCCATTCCAACTGTGCGTGGACGAATATCGAGTGAAGTATCCACATCGAATGGACGTTGATTATCAAAAAGTTTATCAGTGCGTTCAAAATATGGTGCCTAATTTTAGAGAAACCGGATCAGTCGTTAAGAAAAGGCCAGGTCGGAACATTTCCGTTCGCACTCCAGAGGTCGTCGAAAATGTTAGAATCATAATGCAAGAACAACTATCAACTTCATTGAGACGTTTAAGCCAGAGAATTGATGTCAGCTATACTAGCTGTCAACGAATTGTGAAGAAAAACCTAAACATGTATCCTTATAAAGTTCGCGTGGTCTAGGAAATAAAGCCCCCAGATTTTCCTAAAAGAATCGCTTACTGTCAATGGTTTAAACAACATTTGAACAATGAGATGCTTGATTTGACATTTTTTAGTGATGAAGCTGAAGCCTGGATTTATTTGGATGGTTTTGTTAATTCTTAGAATATGAGACTTTGGTCTGTTGAAAATCCTCACCAGATTACAGAAGTTGGTTTGCATCTCCAGAAGATTGGTATTTGGGTGGCGATGTCTCGTAGACTTATGATAGACCCAATCTTCTTTGACGAGACCATAAATGCAGAACGATACCAACGGCTCATTCTTGAAGAATTTGTGAACCAACTGGACGATGAAGAGTTGCAGAATGGATACTTCCAACAGGACAATGCAACGGCGCATACGGCTAACGCAACAATTAGTTATCCCCGGGAATTTTTCGACGATCGTTTGATATCGTATAATTTGTGGCCTCCAAGATCACCAGACCTTTCAACTTTGGATTATTTTCTTTTTGGTCATATTAAGAAGTCTGTTTTTAGGAATCCCATCAATGATATCAGAGAATTAAAACAAGCAATAACAGAAGTATGTCGCGAAATTTCTCTTCAATGTTTAACAAACGTTTTGGAGAACATGGAAAAACGAGTCCGACTTTGTCAGGAAAATAACAGAGGTCATTTTGATCAGTTTTTGTGAAAAGATAGCGCTAGAATAAGGTAGTTAAACGGGATATGCCAATTATTACTGATTACTGATTTATCAATTTTGGCAAATCTCAAAGATCAATAGGAAAACTACTAATTTAGGATCGGCATAAACACTTTTAGGATTAGTTCTGACAAATTGGAAATTTAATGTCCAATCTTGCAGAATCTTGGTTGTTCAGAATCTCGGATAATAATAATTAGATTTTGTGGGAATTTTTGGAAAGTTCAAAATTATCGGAACACAGACAGATTCATTTGTTACTGGAGAAAATGAAAATTCAAATTATTATTGATTACTTGGCTTATTGTAAGTGGTTGTTGTAATCTTTTATCTGAAATAAATTACATCATGTCTTTTTTTTAGTTTTATTTCAGTATTTAAATAACCGCGTTGAATGTTGAACTATCCACAAAAAACATCTTTAGTTGCGATTTTACTCATAGGTAATAAAGTTGTGGTAACGGTCAATATGGACACTTTTGAAAAGTTTTTTTTTGGTCATATTTTTTCGAAATGCCTTTTTGCAAATAACATTTCAAAAAATCCCTTACTGGGTATGCAACTAACAATACAATGATTACTGCAAAGCCGCCTATGATTAATATTGAAATGGATCACCCAGTAGAATATCTACTTGTATTTTAGTGTAGTTTCACTATTTAGATCTTTTTTGTTTAATTTTTTTTTTAAACCTTGGAAATTCTGAATAAAAACAAAACACTGATTTGGTCAAATCATGAAATTATCTGATTTTGCCTGATTTATTTTCAATCATATTTTCCCACCCTGCACAATTATAGAATATGTTTTGTAGAGAATCTATTTATTATACAACTACTATGAAGACATTATCAGCTTGGCTGGTCGTCCGTAATTTGTAGTAAACCAATTTCATATCCAGTTACTAATTAATTTCTGCGTGGTAGATTTGTGGAATGTTTTTCAAACAAATCAATACCGAAGAATAGAGTAATATTCGGTTTCTATGAATACTCTAATAGACCAACCAATACCAAATTTCAAAGCTCGATCAGACGTTTTTGTGCCATGTAAAATGGTGCATGCGCTCGTGCACAAAACCCAAAAAACGTCTCAATTTAAACCAGACGAGATATTGTTAGCAATGTAAACTACATCTAAAATTCTATTGTGTCTCATACTTGTATTTGACGTTCAAAGGTTTCTCGAGATAACAAGACAAACACAAGGCTTCCCCCAATCACGTTATCCGAACAAAATTATCGATTCCTTGCTACAATACATTTTTCCCTTTCAAAGAGATAATTCAAATTATCCCCCAAGCCAGGTAATTAATAAATGCACATCTGCTAACGACGTCATTCTCCAATTCTCACTTTGAGACGTCGACGATTGTAAATTAAACGTCATTAGAATCACAACACTTATCACTTTCCACATGCTAGATTAAGATGAATTATCGGAACGTTTGCTAGATTTATCATCTCATTAATTTTTATTCCTCGTGCTCGATTAAATGGCATGATTTGTAAGCTCGATTTTATTTGTTTAACGTCACACCAGTTATTGTGTTATTTATTTGTTGACGCTATCACTGTTTTCCAAACAATTTGTTTATAATGGTGTTCGAGAATTAATCTAATTTATCGGGAAACTTGGGGAGATATCTGATTTGCCGGAGGGTGCGGGTTACCTGATTCTAATATAATAGAAGATTGTCCCGGCGCATCCGCCATTTTAAACCGGTTTCTATTTTGCGAGTAATGAAAAATACGGTTACTGTCAACGTTTGTTGGCTGTTTATATTTCCATGCTTGCTCTTCTTGTTTAGAACAAGCTAAACGAGTAATAACGAAGTTATTTTCTTTGTATATGGCATATATTGCAGTTATAAAAATGGTGGATGCGCCGGGTAATTTTTAGTAATAAAAATAAAAGGCTTTATTATGAGGCTTTTGTATTTTTGCAACCTCTGAAAAAGCTTTTGTTTTCGATATTCCGGTCTTGTTATTTGCAATTCATCTTGATTTATTTGTGTTTATTCTAGAAAACCAGAACACAGTTGAATTAGACAGTCGGTGAAATATGTGTACAAAAATTTTATTTTATGTTTTAATTATAAATTATATATTTTATATTAGATTCTAACTATCGACGTTGAAAATGATGCCACTGGAGAATTCAAAAAATACGTTATAGCTGTTCAAAATGAAAATTTCAAAGTTTCAAAGGTGAAACATAAAACATGTAAACTTTAAAATTAACGACACTTGTAAAAACTTTGAAATTATAAATACAAAAAAAAAAAAAAAAAAATTATAAAATAATAGAAATTAAAAAAGTCTGGCTCTAAATGCAATTTGACGGTTTTTAAATTTTTGTAGAAAACGTCTTAATATTATTCTAAAAATAAAACTATAATGCTTATAATTGGCATGAATTAGAACTTAAAAACTTTCGTTTCGCCAGAATTTGAAAAAATTAAAATTTTGTAAAGTAAAAATTTAAAAATATGACCCATTGAACAAACAAAATGACAAATGTGACTTAAAATGTTGCTTAAATCATAATCATCAAAACACAAAAATTTAACTATTGTAATTATTGAGAAACGGTATTAAATAAAATATTCACTACTTGGAATTTGAAATCAAGAAATAAAAATTTTGGCAAACAAAAGATGGAAGCATTTTTTGGCTTGAAATTATACAAATATTTTATTTTAAGTCTTACACGTTTAGGAAAAACACTTCTTAATATTTAATTTAAAGTAAACCATTGTCAGTAGTTATAAATTGTATTTATTAAAATTTTCACTGGTTAAAACTGGGAATTTTAAAACGTCAGAGCCAAAAAATATAGCTATTCCAACTGAAAATAAGAATCAGAAAAATCAAAAAAAATTGTTTGTTACCTAAAAAGACCAAACTTTTATAAATCGAAAATTTATAAATAAAGAATATTCTCAGATTTTCAGATTAAAATAGAAGTTATAAATGGCATTAAAAATAATTAACTGATTAGAGCTAAAAATTCTAAAGCTTTCGAATTAGAGAATATAAATATTTGAACATATGATAATCGTCGCGACACTCGGGAAATCGCTCCTATTAATTGCATTCAGAAAATTTTATAATTTATTTGGCTTACCGGATAAAATAAAAAATAAATTTCCTTTTTCATTGGACCAAATTCCATATATTATAATTTATTGCTTAAAATAAAAAAAAATAAAAACTTTAAATCTCACAAAATCAATGTTTAAACCAATGACAGTATTCAGAACAGAGTAAAACATATTTCCATAATTTGCAAACAGAAATACTTAATACCTCCATTAGGAAAAACTTGAGAAAATGAACATTTTGTCAACTGAAAATATAGAAATGTGAGTGTTCAAACTAATAAGATGAGAACACTTAATTTGAAACCTGGTTGGAGAGTTTGTAGACCTTTATACTTAAAGAGAAGACGTTTTAATAATTAATTTAAAAATAAAACTATTCTCAAGAGTTATAAGTGTCATTAATTAAAACTTTTACTGCTCAAGACTAAAAAGTTCAAGCTTCTAAACCAGAAAATATGAACATTTGAACCAATGATAAAGGTCGTGACAAACGGAAAATTATTCTTATTAATTTCAGCGAGAATAATTTAACTTTTGATGGTTATAGTTCGTAAAAATAAAAATTTTGTTCACTGAAAAGTTAAAAGTTTGATTCTTTGAACTAATGAATTTAATCATTTGAGTATTTTATAAATTTATAGATTCAAACGGAAGACATCGTAATTTAAAAATTTTATTGCAAAGAAATTTTAAAAATTGTAAATCTACCGGAAAGGGCATAGGGAGATAAGAATGCTAAAATTGCCCCCAGAGCGTATCTTAACGATACTTTCAGGATATGTTCGTACTATAGAAGTACTTTGATTCTGAAGTTTTTAGATCTCAAAGTTAACTAGATTTTGAATAATAATAAAAATAGGCAAAAACAGAAATTTTTTTTTTCACTTCATAGACTAAACCGATTTAAATAAAAAATTTATGGTAATTTAATATCTATAGAGATACTCTTTTAATAAAAATTTCAACTATATAGCTTTACATTTTCTTAGAGAAAAAATTTTTTTTCTCAAGAAAAATTGATTTTTTATTATAAAACTTAAAAGTACAATTTTGAAAATATTTTTTTTGAATTCCCTTGCAAAGAGTACATAAAATATATTTTTTTCAAATTTTTTTGTAATGGTACGCCATATTGAAAAAAATTAAAAACTGTCATGTTTCCGAAAAAATGTTTTTTTCGATTTATACTCTCTTTCTCTGTATGTATATACATTTAAAAAATGAAATTCTGAGAACGCATTAACTGTTTATTGCTCACTTCTATAATCGTTAAACAATCGGCTTAGCACTTCAGCTGGTCGTGGAATTTTGGTCAAGTATCGTTCATGAGCCAAATAATAATTAATTGCTGCAATATGTGAAGAACAACTAACGATTCTGTTGCCATTTGCACATTCTCAGCAATATCTATTTATTCTGATATACTCTCTACTATTTGGATTTTGTAATCAAAACTAAAAATAAAAAGTCTATATTCTATTTTGTTAATATGACGAGATGAGACTTTAACTTTGACTATATTACTTTCGTCTTACATATTCAATTTTTATGTTGTTCGATTCATCCATCATTTCAGCTAGGTATGACATCGATTATTTATATTGATTTGAACCAGTGAAGAGGATTTTCAATTTTTTTGTCATTTCTGGAAAATCAGTTAATTCATTAACTGAAATTGTTTGAAAAGAAAGTTTTTTACAAAGCCGACCATTTTTCTTTACTTCATCAGCCAACGTGTTTTTACATGTTTTAATGAACTTCATTCTCTCTATAATTAAATCAGAAAAATTGGAAGTCACCCCCTCGTGGTGTTATTCTAGTAATAGCGGTGCGTTTTTCAATAAGATAATAGTCATCTAGCTAAGACGTCAGAATTATGATATAGCAATTTCTCTCTCAAATAATTTTATTTGAGATATTTATTTGATTTATTTTTGTCAAAAATAATTGAAAGACATATACACACGCACACACACACACACACACACACATATATATATATATATATATATATATATATATATTTGTGTGGGTGTGTGTGTATGTGTGTATTGTTGTCAAAGCAATATTTTTTTTTGCAACAATTGGAAAAAATATATTTTATGTATTTTTTGTTAAAAAATTTAAAAAAATTAAAATTGCACAATTCAACAATTTTTCTCAAAAAAAAATTTTTTTCTATGAAAATGCGAAACTATTTTATTTAATAATATTAACGTAACAATTAATTAAGAATGCGATGATGATGTTAAATAAATTGTAATCTAGATTACATTATTTTTCAAAAATTAATATTAATATTCACGTTGGGAATGTTCAAGCGTAACTACACTTAAATCATGATCTTTTTGTTATTAGTGCTCGGGGGTGGCTGGGAAGTTAAGAAAGCAATAAACAGTCAATGCGTTCTTAGAATTTCATTTTTTAGATGTATATATATCTATATATATATATATATATATATATATATATATATAGAGAGAGAGAGAGAGAGAGAGAAAGAGAGTATAAATCGAAAAAAACATTTTTTTGGAAACGTGACAGTTTTTAATTTTTTTTAATATGGCGTACCATTACAAAAAAAATGAAAAAAATATATTTTATGTACTTTTTGCTAGGGAATTCAAAAAAAATATTGTCAAAATTGTACTTTTAAGTTTTATAATAAAAAATCAATTTTTCTTGAAAAAAAAAAATTTTTCTCTATGAAAATGTAGAGCTATATAATTGAAATTTTTATCAAAAGAGTATCTCTATAGCTATTAAATTACCATAAAAATTTTATTTAAATCGGTTTAGTCTATGAAGAGAAAAAAAAATAATTCTGTTTTTGCCTTTTTTTATTATTATTCAAAATCTAGTTAACTTTGAGATCTAAAAACTTCAGAATCAAAGTACTTCTATAGTACGAACATATCCTGAAAGTATCGTTAAGATATGCTCTGGGGGCAATTTTAGCATTCTTATCTCCTATGCCCTTTTATTGCAAAGAAATTTTAAAATTGTAAATCTACCGGAAATTTAAAATTATGAATAGTCTAACAAATAATATAAAATATATTACTTTAATCAAATTTGAATGTTTTTAAACCCCAAAATTTAGTCAGAAGACACCATATAATCGGTTTAAAAATAAAACTTTTTTCGATAGTTATTAATCGCATTAATTAAAACAGCTCAAAACTGGAAATTTCAAAGCTTGTAAACCAGAGAATATGAACATTTGAACTAATGATAATAGTCGTGTGAAATCCTATTAAATGCAATCAGAGAAAATTAATCAATGTTAGAAACATTTAATACCAAAAATAGAAAATCGGTTTAATTAAATTAATTAAAATTTTCACCCGACTGTTAACTGAGGCTTCCGAAAATTCGAACTAACTAAATTTTGAACAAATAATAGCATTTAACTTGAAATGAAACGATAAGTAGACTTTCGAAAGTTGTTCCGCTATTGAGATTTTGACACTTGACATTTCAGCGTAACCAATAATATTTGTCCTCAAACCATGAAAGCCCCAAAACTACATACTTCCTTATAAACAAGACACATTCACCATAAATAACTTTTATTTACCCAAAACGACGGTGAATGAAATTTACTTTAGTGTTTTAGCTTAGCTGGAAGCAATAAAACAGTTGTTACAAAACTCTGTTTTATTATCCCAGCAATCAAAAATATGCTCGCTGTCAACGTTTATTATCTGTTTACATTAGCACACGAGTCCTGTGTTTGATATTTAACACAATTATGCTAATCCTACGCACATCTTCGCTATATTTTTCGCCGCCCCCACACCCCCACGATCGATCCATCAACGCTCTGGACAATAACCTGTGGTGATTAATCTAATAAGGACGCGTTGGCCGTCACCGCCAAGTGTGTAGAGACCGGAGGCGGCGACGTTGACAGGCAGTGTTTTGTTTGTGACATCACGTCTGACTATGACAACAAAAAAATCTCGGACTTTTCTAATGCACTCACGAGCTACAAACATAATATAGCATGTAGATAAGAATAACTGACTTGCAGTCTGAACAGTCGGATGCATTAATGCCATTGAATTTGTTGAAGTTTAGACAATAACTTCAGAGTATGTACAAAGTTCGGGCTGAAACCGAGCGACACGAGATCGCAACTATTTAATTAAGATGGCGCGATCTAACTTCACATTAGGAGTTGTTATTTTCGGAATGTTTTAGCGTTACGAAGAGAAAAAGTTTAATTTAGGGATTCCACTGGACTTGTGCTGGCGGTGAGTCGTCGCGTTGTTATTGTGGAAAAAACGTTTCTTTGTTGATTCGACGGTTGTAAATAATATAGTTTCAGCTGCTCATGTGAACAATGAAATCCAGGTTGCCAGTTCCTTAATAAGCTCCGTAGCGTTTCAAATTCGTGTAATTAAAATTTAAAGCAAGAGCACGATTTCGTATTTAAATTGGACCTAGCTAGGTGGTATGGTCTAAACCGTCTGTGACAAAGAAAATTAATTATTGGTGAGGTGAACAGTGTGGTGTAATTTGACATTAAACATTCAAATATTACCCCAGCAAGTAACTATGTCTACACCTAGCTCTCTAGATTCAGGCCTGTTATAAAGTGGGGGATCCCCGCAACGTCCTACTTTTACCATGCAGGCAGATGAGCCCGTTGTTATAAATTTGTTAGGAGCTCGGTCATTCTGGATTTTTATTTGAGTTATACACCTTTGTTGTATCTAATTGGCTGTCGTAAATCATCGGTGCTTTAGCAAATGAATATAAATATCTTTTATAGAATTACAGGGAGGCATGAAATAATCAATCTAAATCCACCTTGAAGATAAGCGCTTTTTAGCGCCAAGGGTTGCAGGATTAAAACGCCGCTGTTGGACAGGTTTTATTAAATACTCTATATTACAACAACGGAATTCATAAATCATTTCGTAATAACTTAATACCGGCAGAATAAATAAAGGTGTTCAAAGTTGAACGAAAATGAGGATTAAAGTGCGAATTTTTGTAATCGTTCCATCGGCTATATTACGCGATAAATCGTTTCGGGGATGTAGAAAACAAACTCCCTCGAGATCCGACGGTCGGAGCTATATGTTGACAAGTCAGTCAGCAAAAGTACAAAATAAAAAACTCGCTCTTTATTTATAAACATCCCCATCGAAACCCATTTTCCTCCCAAAAGCCATAAAATTCAAAGCATGTCGAAAATAAGACACACTTGTTAAACCCGATAAAAAACCTCCTCGGTCCAGCAACCTTTTAAATTACAAGGCAAAAAATGTCTCTAACGTACAGAAATAGCGGCCGGTAAACATGTGGTCGTACTCGGTCAGACTAAACGAATCGTGAACGAAAACCGAGCTGTCCGACCGTGCGATATTAAAGAGGGTCGCGTTTTTTAACTCGACAGTTGCATGGTCGTGATTGAACTCTAACCCTCGGCTAAAGGCCTCGCATCAGATAAGAAAATGGACGTGAAATTAAACCGTAAATGAGAAAGTCGGCTCTGAATGAGTCGAGCTGAAATGTCGAGTTTTTCGAAAGGAAGTGATTTTCAGATGAAGGTTAATTAGAGTTATCCCGGCGCATCCACTACTTTTAGCGCTTAAATAAGGGGAAATGGTAAAATCATTTTGACCAGTCTTGATCTGAAAATCCGAAGATTTTAAAACTTTCGATTTAAGTTGAAATAAAATGTTATCATAACATTAATCCGACGACTCAAGTTTTCAAATTTCCAGTCGACCAAATTCTTATTTTTTCTAATTTTAACAAAACAAGCTATTAAATATTTCCGTCTGAAATCACCTAACGAGTTGTTTTTGGTTTGCTCCGAATATTGTCGTAAATTTAAATATCCATTTTCACAGATTTAAAGTTTTTGAAATTCTCTATTCTAAGCAATAAAAAATTTATACAGAGTGATAAAAAAAATCCAAATCGAAACAGCGGTTCCAAATTTTCGAGCACGTCCTAGTGAAATTTATTTCAACAAAAACTTCAAATTCATAAGCCCCGACAGCTCAAACGCTATTGGGTAAGAAATTATACTGCGTGAATTTTGAATGATGAAATTATAGCTATTTGCATCGGTGGTATACATTTATAACATAAATAAAACTAACATTTTCCATTGTCAAGAGAGGGTTTATTGTCAACTTTATACCCAAGTGCGACGCCACTGACACGCGATTGTGACATAACGCTAACCTCAAAAACAGATTAAAAATTAATTCGACCATTTCAACTTTACTTTTGTTTTCTTGTTTTAATTATTGTTGTTATAAACTAGTGAAAATGGAGACTGTACGGGCTGATGAGAGCAACAAATGTAGATGCAGCAAGAAAACACGTGCGCTTTGATAAAACAAATTCCTCCAAAGCGCTCTCGATTTGTTTCCTTTTTGATCACTTTAAATAATACCATTTGTGACTATTAGCAACAGTTTTGTTGATTATAACGATATCTTCTATTTAAATCTAGAAACCTATAAAGTGATCTTTTATTAGTTCAAAGAATAAAATTTTCATTTGCACAAACTGTAACCATCGAAAATAAAAAAAATACTCAAATTATCAAAATTTTTCAAATTACTTATATAATTTTAAATCTATGACTGCAGTTAAAAAGAGTAATTTTTCGTGTTTTCACTATTAGCATTAGTTCAGATATTCATATTTTCTGGTTGAGAAGCTTCAAGTTTCTTAGTTTTGGCCTGTGAAAGTTTTAATTAATGGCTTTTATGTCTCTTGAATAGTTTTATTTTTAAACTAGTTATTATCTCATTTTCTCCTTAAATCTGAAGGTCTACAAACTCTCAAATCATGCTTCAAATCAAATGTCACCTTATAAGTCCGAAGACTCATATTGCCACATTTTCAGCTAATACAATTTTCATTTTCTCAAATGTCAACTAATGTGGGTTTGTATTTTTGACTCTACCATAAATATTGCCATTGGTTCAAATATTTATCTCGTCGGGTTTGAAATTTTTAGAATTCTTTGGGCAATAAAAATTTATAATCATACTATTTATAATTGTTGACTATAGTTTTACTCGTACACTAATTATTACGATGTTCTAATTTTTTATTATGTTGGTTCAGGGTCAGATTTTTAACTTTTCCATTAATAAAAGTTTTATTTTCTCAAATTTTGACTGCATGAAAGTTATAAATTTTGCTGTATGCAGTTTAAAAGACCAATGGGTGTGTAGCGTATCACGATTATTATCACTAGTCTAAATACTTGTTTTATCAAATTATAAATAATAAAATTAGATTATAAGTTATAAAGTTTGCAGTCTTAAACATTGAAAGTTTTAACTAACGCTATTTATAACTTTTGATATTTGCTTTATTCTTAAGCTGGTTATTATGAGAAATTATATTCTGACGATTTTGATTTACCAATTTTTTTTTTAATTATAACTAATGAAAGTCCATTTCTCATGGAGGTCTTAAGTATTTCCGCTTGCAAATAACTTTAACTTCACTAAACTAACTAATTTAACTAAGAAAAGTAATATATTTCTCTGAATGCAATTACTAGGAGCGTTTTTACGTAAATATGTCCCGAGAATTATCATTAGCTCAAATATTTATATTCCCTAACACATTTTTTTATTTCTAGTATTAGACAGTGAATGTTTTAATTAATGCTATTTATAACTATCGATACTTGCTTTATTTTTAAGTTCATTATGAAGACATCTTCTCTTTGAATTTAAAAATCTGAAGATTTAAGAAATTAATTTTTATATTTTGTTTTTGTTAGTTCAAATTTTTTTATTTTAAAATCTTTAATTTATAAAAATTTTGCCTGCAATTTTTACTAAAAATACTTATTTTTTGCTTTCAAACCTAAAAATCTCCAGTTTTAAGCAGTAAAAATTATAACTAATGCAATTTATAACTTATGAATATAGCTTAATTTTTAAACTAAATATGAAGAAATTTTTTTAAAATACAAAAGTTAACAAAGTTTAAAATTAGATATTTCCATAATTTTAGTACGAAGAATATTTTCAAATTTTTGCTTGCCAAAACTATAATTTGAAATTCTAAGTAGTGAACATTTTAGTTAATACAGTTTCTAACTATTTATAGTAGTTACGTCATTAAGTTGATCATTCTGATTTAAGCAACTTTTTAAGTCAAATTTATCATATTTTCAAATTTTTACTGTGACTGTTCCCATTAGTTCAAATAATCATATTCGTTTGGGTTAGAAGCTTTAAATTCCTTAGTTGTGAGCATTTAGAATTTTAACTAATGCCACTTATAAATCTTGACATTAACTTTATTTTAACTTTATACGTTGGATTCAAAAGCAGACATCCTGTATTTTTATATCAAAGACTCATTTTTACAAATTTTCAGTTGCTAAAATTTTTATTTAGCCAAAACTGTAACCAGTTAAAATTTGAAAGTTGTTTCAATTGTCATTAGTTCAAATGTTTACATGTTTTATGTTTCACCTTTGAAACTCTGGAATTCTTCTTAGTAGCTAAAATGTACTAAAACGCATTATCCTCAACGTCGGCAGTTTGAATCTTCAATTCTCCATTAATGCAATATGTAATTATTAATTTATGCTTTATTTTTAAATTAATTATAATTATGTCTTTTGCTTCAATCCAAAATTTAGAAACTTAAAAAAACGTGATTTGTGTTTTTCAGCTAATGCTTTAATAACAATTATCCCGGCGCATCCACCATTTTCGACATTAATATAAGTGAAAATAGGCGCCGGGCATATTGCGCTAAATATGCTCAGCTAACAATATCCAAACTGCAATAAGCTGCTAAGTTTGTTCATTAATTAGCAACCACGAAAACAACCGCCATATCTATTATGAACTTGAAGCACATTACTTATGCAGTTTGATCATGTATCTAAAGTTCCAAACATAGAGCCAATTAGTTTTAAAGTTATGCCGGCTCAACTCTAACTTCGAATCAAATAATTGGAAGCTGATTGTTCCTCCCACAATCAATCACAGTAAATCATTAATCCACTTAATTTGCTCTTCTTTTATCATCCATCAATATGACGAACTTTTTTTATAAGCACGTTCAAAGGAGACGTGGAGAAAATTTTAAATCGTCGAGCAGCCACAATGGCGGCATAAAATGGGTTAGTCGATCGAGTCTCGCCATTGAGGCACTGTTAAAGCTGTGTCCTGAGGGATTATCAGTTTCATGAACTTTAAATTGGATGTTTATGGTTTTTCAATCAATAGCTGAAATAAATATGGGATATAACTTCTGTCACGTCAGAAATCTATGGTTTCAAACTAATTTCCCAAAAGAATATAAAGTTCGGAGGTCTTGTGAAATATTTAAGTGCCGGTTTATCAGTAGTTTCGTAATCGAGGGCAAGGCTATATGCGGCTAGTATACATGAATATTGCATAATTTGTAAAATGAATGAGATAATGAAGCTAACGATGTTGCAGTTTTTAGGTAGTAATTAACATGCTGCATAAATGAATAAAAACAGAGGAAGTTGTTTAGTTTTACAAAATGACCGGCATTTTAGCTTGATATGTATACGGCGCATCCACCATTGTGTTTAATTTATGAGCAAATAAGTAGTACAATTTTCCATCAGAGTTTTTGATTTTAATTACTAAACAAGTGATAAATGAGTTTAATTGATCTTAGAACTGAAATAATTTGATCAAAGTTTGGGATAAAAAAAGGTCACAAATATCACAATTGTCAAAAACAGCACAAATATAGACAGCTCTCCGAAGCCTTGGAATTTCATTAAATTATCGTTAGAACCACATTAGAATTAACACAATTGTAAGAAAAGGTGTGCCAGGTAAAATTTACATTATTTCTCGCTACCTCACTTTGTATCGGGTGCTCATTTACTACTCTGGTAGCATTGCCTGTGAAAATCATTTGTTTTAGAAAACGTATGTCGCATTATCAACGGACATAACCTTGCTATTGGATGACAGAAAAGTTCAAGTAGTTACAATGACGTAAATCGCTTCTGGAAACAACAAACTTTTGTAAAACGCAACAAACAACGAAAATAAACACGATTATGGTCACAAGAAACAACACAAATATACACGAGTAAGGACAACGGATTAAGTTAACAGTTGACAGAAAGAATGACATTACTACATGCCCCCATGTAAATAAAAAAAATTCATATGTAATATTACCAAAATATTAAATAAACGCCCGATGCTACCTGGAACAATTTTTATTAAATTTCAAAGAAAGCTTGAAAATCAAACAAACTTTGCACTTGTTTAAAAAGCACTGAAAAAGCCCGAAAATTAATGTAATTATCGTAAAGGCTTTATTAAGAATAACAAAATTATGAAAAAAATTGATGAGTACGTCAGCCAAAATATTTTTTTAAGGTTTTTTTTTTCTTAACACTTTAGGAATTTAGTTTGAAAGAGAAGTTTGAAGCTTGTTACCGCTCGATACATGCTAATCGAAATCATAAAAAAAAAATAACTTTAGCAATCTTTGCACTTGATCATAGTAGCCATCGAATAAATATCACTACTGTCAAAAACAATAAAAACATAGCCTTTTAAAGCTCTAAAATATCGCCAAAATTTTGATTAAATTATAATGAAAATAACGAAATTATTATAAAATTTGTGAATGCACTAAACAAATTTTGTTTTTTTTTTCTTTTTTTTTTTTGCTTTTTGTCTAAAATTAAGAAATTTGAATTAAGAAGTTGGCAGAACATTGCATAATAAGAAAACTCACTACAGCTCGCGTTGTAGTAACTGGAATAATTTTTATAAATTTTCAAGAAAAAAGATTCAACTCGAGAAAATTTGTACTAGCTTGATCATAGTACTCTAGAAATAAATGTCACAACTGTCGACAAATTTATAACATTTTGAAGCTGTAAAATATCGTTAAATTTTTGTTAAAATTGTAATAAAAATTACAAATTATGAGAAAAATTGATGATTGCGCTAGGCAAAACTTTTATATTTTTTAATTTTTTAACTTTTTGTCTAAAACTAAGAATTTTAATTTAAAAAGTTGGCATTACATTCCATAACAACATAGTTCACTAGCACTTGCGCTATACCAACCGAAATAATTTTTAAAAAATTTCAAAAAAAAATTCCAACTTGAGACAATTTTGCGTAGCTTGATAATGGTAATCTGGGAATAAATGTTACAACTACAAAAACAATAATAGTAAAGCTTTCTAAAAACCTTATCCATCATAAGATTTTTTTTAAATTATAATAAAAATAACAAAATTATAATAAATTGGTGGTTGCGTTAAACAAATTTTTTGTTTTTTTTTTTAATTTTTAAAATTTTTCAACATTTTGTCTAAAATTATAAAAATTAAACTAAAAAGTTGGCAATACATTGTATAGCAACATACGCGTACCTCACTCCAGCTCGCGTTGTACCAAACACAATTATTCTTATAAATTTTCAAAAAAAAATCTTAAGAAAATTTGCACTAGTTTGATCATAAATTAAAATCAAAACTTTCAAAAAAAAACAAAAGTACAGCCTTTTAAAATTATAAAATATCGCTAGTTTTTTGTTAAAAATTGTAATAAAAATAAACAAATTATGATAAAAATTGGTGGGTGCGCCAGGCAAAATTTTTAAGTTTTTTTTTTTTAATTTTGTTTATTTTTAACTTTTTCTACAATTAGGAAATTTGGTTTAAAAGTTGATATTGCAATACGTAACTGTTCATTTGACCACTTGTCTTAACCGAAACATTTTTTATGAATTTTCAAACATTTATTCTTAGATTTCAGACTTGCAAAGTGAAACTACAAAAAAAATTATTTGAAAATTTAAATTCACATTTGAAACTAAGAAAAAATAGTTATTTTTGATTCTAGATTGCAAAATGATACTTTTGCATTCGAGAGTGAAAGTTTTTGCGAGCAGCTAATAGATTCTGAGCTTCTAAACTACAAAATATTAAATTTAAATATCTGCAGCTTCTGTAAATATTCTTCGTTGCATCAACAACTAAAAAAAACTTTAATATGTTAATGTTGACTCCCTTTAAGGTTTCAGCACTTCAAAGTTGGTAGCCCATATTTACAAACTCTCTGTTGTGAAGTTGGTAAAAGCAAGATGTTTTGTGTGTGATGCTCAAAGATTTGTCAGCATTTTGTAAATTACATTTGACTGAAGCGAAGCACCACGCAAAGTTGGTTTTCTTGGAAAAATCCAATTTTATTTTGTTTTTAAGGAAAATCGTTTTCTGCAATCCCGTAATCTCGGCGAAAGAACGCTGCGTTTTGCATATGTTGTTCCCACAGTTTTAACTTCCTTTGAATACATAAAAACCGGAGGAAACCGTTATTCGTGTTCTTTTGAAGGCAAATATGTGCCGTTTAATTATATTTTTTATCAAGCGTTTCGCTTTATTTCCACAACTTTGTACATATTTAACTTTTATCAGTAAATATTGACCAATAAACACGAGGTGACACAATTAAAATGTAATTTGTGGGGTTTGATTGGCCGACAATAAAATATACGTTTCCTTTGCCGTCATAAAACTACCCCTTCTGCTCTAAGCTTATCTTTATAGCAATCGCCACTATTACCCCATCGAATTGTCTACTTTCAGCCATTATTTGACAAGAATGGCCTTTATTCCGACCCTGCGTCATGGCAAGGGCGGATTTATCGCTTATAAACAGAAATGGGAAAAATCGAGTGGTTCTTTGTTCTTACAAAACTGGTCTATTAAAAGTGATAATACGGTCCTGGTTGAGTTTTTGGGGTGAATAATAACTTGGGGGTTTAGGGAGCTTGCGGTGGCGTTGTGTTGAATTTAATTCCCTCTGTTGCGGGGAAAGTAGCGTGACACGCAAGAGGGTGAAAAAAATACAAATTTTGCTTGGCGCATTATTCACTTATTTTTGATACAATCTTGACAATTTTTGATGACGGTTTAAAGCTTTAGAAGGCACTATTTTGTTTGTTTTTGATAAATGTGTCATTTATTCCAAGGTTACTATGATCAAACCAGCCCAAAATTGGTTCAAATTGAAATCGCTCCGGATGGTACGACGCGAGCGGTAGCGAGCTGTGTAGTTACTTATTGAAAATCCAACCCTACAAACAAACTTGCTTATTTAAAAAAAAAAATTAAATAAAATAAAAAATAGAAAAACAAACAAAATTTTGTCAAGGCTTCCACTGATTTTTAATATAATTTTCTTTAAGCTAATTCTAACAAAATGTTGGTGTTGTTTTTAGAAGACTACATTTTTTTAAAATTAAATTATTAAATTATTGTAACGGTAGTGAACTGTATAGCGATTTAATGGCAACTTTATAAATAAAATTTCTTATTTTTGCATGTTGGATAAATTAAAAAAAAACAAAAAACTAAAAAAAAAACTCTGGCGCATTCACCAATTTTCATCAAAATTTTATTATTATTAATATAATTTTAACGAAATTCTGGTACCGTTTTGGGACCATTTATTTGTTATTCGTTCCAAAGCTACTAATATCAAGCTACTTTAAAATTTTTAAAACATTTTTATTAATTTCTTTTTAAATGTTAAAATGTTAGTTCAGATCTAAAACAAATGCATAAATTTGGATCTTATGTTTCTGCATAAGTAACTTACATTTCTAGGCTTCCAACTTTGAAGCTTTCAAGCTTAAATTTTAAATAAATGTAAAAAAATATTCTTAATTTTTGCTCAGTGCAATTGACAATTTCTGATCTCAAATTTTAATTTTTACTTTTAGACAGATTTTTGCAGTTAGGTCCTATTTCTAGACTTTTAGCTTCTAACCTTAAAATTCAAGCTTGAATTTTGAGACTTCTAGATTTAGGCTTCATAAATCCAAATTTTGAATATACCGGGTGGAACATGAAAAACCTTTGTTGTTGTAATTTCCTTATTTTTGATCCGATTTTAATAAATGATACGTCAAACAAAATTATTTGAAAAACTGGATCATTTTTTTTGTAACTTTGATTTTGACAGATGCCATTCAGCTTTTTTTTTTAAATAGCATCATTAATCTTTTTACTATTCTATGGCTTTCGGTTTCATTGTTTTATAGTGAAGTTTATTTTTTAACTATTGGCAATAATTTCATATTTCAGTGAAAATTTTAAGCTCGATAATAACAAACAACTTTCCTAATTACCGTATCTATCTCTGGAATCCAAAAATCCCTCAAACTTTTTTTATCATCCCCGCAGCTCTACCAACATTTCCCCCATTTTTCCATCACATCCTTTTCATTACAAAACTAACGAGCGCCCAAATAAACCCCGTTTCCGGAATAATCAATCGCGGTCGGAAACAAAAGAACAACACGAAAAAAAAAAGGGAAGTGTGGGTAAAAATCTGCATATAGTACGTCACTGACGTCGCTTTCATCTCCTTTATACATATCGCGTTGACAAGGAGGATTTTTATTGAATTTTTAGTAGCGCATGGAAAATTGACGACAGGACTCCCGATACTTACGTTCTAATCCTGTACTCTTCGTCGGGGAGCGACAGGAGTGGATTCTGTATAATCCCTCCAGTGTTCAAGGATCATTTGTCGGGATTTTCGACTGAAATTTCTTTGTGAGAACATTCATCAAGTTTTTAGGTTTTTTTGTTAGTCTATCGCTAACTTTCGGAAATCGAGCTTTGGAAGAATGTAATCGAAGTGCTTGGGGTAAAGTTTCATAATCCGACAAGAATTCAATAAGTTAGATAGCTAGATGGAAGGAATGAATTCGAAGGAAATGTAGAGGTTGTAGATTTTAGGAGGAAGTTGGGGAATTTAGTTTTATCAGGTTTCCGTGTTAGTCGCGTTAAGCGAATTTTCAACAAAATTGTTTCTTTATTAAAGCTTATATTGACAGGATTTAGGATTTCATTTACAAAAGCCCACACTAAATTTATTTAAAATTTTGGAAGGCTTAGTCTTTTAGTCTAATTTTAACATTTATTTAAGTTTTATTCACATATTTTAAAAAATTTTAGACCATAATTTAAAACCTAATTTCAGCTCAAATCTGCAGCCTTAAAAGTTTAGACCTAAACCTGAAACCTAAAGTTTTTTTTAGTTTTAGAATTACATTTACTATTTTTGTAAGCCTGAAATTCAGAGTTTAATCTGAAAATTGATGTTTAAGCGCATTTTTTAAAAGATTTTTGTAGGTTCAGAATATTTATAAATTTTATTTTTTTAATATCTTCAGAATATAATATTTTTTATTAATTTTAAAATTTCCACAGTCAAAATAATTTGAGAAAAATAACACGAATATTTGCAGCAAATTATTGGCAAATATTCAATAAAATTACAGAATTATTAATTTTAAAAGTGTCTCCTTCATATTTTTCAGATTATCTATTTTTTAGATCTTTTGAAAAACTAGAAAAATCATAAAAATTGAGGCCAACATTTTTTTTCTCAAATTGTTTCTACTTAGTAAAATCCGAAAATTAACAAAAATCGCCCTCTTTTAGAAAAAAACTGAAAGAATAATTTTAGAAATTCAAAAAATTAAAGCCGCTCGGAATTTCGAAAATTATAAAAAGCTAGGTTATTTTTCTTTTTATGTGTAAGGCATATTTTTTTTCTTAATTTTTTTTCCAAAACTTAATAATTTTTAACTTTTACATTTTTGATTTTCCAACTTGAGTACAGATTTATTTTTCTTTTATTATACAACTGCCTAAAATTATTTTAGATCTTTTATTCCAATTACACAATTTAAAAATAAATCAGATACAAATTGGGACAAATTTCATAAAATCAAAAACAAATATGCGAAAATGTGTTAATCGTTCGAACAGAGAAAAATTTTGTTCTAAAAAGTCCTAATTAAATTAAATTACTTAATTCAATTAGGAATTAATTAAATTAAAAATTAGATTTTTGGAGTTTCCAAATTTTGAAAGTTTTTGTCATTTTTTTGAAAATTTGGCGAGCTACATCCTCGCTGTTTTTGGCAGTCCTAGCAAATACTTCAGGCCTAATTTTGACTGTACGTACATTTCAAAATCAAATTATATAGACTACTTTAATTTCCTAATTTGATTAAAGATTTATTTTTGTTTAATTATAAAAATGCTTAAAATTATTAAATTAATCATTTTTTACAATTTTACAATAAAAAAAAATTGGGAAACGAAAAATTTTCAACACGTGGTGAATCTCAACGTGAACCACAAACCTTCAAAAATTTTATACTGTAATTTTTTGAATAATGGAAAATTCTCTTATTTGCACCGTTCTACTTCAGATATTTAGATTTCGAAACATTTTAAAATCCTTAAAAATGTCAAATATAGAAAAAAACTGATTTATTTAAGAAATCTTTAGCGCACTTAAATTCTCGAAGTTAGATTTTTAGTTTTCAAACTTTTGAAAGTTTTTTGTGATGATATAAAATTTGTCGGCCAGTTACATTTTCGTTGTTTTTCGCAGTCGGACAAATACTCCAGGCCTACTACGATCTAATTTTAACTATACATCTAAAAAATCAAATCATGTTTTCCGAGGCCAGCGGTAGCGAACCGAATTTTTATCCACAATTCTACAAATAAAATTAATAAAAAAATATTAACAACTTTTACCAGATGCAATAATTTAAGGTTTTAATGTTACAATATTCCCGGGATCTTAATGACATTTTGACACTAAATCTACACGGTCTAGATGAAATTTCGTTTGAAGATTTGTTCGAGGCGAGCGGCAGCGAGCCGAGTTCTTATAAGCAGTATTGCCATCTGATAAAAAAAAAACGAACTATAGAAGCGAGCGACAAGAAGGCGAGGTCTAGTTCACCGTATAAAAAATAACAATAGGGCGAAAGTCACACTTTCTTTGTTCTTCTCACTCATGACAAATCCATAGCCTACTGGGATCCAACCAATACAAATCTTTTATTTCACCATCAGTGCTACCAACCTATCCCCAAAAAAGCACCCCCTGCGCCCCCGTCAATAAACTTTCCAGCAATTTTACGGTTGTAATATTTGGCGGCACTTTGGACTCTTCCTTTATATTTTATGCGCCTCTTTATAAACGTCCACGTAAGTATAAATGTAGTGGATTTTATAGTGCACCTGCTACCAACGCGAGAAATTTGATATAGAGGGTCGGAACGGGAGCACGTTGACAATTTTTTCTCATGTTTCTCGTAAACAAACACTTAGTAGAAACCGGTTGTATTGAACGTTTGCACAAAAAAGGACGCAGTTGTTAAATTGGCGCCTGCACTGTAAAAAAAACGAGCCCATATAAAAATATGGAAATTGAAACGTTTCGTGATTTTATTGGTTCAGCTTTTTTGACAGTTTTTTTAAACGTCAACTTACGGAAATTGAAAATTTCACTTCTACGTTTCGTCAAAACCGGCCCCACCTTCACTGCTTTGTCACCATATCGATTTCACTTGTTATAACTTTGAGCATGACGTCAAAGCTTCTGAAACATCTTATCTTCCTGTTTTTTTTTTTCTGTTTGTCATTAGCTTTGAAGCCAGTCGGCATTTTCTTTACTTTATCGAGAACCACCCACCTGCCACCTTATTTTTCAAGTTCGCTGAACAGTGTATAATTCTAACTAGGCTGAGCAATTCAAGAAATGGAAAAACCCTGCGCTCTTTTTCAGCGAAATGCCACCGTCGGTCTGAGATTATTAATGGTTACTGAGATTTTTTCCCGTGAAAGGTATGCTGAAATTGATTAATTTTTCTTGCGTTGCTGAACAACAACCCCAATAAATCTTGGCTATTTTTTTCTAAATTTTACCTCATTTCTCTTAATATTAATAATCAGAAATTGCTAAGCCAACAGCAACAGATAATAGAAATTTACGAGGATACAAAGCAACCTCTCGTTTGAATATTTAACAATCAATCTACAGCTTCACTCTGCTATTTCCGTGTGTTTATTGTGCATTACGGTGAAGATTACTTCGTGTGTTCAAGTTATGGTCAGGTAACGCCCCGAGATTAAGCGGGGATTAACTGAAAAAGCTCTACATTACTGGCCGATGCAGGTTGCGTTTTTACCCGCTCAAGTGACAACTTTGCTGCGAAAATTTATGGGAGTTGGGTAATCCACCGATTTATTTTACATTTACGGTTTAATACTGTGTGTAATTTGGTGTAAGCTTGTATGCTTTAGTTGTGGGCTTGATTGTTTTTGTGTATTAAGGACAAGAATTTGGATTTAGCGGGTGAGAAATTGCGATTTTTATTTGTCGGACGCATCCGTTGAAACCATTTTGAAATAACTAACGCCAAAGGAACTACTCTGACGTTGAAACTTTCTAACTTAATCTTCTTATAGTCACATATGGTTGTTATCCTTGGAAACCGGACAAAAATACAGTGGGACTTGTTTACTCTGATAATTTAATACGTCTAATTCTATTATGGTTTTTGTGCCATTACCAGATTACCACGACAAAAAGTTCAAAGCCGATTTCGTTAAAAATGCAGTTCAATTTGATTAATATTCACGGACGGAGTTTTTAATTTTGCAGCCATATGATAAATCTAATACTGTGAGCTGTGAAAGCTAAATTTGCATATTTTTTTTTTGGAAAGCTTGGCTGTGTTTTAGTCAGGTTCATGGATTTTCATTTGTAACATTAATTTATAGCTAAAAAGTTCAAAGATTAACGGGTAAAAGAAGAGGGTTACCAAAATGACGATTCGGGAAGTTGAACATTCGAACTGGTGAAACTAATGTCCGACTATTCTAAAAATTTAGATCAAAAACATTTGAGAAGTGCAACATTCTAGTAAACGTAGGATTTAGGATACTGATTAATTTTTTTAAAACGAAGATTTGAGAATATGATTTTTTAAACTAATGATAACAGATTATTATATAACTTGAAGATTTATAAACTTTTATTTTAAGCAGAAACCATTAAAATTGTTGCTTAAAAATTAAAAGCTTTTCTCTGAGAATTTTTATGATTAAACGCTTAAGAATGTGAAAATTGAAAACTTTGACCAGATAAAATTTAGGAAAATAAAACGTAAAAACTGAAAATTTGAACTCCTGGGGTAAACTAAATTAGGAATTTTAGTGACTTAAGACTTAAATTTCTAAATTACTATAATTAGTTATAAATGCCTAAAATAAAAATTTTCACTATATAAAACTAACTGAGAATTTTCATGACTGAAAACGCAGCAAAAATTCGAACTAAATACAATAAATAAAAAAAATCTCTCACTAGTTATAACAGGACAAATGAAGAATCTAATACTAATCGAGGAAAGACATTTTCCATAAGTTATAAGCAGGCAAATTAAAAACTTTCACCAGATAAAATTTTAGAAAATAAAAATGTAAGAACTAAAATTTTGAGCTTTTGGGCTTAACTGAATCAAAAATGTTAGTGTCTTAACATTCAAATTTCTAAATTACTCGCATTAGATATAACTGCTTAAAATATAAATTTTTACCGCTTAAAACTAGCACAGAATTTTTATAACTGAAAGCTCAAAAATCTAAAAATTTTAACTGCTGACAAAACTGATTAAGAAAAATGTCCCATGAGTTATAAGGGGACACATTTAAAACTTTTACCAGGCAAAATAAAAAAAAATAAAATGTAAAAATTGAATTTTTTAACTCTGGTGTAACTGAATTAGAAATTTGAGTGTATTGAAATTTACTCTTCAAAATTATTCCTATTAGTTATAAGTGGTAAAAATCCAACTTTCAATGCTTAAAATAGAATTTTTTTATGACTGCAATCTTTAAAATGTGAAAATTTGAAATGACGGCAATACCAATCAAGAAAAAAATTACCGTGAGTAATAATCACAAAAATTTATAATTTTTAGAAGATAAAATTTAGAAAAATAAAAATAAAAATTAAAATTTTAAACTCTTCAACTTGACCGCATTAGAAATTTCAGTGTCTTGGAATTTAAACTTTTAAATTATTCCTGTTGGTTATAAATCTTCAAAATCTAAACTTGTTTTGTTTGAAACAGAAAAAAATTATGACTGAAATCTTAAGAATGTGAAAATTTGAGCTAATGATAATACTGACCAAGAATTTTTTTATCAGTTTTAAGCAGAAAAATTTAAAAGTTTTTCCGACAAAAATTAGAAAAGTAATTATGCAAAATCTCACAATATTTACATAGTACTGGGTGATCCATTTCAGTATTAATCATAGGCGACTTTAGGGCATGTTTATCCGTACTTCGGACACCTTGACCTTGAGTAGTCTTAATTACAGTAATCACTGTATTGTTAGTTGCATACCCAGCAAGGGATTTTTTGAAATGTTATTTGCAAAAAAGGCATTTCGAAAAAATATGACCAAAAAAAAACTTTTCAAAAGTGTCCATATTGATCCTTACCACAACTTTATTACCTATGAGTAAAATCGCAACTAAAGATGTTTTTTGTGGATAGTTCAACATTCAACGCGGTTATTTAAATACTGAAATAAAACTAAAAAAAAGACATGATGTAATTTATTTCAGATAAAAGATTACAACAACCACTTACAATAAGCCAAGTAATCAATAATAATTTGAATTTTCATTTTCTCCAGTAACAAATGAATCTGTCTGTGTTCCGATAATTTTGAACTTTCCAAAAATTCCCACAAAATCTAATTATTATTATCCGAGATTCTGAACAACCAATACTCATCTTTCTGCAAGATTGGACATTAAATTTCCAATTTGTCAGAACTAATCCTAAGAGTGTTTATGCCGATCCTAAATTAGTAGTTTTCCTATTGATCTTTGAGATTTGCCAAAATTGATAAATCAGTAATCAGTAATAATTGGCATATCCCGTTTAACTACCTTATTCTAGCGCTATCTTTTCACAAAAACTGATCAAAATGACCCCTGTTATTTTCCTGACAAAGTCGGACTCGTTTTTTCATGTTCTCCAAAACGTTTGTTAAACATTGAGGAGAAATTTCTCGACATACTTCTGTTATTGCTTCTTTTAATTCTCTGATATCATTGATGGGATTCCTAAAAACAGAGTTCTTAATATGACCAAAAAGAAAATAATCCAAAGGTGAAAGGTCTGGTGATCTTGGAGGCCACAAATTATACGATATCAAACGATCGTCGAAGAATTCCCGGGGATAACTAATTGTTGCGTTAGCCGTATGCGCCGAATGAAGTTGATAGTTGTTCTTGCATTATGATTCTAACATTTTCGACGACCTCTGGAGTGCGAACGGAAATGTTCCGACCTGGCCTTTTCTTAACGACTGATCCGGTTTCTCTAAAATTAGGCACCATATTTTGAACGCACTGATAAACTTTTTGATAATCAACGTCCATTCGATGTGGATACTTCACTCGATATTCGTCCACGCACAGTTGGAATGGACACCCATTCACCATTTTCTTGCTTCATCCCATTTCTGAAGTAGCATTCTAACAAGAACGCTTTTTCTTGAACGGAAAACGCCATTGGATTGCTTTTTTCTCAAAATATATCAATGCACCAAGGAAAAATGCTATTTAAGAGAGCTTTCCGACTCCCGGGATTCACAACAATTTGACATATGACAATATTGACAGTTCGTCTCAGTTCGCCGTTCGACTCGGGCCGGCCAATGGCGTCGAATGTGGTAACATTTCGGCAAAAAAAAATCGCTTTAACCTGTTTTTATGTGCGTTATATTCTGTTCGCAAACTTGTTCTGACACTACAAAACAGTAAAAAATTGATAAATCCCAATTTTATAATGTTTTATTTTAACGGAACGTAAATAATTGTAAATACCCCCTCAACCCCACTTTCTGCGACGCTAATGAGTTATGCTGTGAAAAATAGTAAAAATGTTCTAAAACCTACGTGCAAACTTGCAAATTCGACTATGATTAATATTGAAATAGATCACTCTGTAATTCTAAATAATAATAAAATCTAAAAAATCGCATGAATTCATAAAATTTTAGAATGTTTTAAATCTTTGAATTCTTCTTAATATCCAAAATAACTTCAATTTTTATTTAAAAATTTAAAGAAAAAATAGAAAATCTAAGAAATGTAGACAGTGTTGAAACTCTAATTGCTCCAAAATTATAAAAAAAATAATTTGGTCATACCTAATTTGGAATTTTAGTGTCTTGGGATTTAAATCTCTAGATTACCCTCATTAGTTATAGAAAAATGATAAAATTTTCACTGCTTAGAACTGAGTTTTTAATGATTGCAAGTTCACGAACGTAAAACTTGGGACCGACGAGAATAGTGATCAAAAACAAACTTTTCCCATGAGTTATAACCAGACGATTTGAAAACTTTCAGCAGACAAACTTTTAAAAAATTAAAAATGAGTTTTTAATTAACATTACTCCCGCTAGTTAAAACGTTTATTGGTTAAAATGTGACGTACAGAAATAAAACATTATGACTAAAAAAGAATCTACTGCCACTACATATGCCATTGTCAAAAATCAATACGATACATTACCTCATCTCGCACTCCCACCCACTCCTAGCTAATCAGCCATGGAAATTACCTGTAAACAACCCTTGATTCCCATCGAAACGTGACGCTAATGAATTACAAATGTAATGATCAAGCTAGTCCGCCGTAAATAAGGCAATGCAAACTCGCGAAGAACCTTCAAGTGGAATCGGTAACAGAATCCTTCACAGGTAAATTGCAATGTTCTACAATACAATATTAATGAAAATTCTTTGCACGGCACGAAAAAATAAACTTCCCATTTGCTTTTAAAAGTTTAAAACTCGGACTGCGCCATCCACACGTGCTCCACTTTCTAAATGCACATTCAGCAGACAGCCACAAAATAACTTTCTGAAATGCTTATTCTTAGCTTTGGAGAATATTGGCGCACAGGTGTCTTAAGGGATTTGGTGTTGGTGAGCTTGCTTTAAATTTAATTTTATAACTACAAGTATCAATTTTCAAAATTAAATTAACAGGGCGATTAAATCTATGATTGGCTCGTTTTTATTACCATTTCAATAACCGCTTGACCTGCAATCGTAAAATTTTATGCGCAAAATTGTTTTGTTTATTGCGTCTGAATAATAAATTTTAATAAAATGTCCGTGCTACGGATATTATTCGACGTTTATGTATCAATATGTTAAATTTATTCGTTATTTTCAAATGTTCGAATAAATGCAGTGAGGATTTTACTTTTTGTTGCTGTTTTAGTTGTTTTGAGAAATTGGCAATATCTAAAATAAAATCATTCAAAAACGATATTAAAAAATAATTTTTGGTTTTTTTCTAAACTCGTGATTTAAAACAACTTTATTGCTCTAAATTTGTCTAAACAAATTTAAATATATAAAATTTATTACGTATAATTGCTAATTATTGTTCAAATTTCTAAAAAACAATCCTAAAATCTTCCAATTTTAATATTTTACAATGATTTAAATTTTTTATACAATTATACCCTAAAAATACAACTATATAATACATATAATTCTGACAATTTTCAAAATTCAGAAATTGTAAAAAAAAAAATCTCTCTTAAAAAAAATTGAATTTTTAAAAATAAAATTAAAAAAATTAAATTCCAAAAAATCTCACCTTTTGTTAAATAATTGTAAACAAATAGCTTGAAACAATTTTTAAAAAATTGAAACAATTTAAATGTCTAAATATTCTATACTGGAATTATTAAAAGTTCTAATTTTTGTGAATTATTCAAAATTCTAGAAATTCAACTTAAAAGATTTCAAAAATTATAAACTTGCACAATTTGTGAATTTTTCACAATTACTCTAAATATTTACAAAGAAAAATATATTTTTTACGAATTCTCAAATTTTAAAATTTTAAAATAACGAGTCTTGTACTCTTCAAAAATTTTAAGAAATTTACACCGCTTGATTTTTTTTGGTTCTAATTTTTTTACAAAATTCTACAAACTGTCAAATTGCTAGTTTTTCTGAAAAATTAACTGGTTTAAAAATTTTGATCTTTTTTCTTCAAAAATCACACTTTCTACAACCAATATTTTTTTAAAATTCTAAAATTTCTCAATATATTTTTATAAAAATTTCAAACTTTTAAGTAACAAAAAGTTAGTTTACAATATTTTAAAATCTTTGGAATTCTAGATATAAAAAAATTCTAGTTTTAGTCTTCAATTTTTTCTATTTTTTTTTTAATTTTTAAATTTTAGGATTACCATATTATTTTTATTATTTTTTTAATTCTAGAAACGTTAAAATTTGTTTTTTTTTCTAATATTTCATGTCTTCAAAAATTTTAATCGTACTGCTTCAAAAAAAAATACGACCTAAATTTTAAGAATTTAAGAATTTAAAAGATATGAATATATTTAAACAATTTACAGAATCAAAAAAATACAAGATTTACTATTTTAGAAGCTTTGAATTCTATAAAACTTTTAACTAATTCTGATGTCTAAAATTTTCAAATTCTAAAAATTTGACTATTTTATTTTATTTTATTTTATTCTCTCAAATATTAAAAATTCTACATTAAAAAAAATAAAAAATAAATAAAATCTTAGAAATTCTACTTTATATTATTTATCTAGATTCTTAAAATTTTACAATATTCTTGAAAAGATAAAATGCCAAGTTATTCCTCAAAATATTAACTGTTTTGTAAATTTGGAATTTTTTGCACCAATTATTGTAAAAAATCATAAATTTTCTGCGAAAACAACAAACGTATTTTTGAAAACTTATAGAATCAAAAAAGCACAAAATTTACAATGTACTTAAAATTTCATAAAATTAAAATTTTGAAGACAGTTGAAATTCCAGATAAAAATGTAATTTTGGCGTTTCTAGAACGCTAATTAATGATAAATGATAATATCCTAAAATTTTGACATTTTAGGAATTTTAGGGATTTTAAAATAAAGTAAAATTTAGAAAATTCCAGAAGTTTAAATTATCTTAAGTTTTAAAAAAATTAAAAAAACAAATTGCAAAAAATTATAAATTTATAATTTAGAAAGCTTTAAATTCCATAAAACTTTATAAATCCAAACTTCTGGAATATTTAGGATTCTAAAAAATTTCCATTAGGTACTCTAGAATGCTTCAATTTTAAATATTCTCTAATCTGTAAATCTATTTAAAAAAATGAGTAGATTTCAAAAAATTTAAAATTTTATAATTGCACGGCGCTAGTTCAAAATATCTATCAAAGTACAAAAAATTTCAGAAAATTTTACAAACCTAGATTTTTTTAAGTTTCAAAAAATTAAAATTTTAAAATTTTATCTTTTAGAAATAAAAATAAAACACATAAGCAGATACTTACCGAGACCAACCAAAATTTTCAAGAAAGTGCATATTCAAAAAGGATCATGAAATCCAAAATTTACAAAATCTTTAAATTTTTAAGTTTATTAAATTTAAATTTATTAAAATCGGGTTAAGATTCTTGGATTTTTTCATCTTCCATACATTTAAAGCAGATTCTATTTTTCTCGAAATTATCAAAAAATATTGAAAATCTAAAATTTTCTCAAAATTAATAAAAAACGTAATTTTTACCGACTCCAACCTTTCATTACGTCACAATTACAATAAATTCCCACATTTTTACCATCTCTCGCTAGAATCGCCCCATAAATCTCACTTCTTGTTAGTCCATCGTTATAACTTCTCCTTCGGTAGTTTTCTCCATAAAAGCGAGCTTTCAATTTTCTAAAAATTGTCGTCTACTATATCAGTCTTCTCTATTGTTCTTTTGTTAAAAATGTTAACAAAACCGATTCGAACCTGCATCATTATACGCCATTAGAGAGAAGATGCAATGTATCGTAAATCTCGTAGATAAAATATGGCGCAAAACAATACACAAAGTGATTAATTTCAACAAAACAGGTACTGTCACATTCAAACAAACGAACAAATAATTTCTGCGAGACGTAAATGTGAATACATTAGTTTTGGGGAGCGCATTGTACGAGACTGTGACGTCGTTGGGGGAAAAACCGGTTATTAAAAGTGACAGGATTTGATATCAATGGACTAATTATCTAAATCGATGTTTAAACAGAGGCACAAAAAGTGTGACCCGTCGTCGATTACGCAAAAAGGCCTGTGAGTGCGTTTTCACCGCTCGCGATGCGCTTAATAGAATTCCCTCAACTTTTCTAGGTAAACTCGAAAGTATGTCGTGACTCTAACTTTCTTGCAGCGCCATCTAGCAACTTTCTAAAAACTTGGGACTTTAGTTACTTACTTACTAAAAGTAGACACTACTCTACTTTTTTTGTTGCGAAACAGACGAAAATAAATTGAACAGGAAACTAATGGAATTAATAAACGTTCTTATGGTTCTTTTGCAAGCCAATGGAATACGAAATTAAGACAAAGACAAAACATTCCAATTAACGGAATCACTCACCGTTAATCGTTCGGGGGCGGGGTCTTTAGGGGGTGATGGATGCCGTCTACTTGTTGGGTATCGACCTGTAAAAAAGGGATGTTTATAAAATGGGGAAGTTAAAATATTTATAAGTGGGGTTGTGTTTTTAGCACGTTTCTTTGTTTGCAAAACTAGAGGTAACATTTAGGGGGAAAAATCATCAGGGAGCGTTGAAATTTATTTATGTGGTGGTAGCACTGCAATCAGTAAGTTTAGGTTTGAGCAGAAAGCTGTCACACACAATCTGTCACGTACTTGCTTACTCCTGAACCTCTAAACAATTTCTGATAATCATATATAATTTTATCACTACAATATTAAAATATTATGAATCTTCAAAAGCTAGAACTAATCTATGTAACGCCTAAAATATTTTTAAATTTCTAAAAATGTCTATCATTACTCGTATCTTTAGAATTATTTAGATTTCTATAAATTTTCTTAGAATCAGAATTTCTGTGTAAACTATAAAGCCCTAGAATTTGTAACATCAATAAATTTTTCAAGTTCATAAAATTGTCAAATTTTATTTACCTGACATCCTACAATTTGAAAAACAATTTCCATCACTAGAAGATACACTAAAACTTTTAAAATTGTCTGAAATTTTTTTTTTTTCATGTACTTATATATTTTCCAAATTAGAGAACTAAAATTTTGTGAAACTTGAACTCTAATTTTCTGAGGAAGCTATTGAATTCTATAAAATTTTATTTACAATGCTGAAAATTCTTTAAAATTCTTTGTTTTTATCCAAATTCTATATTCTTTCTAGTTACCACGAATTAAAAAAAAAAAACAAATATTTGTAGATCTAAAACTACCAATAAATAAAATTCTTCATTTATTTCAAAATTCTTCTATTATAAGATTAAAATCTCTGTAAAATTTCACAAACCTATAGAATTTCACTAAAGGATCTAAACACTCGAATGTTTCAAATTTGAATTTTTAGAACTTTTAATTAGAACTGATAACATTAGAATTTGTATCATGTATATTGTCTCAAATTTATAAATTTATAAAATTTTATTTACCAGAAATTCTAGAATTTCAAAAACAAATGCAGTCACTAGAAAATTTATAATTTTTGTAACTTTAGCACTACAAGAAATAATTACTAAAATTAAAATTTCCTGAAAGTGTAAAAATTAAAAAAAAATATTAAATTATAGCTTTAGAATTCCATAAATATTTCAGAAATTCTCTAATAAGTATCAGATTTTTGTAGAAACTTATTGAACTCTAGTTTCTCATAGTAACTGTAATTTCTATAAATTTTTTAAATCTTCAATTTTTTTTTTTGTTTTTATCTATTGTTCATAATCTCTTTCGGTTCTACAAATGAAAAAAAAGTAGACCTCTTAATTTCTCTAGATTTAAAAAAAAATGTGTATAAAATGTTCTTTTCTGTAGGATTAGAATTTTTGTAAGAATCCATAAGCCTCAAGAATTTATAGAATCTCCAAAATGTCCAAATATTATCTTAATATTAAATCAAGCAACTGCAGTCACTGAAATTCTTCAAAATTCTTAAAATTTTGAGAATTTCTGAAATGCATTAACATCTGATCTCAAAATTCCTTACATTTTTAGAATCTCTTCGGTTTCGGTTAATACTTAAACCTGTGGCTCTAAAATTTCTTAATTTTTATAAATTCATTTAATATTATTTAGACATTTTTATATAAATTTATCAAACTTAAGAATTTATACAATTCTACGACCGATTTTATTTAGTACAATTTGTGGCGTTGCAAGCCAATTACTAAAATTCTCAGAATTCTTGAAAATATTACAACCTGTACAGTTTTTTGAAAAGTTCTAAATTTAGATATCTTAAAATTCCACTTTTTATTAACTCTTTAAAAAATCAGCTAGAATGACCATCACCTCCCAAATGTCTATTTTTTTTGTTTTTTGTTTAAAATACTTTCTATAAGAATCACTAAAAATTCACCCATTTTCATAATTTGTAGCAAAAATCAAATTTAGTCAAATTATTAATTTTTGGACTAGAATTCTTAGAATTCGCTAAACCACCGAAATCTTCAAGATTTTCTAAATTATTGTAAACGATAAAACCCTTAGGATCATTTTTCAACTCCATTTTTACAGCGTTTCAATTTCCTGTTTTCTGAATTTTTCCTTGGCTATTTCATTCAAAAAATTCGAAAATTATGAAGCTGAAAAAGATTCTAAAAAATTTGCACTTTTCAGAGATCCTAAATTTTGTTGTGGTAGTAAATGTTTGTCAAAAAGTAAGAACTTTAAAATTTCAGCGATTCTATAAGAACGTCAAAATTGTGTAAATTTTTACAATGATTCTGAAATTTTAATTCTAAAAGTATAATTAATGCTAAATTTTTAATTTGAAGAAGCTTAAAGTCAAGCTCCGTAAAATTGTAAGAATTTCTGGATTCTAAAAAATTTTGAGAATTCCACAAATTTAAGAGCTTTATTAAAAAATGTTAAATATTCTTTAAAATTCAAAATTTAAAAATTATAAAGCTTCAGAGGCTCTAAATGTTTGGAGAATTCTTATAAAAAATAAAAATTTAAGCATTTAGTTGATGCTAGATTGTTGAAAAAAAGATCTAAAATACAAAAAATATTAAGCTCTAAGAAATTCTAGGAATTTTTATTCTTCTTTCCACAATCGTGGAAATTCTGGTAAAGTAGAGTTTAAAATTTGAAGGAATTTGTTGAAATTCTATAGAATTTACAGAATACGTAGACTCTTAAAATAAGAGATTTTTTTTAAATAAATATTTTTAAAATTTAGAAATTATATAGATCAAAGAAATTTGGTAAATTTTATGAATACCTGATACAAATTCTAGAGCTTTATAAATTTCCTTAGTGACTAAAGAAAGAAAATATTTAAAAATATTAAAGCATCTAAAGTGAGACATTTTAAGAATAAAAAAAAAATTGTAATGTTTTTTGAAATTCTTAAAATTCTAAGATATTAGAAACTCCAGAATTCTATTTCCTCAATTTAGCAATTTTAAGAATTATGTTTTGAATTTTTAAAGTTTTCATTATTTTACGACCAACTTTTGCAACTTTAAACATCGAACTTTGAAGCAATATATCTGAACGGAATTCTTTCTTTAAAAAGAAAATCAGAGAAATAGCACAAATTCCAATACAAAAAAGGCGAACGCGCCGTGATAATTAACTTATCAACTTTGAAACAAAAATCTTCTAATTTATGTTAACTGAATTATTTCTTGCAAAATCTATAATTACAGTTGAAGTTTGGAACCCCTCTCCGAACCGAACCGAAGGGCCCAAAAACTCTTCCACCTCCAACAATAGAATTCCTTTTTTCCTCCAACAACCCGCCAAGTAAATCGTTATATCCTCAACAAGTTGAATTTTCCGGTGTTATTGTCGGACTTATTCAACCGCCTCGAGCAAGGTCCACAATGAGACCTTCGCATATCGTAAATTGAAGCCTTCACGGAATCGAGATTTTATTCCGTACATCGTCGAACTGACGCCGGCCTTGTTCAAATTAGCCCACTGTAACAACGTCTTTGCTGGTAAAAAACAGCAACAAAGCAGTCAATATTCACAACCAGACGAGACTCTAATTAAAAATTTAATTTATCTTTTAGTAATAAGAAGTCTCATTATTTCCACAAAACGGAAGGACTTTGACTGTAAGCAAATCCTGGGAAATAATGAGTAGGCCAACTTGGTCTTCGAACAATAGCTTTGTAGTTCAACTGCGACAATGGAGGCTTAGAACTACAAACAGATGGGAAAAATGCCGAGGTGGTGGCAGAACTGCTCTTAAAAAAAACACACAAAATTTTACATTAAAATCTGTTTACATGTTTCTTCGAACAGCGAACTTCAATTACGGCTGGAAACAACAAACTTTTCGCGGATTGGAAAAGGAGCAAAATATATGAAGTAAAAAGCTATAGATTATTTTAGCTTCGGTTAACGTAAAAACTTGAAAAAAAAGCGTAAAAATCGCCGAAAAGTTTTATCAAAGTGCTGGTGCAGCAGAAAACTTTGCTTTTCTCGTTTAATGTTTCAGATTTACAACTTTCCTAAGATAACTGTGTTTTATGTCTATAATAAAATGGTGTCGGGTGGTCAATATATTACCGTAATGAGGCTTTGTGATTTGGGCTGTTCTTCATTTTGGCTAGTGTGATTTATGCTCGCTTTGTCGTTCATTACAAAGGATGAAGGGAAATAACTAAAAGTTAATAAATGAACGAAATTGCCACAAGTTCACAAAATTCTAGATGCGTATTAGGACTCCAGAATTGTGTCCACAGAACGGCGAAAATTAAAATAAAATAATCAAAATTAGTTATTTAATCAAACACCATACAAATATTACCGAGCAATCCAAGAGGGTCATGAAAGTAAAAACAAATGTCGTATTATTAATTATTATTAATCTTGCTAATTATTTGACACTTTTTTAGTCTGACATACATTTTTATTTTCATGACCTTCTTGATAGAAAGACTTGGATCGCTGGGTAGAAAGTACAGGCATTTGTTAAATTAATAATTTTACAAAATTTAAAAAATCCTAGAGCTAGATTTAGAGTTCTGCAAATTCTCACACAAAAATCAAAACATCAACATATTTTTACAAAGTTTCCGAGAATTTTAGAATTTCTCCAAGTGCGATCAATAGCATTTTTAGCATTTATTAATTCGCAAGTAAATAAAGATCTAGAATCTAGAATATCTAATTTTTAAGCTTCTTGAATTTGAAAAAAAAATCTAATAATAGAAATATTGAAAAAGCTTCTATAGAATTCTCTAAAATTTCTTGAGCTCTATAATTTCTCCACATTATTAAAAATAGTTATCATAAAATGTTGCTTTAGAAATTCTTAATTTAAAATAAATGCCAGTATTACAAATTTTTTAGATTCTATCAAAGTTTCTTAAATCGATGACTCAAGTTTTAGTTAATATAACTCCTAGAAATTCAGAGCTTGACTTTGAACTTTTAAAAATTTCTATATTCTATGCAATAAATGAGCTAGCATAATTTGTAACTCTATAATTTCAAGGCATACTTTTCGAATCATTGTAGAAATTGCTAGCACCTCCACACTACCATAACTTTTCAAATTTCTTATTTTTCACTAGAATTGCCAGTCTTTAAATCAATTGCTATTATCAGAATGTTTAGGATCTCTGAGAAGTCTAAATTCTTAGAAACATCTCAAATTTTATAGTTTTAGAATTCTTGAACTTGTAACAATATCACATTATTTGTAGCTCTAGATTTTTTTAGTTTTATGGATTATTAAACTAACTACACAAAAAAAAATAATCTAGAGAATTTTAAGAAATAGAGAGCAGCCAAATATTTTAAAGTAAAAGGTGTGAAAAAAATTCAACCACTGTCATGTTTACAATTCTAAGAATTCTAAAAATTTCGATGTTTTTACAGATTCTAAAAGTTTTGGAAAATTCAGAAATGTTCTAAGCGTATTAAAAAATTCTCGGTATTTTAGAGGCGTTTGGTGTTATAGCTTTTTTGTAAAATTAAAGATGAAGATTGCAAAAATTTTCAAACATTCAAAAAACTTTAGTAATTGCATTTAATTTCCACAAATTAGATTTATTTTAATTGTAATGAAAAAAAAAAAGTTAAATTTGGGAATTCTGTTTCCCTGGATTTCCATCCAATGTACAAAATTTAAGAATCTAGAATTACTAGGCAACCCAGCCAAGACATTCTAAAATTAGGAGTCTCTGAATGTCTAGAGATCGTAGTTTTCTAAATTTTACGAATTACAAATTGCCTAAACATTAGAATGATTGCAATGTTTTTTCAAATTTTAACAAGTCTAAAAGGTAAAAATTAAAATTTTTAGGAGTTTCCTATAAGTATATCAAAAATTTTAGAACTTTCTTAAAATTCTTAAAGTTGAAGTTGAAGCACTACAAATTCTACTAATTTCAACGAGTTTGCAAATTCTAGAAATTCTAATAAAAAAGAGCTGTAATTTTAGGGAACTCTATATTTGTATAAATAGACCTTTATGGCTTTTACAGAAATTTCTATATTGATAGAAAACGTATTTGATTGTGGTTTTAAATAAATTTCTAAAAAAATCTTTTACAAGATACGCTTTGAAATGTTTCTTTAAATTTTTATCTAAAGTTTCTGAAATTGTTTTCTGAAATTTGTAATATTTTAAATTTGAATAATTAATAGTATATTTATATATATATATATATATACCTGATTAATTAAATTTTAAAATAAATAAACATCAACAAATATATTTATTAAAATAATAAACATCGCCATAAACTAAAAAACTAATTATTAGGCAGAATCAACAATGCAAATGCAAAATTATTCGAAATCAAAACACTAACAAACATTTCATTGGTAATGTAATTCTCATTTTAGAATAAATTACCTCGCCACCGCTGACCCAAAAAATCTAACGTTAAATCAATAAATATTATGTATTTATAAAACGTCAATATTTGCATTAAACTGTCAATTATTCAAGTATAACTAATAAAATGCAAACTCTGTCAATTTACTCCCATGTGGTCAATAATTACAGGCTAGAATCAATAACGAAAAACACGAAAAAAAGTGTATTCCTAATAAGCCAGATCTTATGTTCCACCGCCACAAAAATCCCTTTTTTATTATTCAATAAAACACTTTTACGATTCCTGCGAGATTACTCAATTACGGAACCACCAAACACATACGCTAATCTCGATATTTATCACCAGCCCCCAACCACACCACCCCCATCAATAATAGAAAAATTTGAATAATAACTCACGTAAATTTAGGTAATCCAAATTTAGAACAAACACCAGCACCGCACAAAATTCCGTGATTTTTGTCCAGTTGTATCAACCACGAAAAATTTATGAAAACTCTCGCACACGTAAAATACCCGGGGGTGGCAAAAGTCGCGTTTTCCGCCGCCTCACGACCGTCCGAAGCTCGGTGCAAGACTCGGGCGTTAGCGTGGCTCGTCCGAGTGGGGAGTGAAATGGTGGGGCGGCGTAAAAGTGGGGGCAGATCGATTCGAGAACAAACGTTATAGACTCGAGCTTTCTTTAAATGCTGTTGCCCTAGGCAGCGTTGTGCATATATAAGTTGGTGGCACACAAACATCGGTGGCGGCTAAAAATCTTCTTTGCAAATTTTCAGACTAATTGGGGGTGGGGATGTTCTCGTGAGAGTCGTATAGAAAATTTAAGGGCCGTAAAAACGGATCCAATCTTGTAGTTGCTAGTCGGGGACGGCGTGAGCATGACACACTTCATATTTCACATTTCCATTTTCATCATTAATATTTGACTATAAAAGATATTGTGCGGTGAGAGCGGATAGGGAGTATTCCCGGGTCAATTTTCAAGACGATGTTGTCAACGAGGGAAATTGGCCGGAAGACGGTTGCGGGAATTTTGGGGATTTTGTTTTCGGATTTTTTGAGGTGTGTATGTCAGGAAAAAAGAGGATGACGTGTCATTGTCCGACATCTTAATCTTTTACTTTGAGAAATCTAGAGCGCATGAAATTCAAACATTTGTTCGTGTTTACCGCTTCGTGATACCCGCACAAAAATACAGGATTACGAAAAGTGTACAAAATTCTTAGTTTTCAAATTAAAAATTATTATTATATTAATTATTATATATTATTATCATTATCATTATCATTATTATTATTATTATTATTATTATTATTATTATTGTTGCATATTTATTTTATCATTTTTTTCAAATCGAATACCTGAAATCTGTGCCATAAAACTTGAAAAATGCAGCACCACACAAATAAAAATTTGAGTTAAACTAAAAGTGGTTTCAATGTGATCATTTATTTTCAAAAAATATTTATACAAATAAATAAATTTTAAATTTAAGAATTAATTTTTTTGATGTTTGGTATCAAAAAATATTCTGTTTTATTCTAACCATGTATGGATTTATTTTATGCAAAGAAAATCATAAAACAAATAGCTAAAAAAGTTTATTTTCATTTATTATGTTGGCAAACATGTTTTATTTTATATTATATGTTTATACCTTGTTTTAGTACTTTTTTAGTTAGGCCATCGATTATTCTAAAACAAGATTTTTTTTAAATACAAAAAATAAATAAAAATAAAATGGTGGATGCGCTGGGTCGTTTTTTACCCAAGGGAAAGCCCTTTCTTAAATTTTTAAAATTTTCGATACTCAAAAATCTTTCGACATGACTACATCAAGCATGTAACTATGTTTACCAAGTTATACCAACCTCACAGCCCAATTATCACAAACTTTCTTCTCCAGACACGAAATAAATATTTAAAATCGACGTAGTACCAACGATTTTTATTATTTTAACTGTCTCTGAGCAACTGGTGCTAGTAACCAGAAGCCTGATACTCTTTTACAAGAATTAGAGAATAATGAGACATTATAATTTAAAAAAAATCCTGCTTTGTTATTTTAGACAATAACTGTATACTACTGATCAAATCATACGAAAGTAAAAAAAAAGTAGTAAAAAAGTCTATAAATATAAATATATAACATAATATAATAAAGAAGATATTTTAAAGGTTAAAAGGTGTAATGGCCAAAATTTTTCTGACGGTTAGAAAAAGTCGTAATGGACGATGTATTTGGTCTATTTTGGTAAAATTAAAGCAATTACTTTGAGATCTGAAATGTTTACAAATATTGCAAAGCACCGAGTAATTCTAAGCACCGAGTGATCCAAAAGTCTTTGTTTCAAGTGGGTCGTGAAAGTAAGAACGTATGTCGTCTTATTAATAGATCTTACTAATATTTAAACACTTTAACCTTTTTAGTCTGACACTTTTATTTATGGTACTATAAAACGACATACTTGTTTACTTTCATGGCCTACTTGATAGAAAGATTTTTAGATCTTTAGACATTTGGTTCTTACAAGAATTTTGTTTTACACTTGTACCTACCAAAATAAAAACACGTCTTGCAATTCTATTATGTTTGGAGCAATGTTGGTACAACTTTTGGAAACAATTTTGATTATCTACATTAAAACTAAGTAAGGATATTTCAGTGTCTTTATCGATTATTACATTATTTTTTATTGCCATTGTTAGTAATTTCATTTGTTTTTTTCCCTATTTCAGAATTAAATGTACGATCGTGAATAGAATTAATTTATAATCAAAGCAAATTGTTTTGTTCTGTACGAATAATTAAACATATTTTTGAACACTAAAGTCGCCTTCATTAGCACGAAACTGTTTTAATGTCAATTTTCTCTCTTTTCCCATTGTATGTTTAAGTTGAATAGCGCACTTTACTTCACTACTTTCTACAATAAGATCATCAAAGCTACCGTAGTTATCGTCGTCGTTCGACCATATCGTCAACGGAATCCAATAAATTTAAAGCAAAATTCGCCATAACCACATTTTCATACCCTTTTCCAACATGGATAGTGCCCATTTTTTTAAAAAGTCAGAAAAAACATTTCTACGATGATTTACAATTATGTTGAATTTATTCTTATGTGTATGTTATGTAGGGAAAGGGCGGGTATAATGGCCAGTGGGGCCATTTGAGTCTGTGAGTCTATATAGTGCTGCGATGGCGCAGCAACTGCATAAAAGTGTCACCTGAAACTTTGTTAGTCATCCATGGTCGCTCAAAGAAGCTAGAAGATCGCATTTTTTAGGGTTTTGAAACTCGGAACTAAAGTACTCCCTCGTCGGGCACAATGTCCACAATGTTTTAAACAACATTTTGTACATAATTTTTCAAACTTTGTGATCTTTAAATCTTTAACCTTCATAAAAAGATAATCATCGTTTGAAGCGTCTAACAAAAATTCAATGATTTCATTCTGCTCAAATATCTTCAATTTTTTAGGCTTGTAGCCTTTACTTAGTTTCTTCAACAATGCGATGAATTTATTGTATCTGAAAATTCACATAACCTTTAAATAAATCTACGCAGCACTCCTTACGATCTCGATTTAGATTAATTTGTTTTAATCTGCTTTTTGAGGTTAGAAACAGAAAACCGTAATGTTTTATGTTATGTATATATCTGATAATAAGTTTTCTCTTAACCATAGAAAATTAACGTTTTATTTACTTTATAATTGTGTCGTCAATCAATGATAATAATGCAACAGCTATAATAATTTCTACATTCTAAATTCACGCATTATAATTTCTTACTCAATAGTGTTTAAAACCACGAACTGTATGCACCTATACAGGATAGTAGGCAAAAATGGTCCAAATGTCCACCACTAAGAATACCTCTGTAATGTAAAAGTCTATTAAACTTTAAACAATTTTTATTATATCAGCAAAAAATACATGCTGTCAGTAAAAAGTTATGGCTATGGACTTATTTGATATATGATACAGTGTGTTGTCGTTTTACGACGCTAATATGTCCCTAAAACTTGCAGAAATAATTACATTTTCAATATAAAACTGCTTTTTTTATCAAAAGAGTAGAAAATGTTTTGATAGGCAGGTAATAACTAGTATCATGCGTTCAAATAAAACGATGATCAAAGTTGCATGAGCCAAACTTTTGTTGTGGAAATATGTCGTAACGTTATTAGGGATGACATTAGTGACAGTGGCAGTCATTTGAGTTTCGTGTCCCGTCTTGCCTCCGTCTCTGTTAAAATTATGTTTAATTTATTTTTTCAGTCTGAAAATAAAATAAGATTAGGAAAACAGATAGATCTCTAAGTGACATTTCATTATAAGCCCTACGACAAACGTTACAAAAATTATTTTTTTATAGGGTCATAACTTCTATTGACAGCATATTTTTATTTAATGTCTTCGCAAATGTTGCTCAGTATTTAGTGGACCTAGCTCAGTATAATTTTGCTCGTTAACTTTTGAAGCTTTTGTTCAAGGAAATTTTACTAAAACGTGCTCGAAAATTTGCAATGCCTATTCGAATTTGAATTCTTTTATCATTCTGCATTTACTCCAGTTCTAATTGTCCAGTTTACTTTTGAATGTGTCACCTATAGTCAAAAAATTTTCAGTGACAAATGTTTGTCAAATGTAAAAAAAAACGTTATTTTATTATCGATTAGACCGATACAAATGAATTCATCTCTAAAATTGTCCTGTACAAGATTTTTTGACCGCGATGGTACATTTCATTACGCCGCCTGCAGCCACTGCCACCACCGCCACATCAGCACTTCAAATCACGCCACATCCAAAATTATGACAGCTCAGTTTCACGGCCGTCTCGGTTGATTTTTGACATTCGAATTATTAAAATTTAAATAAATTTTGCAGGGTTGAAAAACGATTTGTCGCCGCCAAAATTGCGGCGGCAGGTTTAGATTAACGATCCAAGGGAAATTTTAGCGCCAAACTTTTGTCGTGCAAATTTTAAATAAGATGTCATTTTTTATTAGTTGCTATTGAACACCTCTTGCGCATTAATAATTACGTATAAGAATAGACTCGTCCGGTTTCAAATCAAGAACTAAATTTCGTGCAGTTTGAGAGGTGTCCACGTTTAAAACACTTGGAACATTTCTAAGAACATTTTAAACCCCAAAGTTTGCGTGAAAACACTAAAAAACACGTTTTTTATCGCGAATTTAGAACACCAGCATTTTCAATCACGGCACTTGCAAAATTATGACAGCTTGAGCCCACGGCCGCCTCGTGCGTTTTTTGACGTTCCAATTATTTCAATTTAAATTAATTTTACCGAGTTGGAGAAAGATTTTTCGCTGTCAACATTGCGGTGGTGGGTTTAGATCGGCGAAATAGAGGAAATTGTAGCGCCAATTTTTTTTCTCGCAATTTTGCAATAAAATAACTTTTTGTTGTTGGTTGTAACCGAACACCCCTCGCGCGTGAAAATGAACTGGTCCGCTTTGAAAAAAAAAACGGGAAAATCACCTAAATTTCGACCAATTTGACTGGTACCCACGCTTAAAACGCTCGAAACACTTTCATGAACACTTAAAACAGCTAAGTTCGAGTGAAGACACTAAAAAATCACGTTTTAATTGCAAATTTAGAACACCAGAACTCTGAATCACGCCACTTGCAAAATTATGACAGCTTGAGCCACGGCCGCCTCGGACGATTTTTGACATTCAAATTAATTAAATTTAAATAAATTTTACCAATTTGGAGGACAATTTGTCACCGCCAACATTGCGGTGGTGGGTTTAAATTGACGAACTACAGGAAATTGTAGCACCAAACTTTTTTCATCAACATTTTAAATAAAACGGCTCTTTTTGTTGCTTGCTACCGAACACCCCTCGCACATGCAAATGGACTCGTCCAGTTTGAAATCAAAAAATTGAGAAAATTACCTAAATTTTGCCCAACATGACTGGCATCCACCCCCAAAACAATAAGAACACTTCCATGAACAGTAAAGTTCGCGCAAAAACACCAAAAATTACGTTTTTATTATTGAAAATTAAGAACACCGGGAGTTCGAGCGACGCCACCTGCAAAATTACTGAGAGCTGGATTCCACTGCCGCCTCGGCAAAACTTTTATGCATTTTTGACATTCGGGACATTTGTGTATATTTTTGCTTTGAAAATGAAAAATTGTGAAAAGTATCTAAATTTTGCTACTTTTGTCAGGTGCCGACGCTAAAGACAGTCAAGACACTTTTGGAACTATTCGAACACTGAAATTTTGATGGAACATAAAAAATTGTGTTTTTTTGCAAATTTGAAACACCGGCACTTAAAATCGCGGCACTTACGAAGTTACTGACAGCTCCACAGCCTCCTTGGCCATGTTCCAGAGCGGGATTTTTGAAATTTCACTTGAAAGGATTTAGATCTAAATCAGATACTGGAAGTGCAAGCTAGGAAGTAAGTTCTTAAAGAATTTTGGAAGCTAACAAATAAATTAAGGAAATTTTAGTCTATACAACTAATATATTTTTTTTAATTTTTGAGTCATTTTTAAACAAATAAAAATGACTATAAATAAAGCTGGAGATTCCAGATATTGTCGTGGCTCCAAAAACTCTAAAAATTCTAATAATGTATTATAATATTATAATAACTTTCAGAAATTCGAGCAATTAACAATCTAGAACTTCATAAATTTTCTAACCTGTAAACTAAATTTACTAACATTCTTAAAAAATTAAAACTTCTAGAGACAGCAACTATTTTAATAACTGACACATCTATGACTTGTAAAAATGTCTTTAAGCAGTACAACTTAATACTTGAATTTTGCCTTAATTTGTGTGTAGTTCCAAAAATTAGAGACAAATGCTCGGGTTTTCTTTTTATTTTCTATGGTATGTGACACATATCCCTCCGCAACAGCATCACTTTTCCAATCGCCGTCCTAATGTCGACGGCATTATTCGTCAAAATTGTGGCAGACGTCCTACGAAAGGACTCCACCGTGAGTGAACTGGTCAACATTGGGTAGCCAAGTAGCTTGCAATTTTTCTCGGAATTGGCCCAGATCTGTTGATTTCTACGGGATTTTTGATGCGTTTGTCTTTTTTGTAATTTTGAATTTTAACATGTTTTGGTCACAAATTCCTATAATGTGTAACTTGTTTAATATAATCAACTCCTGGTTTGGTGTCCTTAACATAAACAATTATACTCGGACCTTGGCAATTTTTCAAATTTTTGGTGTATACAATTTTCGAATTTTCGCTACGCTCATGCGCTAAACTTTTATTGGTGCCATAAGCCCTTTCATTATAAATTAATATTAAGCATATTATACTGCTTGCTGAAAGCGTTGATGTCGAACTTTGATTTTCCTGTTTAGAATAAGCAACCCTTCAAAACTATTTTTTTATTTTAGAGCGAATTTTGTAAGTATGTATAAAATGCAAAAAATTCAAATTTAAAAAAATCTTCTTAAACTGTACCAGTAACAGAAGATATTACAACAAATTACAAGCATTTTTAGAAATTTGGACTAACAGGAGCTGTTAGTTGTTAGTACTGTCAAGTGTCAAATTCAAATATTTAAAAAAATAGAAAAAACCGGGCTCTAAGAACTTTACAAATTTCTCAATTAGCAAATTGAATCCAATTATTAAATGGTATGATATGAGTTTATAATGGAAGGGATTATAACACTAATAAAATTTAGCGCATGAGCGTAGCGAAGATTGTTTAATTTATTATTTTTTAAGTTTTAAGAAGTACGTAGTATTTATTAAATCTGAGGTAAATCCATATTCTAATAAGATATTGTCAAATCTTAAATTAACAACTTTATATTTTTAAAGTTTTCAGATCTTGTATTGGATGGAAATCTTGTTGGATTAAATCTTATCATAATTTGGGGTGTCAAAAATTCCGTTTTCTCATACAAGTCATCATCTGTAGTCAAAACTTTTTTTCAGATTCTAGATTTGCACGACTGAATGTCAAACATGGGGATTTTATGCTCTGAAAGTGTAAGATTGTCAAATCAAAGAGCAGTCAAATTCAAGTTTGTCTTAAAACGTGCGTAAATTAGAACATTGAAGTGAAAAAATGAAAAATCCTCGTGACATTCCTGCGGATTCAGAAATTTGAGTCTTGAGATCCCCACCGAAATAATTTAAGCCCGTCCCTGTTAATGCAACATCACCGAAACTTTATGAAACATAAAAGAAACCTCGTTTCTTAAATTCCCCTGTTTTAATATTCAACAAGGTAAACAAGACTATCAAATTTTCTTCACCATGTTTTATTCCGAATGTAGAACAACTGTCGAAACTTTTTATTCCTTTTTCCCGTTGTTTTTATCCTTTGTTTATTTAATTTTACGCTTTAATTTGGCGCAGTAACGTTAAAAATGGGAAGAATAAGAGTCGCTCGTTATCCTTATCTCTCGAAACTTTTATGCTCCACCACATTTACAAATCATTTTTGATAACAATTATCTTCTATTTCTACTTTGCCAACGGCGGTTTTAATGCCACCTTAAATTCATTTAGGTCATTTTTGCTTGCTCCGTCAAACTCTATATCAGATTTTTATCTCTGCAATACACATCGCCGCTATTTATACGTCAGAAATATAAAAGTATGTTGCAGTAAGTCAGAGATAAGCCGCGCGAAAGCCCCAGGAAAGAATATAGCGTTTCGGGCTATTTCAAAGGGGCCCTTCACCCCTAAACCCGCCTCTTATATGAATATGTAAAACAGTGTTTGTGGGAGCGCCGCGGATTAAGCGGTTTTGCGGCCTAAATTATTGGAGTAATTGTCTTTTTGTGCGAACCAGAAAGTTGGCTTGTTTGACACTTTGAGGTTAAACATCGACTGTCTTTATTGACACGGAGCTACCAACATGGAAAAAAATCAAAGCTTCTTCCAAACGTTTCGTTTTTTACTAAACCGGCCATAAAGTTGTCCAAATTTAATTTTATGATCCTCTCAAATACTCTCGCTAAAATCTCAAGTTCTTACCGAAACTTGGCTAATTTCGACAAAAAGTTTCGCAACAAAGGTGGTGGAGACCCATCAAATTTAATTATTTAATTAGGATCCAAGCCTCAAAACAGAGAAGAAATAGTACAAAATCTCCGATGTGCGAATAATTATAATTTTCTTAGTTAAACTTCAAATCTAATTGGCGGATTGTCCTCGAGATTATTTCGTTTTAAGTAAATGAAAAAGGGCGGTAACCTCTCTATTTGATTAAATTGATCAGATAATTAGAGGATGTTAGAAATAGATATTTTGGTCGCGCACTTGAAACCGTGTGGTGTTAAATCTTGCAGGTGCAAGTACATGGAAAATTCGGGTTCGTATAAATCTTGAAGTTGGAAGGACTGTTACATTATGCAACAACTATGACGATACAGAGATGGCCAAAAGGACGAACAAAAGTCAGCCCGCATTCGAATAATACCGATTTACATTGGGAATGTGATTCTTATTATTCATTTCAAATAAGAATACTAACGGAATTGCGGGAAATATTGGTGGATTGGAAGATGGGGAACTTTATTGGCGGCGATAGATAAAAAATGAATAGTGGAGGGCGTGTATTTTTTTGCTTGTTTGTTTATTGATTACAAGTTGAATCCTGGACTAGTCTCTCGGTTCAAATTAGATTTTTATAGTCAAAGAAAACAACAATTTATTATCTCCTTGTCTCTATAGATAACTAAAGATCCAGATAACTCAGATTTTAACCCCCAGAACAGAATACAGAATAAACTGATCGAAAAAAGTTAAGGATATTACTAATTTTCTAATTAAATATGACATCATTAATGATGTGAACAATCATCGCAACGATTTAGAACTTCTGGTTTGGTTTTTGGATGATAATGCGCCTCCAGATCGTGCTCACTGTGTGATAGAAAGACTGGAAATGTTGGAAATTGAGCACTTGCCGCATCCAGCGCGTTCACCGGCTCTCGAAAGTAGAGTATAAAATGTTACTTCTGGGCCAGGGCATTTGGCGTCTTAAAAATCACGACAAAATCCTACAAATTTAGCTGTTTTCTCAAAAGTCAACAACCAAAAAAGGCAAAAAACCTCTCAAAAAGCATTAATTTTTATCCACCCCAAAAGTACCCAAATATCTGTAGTCCACCAAAAATTGGGCACACGAAAAAACAACGTAAAATTCTACAAATTTAGTGTTTTCCCAAAAGTAAACAACCAAAAAAGTTCTAAAAAACTTAGAAAATGTCTCGTTTTTAAACACCCCAAAATGGCTTTCTATTTCTGGACCAGGTCATTTGGCGTCTTAAAAATCACGGCAGAATCCTACAAATTCAGCTGTTTGCCCAAAAGCAAACAACCGAAAAGGCCCGAAAACCTCTCAAAAATCATTAATTTTTATCCACCCCAAAAGTTACCCAAACATGTGAAGACCACCAAAAATTGGGCACAAAATAATGCAAAATTATATCAAGAGTATTATGAGCCTCAAAAATACTCAAAAATCTATAGCAGACCATATCAGAAATTGGGCACATGAGAAAACTGTTGAAAATCAACCAAAAACCATCATAATTCCTTTAAGAGCACCCCAAAAAAATCTTACCAACTAACATAAAGTCGTAAGTCCCGGTTTAATAAAATATTAAAAAATACTCAAGTAGAAATGTATAATTTAACCAAAGATTAAGGGCAATAAAAATGAGATTATTTCCATTACAATTTACAGATTCTCAAACTACCTCAAAATCAGCGAAATGCACATAAAATGAAACAGGGCACATAACTAAAAGAGAGAATGATTTTAACATTCATGGCTAGCCTCTACAATTGTTTTTATTGGTTCATCTTGCAGTGTTTTTTCCTCAAAATTTTCTAGATACCTCATGCTAACTTTACGATCATCAGAGAGATGAAGACCAATTAAAATTTTCTTTAAACCCTTTTTTTCATTTCCTTGAAGTTCAAATGCTTCATAGTATTTTTTCCGTAGACACTGTTCTAGGGCCTTCTTTGCAGAATCTTGTTCATGCCGCTTTAGTTCAATTATAATTACTGCACATTTTGAAATAATAATTAAATCAAGCTTGGGTGACCATCCCTTTTTGACAAGAAATTCTGAACAGCAATTCAACTTCTCACACCTAGAAATTAACATCCAAAGGTCACGGTGAAAGTGAAAATGAGCTTTTGGTAATTCTCGGTCGGTATACAAATTTTCCACAGATTTTTTAAACGCAACATATTTCATAGGTTCATGCTCCTCTCCACTTCCTAAAGACTTTAACGCATTCACAAATGACTCTCGTTGTTCTACAGTAAACAGGTTAGTTTTAAATTTTACCATAGCCTCCTGAAGTTTGTCTGTAAATACTTGTTTCAATTCTAGATTCGGAATTTGTAATGTCCAATTCCCATCATTCTTGTCAACAACGTTAAAGTACCCACATTCTGTGAGAAACTGAAGGGCTAAGTCTACCTGCTCTAGTTCGATACAATTCAAAATTGATTCACATAATGATTTCAGATTATGAATATCGTTCAACTCTATAGTTTTTGTTTTGATGGAAATATTCTGATTGTCTCTAACGGCAGGAAACACCTTCTCCTGCATTTTTTCGAATTCAAATAGTTGGCGGATATATTTGGTTCCAACCGATTCAATCCAATAACTTTTTCGTACGAGATTCGGTAAATAATTGGCAATAGACACAGGATTAGAAATAGCTGTATCTTTATCTCCCACTACAGTGTAATTGTTGTACCACATAGCAATTTCATCAAGAGCTTTTTGTCGTTGACTTTCTGTGACACAGCTGTCAACTAAAGCGTTTACTTCTTCCCTAGTAAATCCAAAGTATTTATCATAACCATAATCGCTGTCCAAGAATGTTCTAAGTCTCACATTGTTAGCTCCTACTGAAATCGTACCGCCTAATGCAGTGACAGAAAAAATTATTACTCGTTGAACAAATTGTGCTGACATCTCATCTTTGCATAAAAGACGCATTAGTTTTCGTATTAAATCCAAGATCTTTTGGTCTGAGTTTTCACTAAATAACAATCCCATGAAAGGTGCGTCGAACTCGTCAATCAATATAATAATTTTCTTATGGGTTTGTTTTGTTTGATAGTGTACTGACAAAACCTTAATCAAATATCTGAAAGCCCCCAATATGTATTGTTCTGCTTCGTTACGATCTTTTGCCTTTGTCCAATGATCATCATCATCGGCATATTTCAAATAACGCAAGAAACGTTTAATATCCAGTCTTCCCATATGGTTACTTGACCAGCTGAATTTTTCACCATCTTCGTGAATTAAACATGTTTCATATTTTTCAAATTGATTTGTTATTACTTCTCTGAAGCTTTCCAAAAATTCGCTATATGACGTTACTGATAATTGTGCAAAATCCAGTGTAATTACTGGATGCTGTCCGAAATGCTGGCGAAAAAATCTTTTACTTTCACAAACATGATCATCTGTGCATTTTTCAGTGCACTTGTAAATTCTGAGATCCTTGAAAAGTTTATATTTCTCCGACTTTTGTTCACTGCCGACAATTTCAAAAAAATTCTCCAGCAACTTGCAAGCCATAGTCTTGCCAAATCTGGGCGGCGCAGTGAGAAGTATTCTATGTGCCTTATCCTTCATAACGCATTTAATAAACATAGACTTGTCCACAAAAGTCGATGTCCAACGAAGAACCTCAAAAACCAAGTCGGGATCCTGAAAAGACACCACAAATCGTAATTTCCATCAATTCCTATTTGAATATGAAACAAATTGTACATTTATTCGAAGCAAGTTGCTTACCTGTCCACTTTCATTTGAGCCTCCGGAAGGGTCCAAAGATGTTACATCATCCAGTAAATTTAATCCAACTGATTCCTATAACAAAAGTGTAACACCATGTTACCGTGTGATACAATAATATGTCTGGTCTTACTTGGTCTGAATAGATAGGTTTGCTTTCGACTTTTATGCGCTTCGATGAGGATGAGGAGCGCTCCATCAGATCTACCTGAAAAAAATTTTATATTCAAAGAATTTTTTATCTTTAATCTGTATGAGTATGAATATTAACAAAGTTCCGTTCAAAATAAATTTTTTACAATAAATAAAAAAAAATGACCAATACTAAAGAGAATAAAATTGTAGCAGAATATTATACACCATTAAAAACAAGACAACCATCTGAACTCCGACAATTTAAAAATAGTTACAAATCTTTTACTCTTGATAAAAAGCTAAATATACCAAAAAATATCAATGAAGTAACTCAAATGAGAAATCGTAAATTTTGCTATTGAATATCTCAATTCGACTGTAAATAAAAAACTAACAAAGACAGAATTTTGCAAATCTAAAAATATTTCTAGAAATTACCTAAGTATGGGACTAAATTCAGTTGGAATTAAGATTGCATGTAAGACGAGAACAAACGAGAACAAATCGGAACAATTGGGAACAAAAGAGAGAAAAAATAAAATAAAAAATAAAAAAATATTCGATAATGTAGAACATAAAGCAGGTAGTCGTAAACATATAAGTTTAGATGAAGAAGCAGATAAATTAATTAGCAAATCTTTAGAAACTTTTCAGTCATAAATGGACAAACTAGTTTCATACATTCCCAACGATGAGAAAGAAAAATGGAAAAAAGATTTAAAACCTATTATTACTGAAATAGACAGATTATAAGATGGAGCAAAAATAGTTAGTAGTAGATAAATATATTGCAAGAAAAACAGCTAATTTATTCCTTGAACAATTAATTATGGCAGACTGTGAACTAGAATCCGCTAATAATAAAATCGATGAATTGGAATATAAATTAGACAACTACAATAATTATGATCCTAAGAAATTAGCAGAATTAAGAAACAAAACAGTAGTAATACCATCAAACATCGATGATGTGAAGAAAAGAACATCTCAAAATATTCCAAAATTCAGAAAAAAGTTTTCAAGTCTTATTCAACGAGTTAATAAATTAAAAAATATTATTTTTATTTTTACGTTTATTATCGTAATTGTTATTATCGTTTTCTTAATTTATTACTTCAACGCTAATAAAAAATAGCGATTTATTCAACAGTGTCCATGAACGTACCTATGATGATACTAATACGTGTCCATAAGCTAATGTATCTGTAGAATTAGGTAAAAGGTATCTTTTATCATCTTTCCAACTTGGAGACGTTTTCTTTACTTCTTCAGTAAAAATATCATGTTTATGACTCCTAATCACTCTCTGTCTATGGAAGTATTCAGTTTGATTGAATAAGTAATTTTTGTAATCTTCAAAACTTATTTCTTTCTTCAATACTGCTTTCTTGATACCATTTAAGTTCTGTAACTGTACATTTTTGACCTTAAACCTATGTATTCTAATATCTTAATACCATTCAATTCATCTTTGAATAATGGATGGTCCTTTGGATAATCAGATGCATCAAAATAGTCGGGATTGTTTTTCATAAATTCATAGAAATCAGCCATTTTAATCTCATATATAAAACTGTCGGTATCTCCATAAAGAAGTTTCATTTTTTCATTAAATTCTTTTTTGATTACGTTGTGATGGAAGTTATACATTAACAATTTCGATAAATCTAATACGGCTTGCCCAATGTAAATTGGTTTATTAAACAATACTTTGGTTTTATAATCGTGAACTGCTGCCAGGTGTTTGCTAAATATAGTTCTGTGTTTAAAATTAGGTTTGTTTATCGCTTTTTGTAATTTTTCTTCATCACAATATAATTTAATATTTTGTTGGTTTCTAACAGATTGCGTAGACCATATGGTGCATTAACCATTAATTTCCAGAAATCTTTTTCAAAATAATTTTTCGCCTTCTGTCTTTGTTCAGTATTAAATTTTATACCTCTGTGAACCTTTGTTATTCTAATACCCAAACTTTTGTAAAGTTTTAATGTTTTGTAATGAATTATATAATTTTTCTTATCATAGAAATGACAAAGTAGTTTTTCTACTTTTCCGCCGGGAGGAATTCTATTTTTCGGAGCCAAAGGCAAGTCATTCAATTTGTTATGAATAGCCAAGTCTACAGGGAATGCTAAATCAACTTCTGAAACATAACCCGTATCACTATCTGATAACAGTATACCGTCAACATTTTTAATTTCATCACAAGTCAACCATTTAAAGTTTTTTTCTGGTAATCTCTGAGATAAAGCCCATCCATATAGATTATTAGCATCTAATCTAATTCCGTTTTCAAAAAACAAATACATTTCATAATCAGTTAATAATTCCAACTTCACTGAAGTATATTTGAGCATATAGTCCCAAGCTAACCCCGGAGTGAGTCGTATAATACCAAACAGGATCCTAGATTTTTTATAAACAAATGACAATCGTAAGCGCTTAAATTATGAAACAAAATTGGAATAAACAATGGTTGTCTATATTTCAAATTGCATTTTCTACAAGCAGCTCCTCTATATTTTCCAGTGTAGTGATCATGATCTCTTACTTTTGGGTTTTCTATAGAAAACACATTTTCACAAAGATAACAAATTTTTGTTTTTTTATATTCTTCTAGTTCGATATCTTTTATGGGTTTATTTTCTTTTAATAACTTATATATTGTTCTGGCATATTCAGTTATTCTTTTTATAAAACATTTATCACTTTCCTCTCCTCTGTAAATTTCCAATGGGTTATCAATATTATTATAAGCACTCTTAATGTATAATCCATAACCACAGGGAATATGAAATTGTGTTTTATGAGTATATGATGGTTCAGGATTTGGTTCGCATGTACGAATAGGTTTCAGAATAGATTCAAAATCAGAATAAATTACATACGGACGTCTTAACATTCTTTGAATATTTTTAAATTTTAATATATTATCTTCAGGCATGTTCGGAACACATGGTTCATTACTAAACCACACATTTTGATGTTTCTTTCTTCTACAGAAATGTTTTTTGTTTCTATTTACTTCCAACTGATCATTCAACAATCGACTCAAATTCTTGATCCAACAATTATGATTTTTGTCTTTATTTCCAAAGTATACTAAGTCGATATTCATTTCATATATTTGCTTATTATTATGATACAAAGGATAAAATATTTGTTCTTCGTAAATAAATTTTTTTTAGATTTTGACAGGAAAATGTATTCCTTCAAGATTTAATTCATTTATATATTCCGGCTTATTATAATGATTCAGTCTATCTACGTGTTCTTTTGCTTGATGTAAACATGATATTACGCTGTACATAAAGCATTTATTATCGTTGTTTTTAACATTAACGCAAGCTTTTTTATCTTTAATCCACTTGGGTAATTCTACATATGAATTTCCGCTTAACGGTGTATATTTGTTTATATTAATGCGCAAATAATTTATATTTTTCAAAGTCCATCCAGATCCCTTATCTTGCAATTCATCACATCTTGATATAAATAAATCCTTTTGTTCATCCCAATATTCCTCCAGATCATCTTGTTCTCTTAGTATAACATTTGGTAACTGAAATTTTCTTTTCTTTTATCATATCCATATATGTTTCTATATCTATACCTTCTTCTAGATTATTATGCTGATAGGTTAATAATCTTCCTTTAAGGGTGCGATCCTGAACTAAAATAAAATCTGGCTCTGGATTATGTCTTGCTTTATGCAACTGCATTCGACTTTCCTTAATATATTTTCCACATTCATCACACTTGATCTTTTTTACTCTTTCTTTTTTCGGTTTAGAAAATATGCCATCATCAAACGGAAATATTTCCAAGCTGTTTTTGTTTTCTCTTTTTATTTTTAATTGCTCTAATAACCTAAACCTACCTACCAACTGTCATTTCTATCCAAACATTCCCTAATGTAAATTCTGAAAATTCTTGGACGTAAGTGGCTGTAGGTACGTACGTTCTTTTTGGGAAAATCTTGTGAGAAATTACTGGATGAAGGAAGTGCGAAGTCAAATAATAAACGATTTTATAAACTGAATATAGGTAGGTATGCCCCTTTAATTATTCTATTAATTGCTATCACGTTTTTTCTTTTACGACATTGGAAAACGATACACTATACCACGTGGCTGGCTGTTCAGATGTTTCATTTATTTCAATTTTCGACACAACCGTTAAAAATTACCGGAAAGTAGACGAATTATATTTTACTTATAATACTATTAATAAATATCAAGACATTTTATTGCTTACCAGCAGCTTTAACAATTCACACAAACACTGAAACGACCGAAACTGTCAACCATCTGTCAACGCAGAACGCAGCGGTAGGGACAAAACTGAATTATCGACCGAAAGATCGATGGTCTAGATGGCGCTAACCATATTATCGTTTTGCATTAAATTTTATTATAAAAATGAGTAATCACAAAATAAAATAACCTCAAATTTAGAAAGTTGTGTCACAAAAGCAAATTATACTTTAAAAAACTTTAACGTACACACCGTTAATTAATTAAATTCGGACAAAGTCCTCATGAGCGTCCACACAGGGGACTAGTACGTAGCATCCGAAGCGAATTTTATTTTTTCAATTAATAAGAAAATTAGCATAAACAATATACCAAATACGTTCACTCCGAGAGCGTGTTAGCGCAGAAGTTTTAGCGTCGCGCTTTAAACATGTGCACTCATTTACTGCGTGTTCAAATCTTGATCAAGCCCAAAATCTTTTTCATAGCGATAGAATATGTTCTAAAATAAAAATATCAAGTTGAAAATTAAAATTTCAAAACGGATCCAAAATTTCAAAAAAAAATTAAAGGGCCTTATGTTTAGGGAGTTTGCTTCAGCTGGCGCTACAGAGCTCTACAAGGCTTTAATTCAATTATTTTCTGCTAGATGGCAGGTTTTTATTAACTAATATTAACAATATGCACAATCATAGATGGGGAGCGTAATACTTGGTTCAGAAATGAAAATCTACTTTGAGGCATTTAAAAACAAGAGCTCTTATTTGTCTAATATTTTTACCGGTCGCCATTCCGACCGGTGAATTTTTCGCATGTGCCAATGGATTGGTCTAGAAGTAAAAATACATTTTGGGGTGTGTCAAAATAAGGAATGCTGTGAGATTTTTTTGGGGTGCTTTTAAAGGAATTATGATGGATTTTGGATGATTTTCAACAGTTTTCTCATGTACCCAATTTCTGATATGATCTGTCTATAGATTTTTGAGTATTTTTGAGGCCCATAATACTCTTGATATAATTTTGTATTATTTTGGAAAATTTTAACGGTTTTTTCGTGTGCCCAATTTTTGGTGGTCTTCACATATTTGGGTAACTTTTGGGGTGGATAAAAATTAAAGATTTTTGAGAGGTTTTCGGGCCTTTTCGGTTGTTTGCTTTTCGGCAAATAGCTGAATTTGTAGGATTCTGCCTTGATTTTTAAGACCGCAAATGCCCTGGCCCAGAAGTAACATTTTATACTCTACTCTCGAACTAGTTGAGTATGCATGGAACATGCTTGGTCGCACGGTAGCGGACCACCAGTGGCGCACCTACGTAATTTGCGATGTCATCGGACAATTTGGATCAAGAGGCTTTGGATCAGAGAATTCTTGGTATGCGAAGATGTGTTGAACAAGTGTTGCAAAATCGTAGTGGCGTAACACACTATTAATTCATGTTTCTTTCTTATTGTTCAATAATAAGATAGATACTTAGGTAATTTTCACAATTTTCGATTTCAAACTGGACCAGTCCATTTCCATATGTGAGGGGTGTTCGGTAGCAAGCAACAAAAAAAATATTTCAAATTTGCACGGAAAACACTTTGGTGCAACAATTTTCACTAGTTCCTCGATGTAAACCCACCACCGTAATGTTGGCGGCGACAAATCGTACCTCCAACTCAGTAAAATTCATTTAAATAACTTGAATGTCAAAAAACGCACGAGGCGGCCGTGAGCCCAAGCTGTCATAATTTTGCAAGTGGCGTGATTCAAAGTTCTGTTGTTCTAAATTTGCGATAAAAAACATAATTTTTAGTGTTTTCAGTCGAACTTTAGTGTTTTAAGCGTTCATAAAAGTGTTTCAAGTGTTTTGAGTGTGGGCACCGTTCAATTGAGCGAAATTTAGGTAATTTTCACAATTTTTCGGTTTCAAACTGGACCAGTCCATTTGCACGTGCGAGGGGTGTTCGGTAGCAACCAACAAAAAAAACATTTTATTTCTGCAGGAAAGTTTGGTGCTACAATTTCCTCTCGTTTGTCGATCTAAACCCACCACCGCAATATTGGCGGCGACACATCGTACCTACAACAAAGTAAAATTTATTTAAATTTAAATAACTTCAACCTCAAAAATCGACCGAGGCGGCCGTGGCTCAAGCTGTCATAGTTTTACAAGTGGCGTGATTCAAACGTCTGGTGTTCTTTTGCGATTAAAAAACGTGTTTTTTTGGTGTTTTCACTCGATTTTTAGTGTTTTAAGTGTTCATGAAATTTAGGTAATTGTTTTAATTTCTTGATTTCAAGCCGACCACATTTTAAATTTGCTCGCTAATCTAAACTAACCGCTGCAACGTTGGCGGCGACAAATCGCTCTCCAAACCCACAAAATTCATTTAAATAAAAATAATTCGAATATCAAAGAATGCAACCGAGCTGCCAGTAACTTTGCAAGTGGTCTGATTGTGAGTTCTAATGTACCAAATTTGGGGCAAGAAACGTTATTTTTAGTGTTTTCGCGGTCTTTGGTGTCTAAAATATTCGTGGAAATGTGCCGATTGTTTTGAGCGTGAGCACCAGTCAATTTGGGTGAAATTTAGATAATTTTCACGATTTTTTTATTTCAAGACGGACTAATTCATTTCTACACGCGAGGGACGTTCGGTTACAATCAACAAAAAAGCGATTTCACTGCAAATTTGCGCGAAAAAAAGTTTCGCGCTACAATTTCCTCTAGTTTGCTGATTGATCTAGACGTACGTCCGCAAAGTTGGCGGCAACAAATCGTCCTCCAACTCAACAAAATTCATTTAAATTTAAACAATTTGAATGTCAAAAAGCGCCCGAGGCGGCTGTGGAACTGAGCTGTCGTAATTTTGCAAGTGCTGGTGTTCTAAATTCACGATAAAAAACGTAATTTTTAATGTTTTTGTTTAAACTTTGGTGTTCGTGGAAGTAATCCGAATGTTTTGAACATTGGCACTACTGAAAAACAGCAAAATTTAGGTAATTTTTACAATTTGGTAATTTTAAACCGGGCTAGTCTATTTCACGCGCGAAGGGTATTTGGTTGCAAACCAATAAAAAGTCATTTTTTTTAAATTTTATATCAAATTTACACAAAAAAGTTTGCCGCTACAGATTCGTCATACAACGCGGCGAAATTTATTTAAATTCAAATAATTCGAATGTTAGAAACGTCATAATATTTCAAATGGAGCGATTCAAAGTGTTCGTGTTATAAATTCGCGATACAAAGGTGACTTTTAGTGTTTTCGTGCAAACTTTGGTGTTTAAAGTCTTTGTGAAAGTGTTCCGAGTGTTATTAGCGTAGGCACCAGTCACAGTAGGCGAAATTATACTACGTCATACAACAAGTTTTATAAACGACACTTTAGACACCATTTGTATATTAGGCACGAGCGAAGCGCAGTGGAGTGAGTGTTTAATAAACAAGTGTCTAAAGTAATTTATAAAACGTGTTACATACTATCATTTTTCTACGACCAGATAAATAATTAAATAAGCAACTTCTTGAATTTAAAGGTATAAATTTGCTTGTCACTTCTGTGACGTACGTTCCGCGGGTGCGGCGACTGGAGGCGGCACAATAAAAGTCATATTCGGTTAGTTTCCACATTTTATTTTTAAAAGTACGAGGATTAAATGAGTTTTGATAAATTATTGAAAATCTTAGTGAATACTTTTAAACAAAATATTAATGAAATACAGACAATGAATTACTTTACCGACACTTTGAAAAATAGGAACTATATATACAGTTGTTTGTGGTCTTAGCCCTTAAAGTGGAATAAATGGATGGAGAAAAAGTATTAGTCGAGATTGTTTGGTAGATCACTTCTAATGCCTTTAAGCAGGAGTTATAGAGCTCTTAGTTTTCTATTTCCACCTCCGATTGTAGCCCCTCCGATCTCATTTCGGACAAAAGCCTTACGACCAAATTAAAAATAATTTACGCCGATTTAGTGGGGAGATTAGCCCGACAAACCAGATGTTATTTGTGCGAACAATGGGGGCGGCAAAAGTGAACTATTGGAGGACTCTCCCGGCGCACCCACCCAAAACAGAAATATATGTGTTATCCCGGAGCATCCACAATTTCAATTGAAATTTTATTAATGCCCGATACGCGATAGCAGATCTTTGGGAAGTAACTACGGCCCCCCGAAGACAGTAATGGAGTCAGTGTTGGCGATGGTATCTGTTTATATCGGCAGTGTTGCAGCTCCAGCGTTCAGTTTACAGTTTACCGGTTCAGTGCACGTGTTAAATTGAGCGTTATCCTTGGCGGTAAATAACGTTATTATAAAACTATAAAACAAAGTTTATGGAGCCAGAAATTTCACATAGTGAGATAAAAGAAAAAACCAATTGATTTTCTTCGACTGTTACGTTAGCGTTAATGACATATTTTATTATTGGTGGCTACTGATTGTGGCGTTACTCAGATTCAGGATCGCTGACGGTGGAGATTTCTTTCTCCTTTAGATATAATGCTGGATGGGATTTCTTTCACGCTTTCGGTTCAATATGTTAGGTCTTATGCTGACCTTTCCTCCTAATATGGCTTTAATGCTGGATTTGATGGAGCAAAGTGAAGAGAAAATCTCGACGTATGAACGAGAGAAAAGAGCAACAAAATTGTCCGAAAAAAGATTGGAGTTTAGATTAAAGTTGAAGAAATTCATATGATTAACGAGAGTGGCTCTAAAATTGTAGTTTACGATGACGAATCAGGTAAACAAAGGGAAATAAAACAGAATACGAGGAGCAGAGAAATCGCTGAAAAAAACCGATAGACTAACGCGTTGAACGTGTCTGAACAATGACCAGACGTGATTATCGAAAAATATTTGCAGTGGGAACAAACAAGGAATTTATGTTGGTTTGGGGGAAACGGAAACGTACTACTTTTAGGAATGAGAGAAGAAAAAAGTCGTCACATATTTTTTAAATTTAACTCATTAAAGATCGCGAAATTCAAGAATAATGCAGAAAATTAAATTCAAGTTTTTACCAAAAAATTACAACATTCGTTTTTTTTTATTTCTATGGGTATGAGGAAATTTTCTCGTTTCTGTATTTAGAAAGGTAAAATTTACTAATATTAAGGTTCCCATCTTAATAAATTACAGTTGTAAACAAAAATTCGACATTCGAATTAATGTAGTTGGCTAATACCATTTTTATAACATTTTTAACAGCCATGGCTTTTTGTGTAACAGGTGGAAAAATAGAAGTTATCGTCACGCGTGTGATTATTACAGAACAAGGCAAAACTAAGTTCTATAAACAAGCAAGTAAGGAAATCTTTTAATTCGCTACATGTTGCATACAGGGTTTTATCTACTTCGCCTAAAGAAGTATTTATTTTATTTTTGTTTCTATTCTTTTTAATCTTTATTTTTTTATTTTCAGTTTTTTTTGTGTATATTCTGAATTTTTTTTCTTGTGTCTGGAAAAATAAAATCTATGGGAAAACAGCCAGACTACATAAAACGAGATTTTTCCATTTAAATTAGAAATTTTATTTGAAAATAACTATCAATTATTTTAAATTCGCATTTTCGTTAAAATTACGTTGATTCCTCATTTTTGTGTCTGGAAAGTTTAAAGTTATAGCTGTTGGCAAAAATAAAAATTATATTTTAAAATCAATATATCTGGTACATCCACTATTTCTGCGACATATTTAAAGATTTGTATTTTCTTGAATTCTGGAAATATTTGGAAAAATTTTATATTATTGTTAAAAAATATAACGAAAAGCAGCATTTCCTAAAATAGAAAGTTTGTAAACTTTGCTGGTAAATTTTCTGATTTTACGCATTTTTTTAAATTCTTTTTTTATTGCTTCTGTGAACGTTTAGAATTTTTAGATATATATATTTTTTAAATTGTAATTTTGTATCTAAGAAACTAAAATCTATTAGAAAATGGCCGCATTTCATAAAATTAAATAAAATAAAATAAAAATTTTATTTCAAAATAAATATATTCGGAGCATACTGTTACTGCAACATGTTTAAAAATTTGTAATATCTTAAATTCTGTAATTATTTTAAAAATTCATTGTTTCTATGTTAAAAACTATAAAATCTATTAACAAAATAGCAGTCGTTCTTGAAATAGAAGCTTTCTCGAAAAATTATAAATTTTGCTTAAAAATCACTGATTTGAAACATTTTTTTTAATTCGCATTTTTGTAACTTCTGTAAACATTTAGATTTTTTTTATTTTTGTCTATAGAAAGATAAAATACATGTAAAAAAAATCACTAGAATTTTAGTTATTATAATTTAAGCTTTCTAGAAAAATCAAAAAAAATATTTATCTACTATAGTAATACCGAGGGATCCAAAAGTTGTTTTCTCAAGTGGGTCATGAAAATAACTACGTACGTTGTTATATATCACCGTAAATAAAAAATGATAAACTAAACAAAATGTTACCAAGATTAATTAATAACACATACGTTTTTTACTTTCATGACCCACTTGATAGAAAGACTTTTGGATCACCCTGTAACTGATTTAACGCATTCAATTCGAATTTATATTTCTTAGCGTAAATATTTTAAAGAATCTCTCGTTTTTGTGTCTGGAAATGTATTTTTTTTTTTGTTTTGGCTACTAAGATAAAATCATAAAATATATTTTTTTCTTGATATAAAAAGTCTATAGATATAAAAATAATAAAAAAAATATTTTAAAATTTACTTTTGATTTTTTTTTGAAAATTTTGCGTTTTTATTTTTAGCAAGATAAAATTTATATTAAATTGGTCAAAATTTTTGAAATAATATTTTTTAAATATTTGGAAATAGCAAATTTAAGTCTCTTTTTTGTATTTTTGTAAATATATGTAAAAAAATATATTTTAAGCTTTAGAAAAATAAAATCTACAAGTTAATAATTGTAAGCAAAAACTAAAAATTTTCAGAAGGGCTACCATTACTGCAACATTTTTGAAAATCAGTATTTAAACTAATTTCAGAAAGAATAAAAAATATTATTTCGAAGTAGTCAATCAATATTTTAAAAGTTGCATTTTGGTTACTTCTGTAAATTCTTGAAAAAATTTTCGGTTTTGTGTGGTGTAATCAAAAATTATGTTTGATTTTAAAATAAATACTTTCGGACGTCTACTATATGTCCGACTTTTTAAAAACTCGTTTTTTTAGGTTTTGTAGCTTTCAGAATAAATATTTTACTGAGTTAAATTCAAGTTACCATTAAATGATAGCTGTTTTTTTTTCTTTTCTATTATAAATTATTATATTCAATTATTGTATTATTATAAATTAATAATTATTAAAAAACAGCAATCAAAACTGATTTAATTCCACCTCTAAAAATCCATATCCTTATAAAAATATCTTTTAGTTCGACAACAACCCAAGAGAAAAATATGCGAAAATTCTCATTTCCGATACATTACCTATATATATAAAGTGTATGATCTTTTCCTCAGCTCCAATATTGAAACTTCTCGTTACATCTTGGACAAAGTATCAGTTTAAAGTTTACATTCCGGAAGTTAACTATGTTCGGAGACAATTTCCGTTTTAAAATAAGAACGAAACCGTCGCGGCCATTTCTATCTGGGGAAATTTTCTTCAAGCATTTAAAATATAATGCAGAAAATCGACTCGATAAAACGCACCTGTCCGCCAATTTCAGCGGTAACAAACGCATAAGCTGTCAAAATATATCCGAAATTCAATATCTCCAGACTTCTCACTATTTTATTACTTCTTTATACAATTCCGGATCGGGAACAATCGACGTTTTTCAAAACACTCGGTATATAATTCAATTTTACCCGAACAGCAGTTCTCAAAATTTTATCGTCCCAACGCAATTACGCGCCCACTTCGTTAATATGCAATCAAAATTTCCGCTTGTTAACTAATATTTTTTTACTTCTTTATGCAATTTCCATTCAGAAACAATCGACGTTTTTCAAAACACTCGGTATATTATTGAAGTTTACTGCGAACAGCGGTTCTCAAAATTTTATCGCTCTATGCAATTATGCGCCTTCTTCGTTAACATGCTATCAAAATTTTCGCTTAAAAAATAATATTTTATTACTTCTTTATGCAATTTCGAATAGGGAACAATCGACGTTTTTAAAGACACTCGGTATATTATTGAAATTTACACGAACAGCGATTCTCAAAAATGATGCGGTCGCTTCGTTAACATGCAATCAAAATTTCCGCTTGTTAATTAATGTTTTATTACTTTTTTATGCAATTTCGAATAGGGAACAATCGACGTTTTTAAAAACACTCGGTATATTATTGAAGTTTACCCGAACAGCGGTTCTCAAAATTTTATCGTCCCAACGCAATTACGCGCCCACTTCGTTAGCATGCAATCAAAATTTCCGCTTGTTAAGGGTCCCAGCGCCATCACCAGGAAATAAATATATTTTGTAGAGGTTTGTTTTTGTGACGTATGATTTATTCCGCAGGCAAAATAATGGCCACACATATATCGTGGTGGTGTAATTTTTTATGAGACCACAGAGCCTAGAGGGGTTGTACACCACGTTAAGTGACAAACGACTGGCTTGCACTCTTGCGGATCATTTTTTGCTCAAATAATAAACGAATTACATTGTGTTTGTAATTAGTGGAAGACAAAAAATGCAATCTCTCAATCAACGGAAATATGATTTCCATCCATCACTGCAGCCAACACGAAATCGTCAATAATTAAATTCCCCCACCGCAACGACAGTGACGAAGGAAAAATTTCCCAAAGCTGAAACTGAAAGGTCGACAAGAAGAGGGAAACAATATAACTCTAGAAAGGTTGTCAGCTGTCAACTAGGCACGATCCACATCCAAATGTTAGAAGATATAAGCGCCTCTTAAGGCTGACGTATTAAAATAAATACAAATTTATTTTGAAGTTGTCTCGTAAAATCCCGCCGGCGCCGGATTTACCTCAGCTCCGGAGAGGATTTTTTTGCTAATTGACTGGCGACAAAAAGAGAGGGAAATATCATTTCTTTCACTGAGGATGTGGTCAGTAATTTTTGAGCACTTTGAACTGAAGCTCAGTTTTCCAGATAAAATACATTAAAGGAAGAGGTTTAATGACCATTAAAGTGTTTGTTGTTTAGTAAAACAGATATTTCCAGTTCCAAATAGGATCAGCACGGGTTGCTTTGATCTTCTTTACATACAAATACGGTGAGGAACTAACTCTTATCCTGGTTATCCAGACCAATTTGATGTTGAAAGATCGGAAAATGTAATAAATTTAGAGGGAAGCTAAAATAGGAGTTTGATTCTTTTGTGGTTATAAATTTTAGAGAACTGGTAGATATTTATAGTACGATTAGAAAAAGAGATGCTTTTCCGATAAGGGACGAACCAGCTTTTTAACCCATCAACATTTGTAAGTCTACAAAAACTGGTCTAAAAATCGCGATATTTAAGCCCAATTTCTGTTATTCTCATTTAAAATTTTTAATTTATGCCTTCAATTTATGAAATGATGATTTTTAAATATGTTGAAAAATGATGAAGGCGCTAAATATTTTTATTTTTAGCATAGTTTACATTTGTTAGGTTGGCTCCTTTCAAATAAAATTTCATTTTTTTTTTAATTTTTCAGTTTAGAACATGTCGAATAGTTCAGGACTGTAGTCAACTTGGATTAAATGCATTAAGAGCATGTTTTATTTTTAAATTTTGCATGCAGTATTGCCAACTTATTTAATTTTTTTACAAAATTTTGCAATTGCGTCTGTTAAGGTACATTTTTAGTATTATTACTAGCAATTGGTTACTAAAATTTGGTGAGAAGGTCAAATAATAATTGCTCTTTCGTATGGCACTGATATTAGTATATGCTATACTACAGGTGCTCATAAGAAGCACTTGTTTTGTACAATATTTAAACAGCTATAACTTTTTTTTTTTAATGGAACACCTATATCTATCGAATTCTTTTATTTATGTTCTTTTAGTTTTGTTAAGTACAAAGTATAACTAAAACAAAAAATTGTAACACAAATGTAATAATTGTTCGTTAGAAGTATGCTCTGATTAGATTTTCGGAACAAAAAAGTTCAGTTACTCAAAAAACTTTTTGAGTCTTTAGGTGCTTGTGATTTTAATTTTTTTTGTTTTTTTGCGATTGGTTTTGATTTTTGACATTTCAAAAGATTAGTGCAATTTTTGTTCTAAATTTATTTTATTTAATTTTTTAGAATTTCTGAAATCTGTTTTTTTTTTTTCAAGTGTTCTGGATTTTTTGTACTTCTTCTATCTTCAGAGGTTTTTGTTTTTTAGATCCACTGGTGTTTTTTTTCGATTCTATAAGTTTTTTACAGTTTTTGGGCCAACTGGATTTCTCTTAGCGAACATGCTCTTTATTGTTCCTAAATTCTAAGAGCTTTCTTTTTACTAATAATTACCACATTTATGTCACAATTTTTAAAAAATTTGGTACATCTCAAAAAGTATAAGGTTTAAAAAAAATAAAGTTGTATCTGTTTAAATATTGTACAAAATAAGTGTTCCGTCTATAATGAACACTCTGTATGAGAGCAGCAACTAGCAGCAATTAGTGCCATACAAAAGAGCAATGATTTTTTTCGTATTGTACCAATTTTCAGTAACCAATTGCTAACAATAATGCAAAAAATGTATCTTAATTGAACATATTCATTTTCCAAATTTGGTAAAAAAATTGAAAAACTTGGCAATCGTATTGATTGAAATTGATTGAATGGAAAAGTTAAAAACAAGATATACAATCAGAGTATCCAAAAAAAAATAAAAAGCTTTCTATTTTAAATAATTGATATACATACATATACAAGGTGTCTATAAATGATTCTGGTATCAAGGGTGGCTATGGAATTTGTGTCGGAAATGATTTCAGCGCATAATTTTTATAGTGAACCGAACTATTCAAATGTCACTTATGTCACATCTGTCAATAGTGCATCATTTAAAATTTTGTTTCTAGTTTTTGCTTTTTTTGTTTAAAACATTATACAAAAACTAAAAGTTTGTATGAGCCGACATCCAGACTTCGTCGACCTTCTTACAGTTAAACTTCCTTTTATACATTTCCAATAGCTCTTTTTGTAGAAAATCTCTTCCTGAGGTCTAAAATTCTTAAGCACGCTTTTTAGATAGTCTCTTTGGGTGGTTCAAATCTTCTACATTGCTCAAAACGTTCTTCTTCATATCATGTTCTTCAACGGTGTAACCTAGCATTATATCCCATTAACAATGCTATTTCTTTTGCTAATAAACCACCCTCTCACATCGCAAAAGAAAGACCTCGCTTATGTTCACTCAGACGAAAACGTCTATGCTAACGAAACTCCAGGCATTTTAAAAATATTCTGAGTATAAATGACACAAAATACTTAGATGAATCAATTTTTACCTGTGTGAAAGTTAGCTGAATTGTGCTGCATTTTCCAGGGGAGTTGACATTAACGAGAAAAAAGTAACCTTATTACAAGTTATGTAATCAGTAATGCAGTTCAAAATTTAAATTGAAGCAATGTCCTTGAGTGTGTCGTTTGAAAAAAATTTATACCATTTTGTAGGAAGCGGCATATTTTTTTTAAATTCCATGACCAACTGGGATACCAGAAACATTTATAGACACCTTGTATATATATATATATATATATATATGTTTTTTTTTTAATTTAAAAGAAGCATTAGTTCAAATTATGACCTAAAATTTATGTTCTTTTCGTCAGTCCTTTGTCTGATATTGCGCCAAAGGACGTGTTTCCAGGGTACTGATGTTTTTTTGTTTTAGATCGCTTTGATCTCAACTATTACCGTGTGTAATTCTTTTACTTATTTTAGTTTAAAACATCATGCCGACTTTTAAACAAAAATAGAATTGTCTAGGGAAGGTATGTTACAAAAGAAGAGAAGCTGAAAAGGCTCGCTTGGCCAGAATTAAAAGCGACTTCCTAATTAGCTGAGTACAAAGAAAAACAAAGGTTGCTGTACTTGAAAAAAAGAAGAAAAAGAGCAAAGAAAAAATGTTCAACAAATGACACCTCGGGAGCCACGAATAACTAGAAAAAATGGATAAAATATTCATCAAACTACCGTCAAAATACTGCCGATGAAATACAAACAACAGTTGCTGGAAATAGACCATAGATCATTAACGAAGACCAAAGAGTGGAAGAAGCAAAAAAGAGAAAGTCCAGAAATAAGCGATTAAAAATAATGGAAGCTGTAGTTTCAAAACTCAGAACTAAACTAAATAGTCAGCGTCAAAAATATAAACTAAAATTTCTAATTGCTTACAACGTCAATTTCATATTTCTTTGTTCTGAATTTTATCTTTTTTTGACACAAACAAATTTTTTTCTTAATAAAAATTCAAATATTAAAATTAAATACTGCTGTTTTCTGATAGTTTAATCATTTTTGGACAAAGAACGAACCAATTTATTACCACTACAAATAAAAATAGTTTTGAAAAATAGTGAATGCGACGTGCAATATGCGCTTTCAGAAGGTCTAAAAAGAAATAAAATATGAGATGGTTTCTCAATTTCACGCTGCAATATTGTATACACCAAGGATCAAAATACAGACATGAAAAACCGCCTTCTATTTCCTACAATATTTTTTAATTTTAAATGCGGCATCGTAAATTGTTTACTTGGCACGTTAACAATTCCAGCCATGTATAAAGAAGTTTACGAAACGGTGAGATTGCTTCGAGCCCCTTTGGGACCTCGACTATAAAAAATAACGCAACGATTTATAAAGAACCGATTCCAGGTCTTACTTAATTGCGTTTTTTTTCTAGAAAAAAAATTGTTATAATTTCCTGTGTGCTTTTTAAGTATTTAATCTTTTAACACGCAATAAAATTGTCCCGTTTCTCCGCAGTAAATCGTCGGCATTAAAAAGACTACATTTAACCCTCGTGGGGCGCAAGAAACAACCCCGAGACACGCCGACAATACCTAAAGAGAGAAACGAGAATTTATAGCAAAACTAGAGAGGCAGAAAAATAACGCAATCTCACCCCCTCTTTCGTTTTTACCCCTCTTTCTGAAGCAATAAATACCTGTCACCTGGCGAAGTGGCGGCGTTTGTTTTAGTTTTCTTGAAATTTATTATTCGCGAGAAGGAGACGGCGTGCGTCTCGTTAGGGACAAAGTATTTGCAACAAACACAATAGAGTTACTAATCAGGGTAGCCACTACAAAGAGGTTCCCAACTTTACAGTTGTCCGACAGCCGCATTGTCCCTAGTGGCTGGGGTGAGAGCTTTTCAACCCTTATCCTGGACCTTATCAGCGTTAACTTACATTAAGTGTATCTGTGAAGGAGGCTGCTGGACGCACTCAAGATAGGGCTAAAGGGCGCTTTGGGGAATGCGGCGGCGACGTGGGGACGACGCGGAATTTTAATTTTTAAACCCGACCAAAACTGTAATGCTACAATATTTTTATCTCGTTTCGATCTGGCTCCGTTTTTCACTTCCTTTCATCCCCATCTTAAAAACCGTCATAATCAATGGTGCAACGACTCCATTATAAAGCGGAAATGGACTGGCTGGAAATTAGAATTGAAATTAAATCCAAGAAGAGGTGATTTAGTTCGATTCGAAAGCGAAAAAATAATCGACTTCACCCTTTCCACGTCTCCTCCTCTCCGTCATAAACAAAGACGTTTCAATAATTAAATCCGCGAGTAAAACATCAGACGATCTTGTCTTCTTAACGTCTTAAATAATTAATTTTCAAGTTGGCGGACTTTTGTGACTTGAGTCAACTCTGTTGCTGAATTTTTTCACTGCGCTTGTCGACTCGAAATAAATTAGCCCACTGGGGAAAATACTGAGAACACACGCTCTTAATTATGGACTCGAGATGTGGCGGCGTCACTCACTTTTAGCAAGTGATGGAAGGCTTGGAATTTATCTTGTTGGCTCGATTTAATTAGCTGGATTAAGTTGGGGGTGATTTTTTAAATGATGACAAAATTAAACGAAGAATTTATTGGAGGAAGGAGAAAATCGTGTAGTAGAACAATTTTCATAACCAAAAAGCGAAAAGGACAAAAAAACTATAAGCTTAAAGTGAGCTTTGAGTAACTCAAAAATGTCAAAAACAGAAATATCTCACAGAAAATAAGAGAAAAATGACAAAAAATCACTGCTCTTTTTTTCTAATTTATTTATTTTTAAGGTTAATAATAGTATAATAGTAGTAGTAATAGTATTAATAACAGCTCGGCTCGCTACCGCTCGCCTCGAAGCACTCAAGATATTTTCTCAAAAAAAATTTTTTTTAATGTATTGGTAGTACTGTATATAGCAACTCGGCTCGCACCTCGAACTATTTTTACAGAAATTTTAACCAAACTCTTCTATAAATCCAATAAAACGTTAATTTGGTGAATTCAGTAGACTTTGAACAATTGTCAACTCAGTCAGAAACAAAAGAGAACAGTAAGATGTCACCCAAATTATTAGAAAAGTTTTAATGTTCAAGGTCAAATATTTTAACATCTGTGTTTTTTTTTAAATTTGTTTTGGAGATTTTCAAGTACTGTATATAAGAACTCGGCTCGCTGCGCTCGCCTCGAACTTTTCATATTTTTTAACTTTTTACCAAATGTTTTTCCAAACCGCATAAATATTCTGTTTGTTGGATCATAACAGGCCTTGAGTAACTATAAACCATTTTTTTGTTTCATTTAATTTTTGTAAAATTTGTTTTGGCCAGTTGTTGGTGCTGTAGATAAAAACTCGGCTCGCTATCGCTCGCCTCGAACAGCTTAAAAAAAATTAACTGAAATTTTTCTCCAAATCGAAAATGTGGTTCGTTAGTTGGATCATAGTAGGCCTTGAGTAACTGCCAACTCTGTGAAAAGCAAGAAAACTGTAATTCTAGAAAATAATAAGTTGTCACCCAAACATGTTTAAAATTCCACCAAAAATTAAAGACCTATGGCACACCAAGTATTAAAAATTATTATTATTATTATTCAGGCTCAAATTCTTTAAAAAAAATTATAGCACTCATTTTTTTTAATTTGTTTTGGAGATTTGTTTAATACTGTTTATAACAACTCGGCTCGCTGTCGCTCGCCTCGAAACGCTCAGGATATTTTTTCTGAGATTTTAACCAAATTTTTCTTCAAATTGAATAAATATTTTCTTAGTTGGATTATAATAGGCCTTAAATAACTGTCAACTATGTCAAAAAAAATGGAGCTCTAGAAAATAATTAAATGTCACTCAAAAATGTTTAAAATCGTACAAAAAGTTAAAGAACTACCCACAAAAGTAAAAATCATACTGATACTTTAGATATATTTTTTTCATTTTATTTATTCACTATTTTTTTTAATTTGTTGTATAATTTATTTTGGAGATTTGTTAGTACTATATATAACAACTCGGATCGCTTCTTCAAATTGAATAAATATTTCATTGGCTGGATCATAGTGGGCCCTGAGTAACTGTCAATTCTGTCAAAAACACGAAAATTGTAGATGTAGAAAGGAATGAGATGTCTCACAAAAAAATACAGAACAACGGCACAAAAATTAATAAAATGAATACAAATACTTTTTTGAACTATTCTACTTTTCTTATTTTTTTTTAATTTGTTTTGTAATTTGTTTTAGAAAGTTGTTGGTATTGTATATAAGAACTCGGCTCGCTGCTGTTCACCTCAAACCAGCTAAAGTATTTTTTCTATTTTTTTTTTCAGTCGAATAACTAGTCCTTTAGTTGGATCATGTAGGCTTAGAATAACTGTCACGAGTGTCAAAAATCGGAAAAATTTCGCTTCAGAAATCAACAAAATATTACTAAAATCATATTAGAATTAAAAAAAAAAGTAAGATAAAAATTTTAATTTTTTGATATCGTGTTTACCATCTCAAAATGGGCCGATAACGTAAAATCTATTTCGTAACGTTGATACGTACGACTGTACCTACGACTTGATGTACCAATCACAATTTTTTAACAAAAAATTCTGGCCCAACTAGAATAAATACTGTTTTAGTGTATCATAGTAGACGTAGAGTAAATGTCACAAGTTTCAAAAACAAATAAAATGCCATCTAGAAATATCACCAAAACTTTTTTAAAATCCCTAAAAACTGTAAACACAGTTGGCAGTACTGTAGACTGGAAGTAACTGTCAAAATAAATCTCACCAAAAAAAAAAACAATGATTGCCCCAGGTCTCAAAACCTTTATTTGTGCATCAAATCTTCAAAGTCAATCAACTTGCAACGTCTTGAAAGTCCCATTAAGCCCAAAAATGTCATCGTGTTTTAATTCTCCAATTCTCTTACTCTCATCGGAAACAAAGTCTGATACAATGTGCTCAAGGGCTTCAAGATTGTTTTTGATTTCAGTGTTCCAGATGTCTAAAAAAAAACTCTAAAAATTGGAACTAAAATAACCAAAATGTCACCATGCAGTTCTTCCAAAGATAATTTCAATTCGCCACCATACTCAACCGGTAAATTTTTCTTACTGATCTTCGCGTGTAAAGAATCAAGGTTGTTATGCAAAGAAATCTAAAAGATATATATTAGCGTTGATTTTTTATTTTATCCACGACTTACTCTATTCACAATTTTTTCTTTTAAAACTGTGTTCATTACAGTCGATTTCATAGTTTTGTAGATAGTTTCAAGGAATGACGGAATATTCAAGTATTCAATCCCAGATATTCTAGCAAAATAAACTCCCTAAAACGTTACCAACTAACAAAAATAAAAGTTACTAGAAATTTACCAAATAGGGCTTCGCTAGAGTCATGCTTGATAGTTTCGCAGTATTGAGTAATGATTCATATTCCACTCCTCGAATGTCATAAATCACTCGGTATGTCAAGCTATAGTCACATCGGAGAGCATATTCTGCTATACAAAAAGCAGTTTTAATATAGCTGTTAAGTTGGTCAACGCTTTCCACGTTCTTGTTCATGATTTGAATGATGATGATGCGCTCCATCTTCTCGGTTAGTTGAGGCAAAGGCAGTATTCTCACACTAAAACTTCGATATAGTTCCGTGGAAAAAACAGTGTACACAATCCGTACATATCTTTGACATCGTCAGGCAGCACCGCCTTCACTTTTCTGATTTCCGCAGCTTGAATCGACTTCAACCCGAAATACTTATCAAGTCTTTCCTTAGTCTGCTCGATGCGAAATTTATTACGAATCAAGCAGATCTCGATGAAATTATCTAGAAATTTTCACCAAGTTTCTGACAGTTTTTAATTAAAGTTACCTTCGAGCTCGTTTGGAAGATGAGCTTGTTGTTTTACCCAATCTTTGATTATCTGAACATCGCGCTTCACTTGTTTTTCATCTACATTCAGTTCTTTGTAGATTTTTTCTTTGGTTGCTTGATCTACAGAAAAAAATGTGGTGGTGATCATGGTGGCTTGTCACGAAGTGACTTAAAGTAAGTAGGTACGTGACTTGTGAATTTCAGTTGGGCACGGAGTTGATAAATTTAATTAGAATGTGACCGTGGGATATATACAGGATGATCCTGTATTAATTTTGGAAACTATAACTTATAGTGTCTTTTTTTGTCTTTATTACAAATGACATGCATAAATAAAATGAGAATTCCGGGAAGTCTGGTAGATACTCCACAATTACACATTTCCTATTTCCTATGACTGCTTTGTTCGTAATTCCGTGCTTCCGACTGCTCCGGTTCTCTTACGCTGTGTGCAAACTCTTCGGAAATTTCGTTGACGGCGAAAAATGAACTTTTTAATACCCATACGAGAGTATAAAAAATTGAGTTAATAAGGTTGCACTTTTTACTCTCGGCACACGGATATGAAAAAAAACGCCCACAGCAAAATTGCACTTTTTGCTTTCAAGTCGTAAAATACTACCGTTCAAAAAATAATCTTTTTTATTTTCCCGCCCAAATTTTATTTCTAGACTTTCGTTTCCATAAACAAATTTATAATAAATATGAAGCATAAACACAAACTCTATTATTATTTAATCAAGATTCAGCTGTTTAAAGGTTCCTGCAATACCGAACATTTCGTTTTGTTTATTCGTTCCCAATCGCAGATTCTCGTTGGATACCATTTTCAAGTTCTCTTCGAAAATTGGTTGGTTGTGTTCGAAGACTTTGTCCCATTTACCTAAAATTACATGAGTGTGAACGCCAAGACTTACGTCTCTGTTTCCACGACTTAATAAAACTTGATTTTTTCTTACCTATTAAATTCTCGACTGTGTCCAAATCGCCTCCATAATCTCTCGGTAGACATTCTTTCGGAACGACTTTATGAAAAGATTTCAAGTCTTTGTGAATGCGTATCTAGAAATGTCGTCTGTGTCAATCAGGAAGATTAAAGATTGAATCAACGTACCCTTCCGTATAGCTTAGAAGGAAGTAATTTTTTTAGAATTGAAAGCAAAAGGTTGATAAAAGGAGGAGCGTTGATGAAATCGCAGCCTACAAAGCGACCAGAGTAGGCGCCCTAAAGTGGCCAATAATGAAAAAATCAAAATCAAAATGGAGAAAAATTAGACATAAAAGAAAATTAAATAATATTTTATAGACAAAGGTAATAATTATTTTGATTTACAATTTTTTAATTTCATCTAAGCCATCAAATAAATTTTAAGTTGTTAACTCTCCCATCAACTGAATCTTTTAAAAATGACGGTCATTTTAATAAAATTTTGTCCAAGTGTGATTATCCAAGACACGTTAAGGCAGAAGCTTTGTAATTTTGATTTTTAATGAAAAACAATATCTATCATTTTAGAATAGCTTTAGATTCTTCTAATTAATAAATTTAAAACATAAATAAAATGACACCATAAACACGATTTATTAAAGTTACTAAGTTTTACAAATTTCAGATTACTAGATTTTGCAGTCATTTTTCGTTATTTTTTTATTTGATTGTTTCAAACTTTTTAATTGAATTTGATAATGACAACAGCGAATTTTAGCTAGTTTCAATTGATTTAAACACCAAATATAATGACAGAATGAGAACAATTCACTGAGATTTTAAAACTTACATTGTACCACTGTCATTTTTAGATGGAACTGATATTTTGACAATTTTTCATTTAAAAATTATTAATATTATTATTGTCAATTTTAGTTATTTTTACATAACATCTTTAATATAATTTCTAATTTTATTGGTGGGAAAATGATAATGACTTTTTTACTATTTTTAGGAAGCGAAAAAAAAGTTCTAGAAAAAATAGCTTACTGTAATTAAAAAAAAACAGAATGCTTAAATTGTTTATATAATTATTATTATTGGTCATAAATAAGCGATTTTAGGCAAATTCAGTCGTAAAATAAAATGACAGAAAAAATAAAATCTATTCTATTTTAGTATGACTGAAAAAATTTAATTTATTTCTAAATCATCATTTGTTATATTTTTTACACAAATTGGGCCTTATGTTTAATTTGTTAGAAATTGATAATGACTGCAAAAAGTCTTATTTTTATAGCTTATTCAAACTTAAAATAAAATGACACAAAAATATATTCGATTTTAGTGCGACAAAAGTTTTTTTTTAATCATATTCTTTTACGAAAAACCGCAAATATAATCAATAATAATATTTTTTATAATTATTTTCATTGATTGTTTTTGCAGAGAACTGTATATCATCGTTTTATTTGTTAGAAATCAATAATAATAAAATTAATACTACATTTTTGGAATCTTTCTAAAATTGTTATTATTTTTGGTCATTTTTACACTAATTGTACAATCACATTAATTCATTTGTTGAAAATTGATAATGACAGCAATAAAAAACAGTTTAAAAGTTCAAATAAAATTTTCAGCGATTTGTAAAATGACAGAAAATCTAAAACATTTTTAATAAGATTATGTTTTTTTCATAATTTTACATAACATTTTAGAACCATTTCTTATTTGTTAAAAATTATTAACGATAGTAATAAATTTATCATAAATAGAGAGATTCATAAACATTATTAAGATTGTTATTATTTTAGTTCATTTCTACATAAACTTTTACGTTGTTTTATTTGTTAAAAACTGAAAATGACAAAAATAAAAAAGTAAATTTTTGTTTATTTAAAAGTACAATAAGAAGACAAAAAAAAGAAATTTGTTGCGGTTTGAATTGTTTTGAGATAATTTTTAGATAACTTTACTTTTTTTAAATTGCTTCCATTTTGTTTTTTTTCCTACATATTTTTTCATATGTATAATTTTTATTCAATTTAATTAATTATATTATAGTCATTACTACCAAAGAACACTAAATAAAATAACCTAGTAGAAAGAATCTAGTGAACGACAGAAAGTTTGAAAGTTTTTATCATTGAACTGTCATTTTTTTTAAACTATAAGAGTTTTTGTTTTGTATTTCTTTGTTTTTGGAAGATTTTAAACTTTTACATCAAATTGATATTGACAGTAAATAATTCTGCATAACTCAGATTAAGTACGTTATTTTAAATTTAACGGAATTTTTCTCGTGCAATTAAACTTATTTTTGTGCATACCCTTGATAAAAATTTAACTCAGCACTCTTGACCCGATGACACAGATTTTTTCTTTGTCTCTTTCACTCTAATCTCCAGTCATGCCAACTTTTCCTCCTAAAACCCCCTACCTGATACAGCGACAAGAACTTGGAGATAACCAGTGGATTATTCCTCGCAATGGTGGCAGCCGTGTGTCCTGTAAAATCCGCCACAAACCTGTCACCAACCGCATAATCATTCCTGATTAAAATCTCGAACAAAAGTAGGTTATATTTAACAATGCTGACAATGTCGTAGTCGTTTGGGTCTGGGGATTTTAGTTTCCACACTATAACACGCTCTAGATCTGGTGTTAATTTCGGCAAGGGTAGCGTGGTCCTGTAATCACACTTTTAGTATTTTCCACATTAAGAGTGCAAAGTGTACGTGTGTTCACGCGACGGAATGATCGTTTTCCAATCTTCAAAAAGGTTGAGATGCACCCCACGAAGACTACAATATCCATCTAATTTCTGTTTAGTTTGCTCGACACGGAACTTGTTTCGGAGCAAACAACGTTCGATAAAGTTTTCATCTGGAATTTATGTAGTAATTAAATTTGGAGATTTTTTACTTACCGTCGATTGTTGGGAGATGTTGCTGTTGTTTGATCCAATCGATGATGATTTTGACGTCGCGTTTGATGTCGTTTTCTTTTACTTTGAAATGTTTGCGGACTTTGGAGACTTCGGTGTTGGTTACTTGGATAACGTCCATTGTTTCTTAATGTAGAAGAAGGAATAATGTAGCCACAATAAACATCTCAATCGTGGGTTATTTATTTTCCGGAGGTCATAGTTTATCACTTGATACCAGATGGCTGATATTCAAAGACTAATGGCATGGTTTATTTAATCACAAGTACATGTGCACTTGTGCCTTAATTCAATTATCATTTGTGGCAACATAAATGCACTCTGATTTTTCTATTTTTAGAACTCTGTTCATTTGTTTATCTCGATCTAAAATTGCCGTAAAATGACTTTTGCTGTCATTAACGAATTGATTTGGAATTATCTGAAACGAATAAATATGATATTTTTGCTCTTATAATTTTTGTTAACAATGACAGACATCCACGAACCATTAAAAAATGACAGTTCAACAACAAAACTTCTTCTTTCTTCCACTCTAAAATATCAGTAAACTGTCCACGATGTCATTTTATTTTGTGTTTAAATTTGCTAATAAATAATAAATTTTTGTTAAAAATGCAGTCATTTTGGAGTAAATAAAAAATGGAAGCAGTTTATAAAGAAATGAGAAAATTATGCAAAATTTATCTCATAAAAAATTCAAACCGCGCAATTATTTTTTTTGTCATTTTATTGTACTTTTGAGTAAGCTAAAAATATTTCTATATTCTTCAGTTTTTAACAAATATAACATAACGTAAATGAACTAAAATAATAATAATAATCTTGAACTTAGATAATTGAAAATTAAGTTTACTTTTCAACTTTAAGTTTAACTTTACATAACTCTGACAAGTTTGCCTAAGTATCAAGTTAGATCTAGATAATAGAATTTACACACAATGTCTTGGAGGAATTATCTAGTATAATCTAAGTAATATCAATTTGAATTTATATTTTATCCTTGTCGTAAACCTGTAATAATAATGCAGATCTAGATAAATGTTAAATTAGATCTAGATAAGACAATTTAATATAAATGTTGTGTTTTGCAGTTGAATGTTTAGAAAAAGATAACCAACTTATCAGGCTTTTAGAAAAATGTTTTTTAATAAAAAAAATTGTATAGCAAAAAAAATATTTATTGTTAAAAAAACGCAAAATTTACAGAAATAAAATGAAATATAATATAATAATAAAATGTAATAAAATAAATATAGATAATTCGGTTATTAGATTATCTGTAGACGCGTTTACTAAAAAATTTGGATAATTTTGTGTTTGAAAGTTACTTAGCTTGGAAAAAACTAATTTTTAAGATTGAATCAATTGATAGATACAAAACATATAAAAATAGATAATTAAATGTAAAAACGTTTCAATCCAAATAATAAAAATTAAAAAGTAACTACTGTGAAATTTATAAATGTGAAATAATTTCTTAGATAAATTAGATAAAATAGATAAAAAAAATAACCTTGACAATACAGTTATGGGCTTACGTTTTGTAAATTAGACTCAAGAACAGAAATTGACGTTGATTCTGATTTTAGACATTCAGTAATTAGATCTAGATAATTTAATTTTTAGAAAATATAGACTCTAGATATAGACAAAAACTATTTCTACTTACAATTAGTCTGACATCATAAATCTACCATAAATAAACAAATTTTGAACGGATGTAAGTAATCTATATAATTTTCAGATGTAGATAATTCACGTATTTTTAATAAAAAACTTATTTGCAACATATGTAAACATGTTTGCAACTTTAGTGAAAAAAAGAGTAGCAAAGTCTAAACAGAGAGAATGGAAGCTAACTTTTACTAGAACAGATCTAGATAATAACTTATTGTTTCGAATTAGAGACCGACAGATCATTTCAGTTAGTTACAGATATTATCAGATGCAAATACATGTTAATATCTAGATCTCAGATCTAGATCACAGATTCAGACCTGTAGAAAGGAGATTAATTAAACACAACTTTCACTATAATCGACTTAGATCTAGATCTACAGATAAAAAGTAGATAATGAAATCAGTATTTGATGCATAATGAAAAACACACAACAAAATTAATAACACTGAAACTGTAAATTACTAAAATTATGTTCTAGATGTAGATAATAAACTTGATCTATTTTTACTGAGTTTTTAAAATTTCATCAAATTGAGGGTTCTAATAATTTTAACAATGTATAAAAGATATTTAAATGGATACGAGACGACCAGGCGTAACTATCTACAGTATTACCAACTCTCAAATAAATTCCCTGTTATCGAGCAAATGACCGAAAATTTTACTTGGCGCATCCACCATTTTAAATTTTTAATATGATTTCGAAGAAATTCTTCGCTTTTTCTGGATAATCTCACACTGAAACTTGCCAATTATTGCAACCAATCTAAGCGACCGAAATTCCCCCAAATTACGTATTCCGCTGCCGCAAACCGTTTATTCCCATCCTTATTAATGTCGGTCTCAGCAGAGACGTCCATCACAAGATCTTGACCGAAGATCACAAGATTCCTATCGCATCCTTGGACAACGAATGAGGCAATTAAGCCCGGAAATACACTAAAGGAGAAATTTGGTTAGCTATAGTCAGTTTCCGCCCGATCGGGCACCTGATTTCCGCTCGTTACGGAAAAGTGAAAAATTGATATCACGTTTATTGGACGATTCAGCGACAACTTTAGGTTCCATATATAGCGGAATGTTGACGAGTTGAGAGAAAAATAAATTAAGAATGATATATTATTTCATCTCGTGATTAATGTACGATTCAGGTTGTTAATTAAAAATTGCGGTCAGAATTTTAGTTATTAAATTTGATAGTGATAAGTTTGTTTGAGTAGTTGGCTGAGTGTGATTAAAGAAAAAGTCGGAGGAGATTTTTCACCAGGAAAAAAAAGAATCGTTATTATTGTTTTCCGAACTTTGCATTAATTACGAAGTGTACTTAGTTTTCTACAGAAAAAGTTCTGTATGGCGGGGGAATTGCTGTGCAGACATACAGAACGTTGTTAACTTCGCAATGTGATTTTACGTCCATTTGCAGCAACACAATATAACTTCAGCGTTGGAACAACAACAAAAGAGACGTCCTGAATTCATTTTTTCTTATTTAGTACCAACCAAACAAAGCTAAAACAGATCCTCGTCCTCTTTCCCCCCAATAAACGCCCCACGTAATTCATAAATAATTTACCCCGGCAATTTGAAAAAATCCATGAATAAAGTGACACCGAAATAGATTTTCCCGGTAAACTGGATCCATTCAAAATTTCACGCAACACACGTAAGTTAGTTTCGTACACGAGCGCTTTTAAAATTTAAAGAGAGGAAGAGCACTCTATATAGAGCAGACATCACGACGTTACGCTGACGCATTACTTTGCATACAAATAGTTCCTGCGGTGAAAAAATTGCCACCAAGAAAATACTTTAATCTAACAAGTTCGGCGGCAATGTTTTACTGTTTTAATTCGTTGTCGAAGGTTTTCGACCGTCACGAAAAAATGAGGATTTTCACGCTACATCGGAAAATGTTCACATCAAAATCGGGTTTTTCTCTAGTTACGTGAACATTCGCCATCGAACAGTTTCTATAGTTCGTGCTTTCAGGTCGGGAATATTTAGAAAATTGGCACGTTTTTCTTTTGTTTGTTTTGTATCGGTGGGAAGACAGTGGGGTGGGGAATATTACGGGTGGAAAGGTGAGAGATGTCTGTTTTATGTTGTAATGCTGCTGGGAATTTTCTGCGGCTTGAAATTTAGTTCCATTAGGTGATATTGTCTTGTGGCAATAATCTTTCGCTCGTCGATATTTTAATTATCTAGATCTAAGTTTTAGACTAAACAGTTTTTATTGTCTATATCTAAAAGTTTTAACTATTCTCTGGAAACTACAGTATCTAGATCTAACCACTAAATGTTTAAAATCACATTCAATAACATTTTCTGTTCTTGATTCTGATTTAAAAAATAGCCTTAAAATTATATTATCTAGATTTTTTTATCTATATCTAAGCTTTACCGCTGTTATTTTCAGCTACTTTTGTTCCTTAGACTGAAAGTTTGTGACATTTAGTATACGAACAAAAGAATTTACCATTTTGAAATCTGTGTGAAAGCATAAAACTATTGCCAGATTTAGAAAATCTGATTTTATGTCAAAAAGTAATGTTGAATTATCTTGGTGTCTCTAGTTGCAGTTATCGAATTATTTATTTCTAATCAGAATAAAAGTTTTACTATTTAACTCTGTTAAAAAATTATATTTATTTATGTTTTTGGTGCCAGATTCAAAAAAAATATTTATTTTATCTATATCTGTACGTTAATGTGGTCGTAAATTAGAAATATTTCTTAAAGTAATTGTCTAGATTTAAGAAATTTTGTTACACTATACAAATAGTTAATTTTTTATTATCTATTCTCTACAAAAAAATTGTAGTATATTATCTAGATATAACAACTAAAAGTTAAACTTACATATGTACATTTTCAACAAAAACTTTTATCTCTATTTGACTGACAAAAAAATGAACTCTCAAAATTAAAGTATCTAGATCAAGTTTGTAGCGAGAGATAATTTTTTACACTTACACTTTTATTGTTTGGGGCCATATAATTATTGGATTATCTATATCTAACTATCACTCGTGTTCAGTAACGATATTCTAAATTTTTGTAAAGTTAATTTATATTATTTATCCATCAAAATCATGATATCTATGTTTTTAATAGAGATGTTCGAAGCTGAGCATAGACGGCAATAAAACAAAGGAATTAGAAAATTATCTAGATCTAGCAGTTGCTGACAGTGTCCTTTTTCTCATTTTTAATTTTAATGCTGATGCTGAAATTATATTTATCTAGATATGTTCAAAGTTTAAGATATCGATTAGACAAAGTAATAAAAATAATAATAAAATTATCTTAGATTTTTATTATCTATATCTAGAGTTATTTCTGTTTATAAACTTCAAAGCTAGTTTTAGTTTTTAAAGATTACTTAAATGTCATTAATTTGTAACCTATATCTATGCATCAAACATTACAACATGGAATTATCTATATCTAATCATTATTCATTTATAATTGTTTCCGTTTCTACGAATTAAAATATGAGCGAATGCCGCGTTATACTTTTTGTTCAAATAATAATCTAGACTCTAAATAACAGTTTGCGTATAAATTGTATTATCTAGATCTAATTTTACACTTATCTAGATTTGTCACACAGCTTTAGTAAGAAAGTTTAAAGTTTGGATTTGTTTGGACCTTAAAATAATAGGATCTCAATTTAAACTATCTAGATCTAGAGATATCTATGTAGAAAGGAACAAACAAAAAACCAAAACTGGTTTAATATATTGTGACTATCTGTTGCTGTAATATTATAATTTGTGTTTTATTGTCAATGTCTATTTATTATTTTTAGTCAACCATTAATTATGCAAATTTTATTACATTTAAATTTAATTATTCTTATTTGGCCGTTTATTTCATTCATTATCTAATCACTAAATCAACAGATTTATATGACTCTGTGGAATTCGGTTCAATAATTGTGCACTTTATCTAGATCAAAAGTTAAATTATATCGAAGTATGCGTTGATATCTATTTTAAGACACCTTGCAAAAAATCGTGATACCGTCATTATGTATATCTACTGTTCATCTAGTTTAAGATTTGGTATTTAATATATATAGACAAAAAATATACCTACGAGATCATTTTTTCCAAGAGTCAAAGATAGTTTATCTATATCTAACAGAACTATCTAGATTTGTTTGTTAAACTGTTTTCATAAATAATTATTTTTTTATGTGTGAGTTTTTTTTGTCTAGATCTAACCTCAACTTACGCAAATCTGTCACATTTATACGAAGTTAGATTTTGGGCCGAAATGTAAATTATCTACATCTGTAATTATCTGATGTATGTCGGTACAAAATTTGAACATCTTAAATATAAGTTTTCAATATTAAAAAAATATATTTGCATCAAAGGTACCAAATATTTTTGACATTAGGAATCCAAAAAAGATAATAAGTGACAAAAAAAGATAAAAAATGATCAAAATTTGATGAAATCTGCGTCGAAAAGTAAAAAATGTGTCAGATTTTCTATTTTCAAGTTCAAAAAGACAAAATTTTCAATACCTTAATAATGTCGGCTAGAAATTTGGAATATTCAGAAAAACATTTCAAATTTGCAATCCAGAAATGGAAAAACGTGTTAAAGGGAAACCAAAAATCATAAAATATCGATAAATTTATATTTTTTTTAGCAAACTTTCCCCCTTGTTACACCCCTGGTCGACCGACACAGCTAAAGTGGTTCGAATATGATCAATACGTTGTAGTTTTCCACCCCTCAGTGCGCCCCCGATCATTACCAAAAATTCGGCGATTTACTTCACCGCCTCCCGTAATGATTTCCTAGGTATTCATATTCTTATCTTCCATTCGCAGACATAGCTCCCCAATTCTTCCGAGTGTGGTGAATTTATTCCCGGTGCTTTAAAATCGCGCCTCCAACACCCGTTTTTATTAATTTTCGGTCCGGGATTGATTGAATTTTTCCGTTTTTACAATAAGTATGCGCGTGTTCGTGACTCGCTGCGATTTTTCGGATTTATGATGCATAAAATGAAACAATTTGTGCTAAAAATTCAATTTGCGGGCTCCTAGTAATTGATAATTCCTCTTCACTTGCTCGAGATGAAATCGAGACTAAACTGAAGATGATTAATCGTGAAACGTCTAGGAAAAAAATATTTTTGGTGGCGGCACTGAGAGAAATGTTATTATCTTCAAGACGCTTAACTTGGGGCTTAGAAAGGATGAGAGCTAATATTGGAATTTGGCCGGCATAAATCAAATAATAATGTATTCGTTCGGTTTGGGTAACACAAGTGTTCCGATTCGGAATGCAATATTGACTCGTCGCCTAATATTAAATCGGAGAATAGAAATCACCGGAAACGGAAGATCAAGATGTCTTCACTTTTATCATGCAAGAGAACTTGAAAAAAATAGATCCACCAGCAAAGTTCACGCCGCGTCTTAATAAATCTCACTTAAAAGCCGGCATCTTTTATTTATTTCCGCCCTCGGCATAAATCAAAAACTATCTGCTTTCTATAATCAAATCTTGCAGTTGCTCTTCTATTCTCGATTGCACCATAAAAATCATCGTAAAACAAGACATCCACTCAAAATCATGAATAAGTACGAACCCTTCGAATGAACAAAATAAACGTCTTACTGCTTCTTGAATAAGAAAGAACACACAAATAGAGAGCGTGATCGCCGATAAATGAGCGTTGAAAGGAAGGCCAAGATAATTTAATGTAGCGTAAGAATTTCGAGGGAAAAAGAAGGATGGATGTTGGTTTAGAGCTAGGAAGGGAGATGGGGATATGGAGGGATTTTGTTTAATTAGGTTTAGGGATGATTCCGTTTAAGCGAGGGTGTCTCAACGAACGATTTCTGATGTTCGGATTGTCAATTTGACATCGATTTCGGATGTTAACATTGCAGAATGGGAAGTAATGTTTGATTGTCTGGGACTTACCATTTTTTTTAATAAGATGGGGGCCAAAATGGAATTCGACTGTATTGATCACATTGCAACCACTAGTTTCATGAAAAATAATCGCTTTTGTTAATTATGGTTTTTTACCTGTTTTTTTTTTTTTTTATTTCTGTTTAATATATGGCACAGATTGACAAAATCAAATAAAAAAAATCTCAAAGAAATTCAACTCAAATTTTGTGAAAAGTTTCTCAAATAAAAAAAAAATAATAAGAAACTCAAAATTAGACTGTAAAAAATTTCGTTACGGTCAAATTTTACAAATTGTTTCTAAAAATACAAGTTAGTAATATTCAGATTTACTTCACACACAATTTTTAAATAAATTTATTTATCTAGAAATTTTAAAATTTTTCAAAATTTTCAAAAAGTTCTGGTCGTTTCTCAAAATATTCCTAAATTTGTTTTTTGAGGCATTACAATAAAAAATTACGGCATTCTATATAAAATTGTACAATTTTTTTGAATTACGCAAAATTTAACCTCATTTGGTACATCTTGGCACTTTTTATCATTTTTAAATTTTTATTTGATTCTTTGACTCTTTTTTGTCTAATTTATGCTGGTGATGACAAAATTTCTGGCATAAGAAAAAGGTAAAGTCACATTTTGTAGAGATTTTTTTAAATCTTTTTTCCCAAAATTTACAAAATTTCATAATTTTTTATTTTGTTTTGGCATTTTCTTGCACTTTTAATTTTTGGCACTTTAACAAAATCTAATTTAATTATTTTAACAAATTTTCTAAGCTATCTAAAATCTAACGTTTTTACCATTTTGCCTATTCTAGAACCAGTATGAAAAAAGTTTGGGGCACTTTATATATAAAAAAAGTTTTGATAAAAAAAACATTTAACCCAAATTTTTACCAAAAATCAAAAATTTAAATAATTAAATTATAGATCTATTCTTCATTTTTTTAATTTTTGAAATTTTAATGTCACTTTGGCTCATTTGCTTCCTAAGTGTGATTATTTTTCTATAACAGATTGTATATAATTTTTATAAAATATAATGAAACAAATTCAATATTTCTATTTTTTCTTTTCTACATTTCTGTTGAGAACATCATAGATAGCTACAGATATAGATACTCAAACTTGAAACCTAACGTTGAATAAATGTGACAGATCTACGTAAATGTCAAGTTAGAAATAGATAATAGAAAATAGAATTTGCACACAATTTCTTAGTTTAGCAAGTATCTACTACAGATCTAGATAATTTAAGCTAATTAGATTCACATTTCAACCTTTATTGCTAAAGCTTTATTAATATGGAAGATCTAGGTAAATGTAAAATTAGATCTAGATAATACAATTTCTATGCAAAATTAATTTAGTAAAAAAACTAAAATATAGTGCTTACTTACAAATAGATAATAACTAGATATACATAATTCCATGGTTTAGCGATATATTTTAAGAAATGCTCTTATTTATAAGTTGGATTGTTGCATATAGATAATAAAATCTATAGCAAACGAATTGATTGTTGAAGATTAAAAATTGTAAAATCTACAGTGTTTTAGGCCGTGGATTATTTATTATAGATATAGATAACTTAAATTTAGGTTTTACGGTTTTTCAACCTAGACAAATTTACGCTGCAACTCTTGTCGCACTATTAATATGGCAGATCTAGATAAATGTTAAATTAGATGTAGATAATACAGTTTCCATCCAAAATGTGATTAAGTAAAAATACAAATAAATAATAATTAGACATAAATAATTCCATGTTCTAACGGTAATTTATTAGAAATGCTGTTATTCCAAGTTCTAGACAGTGGTTTTAAAATCTTCAAACACAAATTATATTAGATGTAGATAATAAAAGTCTAGTATTACTTTATCTAACAAAGTTTTGTACAAAATCTAGAGAATAAACATTTTAGCTCCAACATTAAAGTTAGAAATGTAGAGAACAAAGAACACAACGACTATTAGATCTAGATACATTTCAAATTCTATTAGTTACGTTGAAGATCAAACAAAATCAACAGTAGATCTAGAGAGAGACATCTCTATATATAAAACCATGTAGACATAGATAATACCACAGATTATTTTTTTACTTTTGAAAATAATTTTATTAAAACGAGTTTAAACACCGTGACGATTAGAAAATTTCTTTTGATAGATAACTACATTTTGACAAAATACGACTTTAAATATAGACACTAAAACATTAGTATAATGATTTTACTTGAAAATAATAAAGATAATCGTTTAAGATAGATAATTTAATTAGATATATCAACTTTTCTACGTATCAAAGTTAGAAACAGATAAAATTTTTACTAAATAACTAAATAAATTTAGATATAGTTCTGTATAGTTAAATCTAGATAGTTCAATACAAAATCTTTGTATATAATAGATAGTAGATAAAAACAAACATCCTAAAGTAATAAAAAAGACAATCTAACGGGGTTAAATCTAGATATCAATTCTGAAAAACAAAACCTAAATGTTATAAACTGAAATAACTCTCTGATATTGATACAGATAACAAGTTGATAAATTGATCGTTTGATAAAGTTTAAGCAATAAAGTGCCAAAAATTAAAAGTAGCTACTACCTAGATAATACAACTTTTTTTTTTAATTTAGTCAGCTGCAGTTACCTCAACAGAAACCTTAGACCTAGATAATTTCTTAAATCTAACAATGGTTTAACGTTTTCATACAAATTTACTCTGAACCTACAGAAACTATATCAACAGTAGATCTAGATAAAAGTACAAAATAGTGAAAATAATAATTTCTATGAATTTTATAAAGAGAACAATATAAGGATATTTATGTAATTTTAAAATTATTAGATATTTTTTAACAGCTTTAAAAAAAAATGTAATTCTAGAGGCCAGAAAATTCGTGAAATTTTTCAAAAATTTTTTTCTGTAAATTTTAGGGTGTTTATAATCAATAAAACTACTATAAACCTGAAAGTTTGGGTAATTTCTAAAATCCAGACGCTGCATTTTTAAAGTTTTTAATCTTAAAACTTCAAAGTTTTCACCCGATAAGTACCTAAGAATCTAGAAATTTCTGAATCTGTAGAAGACAGAATCTAAAAATTTGAGAGCCGAAAAACTTTAGAACTTTTCCAACGTGCAATGCTGCAAATGTCATTTTTAATTAATTACAACTACGCTTAAAATTTTTCCGATTAGTCAAATCTAATTAACTTAAACAGAATTTTTAAAAACGTCGTAATTTAATTTAGCTTCCCGGCGCATCCACCATTTTCACACTAACTTTTCTCTTCATTTCACATTTAAATATTATCTCAGATCGTAAACGTGCACGCGAAATTACTAATTAATATTCAATCGATCATTCCCTGAACTTGTCTAAAGTAATTACATCACCCTTAAATAAATTAATTAGGAAAATTCTGCAAGCTCTCATTAAAAAATAATCAAACCAACTTGGGTGTATTCAGGTAAAGTTCTGAAAAATGAAGAAAAAACACAAAGCTTTTCCGAACTTAATCTAGAACAACTTTGCGTTTACTAATTTCACAAGAGAATTCTGTGCGAAGTTAATTAATTTTATGAGAGTTATCGACATCTTTTCTAGGCTTGATTTGGAGAGTTCGCGCTTCTGTGGTTGCATCTTTAGAGTTTTTAGAAATCTTGCGGGGTTGGAAACGTGGCTGTAAATACGAGAGGATTTTTAGTGTTTTTTCTTTTATCAGAAATGGAACAAAGGAGATCACAATTGGTGAAATGGGTAAAGTTTAGAAATTACACAATCATGTTGGTTGCATTGTGTTTCGAAAATTCATTATTTTGTCACCGAAAAATATTATTGTTATGCTTTCAATTCCAAAGCTGGGGAGTTTTGTTCCGCTTCGATTGGAAACAATGCTGACCGCTAAATCGGTTCACGGTGGCGACACACGAGGGATGTTCTAGATGTGGAAGGAAAAGAAAAAACTCATTCTAAATTACGGCAGGATCGAGAATTTTGAAATTTTGGTTTTATGAAGCAACAAAAGTTGTTAAGGTCGGTGCCCGCATTAGACCTTTAACGAAAGGCCAACTCCCTATAGATGTCGATTGAACAAAAGGTTGTAACGATCATGTCTTCGGTCACTTGTCAATTTAAAGTTCGACGTTCTGGAAATGTTAATTGCTCTTTCTATTGTTGGAATCGTCGGTTCTCTTATAATAGCAAAATTAAAAGGAATTAATTACGATTTTTACGAAGATCGATAATTGCTGGTTTTGTTTCTAAAAAGTTTAATTTTTTTTTATTTTTTACATTAATTTTTAAATTACATTTTTAACTTCCATAAAATTGTAAAAATTGCAAGCCAGTTTTCCAATTATTTTTTAGGGCTTGAGAAATTTTGCAGCTTGTGAACACATTCGATTTTCTTATTTTTTTTGTTTGGAAACCTTAGTTTGAAAGTTTTTGAAACTTTGAAAAATTATTATTATTATTATCATTATCATTATCATTATCATTATCATTATCATTATTATTGTTGTTGACGTCGTCGTCTTTGTTCTTTGTCGTTGCCGTTGTCATTATCATAATCATTATTATTATTACCATAGGGAGATAAAGAAAGTTAAATTTTAAAAATTTTGGAAATTTTGGATAGAAAATTGGAAAAATCAGAGACAGCACTTTGAATTTACATTTCTTGTGTTAAAGGTGCAAATTAAAATTTGGAAATAAACGAAAGTAGCAGAAAAAGACCAAAAATTAAAATTATAGAAAAATTAAAAGAATAGAAGAGACTAAAATTTTAAATTTCTTAAGACTTTTTAAATTTATTGTGAAATTATTTATTATTATTGTTTATTAAAAAAATCTTAACAAAGAATTTCAAAAAAAAAATTATTGGGATCCTGTAAGGTGTCAAAAATTTTAGAAGATTTTACCATAGAATTCCAAAATAAAAATTGATTGAGTTTTATTTTTCAAACTGAAGAATTTTTAGTAAATTTCATCAAAAAATTTAATGCTAGAATTGTTTGTTTTTTTTTTCAAGATTTTCAAAATTTTCAGAGAATTTACGAATAGAAGAATTATCAAAAGTTTTATGAGAACATTCTAACATAAAATTTCTTGAGAATCTTGTTCAAGCTTATAAGAGAATTAGATTTATGGGAGAAGTTCACAATAGAATTGATTGAGATTTTTTTAAAGCTATCAAAAATTATCAACAATTTTATTAAAAAATTAATAAGTAATAAAATTGATACTTTCTATAGTTCGAATCGCCACTATGTTGGCAAAATTACGAGAAATGAATTACGATTTTTACAAACATCGATAACTGCGGCTTCTGTCGTTAAAAACACGTGCACTGAAGATTTATCTTTATACGGAGATTTACGCAGTCGAAAAAAAGTGTAAAAATTATCCCAGCGCATCCACCTTTTACGGAAACATGTTTTTTCCGCTTTTCTTTCAAAAGCACAACATAATTAAATGGTTATTATATGACTTGTATGTTCCCAGTCTCAACTTCTTTCTGCTACCGACATGTGCTTCTCCTTTTATCTTTTAATATCAGACTAATTGGTACTCACGTAGCTTTTTGCCTGAAACACGACGATAACAAGACCAGACTTATCTTAATTCCACAAAAAAATTGTTTCTTCCGCTTCAAAATGTCCTAAACAAAACAAACCGGAACAGTGTTTATTTATATTTCCCCGAGACTAAAGCAAGGACTTGATTGGTTATTTCGAGATGAAAAAAACGTAAACATGTGACTGTAATTACGATGAAAATTGAAATTTTTGTGATCGGAGATGAAAGAGTGTGAATTAACGCCGGTTGATTAATCCGAACACGCTTCGAGTTACGAGAATTCTTATTATATTCTAAAGGAATTTGAAAATTGTGTTCCGAGTAAAGAATGGGTTGAGTTAACGAACTCGAAAATAAACTGCTTTGCCTTTGTTTGCCACTTAAATTTATTAAATACCCGGAGCTGATGTACTTTGTGGGGGATGTTTGATCGGTTTAGTGAAAAAAATCAATTGGGGGAGGATGAGAAAAGTTATTTTAATTTGAGGAATTTTATGCTCAGGGACGAGTTTGGATTTGTTTGATATTGAATTTTACACTGGTTGTATCATAGTAGGCCTGGAATAGCTGTCACAACTGTTGCATTAACATGACACAAATTTTGTTAGACTCAAAATAATGAAATTGCTAGTTGAAAATTGGTGGATGCGTCGGGTCGAAATCTCAAATCTCAAATTTATTATAAAATTTTGGTAGTATTGTAGACAACGACTCGGCTCGCTTCCGCTCGCCTCGAATGTAATTGATTTGTAATATTGTATATATCAACTCGGCTCGCTACCGCTCGCCTCGAACGTAGGCTTGCATTGCCTGTTATAATAATCAAAAACAACAAATGTAACCTTAAAAAACATCAAAATGTTACCAAAATTTCAAACAAAAATATTCTAGAAAAAATCGTTAACGTGACATTTTTTTTTACTTAAAGAGTCAAAATGTCATTGTCAAATTTTAAAATGCTTTGACTCATTTGATTGAGTTCAAAATTTTACTTGTCATCATATCTCAGTGTGACAGCTTGCGTGTAAAAAAACTCAGTTTTAGCAGGATTTAAGAGTCAAAAATGTCAAATTACTCTTAATTTTAATTCAAATTTTAAGTTTTTTCGGGTTCTAGAATGTCCTGTTTGTTAAATCTGAGATTCTTATAATTTTAAGAGTCAAAATTTATGCTTTTTTTCATATTTGAGGATTAAAAATCTCATTGTCAAATGTCAGATTTCTTTGGCCCGTTTGATTAAGTTCAAAATTTTACTTAAATTTTATGCTCGGGGACGAGTTTCGATTTGTTTGAAATTGAATTCTGCACTGGTTATATCATCGTAGGCCTGGAATATATGTCACAATTGTTGCATTAACATGACACTTTCGTTAGATTAAAAATAATGAAATTGTTAGCTGAAAATTGGTGGATGCGCCGGGCCAAAATCTCAAAGTTTCTATTTTTTTTGCAAAATTTGCTCTATAAAAAGATTTTTTTTTTGTAAAAGATTGGTAGTATTGTAGATAACGACTCGGCTCGCTTCCGCTCGCCTCGAATCTAATTAATTCGTAATATTGTTGATATCAACTCGGCTCGCTGCCGCTCGCCTCGAACCTAAGCTTGCAGTACCTGTTATAAACATCAAAAACAATAAATGTAGCTTTAGAAAACATCAAAATGTTGCCAAAACTTCAAACAAAAATATCCTAGAAAAAATCGTTAACGTGACAAATCATTTTTTTCAGTATCTTTACATAGATTTTATTTTGTGAAAATTTATTCTAAATTAGCAAATTTCCTCAATTCGAACCAATTTCAGGTTTTATGTTAAAAATTTTGGAAAATGTGAAAAAAATTGATAGGATTAATTAATTTAAAATAAAATCTTTATTTACTTAAAACAGATAAGTTTTCAAATCTGTTAAACATTTCAAAAATTTTACCTTTTTTATTTATTTAAAATTTATAATTTAATTTTTAAATTACGTTTTTATCTTTCTAAAAAATTGTGAAAATTTTAAGCAATCATACAAGTTTTCTGAATTTTGTTTTCGAATTTTAAAATTTGCATTTCAAACTTCAAAAATTTGTAAATAATCTCAAAAATTGCAGATATTTTTAAAATTCTAAATTTTGACACAGAACTAAATCAATGAGAATTTTAAAAGTTATCAATTAGAAATCTTCAAGATAATGTCAAAGTTTTTGCATTTTATGTGTTGGAAGTTTAAATTATTTGAACGACTAAATTTGATAAAAGGTGCAACGAAAATACAAAAACCGAAACAAGTTTGAAATGGTCAAGAAAAAATGCATCGAATTAATTTTTTGTTTAAATAGCGCCAAAACTATTGACCTTAAAAAAGAAAAAAAATGTATAATAGAATTAAATTTAAACTCGCGTTTTTTACAAAAACGGTTTAAAACTGATAAAAAAGGTTAAATTTGGTACAAATTGAAATTTGGAGAAAACGTGGCAAAATGTTTACAATTCACTGTTTTTCAAAATTCTTATCAGAGTTCTAAATAAAAATTGATTGATAAGTGTTTTTTAAGCATTCAAAAATTGTCGAATTTTATTAAAAAATTCCAAAGTAAAACTGATTAATTTTTATGACACTCTTAAAAAAATAATCAGAAATTTCAAAATTAAAAATGGTAGAGAATTTTTTTTAACCGTTTAAAAATTGTCAAAAGTTTTATCACTGAATTTCTAGATAAAAATGACCGAAAATTGTGTTGAAGCTTTCGAGAAACATCGATAGATTTTATCAGAAAATTCCAAAATAAAATTAATGCAGCATTTTGTTCCAGCTTTCTACATCTCCAAAATGTTAATTCACCATCTTTTTTTTTTCAACTGTTAATTTTCTCGAGTTCTAGCATCTTATATATGCTAGATTTGTAGTCAAAAGTAAGTTTTTCAACAATTCACTGTCAAAACTGCTGAGAGTCAAAAACTCTAGTTTTAGTTTAAACCTAATTTTTTTCAAAATTTTTCAGTTTTCTCATTAGAAAAGTCAACCTCGTAGTGTCAAATCTCAGATTCAAATAACTCAAATTTTGCATTTTCTTTAAATCTATGATTTACATAATCCAACGTTTTTTATTTTAGTTCAAATTTTGAGTTTTCGCACGTTCTAGGTTAGATTGTAATAATTTTAGGTGTCAAAAATGCTAATGTTTTCAGATTTTAAGTCAAATCTTATTGGCAAATCTCAAATTACTTTAACTTATTTGGTTGAGTTCAAAATTTTACTTGACATTTTGTGTCAGAGTTTTACGTGTTAGAAATTCTTAGTTGTTGAAGTCAAAAGTTCAGTGTCAAATCTTTCTGCATTTTAGTTCAAATTTTAAGTTTTTTTAGTTCCTAGTATCTCATTTTTGTTTTTGTATTGTGGACAACGACTCGGCTCGCTTTCGCTCGCCTCGAATGTAATTGATTCGTAATATTGTATATATCAACTCGGCTCGCTATCGCTCGCCTCGAATGTAAGCTTGTATTAACTGTTATATTAATCAAAAACAACAAATGTAACCTTAAAAAACATCAAAGTGTTACCAAAATTTCAAACAAAAATATCCTAGAAAAAATCGTTAACGTGACAATTTTTTTTTTAAATTGAATTTAAAGAGTCAAAATCTCATTGGCAAATCTTTCAGTATTTTAGTTCAAATTTTAAGTTTTTTTAGTTCCTAACCTCTCATTTTTGTTAAATGTTAGACTGTAATAATTTTAGGTGTCAAAAATTCTCACTTTGTTTAAATCTAAACTGTCAAAATCTCATTACCAAATCTCAAAATATTTTGACTCATATGACATATCTCAGAGTTTCATAGCTTGCGTGTAAAAAACTCAGATCTGACAAGTTTTAAGAGTCAAAAGTGTCAAATCTCTCTTAATTTTAATTCAAATTTTAAGTTTTTCCAAGTTATTTTAAATTTTACTTAACGTCTTATCTCAAAGTTTCACAACTTACATAATAAATTCAATAAATTCTCAGATTTCGCAGATTTGAAGTGTCTTAGTGTCAAATCTCCGATTGTTTTAGTTCAAATTTTATTTAGTTAAACCTTAGAATCTCGTATTTGTTAATCCTTAAATTTTCATAATTTTGACGATCAAAAATTGTCAATCTTCTCTGATTTAAAGTGTAAAAATTTCAGTGTCAAATCTCAAGATTTATATGCGAAATTTATATTTCGTATTTTAAATGCCACATATGGGAATTTCATAAGGTGATTGTCAGATCACGGATTACTTTGCCACATGTAGAGAGTCTCAGTTTATTAGATTTGAACAACGAAAATCTCACTGTCAAATTTCGCATTGCTAGACAAAACCTCTAATTTAGTCAAATCATGAAAAATGGGCTCATAGAACAACCGACAATTTTCACAATATATTCCATTCACTAACAGAACACTGTTCACGGCACCCAATGAAAATAAATTGAAACTCTTCATCACTCGTGCTCCGCCCGTTAATATTGACAAAACAAATGCAAATATCGCCGTCACCTGTCGCCGCCGCTAAATTTCCCTCTCTCACTGTCATTTATTTGCAAAGTTTTCTTAAGCATCCTTAGACTTTACTACTTACAGGTGCTTCAAACTTGACAACTGTAATTATTAGAGTAGCCATTATAATCGTTGTACGTTAGAAGCTTCTGTTTTCAAGTTTATAACTCAAGGGGGTGGCAGCGCAATATTTTTGAAACGTGACGGCTGCGAAAACAGTAAAAAATGACCCAAGCATAGTCATTTATGTGTCAAGCGTAACAAGTGCGACTTAACCACCCGGGTGCGTTTTTTCCCGACTATATCTCCGGCGCAAATTTGAATAGTCGTCCATTAAACAAACGGAAATTGCAGCTGCTTAAACAAGATCGAGGAGCTTAATATAAACAGGATTAGATTACATTAATATTGCATTCAAATTCTATTACAAGCATGACACGGAATATTGTATAATGATTGAAAGGAATTAAATTTGTTCAGTTCATTGTGTCATCTCGAGGTGTTATTGATTCAATTAATTCCAACAATCAAACTTTGAAAATCTCTTCGACAAACTGAATGTAATGTATTCGAATTTTAGCTGAAGTGGATTTTGGGGGTTGAAGAGCCAAGGTATAACGTTTAATCGTGATAAGCAACTTTAGTCCCTGCTTTCAACTGATAACTTCGGGAACTGCGGAGATTATTATGGGAGGGTCTAAAGGTGTGTGCTGTATTAACATATTCTACCGTTTTGGCAGGTGATAGGCCAAGAATCGAGGATCTATTTTTGATGGGAGAGAGATATACAGAGTGAATCGGAAAAAGTTGGAGAGTTTCGCCAAAAACAAAAGAGGCAAGTGAAATTTGCATTTTTTACGTTAATAGCTCTGTTATCTATCGATTTTGACGTGTGACAATGACAATGTAGCTTTAATTGTTCAAAGTTAAAAAAAAAAAACAGAATTTTTGACAATTAGATTTTTGAATTTATAATTTGACGTTTTGGCAGGTGATGGGCCAAGTATCTAAAATGTATTTTTGATGAAAAAGATATACACAGTGAATCGGAAAAAGTTGGAGAGTTTCCCCAATAACGAAAGAGGCAAGTGGTTTTTGCATTTATTTTTACATATTGGTAGCTCTGTTAAACATAGAATTTGACGTTTCAGAAGTGACAACAATTTTCAAATTTTACAAAGATTCAAAGCCTCACTACTAAAACCTAAGATTTGACAATGCCAATGATGCTTCATTTGTTCAAAGTTAATAAAAACTGAGAATTTTTGACAATTAGATTTTTGAATTTAAAATTTGACGTTTTGGTAGGTGATGGTCTAAAAGTCGAGAATCTATTTTTGATGAGAGAGATATACAGAGTGAATCGAAAAAAAAATGGAGAATTTCACAAAGAACGGAAGAGGCAAATGGTCTTTATATTTTTTTACATGTTGGTAGTTCTGTTGTCCATCAATTTTGACGTTTCAGAAATGACAACAACTTTCAAATTTTAGAACGACTGAAAGTCTCAGTATCAAAACCTTAAATTTGACGATGACAATGAAACTTTAATTGTTCAAAGTTAAAAAAAAAATGAGAACTTTTGACAATTAGATTTTTGAATTTAAAATTTAACATTTTTGTAAGGTGAGAGGTAAAAATTCGAGGATCTATTTTTGATGGGAGAGATATACAGAGTGAATCGAAAAAAAATGGAAAGTTTCATAAAAAACGGAAGAGGCAAATGAATTTTGTATTTTTTTTACATGTTGGTAGCTCTGTCGTCCATCGATTTTGACGTTTCAGAAATGACAATTTTAAAATATCATTATCACTTAAAGTTACCTAAATTTCGCTCAATTGAACGGTGCCCACACTCAAAACACTTGAAACACTTTCATGAACACTTAAAACACTAAAGTTCGAGTGAAAACACTAAAAAACACAATTTTTATTGTATATTTAGAACATCAGAACTTTGAATCACGCCACTTGCAAAATTGACAGCTCTGGCTCGCGGCCAACTCGTGCGTTTTTTGACATTCAAGTTATTAAAATGAATTTTACTGAGTTGGAGGTACAATTTGTCGCCGCCAACATTACGGTGGTGGGTTTACATCGAGGAACTAGTGAAAATTGTTGCACCAAAGTGTTTTCCGTGCAAATTTGAAATATTTTTTTTGTTGCTTGCTACCGAACACCCCTCGCACATGGAAATGGACTGGTCCAGTTTGAAATCGAAAATTGTGAAAATTACCTAAGTATCTATCTTATTATTGAACAATAAGAAATAAACATGAATTAATAGTGTGTTACGCCACTACGATTTTGCAACACTTGTTCAACACATCTTCGCATACCAAGAATTCTCTGATCCAAAGCGTCTTGATCCAAATTGTCCGATGACATCGCAAATTACGTAGGTGCGCCACTGGTGGTCCGCTACCGTGCGACCAAGCATGTTCCATGCACACTCAACTAGTTCGAGAGTAGAGTATAAAATGTTACATCTGGGCCAGGGCATTTGGCGTCTTAAAAATCATGGCAGAATCCTACAAATTCAGCTGTTTGCCCAAAAGCAAACAACCTAAAAGGCCCGAAAACCTCTCAAAAATCATTCATTTTTATCCACCCCAAAAGTTACCCAAACATGTGAAGACCACCAAAAATTGGGCACAAAATAATGCAAAATTATATCAAGAGTATTATGGGCCTCAAAATTACTCAAAAATCTATAGACAGACCATATCAGAAATTGGGCACATGAGAAAACTGTTGAAAATCATCCAAAATCCATCATAATTCCTTTAAAAGCACCCCAAAAAAATCTTACAGCATTCCTTATTTTGACACACCCCAAAATGTATTTTTACTTCTAGACCAATCCATTGGCACATGCGAAAAATTCACCGGTCGGAATGGCGACCGGTAAAAATATTAGACAAATAAGAGCTCTTGTTTTTAAATGCCTCAAAGTAGATTTTCATTACTGAACCAATAAAATCACTATATACAGGGCTTTCATAAAAGAATATGGCATCCAAAGTGCTTTGAAAAACAATAGAATTGACCACATTGTCGTAATTTGCCGCTCACCTCAAATATCAACGTTTTTAGTCCTAAATGACATAAAGTGTCAGAAAATAAAAAAAATGAGGTTACAATATTTTAATTAGAGATTATGCACGAATGTAAATACAGAGAAATGCTATTTAAAATTGGCGGAATTTGAAACTACTAATCGTCGTCCAGCGTAGACTCTCAACCACTTATTTCAAAGGGTTGCATTGCGAGTGGAGACGACAACTGTCAACAGTGTCAAATTATCCCTCGCTTTTTGTGTTTACGTTGCGTTTCTTTTTTCCTGTGCTCGATTTTTCAGTTATTGCTTCTTCATTTATTATAAACAAAACAGTTTTTTTCAAAACTCTACGTGTGTCGTTATTTCACAAGGTAAGTGTGAGTGGTCAAAAACAATTTGGAATATTTCGTTAGAATTTTTTTTAGATTTTAGCAATGGGTTACTCAGTTGAGCAAAATACGTTTATCGTAAAAGCCTATTATCGCAATGGGTCTTTGGTAAACGGCGAATGGGTGTATTCAATTCAAGCCTGTAAGGATGAATACTTGGCAAGATACCCAGACATTGAAGTTCAAGAAGCTTCTCTGGTGGCTCATATTCACCATGTTCTAGACAGATATCACTGGAGATGTGAAAAAAGGGAAGTCGACAGGAAGACCGCAAGTTTCAGACGAGATCGTTGACGATTTAAGGGTGCGTCTGGAACAAAATCCCCAAACATCTTTACCAAAGTTATCTTTACAATCTGGAGTACCTTTAACTATGTGCCACAAAATTGTTAAGAAGAGGTTGCATATGCATCCATATAAAGTTATGACTGTGCAAGAACTGTTACCAATTGATCCCCCTAGACGTGTTCAATTTTGCAATTGGTTTCAACAAAATATGAATGACAACAGGATGTTGGATCTAACCTTTTTTAGTGATGAGGCATGGTTCCACCTGTCCGGTTACGTCAATTCGCAAAATTGCCGATATTGGAGTACTGAAAACCCACATCTTTTTCTTGAGACGCCTTTACATCCTCAAAAAATTGGAGTTTGGTTGGCAGTTTCTCGTAGGCGGATCTATGGACCTGTGTTTTTTCATGATTCGGTAACTGCAGACTTGTACCGAGAAAGCATTTTAGAACCATTTGTTGATCAATTGGATGACGAAGAGCTACAACAGGGTTACTTCCAACAAGATGGAGCCCCAGCGCATACGGCCCGGGCCACATTGAATTATTTGCAGCAATTTTATGGTGATCGAATTATTAGTATCGGAGTTCCAACTGAATTTCCTCCACGTTCGCCAGACCTCACACCTTTGGACTTCTCAATTTTTGGATATTTGAAGGACCGCGTGTTTAGACGCCAGTTGAACAATTTAGAAGAATTGCAGGATGAAATTATTCAACAATGTAATTTAATTAATGGACAAATGTTGCATAATATTTTTGAGAACATGAAGAGAAGAGTTAGAAATTGTTTAGAAAATAATGGTGAACACTTTCAGCATCTTTTATAATTTTAGTTTTTCAAACATAAAATAAATAAATTTGTTCAATAATAAATTATTAGCCCCTTTAGAGTATGCAACCGAATTTACGTTTCATAAATAATCCAAATCCTGTTCTACGAAAGGCGGCACACTTTTATTTGTTTTCAACGCCAACTACGATGCTATAAACATTTATGAAAGCCCTGTATATTAAGTACCGCAATTCCATGTTCCAATGTGTTAGAGAGAGAGCGACAATTTCTGGCCACAACATGGCTGCCTGACAGAAAGTGACGTGTATTTGACAGGAAACACCAAAGTCGCGAATATGTGGATGTTTTGTGCAGTGGCTGCTAAATAAATGCACCTGTTAAATAAAGACATAAGCAATGTAAAAAAATTTTTTATGGTAAACAAGGAAGCAATAGGACGGTCTACTAATGTACAATTTTTAGATGGAAATGTCAAAATTGAGAGTAATTTTTAAGGAATTGTGTGGAATGTAAATAAAATAAATAATTTCTCTAATTGTGTCGTATTTCTTGAAACTATTATCTTATAAAATTAAATTACAAAAATTAAAAGCTTAAAGCCTAAGGTACAAGCAACAGCAAAAAGCTAAAAACAAAACAACAAACGATAAACGTCAAACAAAAAACAACAAATACCAAACATTAAACTCGAAGCAAAAAGAAAAACCACAAAAGTAGTCACAATCTTGCTACGAAAAAATGCAATTTAATAAATAATACTATATTAATAATAATACTACTAAGCAACAATATTTATATTTAAATACCACAAATCTGAAATGAATGTGTGTTTCAGTTAGGTTAAAATTCTTTCAATTGGACGCACTTATTTTTTACAATAATATTTCACCGTTGTTATTTCATTGCGTTTGAAGTTGGCGCTCAATTTTGGCCACAAGATGGCAGCCAATTGCGGTACTTTATACATATAGTGATTTTATGAACCAAGTATTACGCTCCCCATCTATGATTGTGCATATTGTTAATATTAAAATAGTCTGTAATATTAGTTCATAGATTTATTATTACCAGATAGTCATCCTATTAGAAACGTACGTCTGCTCTTAAAAAACATATCAACGAAATTGGTACATCTCTTCATTTCTTTCTAACTTCAACCATGCCAATTGTTTATTTCTTTTTATCACATTAGCGTATGTCGTAACTCGACGAATCGGTCCAAATCGGTCATGACAGGAGACTCCGCGTGCTCGATGTCATTTGAATAATTGTTAATTTTACAATTATTTGGTAATGTTTCGTACTAAATGCTTCGAATAAGTTATACAGCGATGGCCACAGTTGTTTCTTCCACATTTCACGATACTTCGAGGAGATTTTGTATCATCAGTGGAACCCGTCAAATTTTAGCCAACAACGTTAAAATGAAGTTAATACTAAAATCGTAAGTAGAATTTACTTCTTGGACCACAAGAATGGATCGTCTTACCATGTAATTAGCAAGAAAATGAATAAAAACTCATAAATTTCAACAAATTCGTTTGACAGTACCTCTCTAAAGGATAGCGATATACAAAATGTACGCATTGATAGAGACAGCGATAGAATTGACGTCTTGCTGAACCTTTTGCCGTATGGCTGCATCTGGTAATAATAAATCTACGTATTAGTTAATAAAAAGCTGTCATCTGGCAGAAAATAATAGAATTAAAGCCTTGTAGAGCTCTGTAGCGCCAGCTGAAGCAAACTCCCTAAACATAAGGCCCTTTAATTTTTTTTTGAAATTTTGGATTCGTTTTGAAATTTTAATTTTCAACTTGATATTTTTATTTTAGAACATATTCTATCGCTATGAAAAAGATTTTGCGCTTTATCAAAATTTGAACACGCAGTAAATGAGTGCACATGTTTAGAGCGCGACGCTAAAACTTCTACGCTAACACGCTCTCGGAGTGAACGTATTTGGTATATTGTTTATGCTAATTTTCTTATTAATTGAAAAAATAAAATTCGCTTCGGATGCTACGTACTAGTCCACTGTGTGGACGCTCATGAGGACTTTGTCCGAATTTAATTAATTAACGGTGTGAACGTTAAAGTTTTTTAAAGTATAATTTGTTTTTGTGACACAACTTACTAAATTTGAGGTTATTTTATTTTGTGATTACACATTTTTATAATAAAATTTAATGCAAAACGATAATATGGTTAGCGCCATCTAGACCATCGATCTTTCGGTCGATAATTCAGTTTTGTCCCTTCCGCTGCGTTCTGCGTTGACAGATGGTTGACAGTTTCGGTCGTTTCAGTGTTTGTGTGAATTGTTAAAGCTGCTGGTAAGTAATAAAATGTCTTGATATTTATTAATAGTATTATAAGTAAAATATAATTCGTCTGCTTTCCGGTAATTTTTAACGGTTGTGTCGAAAATTGAAATAAATGAAACATCTGAACAGCCAGCCACGTGGTATAGTGTATCGTTTTCCAATGTCGTAAAAGAAAAAACGTCGTTTTCACGCCCAAAACATGATAGCAATTAATAGAATTGGGGCATACCTACCTATATTCAGTTTATAAAATCGTTTATTATTTGACTTCGCACTTCCTTCATCCAGCAATTTCTCACAAGATTTTCCCAAAAAGAACGTACGTACCTACAGCAACTTACGTCCAAGAATTTTCAGAATTTACATTAGGGAATGTTTGGATAGAAATGACACTGGGTAGGTAGGTTTAGGTTATTAGTGCTGAAGAGCAATTAAAAATAAAAAGAGAAAACAAAAACAGCTTGGAAATATTTCCGTTTGATGATGGCATATTTTCTAAACCGAAAAAAGAAAGAGTAAAAAAGATCAAGTGTGATGAATGTGGAAAATATATTAAGGAAAGTCGAATGCAGTTGCATAAAGCAAGACATAATCCAGAGCCAGATTTTATTTTAGTTCAGGATCGCACCCTTAAAGGAAGATTATTAACCTATTAGCATAATAATCTAGAAGAAGGTATAGATATAGAAACATATATGGATATGATAAAAGAAAAGAAAATTTCAGTTACCAAATGTTATACTAAGAGAACAAGATGATCTGGAGGAATATTGGGATGAACAAAAGGATTTATTTATGTCAAGATGTGATGAATTGCAAGATAAGGGATCTGGATGGACTTTGAAAAATATAAATTATTTGCGCATTAATATAAACAAATATACACCGTTAAGCGGAAATTCATATGTAGAATTACCCAAGTGGATTAAAGATAAAAAAGCTTGCGTTAATGTTAAAAACAACGATAATAAATGCTTTATGTACAGCGTAATATCATGTTTACATCAAGCAAAAGAACACGTAGATAGACTGAATCATTATAATAAGCCGGAATATATAATTGAATTAAATTTTGAAGGAATACATTTTCCTGTCAAAATCTAAAAAAAATTTATTTACGAAGAACAAATATTTTATCCTTTGTATCATAATAATAAGCAAATATATGAAATGAATATCGACTTAGTATACTTTGGAAATAAAGACAAAAATCATAATTGTTGGATCAAGAATTTGAGTCGATTGTTGAATGATCAGTTGGAAGTAAATAGAAACAAAAAACATTTCTGTAGAAGAAAGAAACATCAAAATGTGTGCTTTCGTAATGAACCATGTGTTCCGAACATGCCTGAAGATAATATATTAAAATTTAAAAATATTCAAAGAATGTTAAGACGTCCGTATGTAATTTATTCTGATTTTGAATCTATTCTGAAACCTATTGATACATGCGAACCAAATCCCGAATCATCATATACTCATAAAACACAATTTCATATTCCCTGTGGTTATGGATTATACATTAAGAGTGCTTATAATAATATTGATAATTTACAGAGGAGAGGAAAGTGATAAATGTTTTATAAAAAGAATGACTGAATATGCCAGAACAATATATAAGTTATTAAAAGAAAATAAACCCATAAAAGATATCGAACTAGAAGAATATAAAAAAACAAAAATTTGTTATCTTTGTGAAAATGTGTTTTCTATAGAAAACCCAAAAGTAAGAGATCATGATCACTACACTGGAAAATATAGAGGAGCTGCTTGTAGAAAATGCAATTTGAAATATAGACAACCATTGTTTATTCCAATTTTGTTTCATAATTTAAGCGCTTACGATTGTCATTTGTTTATAAAAAATCTAGGATCCTGTTTGGTATTATACGACTCACTCCGGGGTTAGCTTGGGACTATATGCTCAAATATACTTCAGTGAAGTTGGAATTATTAACTGATTATGAAATGTATTTGTTTTTTGAAAACGGAATTAGATTAGATGCTAATAATCTATATGGATGGGCTTTATCTCAGAGATTACCAGAAAAAAACTTTAAATGGTTGACTTGTGATGAAATTAAAAATGTTGACGGTATACTGTTATCAGATAGTGATACGGGTTATGTTTCAGAAGTTGATTTAGCATTCCCTGTAGACTTGGCTATTCATAACAAATTCAATGACTTGCCTTTGGCTCCGAAAAATAGAATTCCTCCCGGCGGAAAAGTAGAAAAACTACTTTGTCATTTCTATGATAAGAAAAATTATATAATTCATTACAAAACATTAAAACTTTACAAAAGTTTGGGTATTAGAATAACAAAGGTTCACAGAGGTATAAAATTTAATACTGAACAAAGACAGAAGGCGAAAAATTATTTTGAAAAAGATTTCTGGAAATTAATGGTTAATGCACCATATGGTCTACGCAATCTGTTAGAAACCAACAAAATATTAAATTATATTGTGATGAAGAAAAATTACAAAAAGCGATAAACAAACCTAATTTTAAACACAGAACTATATTTAGCAAACACCTGGCAGCAGTTCACGATTATAAAACCAAAGTATTGTTTAATAAACCAATTTACATTGGGCAAGCCGTATTAGATTTATCGAAATTGTTAATGTATAACTTCCATCACAACGTAATCAAAAAAGAATTTAATGAAAAAATGAAACTTCTTTATGGAGATACCGACAGTTTTATATATGAGATTAAAATGGCTGATTTCTATGAATTTATGAAAAACAATCCCGACTATTTTGATACATCTGATTATCCAAAGGACCATCCATTATTCAAAGATGAATTGAATGGTATTAAGATATTAGAATACATAGGTTTAAGGTCAAAAATGTACAGTTACAGAACTTAAATGGTATCAAGAAAGCAGTATTGAAGAAAGAAATAAGTTTTGAAGATTACAAAAATTGCTTATTCAATCAAACTGAATACTTCCATAGACAGAGAGTGATTAGGAGTCATAAACATGATATTTTTACTGAAGAAGTAAAGAAAACGTCTCCAAGTTGGAAAGATGATAAAAGATACCTTTTACCTAATTCTACAGATACATTAGCTTATGGACACGTATTAGTATCATCATAGGTACGGTACGTTCATGGACACTGTTGAATAAATCGCTATTTTTTATTAGCGTTGAAGTAATAAATTAAGAAAACAATAATAACAATTACGATAATAAACGTAAGAATAAAAATAATATTTTTTAATTTATTAACTCGTTGAATAAGACTTGAAAACTTTTTTCCTAATTTTGGATATTCTTCATTGAATATATTTAAATTCTTGAATACAGTACTTTCCATTTAATTTACAATTTTTGAGTTTTTTCATTTATTGCTCTCATATTTTTAGTACGTCTTTCAAATATTTTGAGAGTTCTTTTCTTTACATCATCGATGTTTGATGGTATTACTACTGTTTTGTTTCTTAATTCTGCTAATTTCTTAGGATCATAATTATTGTAGTTGTCTAATTTATATTCCAATTCATCGATTTTATTATTAGCGGATTCTAGTTCACAGTCTGCCATAATTAATTGTTCAAGGAATAAATTAGCTGTTTTTCTTGCAATATATTTATCTACTACTAACTATTTTTGCTCCATCTTATAATCTGTCTATTTCAGTAATAATAGGTTTTAAATCTTTTTCCATTTTTCTTTCTCATCGTTGGGAATGTATGAAACTAGTTTGTCCATTTATGACTGAAAAGTTTCTAAAGATTTACTAATTAATTTATCTGCTTTTTCATCTAAACTTATATGTTTACGACTACCTGCTTTATGTTCTACATTATCGAATATTTTTTTATTTTTTATTTTATTTTTTCTCTCTTTTGTTCCCAATTGTTCCGATTTGTTCTCGTTTGTTCTCGTCTTACATGCAATCTTAATTCCAACTGAATTTAGTCCCATATTTAGGGAATTTGTTTTTAATTGTGTATAATATTCTGCTACAATTTTGTTCTCTTTAGTATTGGTCATTTTTTTTATTTATTGTAAAAAAATTATTTTGAATCTTTTTAAATCATTTTGAACGGAACTTTGTTAATATTCATACTCATACAGATTAAAGATAAAAAAAATCTTTGAATGTAAATTTTTTTTTCAGGTAGATCTGATGGAGCCCTCCTCATCCTCATCGAAGCGCATAAAAGTCGATAGCAAACCTATCTATTCAAACCAAGTAAGACCAGACATATTATTGTATCACACGGTAACATGGTGTTACACTTTTGTTATAGGAATCAGTTGGATTAAATTTACTGGATGATGTAACATCTTTGGACACTTCCGGAGGCTCAAATGAAAGTGGACAGGTAAGCAACTTGCTTCGAATAAATGTACAATTTGTTTCATGTTCAAATAGGAATTCATGGAAATTACGATTTGTGATGTCTTTTCAGGATCCCGACTTGGTTTTTGAGGCTCTTCGTTGGACATCGACTTTTGTGGACAAGTCTATGTTTATTAAATGCGTTATGAAGGATAAGGCACATAGAATACTTCTCACTGCGCCGCCCAGATTTGGCAAGACTATGGCTTGCAAGTTGCTGGAGAAGTTTTTTGAAATTGTCGGCAGTGAACAAAAGTCGGAGAAATATAAACTTTTCAAGGATCTCAGAATTTACAAATGCACTGAAAAATGCACAGATGATCATGTTTGTGAAAGTAAAAGATTTTTTCGCCAGCATTTCGGACAGCATCCAGTAATTACACTGGATTTTGCACAATTATCAGGAACGTCATATAGCGAATTTTTGCAAAGCTTCAGACAAGTAATAAGAGATCAATTTGAAAAATATGAAACATGTTTAATTCACGAAGATGGTGAAAAATTCAGCTGGTCAAGTAACCATATGAGAAGACTGGACATTAAACGTTTCTTGCGTTATTTGAAATATGCCAATGATGATGATCATTGGACAAAGGCAAAAGATCATAACGAAGCAGAACAATACATATTGGAGGCTTTCACATATTTGATCGAGGTCTTGTCAGTACACTATCAAACAAAACAAACCCATAAGAAAATTATTATATTGATTGACGAGTTCGACGCACCTTTCATGGAATTGTTATTTGGTGAAAACTCAGACCAAAAGATCTTGAATTTAATACGAAAACTAATGCGTCTTTTATGCAAAGATGAGATGTCAGCACAATTTGTTCAACGAGTAATAATTTTTTCTGTCACTGCATTAGGCGGTACGATTTCATTAGGAGCTAACAATGTGAGACGTAGAACATTCTTGGACACCGATTATGGTTATTATAAATACTTTGGATTTACTAGGGAAGAAGTAAACGCTTTAGTTAACAGCTGTGTCACAGAAAGTCAACGACAAAAAGCTCTTGATGAAATTGCTATGTGGTACAACAATTACACTGTAGTGGGAGATAAAGATACAGCTATTTCTAATCCTGTGTCTATTACCAATTATTTACCGAATCTCGTACGAAAAAGTTATTGGATTGAATCGGTTGGAACCAAATATATCCGCCAACTATTTGAATTCGAAAAAATGCAGGAGAAGGTGTTTCCTGCCGTTAGAGACAATCAGAATATTTCCATCAAAACAAAAACTATAGAGTTGAACGATATTCATAATCTGAAATCATTATGTGAATCAATTTTGAATTGTATCGAACTAGAGCAGGTAGACTTAGCTCTTCAGTTTCTCACAGAATGTGGGTACTTTAACGTTATTGACAAGAATGATGGGAATTGGACATTACAAATTCCGAATCTAGAATTGAAACAAGTATTTACAGACAAACTTCAGGAGGCTATGGTAAAATTTAAAACTAACCTGTTTACTGTAGAACAACAAGAGTCATTTGTGAATGCGTTAAAGTCTTTAGGAAGTGGAGAGGAGCATGAACCTATGAAATATGTTGCGTTTAAAAAATCTGTGGAAAATTTGTATACCGACCGAGAATTACCAAAAGCTCATTTTCACTTTCACCGTGACCTTTGGATGTTAATTTCTAGGTGTGAGAAGTTGAATTGCTGTTCAGAATTTCTTGTCAAAAAGGGATGGTCACCCAAGCTTGATTTAATTATTATTTCAAAATGTGCAGTAATTATAATTGAACTAAAGCGGCATGAACAAGATTCTGCAAAGAAGGCCCTAGAACAGTGTCTATGGAAAAAATACTATGAAGCATTTGAACTTGAAGGAAATGAAAAAAAGGGTTTAAAGAAAATTTTAATTGGTCTTCATCTCTCTGATGATCGTAAAGTTAGCATGAGGTATCTAGAAAATTTTGAGGAAAAAACACTGCAAGATGAACCAATAAAAACAATTGTAGAGGCTAGCCATGAATGTTAAAATCATTCTCTCTTTTAGTTATGTGCCCTGTTTTATTTTATGTGCATTTCGCTGATTTTAAGGTAGTTTGAGAATCTGTAAATTGTGATGGAAATAATCTCATTTTTATTGCCCTTAATCTTTGATTAAATTATACATTTCTACTTGAGTATTTTTTTAATATTTCATTAAACCGGGACTTACGACTTTATGTTAGTTGGTACATAATATTTGATATGGTAAAAAAATATTTAAAAAAAAACAAACTATTATTATTTATATGTTCAATGAAAATTATAAATAAATATAAACCATTCTCCTAATTACAACAAAGTAAGATAAGAAAATCTGTACCTTTTTAATATCACAAAATAAGAAAATCAATTTTAGTTAGTATATAGTATATATAATTATAAAGCAAACAAACTAATTTTACGTTCGTGTCGTTACTTTGGTGTAATAATAATTTATTTTTTCTACTCCCATAGTAGTAAGTAGGCAAGAACCCTGTCGTTTGTTGATTAGTAACTATGACATTATGAAACATGCACGTAATATGTATATTACATCATATATATCAATTATTATGACAAAACTTCAATCAAGTAGTCTACACTACACAAATTTGACATTTGTCATTGTCGAATACACAATGCGTTACATTGGCGTTATTTTGGTTTAATGTGGATGAAGTTGTGATAATATGTCTAATATTCAATTAGATATGCAAACCAAAAAGTTAGCTAAAAATTTAAAAGTATTGATTGTTAATCAGAATAAGAACAATTTGTATAACGGGAAAAATTGTTTTTATAGAAAATCCGATTTTATAAACTAGTAAGCCGATATGTCAGCGTATTTTTGAGGGATGTCGACCATACCAACGCTCGAGCATCGACCGTCTTCTGTTTAATGAAAACGCTCAAAAGTCAAAATGGTCACAGGCAAATGGTCTTTATATTTTTTTACATGTTGGTAGTTCTGTTATTCATCAATTTTGACGTTTCAGAAATGACAACAACTTTCAGATTTTAGAACGATTGAAAGTCTCAGTATCAAAACCTTAAATTTGACGATGACAATGAAGCTTTAATTGTTCAAAGTTAAAAAAAATGAGAACTTTTGACAATTAGATTTTTGAATTTAAACTTTAACATTTTTGGAAGGTGAGAGGTAAAAATTCGAGGATTTATTTTTGATCGGAGAGATATACACAGTGAATAAAAAAAAATTGGAGAGTTTCACGAAAAACGGAAGAGGCAAATGGACTTTGTGTTTTTTTTACATGTTGGTAGCTCTGTCATCCATCGATTTTGACGTTTCAGAAATGACAACAATTTTCAGGTTTTACGACGATTCAGAGCTGAGAGTTTTTGACACCTAAATGACATTAAAATTTTAGATTTCTATGAAATTTTTCTGACACTTAGGTTACAAAAATTTGACATTTGATGACAAATTTTATAAACAATTAAAATATAAAGGCAAAGAATTTCAGATTTGTTTTCTAACTGACGTCAAATTACGTAATCTTAAAACTAAAATAAAATAGTTATTTAAAATATACGGTTTGACAAACTAAGATTTGACACTAACACTATGAATTTTTAAAATTGAAAAGTTGGCAATTTTGAAGCTGAGATTTGATAATGAATTTCAGAAATAGGTTTGAGAATCCAAGAAAGTAGTAAGTCTGAATATTAAGATTAGATTTGACTAGATTAGAATATTAGATTTGACAATGACGATGAAGCTTTAACTGTTCAGAGCTGAAAAAACTGAAAAATTTTTAATGTGGGATTAGAGGTTAATTTACGAAAGTTTGAGGTTTAAAATCTATGAAAATTACTAGCTTTAAAACCTGAGATTTGACAATGACCATGAGATTTCAATTGTTCAAACTTGAAAAAACTGAAAAATTTTGACAATAAAATTTTTAAATTTAAAATTTGACGATTTAGGAGATTTTAAAACTTCACGTCTAAATGTTAGAATCTGAAATTTGACAATGAGACTTAATGCCTATCTTTGAGAAAATTGAAAATTTTTGAATCTGAGATTTAAAATTAATTTACGGAAATCTGAGGTTTTTGAATCTATGAAAATTACAAGCTTTAATATTAAAAGTTTTGATTTGACAATGACACTAAAGAATAAATTGCTTAAAACCAAAAAAAAAACAGAATTTTTGACAATAAGATTTTTGAATTAAGAGATTTGACTACTAGAATCTGATTTTAACAATAACAATTAAACTTTTATTGATTAAAACTAAAAAACCAAAATATTTTGATTTGCCAATTACAGAAATATGAGATTTTTGATCGTGAGAAAGTCTGCTCTAATTAGAATCTGAGATTAAACAATGACAATGATGTTTTAGTTGCTCAAAACTGAGAATGTTTGACATTAAGATTTTTGAGTCTGAGATTTGACGTTAAACTATAGAACTAGATGATTTTAGAGTTTCAAGGTTAAATAGCAGAATCTAACAATGAGACTTTATTATTTATATTTAAATCTGAGAAACCTGAGAGTTGTTGGCAATGAAATTTTTGAACCTGAGATTCAATGTTAAATTGCAGAAGTATAAAATTTTAGAACTTTTGAAAGTTACACAGCTGAATATTAGAATCTGTGATTTGACAAATACAATATGAGACTTTTTAACAATGAAATTTTAAACTGAAAATTTAACGATTACAGTAACATGAAATTTTCTTAGAATATTAGAATTTTAGATTTGACACAAAAACTAGAGCTTTAAGTATTTAAAGCTGAAAAAAAATTGAATTTAAAATTGGACGACTACAGAAGCATGAGATTTTAGAACGTAGGAAAATTACAAGTCTAGTCTAATTAAAATAGATAAAACAATGTCCACAAGGTTTTCATCGCTTGAAGCATAAGAAAGTCAGAAGTCTGATATGCTCGAATTTGAAAAACCAAAGACTTTTTGACAATGACATTTTTGAATCTGAGATTTGTCATGAATTTATAGAGTCTAAGGTTTGACAACAACAATTAGGTTTTAATTTTTCAAAACTGAGAAAACTCGAATTTTTAATCTGACATTTGACGTGAAATTACAGAGATATGGAGAAAATATGAGAAAGTTTAATATCTTAATTACATTTTGTTAAGATTAAGATTTTACACTGAATCTCCTGGGAACCTAAGATCTAAGCGAGGTATGAAATCTATCAAATTCTCGAAAGTATGAGGTTTTAAAATTCCAAATTCTTGTCAAAATGTGAAGTTGTCGAACCTGTAAAAATTGAAAATCTCTTTAATTTCAGTCTAAGATTTGACACTGAACCTCAAAGATCCTGAATTCCAAAAATGTTTCGAATATTTGACGCTCAACAAAAAAAAGAAATTGAACGTCATAATTTAAAAATGTGCAGTTGCAACACCTAAAAAGATTTGAAATCTCAACTGTTATAGTCTTATTATGTAAGAAATCTGAAATTTGGAATTTGACGCTGAAACTCGGAATGCTTGAGTCTCACAAAGACAAGAATCTAGAGCGACTAAAATCTTCGATCTGACCATCTTAGAATCCGGAAAAACCGATTTTAATTATGACTACTCGAAGTTTAATAAATACTCAAATCCGAAAATTAAGACCGAGAGATTCTACGTTGACATTAAGGATCACTCTGTACATCCAAAATTTAATTTTAAACACCTATCCGCATCCCCCATTTCCTTGATTTACCGTTTAATAACGCACACTATAAACTATTTCCCGTGTTCTTAATTTCTCCATTAAGTCCAAGACACTCGAAACATTGAATAAGAAGTACCTCTTTTAAGTATTGCGGTTATATAACAACGTTTCGTGAATGTGGAAGCAACTTCATTACCGTCGTGAAGTGGATTATCTCTGATATCCTTCAAGACAACTTCGACAAAGATAGAACAGAGAAGCAAACTCCAAAATCCCCGACTGCAAAACTATTTTAATTAATGACATCAAACTTATTACGCACCAGAACTAATTACATAGTTTTAGCAACGATTCTATAATTCCAGGACCGCATTAAATATAATGTGACAGCAAGAAGATTACTTTGGAACAAGCTCTGTTTATTATTATTATGTTTACATTCTACTGTTTTAATAATGCGGAAAGATGATAAATTTTCCCGTTGAAGGAGGCTCTAAATTCAAAAATAGGTTGGTACCTTTAGGAAACGGGATTCTCAACAAAAACGCGTTGTTTCTTCGGTCTGTATATTAAACAAATGAGTTAAACTTTAACCTAAATATGCATAATAAATAAACTCCCTAACAGAAACTTCATATCAGTATAAAAACTTAAAAAAACTAAAGTAACTATGTTTAAATGTGTCTCTTTTCGTGCGCCTTCATGTGATCGGACCTCCGAAACTTCTTGTTGCAAACATGACAAGAATACTTCATTTCGTTTGTGTGAGTATGCAGATGCTTGACAAAAGCTGACCGGAAATTAGTCTTCAGTGGTTTATTGCAAATTGGGCATTTCGAGCGGTCTTTGACGGTGTAAAATTTCTTGACTTCACTCATCGCCATCAAGACTTTAGGATAAGAATGACATTTCCGCGAATGTCGTAATAACTCCAGAGGGGAGTTGAATTCCTTCGTGCAAACTCTGCACGCCGTTTCGACCCCGTCGTCATCAGACTCCTCCTCACTCTTACTCTCGGCCTCTTTGATTGGCTGCTTTATCAAAGTGACTGCGTTATTCTCCAATCGTTTCGTCAGAGCCGCAAGATCGTCAGACTTATTCTGTTCCTTAAGTACAATATTGCTTACAGTGAAACTATCAGCCTTCTGTGGGTCAACATTCAAAGTTCTCCGAATCGTCAGCTTAATTGGGGGCGACTTCGATTTCAGTATTTCGCTCACATCCATCTGTTCATTGAGAACGATGTTTTGTTGAATATCGATCTTGGAGGACTTCGGTATTGGAGTATTATCGTCAACTGAGAGAATGTAGTCTTTAGCGGCGCAGTTTTTGAAATGGAAGGTGCGAGCTTTCTTGCTTGGGAAAACTTTGTTGCAGAACTGGCAGGGGTAGAAAACGTGGCCGTCGGTCATGACGACGTGGTCTTTGACACCGTTCGTGTCAGGGGGGCTCTTATTGCTATCGGCTGAAACGACATAACCTCAAAATTGGAAATGGGATTTCAAAAAACTCACCTCGTTTCATGGTTTTTTATTAGTTTAACTGAGAGAACATGGTAAAATAACGTGAAAAACAAATAAAAGAACTAAATATAAACAAAACCCAAACAAACTGACGTGGGGGAAATAAAAATGACAGGAGGTATGAAAGTCCCTAGGTGTGGGGGCGCAAATTTTAAATTTTCCTAGTGCGGGTTGCTGCCAGCTGTAAACAAAGGACTTAAAACTGAAAAAAAGGGTTTCCCCAAGAGGGGACGTTTATTTAAGATCTTTTTAATAGTCTTTAATATAATAAAATGATAGTCCGGGTTAAAATCCCTAGATTTGAAGGGCGCCAAATTTGAATCTTGAGTTGCTTGATTTCCACCATCATAACAAATAAACAATTACTAGATAATATGTAGAAAAAATCTCTCACTGGTAATTTTTTCGTTTCCGGTTCCTTTAAATGCTATAGCTCTTTTAGTAAGAAACGTAAAAATCCCTACATTAACACAGCCGCTAAATTTGAATCTCAGGTTGCTTAGTTACTGCAATCCCAACAAAACTTCCTCAAAATAGTAAACAAATAATATTGGTACTGGTGAGTCTTCAATTTCCGTTTCCTTTTAATCTACGAGACTTTTTAGTGACACAGAAAGTGCCTAAATGACAGATCAACCTAAAATCCCTAGCTTCAAAAAGCGACAAAATTAAATTTTGAGGTTTCTAATGGAAAAAAGGTTCAAATGCACAAAATGGTGCCACTGATAAGTAATACTGGCACTAGTAAGTAATTGATTTCCGGTTCCTTTTATTTTCTACGACTTTTTTAGTGACACGAAAAAGTGCCTGAATGACAGTTGAAGCAAAAATCCCTAGCTTTAAAGAGCGACAAATTTGAATTTTGGGATATCTCAAGAAAAAGAGAGTAAACATTTTTGAAATGGGGTCACAGATAAGCTTTACACTTCCGGTTCCTTTTAACCCTCCTCTTTTGGTAACAATTTGTAAACCGCGTAAAAATCCCTAAACTGACAGGGCGTCAAGTTTAAATCTCGAGTTGCTTGGTTACTGCATCACAACAAAACTTCACAAAATGATACATAGAAAAGTCTGTCACTGGTAAGTTCTGAACTTCCAGATCTTTTTAATTTCTACAACTTTTTAGCCACAACTGGAAGGCTCGTAACAATTCAAAGAATGTGGCGGCAGTTTTAAATCCTGGCAGTTCTACTGAAACAAGAGACTGCTACTGTTTTAGGGAAAATGTCCCTCCACAGCTCTTCTCCAGACCCAAAGAGTGTCCCTGTGAAGAGATCTGTGCCAAAATGGACTGGTTAAAGTGTCATGAGGGTTTTATGCCCGTTTCATGTGCAAGAGGGGGCACAGATCGGAGTAGAAAAAGAGACTTTTTTGGAACTAAAGAAAGAGGTTATCTAAGATGTTTTGATGGTAAGGGGACTACCACAGTAGACATTTGCAAGTATGATTCGCGAAGAGGTTTCTGTGGAACCACCAGCAGCAATAGTGAAGAAAGAGATGATTTAAAAAGGAGTGACGACGGTAATAGAACTACCACAGTAGACATTTCAAGGTATGGTTCAAGAAGAGCCTTCTATGGTACCACAACCGATGGTGAAGAAAAAGATGATCTAAGAAAGAGCGATGATGGTAAAGGAACTACCATAATAGACCTTTCCAAGTATGATCCAAGAAGAACTTTCTATGGGACCACCACTAGCGAAAACGAAGGGACCAGTGAATTCGCAGAGTTTAATGGAGAAAACAGAAGATTAGATAATCAAAGGACCATCCATGACGACGAAGACGATCCACAGAGGACTTCAGAGTTCTATGGTATTACCACAGACATCCAAGGGGAAGAAAATAGTATTGACAATGATCCAAAGAGAACCAACGACTTCCACAGCGAAGAGAAGACCACGAACTTTAGCGAAACTACCAAAAATAACCTAAGAAGAACCAATATCTATGGAGAAAACCACCCAAAAAAAAACATGCACTTCTATAACGAAGATAATCTGAAAAGCACCAACACGAACTTGAATAGAACTACCAAAGACGGCAATCCCTCTCGAACCAACAAAGAGCTTGCCGACTTCCGCAACGACCACTACTTTGAAACCCATTCCACTGAAGATCTTCTTCCCTCCGTCCCAGAACACACATGCGTCCACAGTTTCGACCTTGATGACCGTCTCTTACCACGAGCTCTCCACGCTGACAATTACGGTACCAGCAGATGCATCATTTGTGGTAAGCCTATGGAACCTCCTCTGGTTCGTCAGACTGACGCACGCGACAAAAAAAAGAATGTTTTCCCAAAGTACTACAAATACGGTTTAGCCCCCAGGAAGATCTTCCTGGGCAATGGAGATATTAGAATGGAAGTCCAGCTCAACTGTGACGACATCTATGTGAAAGGGAGCAAGAAACCGCACTATTTCGACACGTTTGCTCTTCGGTACCAAAAAGGAGTAGCGTGATTTAGGCCTCAAGGACAAAGTATTAGTCTAACCACACGGTTTTATTGTTCAATCAACATTATATAATTTCGGGGCGGTTTTTGAAATTAACGAAGTAACTTATCAGATCGATGGGTAGTGGGAATATGACGGTTGAGTTCTTCTCTGCGGAGATGTTGTTCAAAGTTTGGAGGTACCGCAACTGGAAACTATCATTACCGACGGAACTACAGAGCAAGGACTTACCTGAAGAGCCGCGGGTGACTCGTGTATGACATCTGCTGCTTCTTTCAGAGCTCTTGAAGCCTTCATCTCTCCTTCTGCTGCTATGACTTTAGCGCGAGCTTCTCTAGAGGCTTCTGCTTCTGCTGCCATGGCCCGTTGCAACTGCTGAGGAAGACTTACGTCTTTTCTACAAAGTCTCGTGTTATTTTTTGAAATTTAGACCAAGAAGCGTTACATTTCAACTCTTTCCACTTTGACCCCCCACGGATCTGTAGCCACATCTAGATTCAGCTGCATAGCGTGAGATATAGCCTCTCTATCGGACAAGACCTCAGCTAAATTCCTCGTCCCAAGAATGTTTCTCAGCGTCGTCATCGCGAGAAGTCTCGTTGAGTTACTAGAAAGAGAGTTAAAACAACTTCCCACTCTTCCGTAACTCACCTGTAGTTTGTAACTTTAGTAACGGCGTTCAAAGGGTCTTGGATTCTGTAATAAACGACGGCATCTACAGTTACGGTGACAGAGTCCTTAGTTAGAGCCTACAAACTGAGAGTTAGACATTGATAAAACTTTGTTGGAACGTAACTTCTTGAGGAGGGACATCGAAAGAAACTGTTCGTAAATCGACTTTGCAGTAGCTGTCGACGCATGGTAGGATGAAAAAGATTCCTGGTCCACGGGCTCCTCCGGTTCGGAGACGGCCTAGGCGGAAGATTACCGCTCTTTCGTATTCTTGTACTACCTAAAAGAAATTTGGAGGTGATGGTAACGAAAGAGCAGACTTACTTTGAAGCACCAGAAGAGAGAGAATGGTAGCGTGAGGAAGAGGAGGATCACGGAGCCGAAGGTTGCAACGTATTCGACGCAACCCATTGTGTTTGACTTTTCTAAAAATAGAGTTAGACGTAGATAAAGTAGATAGAGAGAGAGAGGAGAATCTAATTGTATCAAACTGTCAGAAATAGAAAGAAGAACTCAGTAATTCAGCATTTCTGTTTTTATTTTCTATTCACGATTTTGCAGAAATCAACATAGATAACTACAGATCTACAGCATTAACGTTTTAGTCTTATACGGTGGCAGAATTGAGAGGGTGACTAGTTAGATGTGGATGACAAAAGTACTACACAAGGTATTGTTCAGTTCAGCGATACTCTGTGGAAAAATCTAGATAATTCTGTGTATCAAAGTTAAGTTTGAGGCTAGATACATATAAGAATGATCTAGACACTTTCATTCAGATTTTACGTCAAATCTATAATTAAATAACATAATTAATTAGGAAATTGTTGTATCAATAATAATTAGACTTAATAGACAACAAATAAATTGATATAGATAGTTTAGTTTTAGACTTAAATCAAGCTGTATAACAAAAGTCTAGGATTACCTTATTTAACAGATATGCGTAAATTTTGAACAGATCTAGAATAGAATAGAAGGACATTTACAGCAAAACTTAGATCTAGATAATTGTCTAACTGTACTTCTGTTTTTATTCATTTCAATATATTTTATCAAACTAGATCAATCTAGATAATTAAATCTCTCGATTAAAAATCTACGTAGATCTAGAGTATTTTACTCTTAAATTTAGTTCCAATAAATAGAATCCATGACGATTACAATGTCTAGATGGATAAATATCTAAATGCCGACAAACTTATAGTTCAGATCTAGATAACAAAAATGAGTATAATGATTTGAAATAAAGAACAACAAAACTTTTTAGAAATCTGGAAATCTTTGCATTATTATAGACGAATGATAATAAGATATAGATAATTAAAAAAATAGAAAATTTTACAAGAAGTATGACAGATAATTACCTATTCGTCGCCGCAAACTTAACCTAGATAAATAAATTTTAAGTCTTTTGCATATCAAGGCCAGATGAAGATAAAATACACAAAAGTAAATTTAAGCCTTTTCTAATTAGATCTAGATAATCTAATCCAGAATCTTTCTAGACAATAGATATTAGATAGAGATAATTATTTTAAAGTAATGAAACGATAGTTTTACAAAAAATATACAAAAAACATCTTCAAAATTAATTCAATTTAGATAGAAACGGCTAGATATAGATAAAATCTTGAATCTGGCACTAGAAGCGCATATACTCAAATTAGATTATATGATTAGATGTCAATAACAAAGTTTACGTGATAATGTCAAAAATTAGCGGCAGCTACAAAAACTGACCTAGATAGTTTATCATTTTTTGGCTCAAAGATAGACAGAGTTCGTCGATAGCGAACTTAGATCTAGATAAAGATACAGAATGGCAAATTCTGTGAGCAGTAGTTTTGATTTAAATAAGGAGACATTGAAAAACGTTGCGGCTACAAAATATCTGGAGGTAGATAACTAAATGGGGCATCGTTTTCTTCCAGATAATATAACTAGATAATTGACAATTTTATTCCAAAAATAGCAAAACGTAATAAAATGAAATTTATGAATGAGAAAGTATTTCGTGAATGTATTTAGACATAGATAAACAAATTAGACCTAGATAATTTTAGGTCTACTGTTTTAGATCAGTCATATCAATCACTTACTAAAGTTCTAAATTAATATACTCTTCGATGATGTACCGACGTTCCAAATCTAGATCTAGATAACTCGCGTAGGTATATTAAATGTCAAATTTATATCCGACGTATCTAAAAGTATTTGCAACTTTAGTGAAAAATTGAGTAGCAAAATGCTACTAAATATAGATATCGAATTATTACAGATTAACTTTTTCGAAGACAATTCTAGATAATCAAAATTTTTGTTGCTTAGACGATAAAGTAGCAACAAATTAAAGATATCTTAACTTTTGAATTAGACACAGATACCGATAATTTTTATTAACCGAATAAAATTTAAATTAATTATTAATTAGATATAGATAACTAAATTAGATATCAACATAAAAGATTAGATCTATTCTTGATCACTTGGTGTTTTTAAGATTAAATATATTAAAGATGTAATAAATTTTAATTTTCTGATCGATATTCGTATCTGTAGACCTAGATATTAACAATCTTTAATATATTTAACATAGAAGATTGTTAATATCTAGGTCTACAGATACGACGATCAGAAAATTAAAATTTATTACATAACGGAAAATTTGTAGAAAAACTAATAATAACAGAGACCACGTTAAAATTAATATTCCGTAGAAATAGATAACAAGTCAAAAATTTTATCTACGCAAAATCAAAAACTACTTACGGTACTCTAAGAAACACTCATATCCACCTGAATCTGTGCGTTTCCACCCGACACTCATCAAAAATTTGAAATTTTCCTATTAAAATTAACGTGAAATTATGCAGACTTATTTATAAAACGTTTTCTTTGACGAAAAACGGTTTCCCAGTGATGATCGATGAGTGCAGCCTCAACCAGGATCGGTTAAAGATAGACTAAAAGTCGATAGATAGAACGGAGTCGATTTAGATCACATTTTTGTTTACACAACACGTGTGAAACGAAAACAAACTTTTTGTTCTCCAATAATAAACCATCACAAAGGGAACAGGTAAACAAGCTCAAAATTCTGTTTATAATTTGTGGATATTTATTCTCGCGCAGGAAATGAAAATCGTTGACTCGTAATAAAACCAAAGTGGATGAAAAGATTTAAATTGAATCCGATGTGTGGTAAGTGAGGCGGTTTTTTCCCGCGGCGGCGACCAAATGCGATAATGGTTAATGAAATGCTGTTTTTATCAATGTTATCAATGTTCTTTGTTATCTTTATTGTTTATACCTCGAATTAGACTGATAAAAGATAAGGTCTTGGACGACATTTGTGAACGTAGCGATGTCTGTTATAGAAGTGTTAGCGACTTTTGGCTCGAGCTTCTTGGTTCTTATCACGCTTCCTTTCTCTTTGTTCGTCTGCTTCCAAGTAAGATTCATTTTTAGTGTTCTATGATCCTCTTTTTCCCTCAGGTCGTTAAAGAGTACGAAAGAGCCGTGATCTTCCGCCTTGGGAGAATCAGCGGAGGTGCTCGAGGTCCCGGCGTCTTCTTCATCTTACCATGCATCGACAACTTCGTCAAAGTCGATTTAAGAACGATCTCCTTTGACGTTCCGCCACAAGAAGTGTTAACTATTCTCAACATCTAAGCACCTACTAAAGTTGACTTCCAGGTTCTCACCAAAGACTCCGTCACTGTCAACGTCGACGCCGTCGTCTACTACAAAATCAAAGACCCGCTTCTTGCGGTCACCAAGATCGCTGACTACTGGTCAGTAAAAAAAAAATAATTTTTACACTTTTTCTAACAAAACTAGCTCTTCTACTCGTCTTCTCGCTATGACGACCCTGAGGAACATTCTAGGAACCCGAAACTTGGCCGACGTCCTGGCAGATCGTGAGAACATTTCTCAAATCATGAAGGCGACGTTGGACGTTGCGACGGATCCGTGGGGGGTTCAAGTAGAGAGGGTTGAAATGTACTTAAGTAGAGACTTTGTGGGGCTTCTTTTTATTTTGGTTTTTAGTAAAGATGTGAGGTTGCCTCAGCAGCTTCAAAGAGCGATGGCTGCTGAAGCTGAGGCCTCTAGAGAAGCTAGAGCGAAAGTTGTGGCTGCGGAAGGGGAGATGAAGGCTTCGAGGGCTTTGAAAGAGGCAGCGGATGTTATAAATGAGTCGCCAGCGGCTTTGCAGGTTGGTTTGAGAATGTGCTTCTTCAATTTTTGAGGGTTTTTTTAGTTGAGGTATTTGCAAACGTTGAGTAACATTTCGTCGGAGAAGAATTCCACGATTATTTTTCCACTGCCGATGGATATTATCACTCCGTTTCTTAATTTGAATACGAAGAAAAATGACGAACGACAAAAAGAATGATGATGGTATTGGTACTATTGTTTTATTAGATATTAATTATACTGTCTAAAAGTTCAGTTTTTTAAATTTATTTAGATATTACATGTTGGTGGCACTGTTGTCTATTTAAAACTCTCAAGAATAACATCTCTGAATAACTTCAACCTGTCAAATAATCAGAGCTGCCAACATATTTCCTCTTTTCAATACGGCCAATCATTTTCACATTGTAAAGAATATTTACAGAAAAACTTGCTGCAAAAAAAAAGGTCGCCTGTAGTTTTTACGTAAGATTCATCAAACTTAATCATAATTAAAACTTAATGTAACGATTGAAAGTCAAAAGTCTGAAAAAATAACAAAAACAGAAAATGTATGTATTACTGGTTGCATAATATTAGACCAAATTTTGAAAACTCACTTGCAGATTTTAAGAATTTTAAAAATTATCTAAATATAGTTTAAATTATTTTCTAGCAACCTGTGATCATTTTTTTAGAATTAAATTAAGTCAAAACTTTTATTATCTATGTCTGCGTTTTCTTCATTTGTAAGTAAGGCTAGCGCTTGTTTAAAATTCTGTTATCTAGATCTAAATATTTTTCCTGAATATTTGTTATATACCTCTGAGAAAAGTGTTAAACTTTTAGTAACTATATATAAATACAATCAGTTTGTTCAATGTTTTCTTATAAGTTAAATTATCTATAATCAAAGATTAAGTATCTAAATAAAAAGTAACGTAAAATTGTCTAGATATAATTTATGTAACTGACTAGTATGAGGTGAGTTTGGTAATGAATTAACATCTAACTTTATTTTGCATTATCTAGAGCTAATTTTGGTAGATACTCATAATTTTCTCGCATAAGATATGAGATATTTATATTTGAATTTAAAGAATATTTAGATCACTTGTACCCAGAGGTTTGCAGGTTTACTATCTATATCTTCTTTTTTACATTATCTATATATAGATGTATTTTTGAAACATGTGTAAGTTATCCAAAATATGCAAACATTTTTTTTATAATGTTGTTATCTAGGTCTAAGTCTAACTCTTTCTAACGTTAGCTTTCTTTTTCAATTGTTGAAGTGTAACTTTAATACCTCTTAATTTGGTGTCACTGTAGCTTTGTTATCTATATTTAAGTAATTTTTATGTTTGACTTTTTTGAATTATCTAGAGTTAACTTTGGTGCCTCGCATTTAATCTCACTTTCATTATCTATGTTCAGATTTGGAGAATTGTCTAGTTCTATTCTCACTTTTATTAAATGTATGCTTTTGCTATGTAGGTCGGCGTAGGTTAGAAATATTAAACAAATCAAATATCTGCTCTGATCTAGATCATGGTTGTATTTAAAAATTAAAAAAAAAACAAAACAAATATTACCTATTACTTTCACGAATCTAGGGATCATTATCTATATATAATGTTTTTATGTAGTTCATTTTAAACTAGAGTCTTGGTACGAGCATTTGATTATCTATATCTAGCCTAGAACACGATTGTTGTCTGTCACACTAACTTTATCTGGATCTATGTAGGTTTAATATAAGTGTGATGGTACCTCTGCTTAATATGGAATGACGTCATTGTTGACTGTTTCGAGCTGTTACATCTGACATAAAAATGCTACCAACATACTGAAAATATAAGGTTCACTCGATAAAAAAAAGTGGCGGTGTTTTACTGGTTGCATAAAACCAGGCGCAAAAGTAAAATATTTAAATAATTATTTTGACAATTCGTGTCATTTTAACAAGTCTTGTTGTCAGTTTAAAATTTAAAAAATGCAAGAATGCCTGAAGAAACGACAGAATCAACTGCTGGAAATGTCGTTGAACTCCTCGGCGTCGTTATGTCCACATTTCTTTTTATCGTTTTGTTGCCTTTCTCGTTGTTTTTTTGCTTCAGAGTAAGATTTTATATTTAAAAAGTACAAAAAGACAGAGGCGTACTTAGGTCATTGCAGAATATGAACGAGCCGTTGTTTTTCGCTACGGTAAAATCCGTCCAGGAGGCGCCCGTGGGCCCGGCCTCATCTTCGTCCTCCCCTGCATCGACATGTACTTCAACGCTGATTTAAGAACAGTCTCCTTCGAAGTACACCCCCAAGAGGTTTGTTCATCGTCGCCTTACTTCCACCGTTTTAAAGTCTTCTAGGCCCTCACCAAAGACTCCGTCACTGTCACCGTCGACGCGGTTGTTTATTACAAGATCAAAGACCCTTTATCCGCGATCCTCAAGATTTCGAACTACAAGTACGAAACGTCCAAGAGTGCTAATCTCACGGTTTTTTTCCAGCGAGTCTACTAAACTCCTTGCGATGACAACCCTCAGGAACGTCCTAGGGTCCAGAAATCTGACCGACATCCTGACGGACCGTGAAGGCACGGCTCAGATAATCCTCGAAACGTTAGAAGCGGCGACGGATCCGTGGGGAGTCCAAGTTGAGAGAGTCGAAATGTGAGACTACGAGACTCTAGGGGTTCCACTAACGGGAGCGTTGTAGCAAAGAAGTGAGACTCGCCATGCAGCTACAGAGAGCGATGGCTGCCGAAGCTGAAGCCACACGAGAAGCCAGAGCGAAGGTTGTAGCTGCCGAGGGCGAAATGAAGGCTTCGCGGGCTTTGAAAGAAGCCGCCGAGGTGCTCGTGGAGTCCCCAGCGGCATTACAACTGCGGTATCTACAGACTTTGAACACGATCTCTGCGGAGAAGACGTCCACTGTGATTTTTCCTCTACCGATTGATCTGTTTCGGCCGTTTTTAGGGATGAACAACTAGAATAAAAGTCGCCCTCACAGACATCACTTTATTTCTAAATACAGGTGGTCCAATACTTGTTACTTATATAAAGTGTCCACACGCACACACTTTACCGACTCGATACAAATTCTGGAGGTATATGTCCACTGTCGCCCAGACATCTCAAAACCACTCTTCCACTGGGCGTTATCGAAATCCACGTGATGCTAGCGTGGTTCAAGGACAGCCTCAACCACGCCTCGGCTGGAACTTGCAACGCTCTAAGACAATATAGTGTGTCCTTGAAATTTCAAACAACCTACCTGCATACGCAGTATCGGATCACGTTAGCGTGACACACCAATACCGTGTAACTGTCTTCTTTCTGGCTAGGGGGCGCCCTGTGGAAATACTTTCGGAAAGCCGCCTCTATCCGAGCGCCGTCCACGAAGAACTTCTAGGACAACCCACCATGAGAGTGAATTTAGCCACGCTTACCCTACTTACAGACATTTCTTGTTGCCAGTGTCCCACCGGCGGCTCGGGAGGAATGGGAGCCCCCTCTCTTAATAAATCACAATTTTGCACAGGTACCGAGGGTAGCGCGTCTGCGATAATGGACCCTGTCTCCTGAGCCCTCAGCATTGTACTCTTAACTATGGTCGTGTATGGAAACCCCAATTCCTTGAGCCTTTTCGCGGTGAACTCCGCTTGAATGCGCCCCATTTTCGTCAGACTCCTCTCGTCATCGCTCTTTCCGTCGACGTTGTACTGACCGTGGCGGATTAAAATCAAATGACGCACGTTTTTAGCCGTTTTTGCCTCGATTTCTGTGTTGATGCGGTTGTTGTCTTTTTCGTTTCTAGCGAATTTAGGGTTGATAAGGGCTTTAGGGCAGCGGCTGAAACGACAGAGTAGAGACAGAGGGGGGCGAAAAGTACCTACTGGTCCCAGTTGTCGTCCCATTTCGCATAAGAAGAGGGCTCGTAGCCCGTGGTCCAAGAAGCGTACGCCGTCTTGTCGGAACTCGATATATAATAGTACATGATAGCCCCAGAGGCGGCGCAGACACCCAAAAAGACTTTACTGTAACGAGAAAAGGGCTTCATTATCTACTTTTAAGTCACAAAAGCGAAAAATTGAGAGATTCGTCGTGAGCGGAGAGTGAGGTTAAGGCGCACCTCCGTTCGAAGTAAATAAAATGGATGTCCGTAAGTTCCGGCGTCTTTTTTAATTAAAGGAAAATGAAATAAGAGTCGAGAAGAAGTTCGGGGGTGAAATTTGATACGGAGTGTTGTTAGCCGCCCACGTTTTTTTTATAGTGTTTAAGCTTACTTCGCAAATCTTGAGCGCTCTATTTTTTGTACTTTAATGAAGACAGACGCACAAATGTCAAAGTGACAGTTATCAGTGTCAAAGTGACGGAAGTGCTACAAAGAAACATTTCAGGAATGACATCTCCGATTCTCCTGGCGGACTGCAAACGGGCGGTCCAGGACCTCACGAGTTTAAGCAATGACGAACTAGACAAAATCATGAACGACGACGAGAAAATAGAGAATATTTTGGCCGGTCTGGACCAGGTAACTCACTTTGAGCCCCTTTTCCATTCCTTTGTCTTCCTCGTTTTAGTCGTACCTGAAGGAAATCGAGACCCAGAAAGAGAAAATTCTCGCCAACAACAGTTCTTTGGCCGAAGAAAACCTGTCTCGCGAGCCCGAGCTAGTAGAAGGGCGCCAAAAACTGCAGCAACTCAGCGAGGAGGCGGAGCAACTCTCCAAACAAGTGGAGGAAAAAACGAAAGAGCTTAGTATGAGCCTCGTAAAAGTTAGCCCCCTTTTCATGACTTTTTGTAGAGGGTAAAACTGGTGACATGTCCCTAGAGACGTCGCTGGCGCTACTACAGACTGCCGCCAGTGAAATAGAGGAAGAGTCAGACAAACTAGTGAAGAAATTCTTGGAAAATGAAGTAGAACTGGAAAGTTTCCTGGAAGAGTTCTTAGCCAAGCGTAAAATGGTCCATTTGAGGCTCATCAAGGCGGAAAAACTCTCAAAGATCCTTTCCCGGGACCCTTCAGTCAACTCGAATTACATCAATGCACCGCCTATCAACATCAACACGAGCTACTTTCCGGGAGTCCCGCAAAATGTGCCCTATCCCACGGGACCTATCGGAATGCCCATGCCCGGGATGACGTATTTCCAGAATCATTATTAGTCATTTTTTTTATTAATAAATTAAACTATTTACAATTTTTCTTAAAGCGGGGGTTTTTGGGGGGTATCATAGTCTTTTTCGTAACACAGATAACCTATAATGACCATTAGGGCCCCCATCAAAAATGCCACTTTCTCTGACCGTACTGCTTGCTCCATGCGCGCTTCGTTCATTCTATAATTCTTTTGTTTTTGTCTGAACCTCAATCCTTTCTCAAAAGTGGCCCCATAGTGAGACTTAGACCACTCGTCAAAGTCGTAGACTGTAGTGCGGCCGTATTCCACAGGGGGTCTCGATTTGCTCTCCCTAGACTTGTAGAACTTGTTTAAGGGCATATCGTGATACAAGGGGGTTTCACCAGGAGACTGCATGAACAAACCTCAAATTATCACTTTTAGTTATTTATACTTCTACCGGCAAAAGTATACCTCTGTCGTAGAGTTTGCGAGTTTTGACATTGCCTAAGACTTCGTACGCTTCGGTTATATCTCTAAATTTTGCGCTGACGTCCTCACGGTCTTTGTTTTTATCAGGGTGGTACATCATTGAGAGTTTGTAGTAAGCCGACTTAATGTCAGCTTGTGTAGCCTTGGCGGAGACACCTAAAGTATCGTAGTGGTTCTTCTGGTCCACCCTACTGAGACTGTAGATTCTTCGAACTTGTTGCAAACACTTCGGGGAGTACATTTTGAGGTTATGAAAACTCGACATGGTTGTTGGGACTGAAAAATAGACGGAGCATTAAAATGGGACCTCGGAGGCACTTGCCAGGCTCTAAAAGAAACTCACCGTGATTTTAGCTACGAGAGAAGCATTTTAGGGACCGCCGTGACGCATGTTTGGTTGCGTCATCTGTCACTTTTCCCAAGGTTAAGCTAAGGGAGTCGATGTTGGTTCTAAAAGGGGCTTTTTGGGACTGTGGTAATCTCTTGGTGTAGAGCGACTGACGGTAGTAGATTCGCGTGAAAACGTGGTTCAAACTAAGATTTTGAATTTCCCGCTTTGGAATGTCAAAATCACGTGACTGGTCGGTGCGTCTTCCACTAAAGTAGTGATTTACGTTTTAGTTAGAAAATAATCCCGTTAACACGATTGAAAGCTTAATCGTGACGGGAAGATAATTTGAAGGCAAACGACGTAGAATCACAATTTGGTTATTTAATTCAAATAATTAAAATTTTTGAACAATCATCCGCGCATGTCAGTTGCGGACCAATCAGAATATGGCATTCTGCACTTAACAAGTGGCGTGGAATCGGCGCGCCGCCATTTCGTCAGCGTCTCGTGCACTGTCGTGATCTCCGTGCTTTTCGCGTATCCACGACGCTTTAATAAAAAAAACAAACTAAATGACACATGTCATTTAAAATCTGATTAATTCCTCGAATTAGTGTCTCAAAAGTTCCAACAATCTCTTCACGATCTCGAAAAATTCCTAGTGTGCGATAACCAGTGCTAACAATGCGGTAAATTTGGCCAACCTGCTCAGCTTCTGTCAAAATCCTCCCCGGCGCATGTCCGTCAAAATCAAACATGGCCGGTCGTAGCGGTTATGATGATAGAGACAACAGGTAAATACGAATTTATTGTAAAAAATGAGTGAGATTGTGGTTCCAGAAGTGAGAAATTTCTTACTTTCACGTTGGTGCACCTATGTGGTGTGGAATTGCGAGTGTTTGGTGTCTATTTGTGGTTAAAGTGGAAAAAGTACGACGTGATTCACACGCGGTTTGTTTTACAGGGATTTCGGTGGCGGCGGAGGCGGTGGCGGCCGAAGGGGTGGCAGGAAACCGTTCCCGACTGAACCGCCATTCACTGCGTATGTAGGAAATTTGCCGCATGGAATCGTGCAAGGAGATGTGAATCGCATGTTCGACAACCTGAGTGTCAAGAATGTGAGGCTAGTTATGGATAAGGAAACTGACAGATTTAAGGTATTTTATAACCTCAGTTTTAAGGCAAAACATTTGGGAGTGTGGTCGCAGTGGACCATTTTCGCTTGGCAGCAGGGGTGCCAACTTTGGACATTCTAGTGATTTATTTAGGGACTTTTGCGTTTGCGGGGGAAACATGATTTGGCGACACTGATTGTAATAATAGTTACAAACAACTAGTTGTCCCAAGTTAATACAGCTTATCTCACTTCAGCGGTGCCAACTCGTAGAAAAAATTGCCGGATAAATTTTTATTTAATAAACCGTAATCATAACTTTACGTATGAAATAATTCGACCTTTCTACTGTTGACACCAATCGTTAGATAACATTGTTTTCGACTACTTTATTTTCATTTTTATTTATAATAAGTTTCTTCGCTTCAAAAACTCTAGACATTACGGTCCAGTAGACAATGAATTAAGTAGGACAAAAAAAATTGTTTACAGGTGCCCATGCAAAATTCTAGAAATGAACCGGGAACGCTCTAATTGGTATTCATATATGTTCTTAATTTATTTTTTTATAGTGTTGATAATAAGCTATTGTTCGTTTTTACGTACTAGATCAGTAATTAAAAATCTGTCGCTTCTGCTTATAGAAGGTGTTCAGAAATGTTTGGGCCTTCATTTGTAAGTGGCGTTATGGACGCCATGTTTGTGACGTCACGTTCTGGATTTATGTTCCACGTTTGTTGTATACAGTTGGTCATAAATTTCACATACCTGGGTAGCGATGTTTGGGACGCCATATTTGCGGCGTCAACTCGTCCATTTGTATAATAAACCAGTTTGACGGCCTAAATTGCTAGGTTTTTTGAAAATACAGTGTTGCGACTATTATCAAATTTAACCCAATCACACTTCATTTTTAACAGTATCTGACGTTTGACATTTTTTTTTGAAGAATCTTACAATTTTGCCATTCATAGCCAAAATTAGTATTTTTTTTTAATCTTCGGTGTTGCCAGCATGACTAAAAAGCACATTGGTTCTTTTTGATTAAATTGTGACTGTGACGGTTTGAAACTAGTATTTTTTGTTAATATGAGTATATGTTTTTTTTTAGGAAAATGATTTTAATTACGCAGTGTTGCCATTGCATCCTAAATTACATGAATGCAGTTCAAATTTCCCAGTGTTGTTATACATTCAAAAATTAAGCGAAGCACTTTTCTTGATTTTGAATTTTCCCGTGTAATGGCAACTCTGATAAACTGAACTTCTTTAGTGCCAAATTTGATGACAGCAACAAACAATTTGACCAAAAATGACCAAAATGTCATCTTATTTTGGCTATGCTCGCAACACAGGAAAGACTATAGCTAGTAAACAATTTTTAGTTGTTTTTTTGTGTATATACTATAAACTTGTTTTAATTTTTAGTTAACGGCAACTGTAAATTTTTTGCAAAAATTCCGTCAAACATTTTAGCAATAACGTCTGATTGGGTTAAAATTTTCACAATCATAATGGTAACACTGGAAATTTATAAAAATTTGACACCTATTTGACAGATATTTTATTATGTCGCAAGTTTAAAACCAAAAAGCTAAACTCATGGTTAAATTTTTCTGAAAACAAAATAGCACAAAGCGACCATGACATCGCCTTGGTGATATGATGTCACAATCCAAGGCTATGGTGATTTTGGAAACCGACTTCATATCTGGTGCATTGTATGTAACCGTAAAATCGAAGAAAAACGGAGTCTAAGTAAGCTTTGGAATTTGAAATCTGTTGGTAGCTCTGTCTGTCATCTCAAAACGTCATTTTGACTTATCAAACAATGCTACTAACCTGAACAAAAATTCAAGTCTACTAGACTAGACTTTTTTATATGCAGTATGAATATCGTTCTTTCCTTTAGGGCTTCTGCTACGTGGAATTTGCCACCCTTGAAGACCTCGAGCAAGCCGTCAGCATGAACGGCTTAGTCGACGTTGAAGGCCATATGGCAAAAATAGACGTAGCCGAAGGCAAAAGAAGTGAACGAGGCGGCGGGTTCGACCGTGGTCGCGGCGGTCGTGGTGGTTTCCGCGGCCCCCGTCCAGGAGGCGGCGAACACCGCTTTGACGACTTTGACAGACGAGGAGGAGGAGGCGGCGGTGGCGGAGGACGCGGAGGCGCCTTTAATGGTAACTATACTTTTCAAGAGCGGCCATTTTGTTTGTAATTTATGTAGACAGGGGAGGAAACCGCGGAAACTATGGTAACTTTTCGGCGGAAGAAGGTAACAGAGAGTGGTCTGCGCGAGGCAACCGCGGCAACAATGGAGGCGGAGCTGGGGCCGGAGTTGGAGCTGGTGGCTTCGGCCCTAGGCCTCGTCAGGAGAGACGCTCGTTCACTGAAGATTTGCCAAATCCTACTCCAGGTAGGGATTGTTTTTTTTTTACGGGGTTTAAGACTAAGACTAGTGACTTTGTTTTTTTTCCAGACACCACAGGCAGGCCGAAACTGAAGTTGCAGCCCCGAACAATAAAAGATCCAGTAAATGCGATGGCAGAAACGTCACAAACGTCGACAATTTTTGGCGGCGCTAAACCGCGAGAAGAGAAATTACTTGATAAACAGTAAAATGTTTGTTGATTGTGTGTATTTGATTTTTAAGATTAATATTTATCTTTCTTTTCTTATTTTGAACTGATCCTTTTATATTAGGCGATTGTAACTGGAGTAATAAATTTCTTGATTGATTTTATTGTGTGGGATTTGGAAGAATTCCAGAGTTTTTCGTTTTGTTATGTTGGCTTTCTTGCGCCGTTCATGTCAAGATTTTATAGCGTTGCATTTTATAACAAGATTTCGATCTTGATTTTCATTGTAGCTATATTTAGGTTTTCTCTTTTTTTTTTTTGTTTATGTATTTGTAATTAATCTATAGATTTTTACAAAACATACCGACTAATTTATTTTATTATTATATAATAGGATTATAATCTTACTATTTCTGCTGTGTTTTTTAAAACGTAAAGTGATGGAGATGATTGTTACAATTGTATTTATTATTTTTGTATAGAATTTTGGGTATGTTCTGGAAAAGTCATTTTTCGTAAATACAAATCTTAATCATGTTAATAATGAGCATTGTAAAAATGGTACTGTTGGTTTTTGTAATTTACCGAATTTTTACAATGCTGTAATGAGCATAAAATTTACACATATTGTGTAATATATGGTCTTGTATGATATATAAAATAAATTGTGAATTTAAGTATACACAGTATTTCGAACACCCTGTACAGTGAAAACCCAGCCAACTGTAAATAAAATATATTCAACAATACAAGCGTCAATCTTAAAATATCACTCTTTAATTATCAAAACTACTTTTTTTTACTAATTTTGGCATCAAAATCGTGCGACTTCTGTCACGTTGCTCTCCAACGTCCACTCCGAGCCAGTGCTAAAACAAACGAAAATCACCACCTACTCTTCACACCAAACCATACTTACTCAATACCTCACATCTTTCATTAGTAAATTATCAACTTTCTTTAAGCTGTTAATAGGAAGAAAAATTAGTAAAAAGAAAACGAAAGTTAACACAAACACAGAACAGATAAAACGCATACATACATGTCCATTAAGTAGACTCAATCAAGCGTTCTCTGCAAAAACAACAGAACTAAAGCTCCGCCCCTCCGAACAAAAGACAGTGGACGAGTGGAGGCGACTCACCTGGAGTAACTGATGGGGTTGACGGACAATTGAGCATCGGTAAGTGGCATTATGTATGTTCTGACTAGACGATAGCGAAGGAGGTCGGTGTTGCCCATGGAGATGGCCATGTGGATTACGAGGTACGCGCAAAAAATCAGGTAACAGACACCGATGAGTACTACGAAGAAGAGGGCGAACCAGTGGAGGTGGAGGGAGTTCACGGTGTCGATGACGAAGTAGGTGTTGATGCCGATGACCACGACGCTGAGAAGGATGGAGGCCACCTTGTTGAACCTAAGTAGAGATTTTGTTACAGTCGGACTTCGGGTGCTTGCATTAGTGGGGAAGTTTTATTGTACGGTTTTAAACAAACCCTGTAAGTATACAGTAATCAAGAATCAAAGAATCTAAGGCTTTTTGATATTTTTTTAGAAGAAAATTCGTCTACTTTTAACTTGCAGTGTTGCCAAGACTAGATTTTCGATAAGTTTAACACAATTGCAGTTTATTCTTTAAAAAAAATGACTGTTTTGAAATTTTCAGTGTTGCCAATTTACCAAAAATATATACCACTTTTTAATAATCTATTAAAAAACAAAAATTATGTATGACTAGCTAGATTTTATTTCAAGTTGCAAAATCCAGTGTTGCCAACACATTCCGTGTGTCAAATATTAAAACTAGGGCACCAAAGAACCAAAGAAAATTAGTGTTTTGTTTTTTTTTTTTGGATCAAGTGACAAAAATCCCTACGCCACTGTTCACTATCCAACCTTGAAACTTTGAACTTGATCGCTTATTTCCTGTCACTCTAATCCAAACACCGCGATAACAACTTTATGATTCCCAGTCATTTGTTTCATAGTAATAAAAATGATAATAATCATAATTTTGCCTCCATTTTCTCACTTACCATCCATTCACAAATTCCCCCATGATCTGCGGATTGCTGGTGAACGCGATGGTCGGAATGGTAGCAAACGGCAACTGCAAGCTCATAATCGCATTGAGCACGTCATTCATCCCCGTCAAATCCTCGATATGACTGAAGAAGGCAAGACAAAACGTCGGGACAATAGCAATGGTCCGAGTGAACAAAACTCGCTTCCACCTCGCCCATTGGAGATTCAAAAAGCCTTCCATGGTAAACTGGCCAGCGTAGGTACCGGTCATGGTCGAACTCTGCCCAGCGGCTAAGATACCAACAGCCCAGATGTACATAGCGGCGAGACCGTAAGTGCACTCCAGGAAAATTCCACCCTTGAATAAATCGGCTTGAACGTAATCGTCGTTTTGGGGGAAAATCGACGCGTTGATGGAGGGGTAATGCACGCAGAGATCGTGCACTTCTTGGTTGGTTTTGTGGAAAAGTCCGTGGGCGAAAACAGCCACGACGAAGACGTTAATGATGAAACTGACGAAGAGGGCGATTGTCGCTTCAACGAAGAAGTATAGATTTGCGTCGCGGATCTTTGCTGGCTTTGTTCGGTCGACGTCGCGGGATTTGACTAGGGCGGAGTGGAGGTACAAGTTATGAGGCATTATCACAGCACCTAAAACAAACAGTAAATGAACGAACTCATGAACGAATCAACGAACGAACGAACGTACCTACAATTCCTACTGCTTGTAAGAGAGCCCCCGAGTCACAGCCCTCACACCAAGGCACAAACATTCCTTCCATCACTTTTAGTTGGTCAGGTTTCGAGGTTATGTATTCAAATCCGAATGTTACCCCCATGACTGTGATTAGCAAGCCGAAAAAAAGCTCCAATTTGCGAAGGCCGTACTTGTCGAGAAACAAAAATGTGAAGGTGTCGACAATTGTGATTAGGACTCCGCCCCACAGTGGGATCCTAAAACAAAAAAGTTAGGTTAGAAAAAGAAAAACTTCTTTAGATGTGGAAGATTTTGGAGATTTAAACGGTGGATGGAAGTTCATTTTATCACTGTTTTCAAAAATTTGGTGATATCAGAACCGCCAACTTATGTTACTTGGGAGAGCTGCCAACCTGTGACACCAAAAAACTCTGATTTCACTTGCAAATTTTCAACCAACAATTGTGTATTTTGAATAACAAATCTAGGAAGAATTGTTAAAAGACCGTTTTTGTCCTACACAATTCCTCGAATTTTTCGAAATTTACAAAGTTAACATTTACAGGTTTCTAACTTAACAACATTTTCTTCCTGTGATTTCTCGCTTGTTTTCAGAATAAAAATCCTTAAAAAATATAAAATAATTTGCAAAAAAAATACATTTTTCTAAATTTCCAATTCGCCAGTATTTTACAGTCAAAAGTTACCAACCTAAAAATCTAGCAAAAAAAAATACGTATATTTCGTGCTGATAATTTGAATTTATATCGAGAGATCAAGATAATTTGTAATCGAGTCACCCTTGAAACAGAAAATGTATGCCTATATTTGATACACACCTTGAAATGTCAAATTTTAAGACTAGTACATTTATTTTACTCGACTGTTGTAATCAAACTAAAAATGTAAGCACAAACGAGTCCTTCATCCATCAATCACAAAAGACACACGTTTTCGATTTCAAGGATAACTCGATTACAAATTATCTTGTTCACTACAAAAAGTAAACGCTAATTTTCAATTTACAGTTGGTAACATCTAAAACGATTCAGTTTATGCATTTGTTATGTCATTAAGAATGTTTGGATAACAACACAAAACTTTTAAGTGAAAGGGACCATTTTAAGCATCTTTTGTGGGTAGGTGCGTTGTTATGTGTATAATAAAATTTATTTTCCTTTGTTAATTATTTTATTGCTACTCAGCATTAAAAAAATAAAATCAAATTAATTAGTTAATGTTAATTAGTTAATAGAATATACACAGTGACAAAAAGAAAACAAATCCAGAGTGCTGTGAAGGAATTTGTTTTATCAAATCGTACGTGTTTTTTTGTTGCGTTTCACACACAGTTTTATTAATATCAACAAATAATCTTGAAAAATGCCTCCCTATCACTCCTTACAGACTCCGCCTCCACTACTTTATAATAATAATCCGTAATGACAGTAAACAAAAGTAAATTTGATGAAATAATTGAATTAGTTTTTAATCTCTTTTTGAGGTTAGCGCTATGTCACAATTGCGTCACACTTGGCTATAAAATTGATAATAAAAAATGTAGGTTTTAGTTATTTTATAAATGTGTGCCATCGTCAAACAATGATAATGATGCGAACAGCTATTTTTTACTCAATACTTTCTGAAACCACGAGTTGGCGGCGCCTATGCATTTCAAGCTTTTGTTCAAGGAGATTTCACTATGACGTGCCTAAAAGATTACAACGCCTGCTTCGATTTGGATTCTTTTTAATCACTCTGTATATTTATATTACGTTGTCCAATAATTTCTCATTTTTAATTTAAGAAGATTTAAAACACCAAATAATTTTAACAACTTCCTTTAATTTTAATTTTTTATGGGACACTTTAATTTATTTTTTGTTACAGATTCATTTGATAATAAAGACATAAGACAAATAGAATATAACATAAAAATACGTTAACAATCTTAATTAAAATTTGTTGGTAGTAAATTCGTAAATAAAATTTTCTTTTGTTGGTAACTATGAGCGATATAATACAAGATATAAAATTATAATACAAGGCCCAAAATATAACAAATACATTTCATTACTTTTTATCAAGTGGGTCATGACAGTAAAAACGTATAACAAAAAATAAGAAAACTTTAAATAAAAAATGATAAACTAAACAAGGCTGAAGTGTCAAAATATATACTTATATAATTTATGGTCAAATCAATCAATTGTCAAACACTTTTTTTAGTGATTTTTAAGCAAAATATTCTGTTTACTCCAAAAAAAACAAACTAAAATTGACAAAACAGAACGAGTTTCAAAATTCAAAAATTGTCAAAAACTATATAAAATTTCACTTTTGAAAGTCTCAACGGCAATCATCAAAATTTGGCAAAAAACTACTTTATGAAACCAAATATTGTCAGGGAATAGATTTCGGATAAAAAATTGATATTTTTTACGTTTAACCTCAAAAGTGACTGAAAATTTTTAAAAATTTGCGTTTCAAAATCAAGCATTCAGTTTGGAAAATTGTCAAAAAACAGGTTTCTGTAGCCTCATTTTTTAAATATGATCACTTTTTTGAGTACTTCCCACGTAAACAGTTTGTAAAAAAATAGAGAAAATTGTCAAAAAAATACTTGAAAGTTCACTTTTGAGAGTATATTTGAACGTAAGTCTCAACGGCGATCATCAAAAGTTGTCAAAAGTCTAAATTATGAAACCGAAAACCGTTAAAGAATCAATTCTAAATTAACAAAATTTCTACTTTTGTCGCTAACCTCAAAATTACCAACTGACACTTAAAACTGTCAAAAACAATTGTTTGACAAATCAAAATTGTCAAAAGTTAAACTTTAAGATAAGAAATTGTAAATCCCCTGAAATCGGTCAAAAAATCGATTCATAGTTTAAAATTGACGTAACTCCTGACGTCTTCTACATAAAATTTCATTTTTATAGGTACCGACAGATTCAAAAGTCTCTATTAAGTGGGCCATGAACGTAAAAACGTATGTCGCTTTATAACACCAAAAATAAAAAATGATAGACCAAATAAGGTCGAAGTGTCAAAATATTAACAAAATCAATTCATAAGGTGACATACATTTTTGCTTTCATGAGCTACTTGATGCAGAATAATCGAAAAGAAAACAAATCGAGAGTGAACTCGAAGAATTTGTTTTATCAAAACGTATGTGTTTTCTTGTTGCATTTTACATAGATTAAAAGAGTCGATGCTTTAATAGTTTCGTTGGTTGGCTAGACTGATTATAAAAAGTTATGCATTTGCTTCCCATCACCGCTAGTATTGAGAATGTAGTTGTTTCATTTTGTCACAACTTCCAGTGTTGCCAATGCGTCTAAAATTCCAAAATACTGAGTCTAATTCTTTAGAAAATTTGATTTTTGTAAAAAGAACCTTTTTATCTTGTCACTACTTCCAGTGGTGCCAACATTTTTTTCAATTTCAGGTTGTATAGGTCTCTTTCGAAAGACATTCACCAAAAAAACCGTCAAAAACTAGTAAAGGTGAATTCTTGTATGGGATTTAATAAACCAAAAAAATACATAACCTTACTCCATGTCTTGATGTGACACATGACATATTATTTCTCAGTCTCAGTAAAGACAAACTTACACCACTCAATTTTAGAAAATTTACACTTGGGGGTGGATAGAAGTGAATTTTGGTACACTTTACTTAAGGCTGAACATTTAGTTTTCATTATTGACTAAAAAATTTCAAAAACACTTTTGTTCGAAATTTGTTGTTGCCAACATTAAAAATAAAAGTCACTAACAAACAAGTAAAATCCGTCGGATGTTTTAAAATTACAACCCACCAAGGAGCCGAATTTGTCAAAATTTCACTCTGTGCCAACGTTTTCTTTATTATTATTATTGTTATTTTGTCAATGTTGGTAATGGGTTTTACATTACAAACTGCCAACTCAACACTAATTGTTTTTTAATTGATTAAAAAAAAATACACCAAAAAAACACAAAACATATTAAAAACTGCTTTAACGGTCACCAACTGTGGAGAAAAAAATAACAAAACATCAGTAACTGTCAAAAAATTAGAACTACCAACTCGAGAATGTTGTATAAAATTCCAATTTATGAAGTAAATCTCCAAAGTCACTATCATTGTTACAATTTTCAATAGTGCCAACATTTCTAAGACTGCAGGTGACAAATTTAACAATTCATGTCATTTTCACTGCTACTGTTTCTAAATGAAAAACCCTAAAATCACCAGGCACTAGTAAAAAAACTTTTTTTTTAAACACACTATATTTTCAGTGCTACCAACTTTTATTCCGTTTTTAATGCAGCCAACCCCCAAAACAACAGTTCAAACATACTCACGTTTTGTTGGACAAGAGATAAATAGCGATCGCCGTCCCAATGACCTCTTGCATATCCGAGCCAATAATAGCGATCTCTATCATAATCCACAAAACTAATCTTGGAAGTTTCCTATACTGACGATAGCACATTTCCGCCAAATGCAGCCCCGTCACAACCCCTAAACGCGCAGACAGCCTCTGCATCAGCAGCCCCAACATCGTCGCACTTAACAAAACCCATAGCAGTTTATACTGTGCCATTGTTCCACTTTGCAGATCACTCTCGATATTCCCCGGATCCAAATAAGCAATCGACATTAAAAATCCAGGTCCGGTGAAAGCCCATAGCTTCCTGAAACTGAAGCCAGACTAAAAAAGGGTCATTAGCCCGAATTTTCTCATATTTAACTCACAGTTTCAATCTCGGGGATGAGTATTTTTTCATCGGCAAAATAAGTCGACGATGGGGTTAAACCGGTGCTTTCGGTGGCAGTTGAAGTGTTAGGGGCACCATCTCCGGAGGCTTGTGGCGCGGGGGCGTCGCCCTGCGCTTGTGGTTCGGACGACATCTGAAAAACAACCCCCCTTTTGTTGTTATTCGTGATCAAGTTTGTTGATTCGTACTTGTTTATAACCTCACCTGTCACGTTGACATGCGAGAGGAAAGTAATCAAAAACAACTTTATCGTGCAAGTTCGCGATAATCACTAATCACTGAAGCATTTTTATGACTGTTACGACGAATTTTCGAGAAGTGGGATAATTGATAACCTTTACATTTTATGAGATAGTAGTATTAGTTCGAACTATCACTGGTCCGAATTTGACAACTGAGGAGTCATGACGTTTTTGTGGTTTGCGGCTATTGGATGACTTTGGAATTTTATTTTTCTTGGGTTGGTGGGGATGAACAATGGAAAATTGCTTTTCTAAGAAATGTGGGCGAAAAAAATGTTTGAAATGGTGAGAATTAAATATTTGAAGACGTGATTGTTGGCAGGTATATGTTTGCAGTGGTGCCAGTTTTTTACTCAATCACGATTTAGGATTTTTTTTTATTTCATGATTTTATTGCTAAAAGATTGTAAAGAAACTCTCTTACACTTTTTCAAATTTCCCAAGACCACCAGTAAATGTATCTTAAAGGACAAAGCTGTCAAAAATAAAAATCCCTAGGAATAAAAGTTGTTGCCAATCAAATTTAAATGTCAAAAACTGTCAAGGACGTTGCCAAGTTCTATCATTCTTCAGTCCCAAAAAGTAGTCAAAAGTCAAGTTATTAAGTCAAAAATTTGTAAGAAATAACAGATTTTTTAGGTGACACTTTTCCGATGTTACCAATATAAAAAATATGTCAAGACTGCAGTTCAAAGTTTCTAAAATTGTCAAAAATTCAAATTGCTTGAAGGTTTTCAATATTGCCGAGATAAGAATTTCATTTAAATTCTCAAAACTGCCAATCTACAATCAAAAATTGTTTTAACTGTCAAAATTTGTAAAAAAATGCTTTTTACAAAAGGTTTTACTGAGATTCTCAAAAGTTGCAACATATTAATTGTCAAAACAAATTTCAAAAACAAAAACTTGGCAAAAACTATTTGACCAATTCGCATTACTGTAACAGTGATATAATACAATAATTGTCAAAAATCAAATTTCAGATGTCAAGGCATTGTCAAAAACAGTTTTAGGTCAGCTTTGTCACGATTTTTAAATTAGAAACTAAAATTTAGAGATTGTCAAAAACCACAGTTCTCTAACCAAATTTGTCAAAACCACCTTTTTTAGAAAGTTTTTTTAAGACTTCCGACGTTGCTAGTATTCAATTTTCTACTTATCAAGTAAAATTTGAAAAACTGTCAAAAAAAAGCTGCCTCTGATTGTTGAGTTTTGTAAAGTTCTTTCTTTATCAAATCACCCTTAAATGGTATCAAACTGTGTTTAAAAAATTGTCAAACATTTGTTTTTGTTTTTATCAAGTCTTAGGAAGACAGTTCCGCTTATACTCAAAAACATCCCATGTAATTTCAGAAACTGCCAAAACAATCGTATTTCAAAACTCAAAAATTGTCATTTTTTACAATCTTTAGTAAATTCGAAATTTTAAAATCTTATACTCAACTGTCATTTAAAAATTGTCAAAAATCTTGTTTGTCTCAAAGAATGTCAAAATCTACAAATACAAATTGTCAAACATTTGGATTCTAGAAAACCGGAAATAGCCATATATCGGAACTTTTTGGATATATTTGAAGTAAACAGTTTCCAAGAATAAATTGTCAAAGATTACACTTCAAGAACCAAAACTGTCAAAGTTGTTGACAAACATTGACCATTCCATCAAGTGTCAATGTAACCATGAAAAACTGTCAAAACTCGACGTACTCACACTAGAAGCTGTCAAAACATCACAACTTACCAAAACTCGTCAAAATTAGAGCCTACTTTTCCAAGATTCTCATATCGCTGGTCAAAACATGAACGCCACTGCTTTTAGATAATTAGAATTGCTAATTTCCGCAGGAACGATATGATAAAAACAACTAATGTTCGTTACACTGTAAAACAAAGCGGTTTTTTTAATGTCTTGTAATCCTTAAAGTCGATAACAATCCAGAGGAAATTTTTCCTATTGTAAAGTTATCTTAATCCAATATTTACTACGTGCACAGAAGCAAAGAAAGATAAAGTGTCACTATCAGTTGACATAAATTTATTTCGGGTATGTTTTTAATACATCTCATAACATTTTTCAGTCACACAAAAGTTTTTTTGTTGTATTTTTTCTGGTTACATTTTCCCTGTATGCTCCACAAAAATAACACAAACTGATAACGAGTAAACTTATGCTAGTTGTACTAAATGCCAAAACAAAGTACCCTGTAATAGCATCGAGATATAATAAAATCTTTATTATAATAATAAAAAAAAATATATCACAAAATAAAAAAAAAGTTCTTAATTAACAATGATATAAATATGTCATATAATAATACAGAAGCACCTAAGTATGGCAGTGTTACAACATGAAAGAACGAAAAACGTCCAAATAAATATGATCTGTTTTTGAAATGAGTGCTAACCTACACATAACGCACTAAAATCCCTAAATAAACTGTACATGAATACATTTACAAAGCAGTTATAAAATTACGTTCAGTATACTTGGAAGGGCTCTTAAGTTTGAGTAAATTGATAACTGACGACCCCCGTTTGATCTAAAACCAAAAAGAAAAAAATAGTATACAAAACATCGAAACGGCAGAACCGCGCTAACATGCCGAACAAAACTTACCTTGTCAAAATCATTGCAAAATGTGTTTGTGGCTATTAATATTGCACTTAGAGGTAACTTAAAACTGAAATTAAATAATGAATTAGTGAAAAAATCATAATGATTCTGAAACAAATGAGTGGAGTGCATGCGTCATGCGATGCAGGTGGACAATAACAACCTTTATATTAAAAAACTATATTTACACTTCCAACTTAAATACAATCGTAAGCATTACCATAAAAATCCTAGAAAAATAATTTATGATATAAAGCTAAAGGGTTATTTACACTCGAAAGCTGTGCTCAACTCATAACAAGTGAATTAGACGCTTCTAATCAAGTCAAGCTCTACTCGATAAAAATAAATCACACACTCTACTTAACCAAAAATTGCAAAATTTTCTCTTGGTCATCCACCAACCTACATAACATCAACAAACATCTCACAAGGATTTCCCATAGCTATCTTAAATGATTGTCTACTACCGGCAATGTCTTTGGATTGGGCTGCGACCTGCGTCCCGCTGCTCTGGTCCGAACCGTTCGACGAACCGTTACCGTTACCGGCGGCCATTGGGAGGGCAGAACGGGGGCCTAATGACGTCAAATCGCTGTCGGAGGCGCTACTTTGACCGGCGGCGGCGTCTTTGAGGTGATCAGAGCCGTTGGATGAACCACCTGGAAGTTATTGCAAAGTTCGATGTTTAAATGTCAAGTTTAAATAACAATTTCAAGTGCAGTGTTATCGCCAATAATCACTTAAATGTAGTAAAGCGTGTTTACTTTAATCTGTTGGTGGCATTGAACGACGTCTGTGACTTTAAATGCCGTGGAGTGACGGTCTGGAATCGCGGCGGCAACCGCAATGCAAATAACACCGTTAAAAAAGAAATTTCAACTAATCCAAGTTGACAAACGTGCTTTCTGTCATTTCAAAAGTGTTTATAGTAGTTCATTAGTAATAGTTTTCTTTAACCTGTATATCTTAAAATTGTAAAGAAATTATGTTTTACAAACTCAAATTACAAAAATCAAGCATTCAGCTCAAATCAAACATCCATTGTCAAATACCAACACTTTTCTGAGTAAAATATTTTAATTAACACAAAATTTAATCTAAAATTATCAAAAAAATTCAGTTACAGAATTCAAAACTTGTCAAAAATCTAAACAATGAAACCAAAAATTGTCAAGAAATTAATTCCAAATTTAAAAAATTGTATTTTTTTATTTAATCTCAAAATTATCAAGGGACACTCAAAACTGTCAAAAAATGATTATTTTACAAACCAAAATTGTCAAATATAAAACTTTAAGATAAGAAATTCCAAATTCCCATGAATCTGTCAAAAAGATTGATAGATTGATTGAAAGTTTAAAATTACATCAAATTCCTGACGTCTTTTACATAAAGTTTTATTTTTAAGAATACCGAGCGATCCAAAAGTCTTTCTATCAAATGACTCATGGAAGTAAAATCGTAAGTCGTTTCATCATACCACAAATAAAAAATGACAGACTGAAATGTCAAAATATTAGCAAAATCAATTAATAATACGACCTACGTTTTTGCTTTCATGACTCGCTTGACATACAGACTTTTGTATCGCTAGGTACATTTTAACGTCAGTCTCAACGGCGACGTTAAGAAATTCCACGTCAAGTTTACTAACAACTTCAAGTGCAACGTTATCAAGTCGCCACTTAAAAAAACTATTTTTTATCTCACTATGCACATTATCACCTGTGTTTGTGTTTGTAATCCTTGAAAAAGGTGAAAAGACTCATCGAGACGGTCTAGAGTCGTGGTAACAACCACAATGCAAAACATCAATCTCATAAAATAGAAAAACCCAACTTTATTACAGATCCTTTACACGTTGACGGTAATAAAACATGAGCGAAGTAATTCCCCAATTCCTCAAAAGCGCTGTTAAAAATAGTAAAGTACAACCGTGAATCACGTTATAAAAACAATTGCATAAAACGTCTATAAAAATGGTAATTGCAAAGTTACGTCATGGTGTTTGTGGTTTTGAAATAAATCTGTTGTGAAATACCACGAAGTCATCAAAAATTATTTAACTGTTGTTGCAACATAAATAAATTCTAGTTTTATCAGGAATGAATTGTTGACGTTATCAAACGTAGTAAATTACGATGCACGTGTCAATGGTTTCTCTGTGATCAACAGTTTCAGAAATCCGGCCCGAAGGACCATTCTTCTTAAGCAAAATAACTTACCGCTTCCACTGAGCACCGACTCCTCCCTATTGTATCCATACACTGTATTCTCGCTGGCTGTATAAAACGGCATCGGCATATACTCCAACGGATTATACGTCCCACTATACGGCATATAATTGGGTACATTAGGTAGTGGCCCCACCGAATCCGTATCCCCCTGTATCTTCAAGTTGCTCATCGCCGAACACAGATCTCCAAAGATATAATAACACTGTTCCGAAAACGTGATCTTATTCACCGTGTGTCGTATAAACCCGGCTTTAAGTAAATGCGACGCGTATTTTCGAGCGTCACGACGCTCTTGGAACCCTTCGACGTGCGTCAATAACCAATCGATCATATCTGTTCCGATGAAGGCGTTGGGTATCGTGATTTTTAGCCACATCCTGTCGCGGATTTCGAGACCACTGTCGGGGCGTTGCATGGCCTGGACGACGGTGGACATGGGGGTGTTGACGGAGAGGGGTTCCTCCAAGTCCGGGAAACCTACAAAGAACAAAAAGTGTCACATCTTCGATAACATTTTTTTTTAATGACGGACTTACGTTCGTTTGCTGGGATTGTACTGGTGATGCTAGTGCTAGAAACGGTGGAGCTACTGGGGGGGCGCGCTACTGGGTCGCCTCTTACAGCTGCCGTGTGGGCCACCCATGCACCTGGAAAAAAACAACGTAAGGAAAAGGGTTGGAAATGGGGAAGTACGAACCTGGATCGATCGGGCGAACGGGCTCGGTGCGGGGTATTGTGAAGTAGCCTTTGGGGTTGGGGTCCCAACATTTGGCCACGACGAGCTTGATTGGTCTGGAAAAATTCAAGGCCACAGTGGTAAATCTGAGCAACAAATCAAAGTTTTGACTACTTTTAGCCTCAAAAGAATTCAGTTGTTCGTTGGAAATTTGTCGGACCAAATTTTCGATATCAAAATATGTTAAAAATTAAGTTTCGATACACGTGAATTGTTCAAATTTAAATTTTTTGTGTATTTTTACTCAAAAGAATAAATCTAAATCAAGTACAAAGTAGCTAACCAAAAAGTGTCAAAGACTGTGTACCTCAAGAAACAAAAAAATGTCAAAGTTTTCTATAAGTAGAAAGTGTCAAAAACTATTTAGGCCCCACGTGATTGGCAATTTAAAAAAATTGGCAAATTGAAACTCTAGAGCCAAATAAAAGTCACATCAAGATTACATTAATTTTGACTCCCAAAAATTTCGAGACAAAAAAAATCCAAATGTTAATTGAAAATATACATAATGCCAAAAGAATTTTTCGTCTAAATCCGAAAAAAAAAATTACCCCGGTTTCTGGACCACTTCTCTGAGCACCCTAACGGCCTCATCATTCGACATATTCTCAAAATTGACATCATTCACTTGCAAAATCATGTCTCCGGGCTCTATCCGTCCATCCAAAGCGACAGCCCCCCTAAAAAAACAAAGTTTACTACTTTCCTCCCTTATTTTCTTAACTCACCCTTTCATAATAGACCCTACGTAAATCCCGCCGTCGCCCCCTTTATTGCTTTGCCCCACAATCGAAATCCCTAGAAAATTAACCGTATCCATGTTCAAGGTCACTGTTATAATGTTCAAGGACATGGTCGAGTCTGTGATGCTTGAATATGACGACGTCCTTGACATCGCTTGCATTCGTTGTTTTCTCCGTCTTTGGGGCCTCTTTCGCCCCGCGACGTGCAGTCTGCTAACGCTGGAACATTCTGAGAGCGCCGTGTGGCGCCCCGTTGTCTCCGATTGAAAGCTTGTGGTTTCTAAGTCAGAACTGACGATAGATGCAGTCTCATAAACTCTGGAAATAGAGAGGATGAATTGAGGAAGGTGACTTGGTAAAATGGGGTACCTTGGAAGATGGCCGTTGATTCGTGATGAGTATTTATGGTGTCTTCTACCCTGTCGTGAGCTAATGATACTTTCGGTGTCGGTGCAGATAGATTCGGGAGCTTGAGGAGGTAGACGTTGCTCTGATTGATGGGTGACACTATCGGTACACTGGGAGCCGCCATCTGACTGGTTGGAACCATCAGCTGAGACAAGCTGCAACAGCTAGGTAGAAAATGGGGCTATCATGATAAATAAACGTACCCAGCTTACTACGCGGCCGTTAAAACACGGCAAATGTGCGCTATCGTCGATAATTTCCTCTTTGACAACTCTGAAAATGAATGAATCGTTAAAATTTTAATGATCCAAGCTGTCAAAACAAGATTGATGTGTTTACGATGTGGGCCGTCAGCCCCCATAAAACCATCAAAAACCACAGAAAACACTAAAACTGTACGTTCTAAACAAAAAACAACGTGAAAATTACCCGAAATCATCGTCCATCGACTTGAAAAAGAACTTGTAGTTGGGACGATTTAACACATTTTTAAAGTCAGCTAAGGTCACTTTTTCGGGGGAAATTGGGATTTTCACTAAATATGGAGTCTCCTCGTCGTCTATGTGATAAATTACTTTCGTTTCATCCATGTTTTCCCGAGATTTTCACGAAAAACCACACAGTTTGACAGGAGCAAAACACTTTAACACAACATGGCCGACATCACTGATCATCCCCACCCAAATTGGGGGCAACAACCGTCGCCGCCCCCAGAGCGACCCCACGCACTCCACAGCCCCCACACAACACCTTTCACTTTGTTTCACCTGATTTTCCACCAAAAACTGCGAAAAAACAGCAAAAATCGCTTAGAAACGCCGAAAAACGCACCGGAATCTGCATTACCGGCTGCACAATTTTTGTGATTTTGGCCTCAAAAATGTGTTTTTTCTTGGCTGGGCTCCCCGAAACCACCCAAAGGGGCTCTTCTTTTTTAAAAACAGTCCTGAATCAAAAGAAGAGAGCGGTTTTTGTATGTACGATGGTGATTTTGTAGCTGTAACGGTGGCAGCCCTGCGACGGGAACTGTCATCTGTCAACTCCGTCAGAAGTAGGTCAATATTTTACCTTTCAATACGTATGCTCATATGTTAGGGAATAATTCGAGAAATTCGGGAGATCCGTCCGTATTTCCGGTAAGTGCGCCCCCTTGGAGTGTGTTCCAACGCCCTTCGGTAGTCCTGCGTCCTCGGTAACTTAAGGACGGCTTTTTGCAGACGTTCCACCATTCTAACCAAACCTGACATGGAGTAAAATCAGAAATATGGCAGAAAAATTGGGTTTGGGCAGTGAAGTGAGGCAGCTCAAGATCGGCCAAAGTTTTACCAATCCGAAATCTACCGCTTTTCATTCGATTAAATGTAAGTTTTTGAGGTTAGAGGCTTGGAATGATGTGGGCTTTTTTCAGACGATTTCAAGCCTGCTTCTGTTGATACGAACAAAATCGCCACCGTTGACGTTGGCAGTAATCATCAGGTTACAGTTACCGTACCTCATTTAGGTGAGTTTGAATTTTAAGAGAGTCCTGGGGGATAATCAGTAAGTGGTTGTAGATGGTGCAGGGGTCCCCCAAACAGTATTCAAAGGTTCTCAACGGCCTTACCAGAAAGAATGTGTGCTCATTATCGATAGAGCGACTGGAGAGATTACTTTAGAGAAGTTAAGTTGTAATATTCAAGTTAAAAAGACAAGAAGTGAGTCTGCCAAATTGCCTCTGCCTCAAGGTAAGTCCCAATTACAGTGGTAGCACTGATCGGGTGCATTTGTTGGCCACCACGGTGATTCACCACTTAAAAAAGCCCAAAGAGGCTTCAGAATTTGAACTATGGTAGCCATGCAGTGTTAAAATCGTAAAAGCAAAGCTACCAAATTTCTAAAAGTCTTCTTTAATCGTTTCGTTTTTCCCAGAGAGGTTAGGTCAAGTCAATGATAGGTCCGGTACGACCTCCACGCTTTCGTCAAGGTCACAGACGCCCCCAATCGGGCAGCGTATCTCCCACAAGACGAAAGTAACCAGCGGAAGTCGCCGCCCCGACCGCCCCATCACCCACCTGGTGCCAAAACATTCGCCCTTACACGCGAGTCCAAGTTACCCTTCACCCAACCACCACAAAAGCCCCAAAAGGGACACGCACACTAACGAGTAAGTCGTTTTTTTGATTGGTTGAAACTTTTTACTCAGTTTAATTTTTAGAACACACAACCAGAGCACTTTAGCGAGCTTGCCAATGATCGGCATCGACGATTTCGACCCGCCTCAAAGTTCCCACCCACCGCCTAGCTCCACCAGTCAAACGAATTCCACGGATTTGATGCTTCCTCTCTCCGACCACGAAACGAGAGTGGGGGAAATAAGCGACTCCTCCTCCTCGAGTAGTGACAGCGATTCGGATTCGGATCCGGATAACACTGTTATTAATACGTTCAGCAAAACCAACGGCCACCATAGCAACGGAACTGCATCGAGTAAAATATCTACGCATTTGTTAAACGACGATTTGTGCTTGTCAGAGTCAGGCTCGGACTCGGATTGATTGTGGACGGCTATGTTTATAAGGTATAAACGATAATTAAATATTTGTTACATGAATTATATTATGTATGATATTGATACAAATACATACTGCAATCTTCGTGGGCGTCACTGTAATTCAGGGATATGGCTTTGGTACGATAGGAGTAAACGCCCTAATTGCGAGGAACTACCAATGAAGAGGTTGCACCGCCCGGAATCGGGCGGGGCTTCGTAATATTTGACTTTCAGGCTCATTTCGGTGGCACGCATCGCGTGGAGGTCGCCTCCGAACTTCACAAACATCTCAAAGATACTGCCATTGAAACTTTTGTAGTCTTTGAGAACATCGGCAAGGTCGTTGTCTACTCTGACGATAGGTAACACCTTTTGGTGCTGTTTCCGAACTAAAACAAAGGTTTAGAAATCTTAACGACATTCGCCAATTTTTTTACCGTTCACGTAATCTCTGCTGTAAAACGAAACATATTTGTACTCCTCCCTGTCAAAATGTCCAGTATTTTTGTTGATTTCCAAGCTTGCGGTCTGAGAGACTTTCGGGTTGTATTGTCTGAACGGAATCGGACTAAAAACCTGGAAATTCACGATCGTGTTCATTCGGACTCTGTTCAAAAAGTCCCCAGTTATATTCGTGTGTGTATCTAAAACTAATATCAGGCTCTCTAAACCTATTTTCTTCAACGCTAAATCCACAACCGCGAAATCCATCACTTTGCTTTCCGCCATTTTGAGCACGGTCGGCCATGTTGGCAACCTAATCGACACCCACGCCATCTTCACATCTTCATTCTTATACTTGCTTGTTGTTTTCGTAGCGAATGCCTTAACCTCCGCGAAAACGTCTGTGTCTCCTTTATTGCTAGACTCGGCTTGATACAGCAGTGCCAACATGAGAAAAGTTTTCTCTTTACGGTCCATGACGGTTGCCGAATAACCACGAAGGAATGCCATAGCCAGCTCGATCTCGGTTTCTTGAACGGGGAGTATTACAGTGACTCGGGAGTTCTCGGTAACGTACGGCACCGATGCAAACTCCACTTTACCGAGAGGTTTACAGACCTCGAAGCGTTTGATGACCTCTTTTCCCGTGCTGAGGTCGCGAAAACCGAGGTCGAGTGTGTAGTCCATGCCACGGCTGAGGTCGAAAGTACGGTAACCGTTGACCAGACGCCGGAACTGGTATTTGCCGGGATGTTCCGAGTGGAACTTCAGCTTTACTTCCTCGATCACGTACTGGGGAAACAACAGCCAATTATTGGTTTAGAACACCGTTAGACCATTAGACGTTCACGGGTTTAAAACAGCGATGGGGGCGTTCCCATAAATCAACTGACCCGAACACAGTCCAATCATCGCTGTTTAATCACACGTGACGTCTACTAATGGTCACGAGGTCCTCACCACGATCTATTGCGAGGCGTCTTCGCGTCATACCTCTATATCCTTTAAATCGGCGTTTGTGTGCGGTTTTACGTTCGTGAAATCATCGGGGAAGTACATATGAGTCATATTAAAGTAGTACTGTCTCGGCAGATCAAAACGTGTGGCGGGTTTCGCCCCTGGTCGTTGTCCAGGGGGCCAAACTTCAGTCAAATCTTGAGACAAAATGTCGATTTCCTTTTTTATGACCTCCAGTCGTTGCTAAAAACATTTTCGTAAGTATTCGCTTCGCTAAGTTCACACCACTTACTTTAAGAAAATAAGCATTGAGAAGATAGAAGTTCCCCCCTTCCAAAATGGGGTGCACTGTCACCGCCTTGTTGAACTCCTCCCTTTGAGTCAACTCCAAAAGGTGCTGTTTGAGCTCAAAGTGTTTCAGTTTGAAAGTACGCAGAGTTTGACCCTGGATTGACTCTTGACATGTCAAACCAATGCTGTGATGGACACACCTTCCAATATTTTCACTGTGGTCTTCAGAAATCGCGTTCATGACGCACCAATCTAAGTGTTCCCTCATTGCCTTGACCACAGAGTTACTAAGAATGATCCCGGAATCTACAAAAAAATTTTAGTTTCACAACAGCCCCCTTGCAATCTCACCTAAGTTGCAGTACGACCCGTCAGTTATGGGGTTCCCAAAATACACGTCCATGCTCACACTAATCTTCTTCACGATGTCGGTCAGCCGTCTCGCGTTGATAAACGTATAGTCCTGCGCCAAAAAGTAATAATCGTAGTCTTGAGCGAAGTTGTCCCCTATATACTTAAGGACTTGAAAAGGCCGGTACTTTGCCCTTGTATCCGTGAATCCCACGAGCCCACTCAGGTTGAACTTACTTTTCAGCTTGTATTGCGCAGTGATAAAAAATTTGATTTGATCGACCAAGCGTCCAATAGTCTTATTAAGGGGCACCACTTGACTGTTCACTTTTTCTTCAGAACTGAAAACCCCCACGAAAAGTTTCTCACGAATCCCGAGCTCCGTGGAGTAGTAGCGGGGTCTCACCAGCTTCGTTTTCTTTGGAGCGGCGCTGGTCTTTTTCGGGGGATTGACTTTAGGCACGATTTTGTGAAAAGGGACACTTTGGGGTTCATGGTTGGGGGCACAGAACGGATCTAGTGTCTCTGATATTAGAGAAGACAGACAGAGCCCGATGATGATGCCCACGAAGACATAAATGTTGTTAGAGAGAAATATTTTAAGACCCTTCAACATTTTGAGGTTATCTACACAGCAACCATAGGATGCCCGCTTTGAGGGATGAGGTCAGTCCGTGGGGGCTTACACGTCTCTTTTTTGGTGTAGTAACCGGTTAATTCAGGGATTGTGTTAGTTTAAAAACGGTTTTTGCACTTTGCTTTTTGCATTTTTAGGTTAACGAGGTTGGTATTACAGGGATCTGTCATAGTTTGGGACAGAATCAGTTCGTCAGGTGTTGCCACTACACTGCTCGTGCGATGTATTCACTGGATCATCATATTTTATTTTCTTCTTATCTACATAAATATACAACTTTTCTATACATAATTGTTCGTCTGAGTCTTTACAACACTTGTGTGGCCACACTATTCGTAAAATAAATGAAAGCACCCATTAAATTAATAAACGTTGCTCCCAGAAACACTGTCATCCATTCTCCATCGAAGGCGGTGACCAGTGACGCCGTCACCGGTCCACATAGCATCCCCGGTATCGTTGCTATAGTGTTACTGATCGCAAACGTGGTCCCCGCATAATTAGGAGCAACATCCACATGGTTGCTCAAATGTCCTGCAGAATTGCACGCTGATAGCCCCATCGATATACTTACTAAAACAACAGCAAACGGGAGGTGGTCCACGACGCAGAAAATCGCAAGGAAGAGGGCGGGCCCAACCAAACCAATGCTCGTCATTAATCGGCGCACGTTCAGTACTGACCAATTTTTAAGGAGGAGTCCATCGGCCAAGTGACCACTTATGACTCCGAACACCGAATTGACGATGTAAGGGACGGCCGTGAGGCTGAGGGAGTGGGCATTACCACCGAGGTACGTGGCGAGATACGTGGGGAGCCACTGCATAATGATATACGAAGACCAATTCATGGCGTAGTGGGCGGCGTAAATGGCCCAGAGAGGTTTGTTTAGAATGAAGTCTGCGCAACGAATGTTACGGGAGATGACTTTCGGCATGTGGAGAGGAATGGTTTCTTCGCCAGGGAAGGCGTCCTCGGGGTACACCAAGTACCATAATAGCACCCAGATGAACCCGAAAGAACCAAACCAGTAGAAACACGCCTCCCAGGATAAATGTGGACAGAGAACCGACGCGACAGTCTGGCCGACTGACCCAGAAGCGAGTAAGTAGCTGAAGGCTCGCGAACGTTCCTCCACCGGGATGCTGTGGGCGAAGAGGTGGAAGATCGTGGGGAGTCCCAACCCCTCCGCGAAGCCCAGCACGATTCGACAGTTGATCAAAGCTGTCAGACTGTGAGCCAAGTATGGTGTGACGAAAGTGGCGATGCTCCACAGCAACACACTGCAAATGAGCACGTTCTTGGCGCCAAGTTTACTGGCCCAAAAACTACCTACTCTCAGAAATGAGCACCAATTCTAATCGTACTAACTCACCTAAGATCTGACTGCCGAAGTAACCGAAAGCGAAGGCCGACAGGATCCACCCTTGAGTGTGGAGGCTCCATTGGAAAATATCAGTCATGGGTACTATAGCTATAGGCATTATTACTCGATCCGCGCTGTTTATGAAGTTGGCAGCACTGCAAAGCGCTACGATGCGCGACGTCCTCCTGAGCCACCGTATCCGAGCCATGATAACCCTGGAAGCCCCCATAAACAACCAAAGCGACAACGATAAACCAACTCACCTGTTGTCGTCTTAACTGGCAGCACACAATATCACATTCTAAATTCAAAGTTTCGTTCTAGTTTTTACCCTACAACTAATATTCCGTGAGAATTTTACCAAAATTCGGTGACTTGGCCTAGCCATGTCAACATGGGCGCCATCTTGCTTTAGGGAATTTCGTGTTTCTAGGGTGGCACTAAAAACCCTAAATTAGATTAATTTTATTACAAACAACGATTTTTGGTAAATATACAAACTCAGTCTTCAACATCATCGATCAGGTACAAAAAAGCGTCGTTCTCGTATGTTGGGAAGTAGTATCTGCAAAGTATCATTAGTCTGAAAACATAACCTCAAAACTACTTACTCTGGCTGATCAAACGTCTTTAGTTCTGGAATTTTACAGTGTTGAGCTTCAAACAGGTGACTTTGAAGAGCCCCGGCGCTCGAGAAGCCCCCATCACAATAAAAACACCTTTTATCGTGCATCTGTCTTCTCACATAATTCACAAACTTCACTTTCTGGTAGAAATCAAAATCTTTTGTGAGGTCCGCAAAATCAAACTCATGATCAGCCTCCATGTGCAGACACAACGTGTTAATATTAGTTTCACGCTTGTCACAGAAAAGACAAGTAATTAAGTCTTCTTTTTCATTCCAATCATAGTATTCTTCATCATTGTTCTTTTCTTCAGTTAAACAGTCGTCTCCACGGTTAACACTGCGCCCCCGTTTCTCAGGCTCCACATAATTTATCACGAAAAACTTATCATACTCTGTGTTCCTCCAATTCAGCCTTTTATGGAGTTTTTTGCGCATATGCTCCTTTAACACCGCGCGTTCTGGAAAGACACGGCTGCAATATATACACGTCAGGTTCTCCAAAGTTTGGGCGATCTTCTCCACTAATTCTTCAATGTAGACTAAATTCTGGGGGTTCCCTAACTGTAGGTTATGTTGATTTTCTAAATGGGCTACAAAATCCACTCTTGTGCCTACAATTGGAGCTATTTAACTAAGATTTCAGACAAGAGGCACAACCACCTTCAAAGTTCAGCTTGCAAAAAAGACACATCCGAGTGTAGCCCCCATCCGTGCGCTCAAACTCCTGAACTTTCAAAACGTGTTCTAACCTCAATTTGTGTCTCAATTCCTTGTCCTCTTTCAGGAGCGTGGACAGCAAGAAATAGAAACGATCGGAAGAATCAATTTTGATTGACGGAATGAGCTCCTCAATAAGGGTCTGCTTGAATTTATTCCGCCAGTAACTGATGTAACTGAAAATGAACATAACCTCACTTTTCTAGACTGCAGCTTGCGACTTACTCTGGTAAGTTCTCGATGTTTTGGACTTCCTCAATGACTAAATTATGGACTTCGAACAAGTGTGCAACAAAAATTTGAAAACTTAGCGCTAAATTAAACGTGTCTTCGCACAAAATACAGGTGACTTCACTATCGTCGTAAAACGGGGCTCTGTCCGTGGAATTGTCGAAAATAAGTGGGCCAAACATCTTGTGGCTCGTTCCTACAACAGAGAGTCACATTTGGGGGCTCACTGTACAAACTTTGGGGTACCTGTGTCCTCGGGGGCAGCCATTTTTGAAAATCGCTAGAAGTTTTAAGTTTGACGGTTGGTACACATTCAATTCAAGTTTTTAAATTAACGCATTACAAAACTGGTTAAAACTGCCCTTTCTTACGCCTGAATTCGTTACGGACAACAGAACATTAATTAGACTCAGAACACAACATAAAAAAGGTAGACCACCACGAAACTAGCGACAAACTTATGTTGGTACCCCTAGCTGTCAACGTCACAACTAAACCTAACCTATATAATGTAACCTCAAAATCATGGCTCCGACTAAAAATAAACCGTCGAAATCTGGGCCACCCCCGTCCGCAGCCCCTTTAAAGTTCGACCCGTGGAAATTCGTCTATGATCCCCATCAGTTATGGCTCACTTGCATTATCCTCTTTGTCTTCGAAACCATTCTGAACATTTTCATCATAGAACGGGTGAAGTACACGGAAATTGACTGGAGGGCCTACATGCAAGAAGTCGAGGGGTTTCTAAACGGAACGTGGGATTACAAGGAACTAAAAGGTGGGTGCCCCCTTCATAAATCACTTTTCATTTTGATCTTTTAGGTGATACGGGCCCCCTCGTGTACCCCGCCGGCTTTGTCTACATTTACTCGCTGCTGTATGCAGTTACAGACCATGGGAGCAATATTTACCTAGGACAATACATTTTCATGGGGCTTTATTTAATGCAGACTTTCTTAGTATATAGAATTTTGAGCAAAACTGCAAAGATCCCACCGTACGCTCTAGTTCTGGCGACGCTAACTTCATACAGGATACACTCGATCTTCGTGTTGCGGCTGTTCAACGATCCAATCGCAGTTTTGCTTTTTTACATCAGTTTAAACTTGTTTATTTCTGATTGGTGGTTGTTGGGGAGTCTCTTCTTCTCATTGGCTGTCTCAGTGAAAATGAACATACTCCTCTACGCTCCTTGCTTGCTCATCGCCTACTTAACCAACTTAAGTATCGTTCAAACTATCGTAAACTTAGGTATATGTGGGTTGGTACAACTGATTTTGGGGGCCCCTTTTATCTACACCAACCCGTATTCGTACATTAAAGGTAGTTTCGACTTAGGACGCATCTTCGAGCATAAGTGGACTGTAAACTACCGGTTTCTCTCGCGTGAAGTTTTCGAAAATCGCGTTCTTCACATTTCGTTGCTATCTTTACACATCTTAGCGTTGTTGCTTTTCGCGCCACTTTTGAAACGATACTTAAGTAGCTACGCTAAGTTACGCGTGGTCACTCAACAAGTCAAGTCACAAATGCGGGAGGAAAGGAAGAAGAAAGCGGAACAGAAGAAGAAAGAAGACCAAAAACTAACCAAAAAAGAACGAGCCTTTATTGAGAGTTTTGAGAAACAACTGAAAGGTAGCAACCGTCAAGAAACAATCGACGACGTCTATGAAGATGATAAATTAGAAGATAAGATGAGCAAGGTTGCTCAATTGTTTGTTCTTCCATTTTTTGTTACCAACTTGATAGGAATCGTGTTTGCGCGGTCTTTACATTATCAATTTTACAGTTGGTACTTCCATAGTTTGTTGTATTTAGTGTTTTGTACTGGGTACAGAAAACCTGTCATGTTTTTATTGTTGGGAGTTATTGAGTATTGTTGGAATGTTTATCCGAGCACGGAATTATCCAGTGCCTTGTTGCATTTGTGCCATTTTGTTTTACTTTGGGGGGTTTACAGAACGATGAAAATGTAAATTTTTAAAGAGTTGTACAATAATTGGAAAAAAATGGCATCGAGATGCATTTGTTACGGGTTGGTAGCTCTGTTTGTGGTCAGTTTTAACGCTAAGTTTTGAAATTAAGTTCAAACTATCAAGCAAGTTATCAACTGCTGTTTTTTTCCTACCATACCACAGATCAGTGAGTAACTTTTGCTTATTTGGCTATATTGTAATATGACAATAGAACTATTAATAAAAATACAAATAAACAATCTATTAATTAGTTTGATTGGCTGATAAAAAAGGAATTACTAGAAAATTTTGTCAGGTGTGGGAACCCACGCTCTCTGGTGAGAATTAGAGCTTAAATCTGGCGCCTTAGACCACTCGGCCAACCTGACTTTAAAACATCATTTTATACGAAACAATATCAATATAAGTATAAACTACAGATTAATTGTCTAGTTTGAGTGCTTAGTGATGACTAATAATTTACTCAAAAAAATTATATTGAAATATAAGATTAGTAATTTAGGGTAAAACCTCAATAAATTTAAAAAAAGAGTCGACGAGCAGTAATGCTCACTGATCATATAGTACTCACTACATAATATAGCAGCTAATATGTTCGTATGAAAAATGAAATCTAGAACACATTGAAAATATCAAAACGAAATGCTTTTCTTGAGAATCTATGACCAATGAGCAATTATGTTCAGCGGAAAAAAAAACTGGAAAAAAGGCAAAAATTAACACAACTGCGCAAATTTGATGGTAAACTTCAAGTTCTTTATTGCCTTATCAGAAAACAGCAATCTTTTGAAAAATTGTCAGGTGTAGGGTTCGAACCTACGCTCTCTTTCGAGAACCAGAGCTTAAATCTGGCGCCTTAGACCGCTCGGCCAACCCGACGTTTAAGTATGAAGTAAAACGATTTTATATAAACTATGAATTTTCAGTCTCAGCCAATCAGAAACGTTGGATTTAAGTGATATCGTAGATAGTCGTGTAAATACCATAGTGATAAAAATTCTTTTATAACAAAATTGCAAATAAAAATGGCCGAGATTGAGACCAACCCTAAAAATATTCATTTCTGATAAAAAGAGAAGAATATACGACATATGAGTCAAAATGCTCAGTGAGCAATCTTTGTTTACAAGCTGTATGGCTGCCCAAATGTCAAAATCAACAAACGAAAGGCCTTTTATGTATAGAAACCGTCAAAAAGAAAATGTATATGTACCAAATTTTCATGTAAATCGATAATTTTTGCTTATCTTATCAGATAAAAGCAACATTTCAAAAAATTGTCAGGTGTAGGGTTCGAACCTACGCTCTCTTTCGAGAACCAGAGCTTAAATCTGGCGCCTTAGACCGCTCGGCCAACCCGACGTTTATGTATGAAGTAAAACGATTTTATATAAACTATGAATTTTCAGTCTCAGCCAATCAGAAACGTTGATTTTAAATGATATCGTAGATAGTCGTGTAAATACCATAGTGATAAAAATTCTTCTCTAACAAAATTGCAAATAAAAATGGCTAACGTTGAGACCAACCCTGAAACATTCATTTCTGATAAAAAGAGAAAAATATACGACATGAGTCAAAGTGCTCAGTGAGTAATCCTTGCTCACAAGCCGTATGGTTGCTGGATTGTCAAAATCAACCAACTAAAGGCCTTTTAATCTTATAAAAAAGTCAAAAAGAAAGGACATATATGCCGAATTTACACGTAAATCGATAATTTTTGCTTATTTTATCAGATAAACAGCAATCTTTCGAAAAATTGTCAGGTGTAGGGTTCGAACCTACGCTCTCTTTCGAGAACCAGAGCTTAAATCTGGCGCCTTAGACCACTCGGCCAACCTGACTTCTTAGTGTCAAATAAAACGATTTTATATAAACTATGATATTTCAGTCTCAGCCAATCAGAAACGTTGATTTTAAGTGATATCGTAGATAGTCGTATAAATACCATAGTGATAAAAATTCTTTTTCAACAAAACTGCATACAAATGGCCAAGATTGAGAGCAACCCCAAAACATTCATTTTTAATAAAAAGAGAAGAATTTACGACATACGAGTCAAAATGCTCAGTGAGCAATCTTTGTTGACAAGCTGTATGGTTGCTGGATTGTCAAAATCAATAAACCAAACGCCTTTTAATCTTATAAAAGAAGTCAAAAAGAAAGTGCATATATAGCAAATTTTCATGTAAATCCATAATCTCTACTTATCTTATCAGATAAAAGCAAAAATTTCAAAAAATTGTCAGGTGTGGGGTTCGAACCCACGCTCTCTGATGAGAACCAGAGCTTAAATCTGGCGCCTTAGACCACTCGGCCAACCTGACTTATTAGTATCAAATAAAACAATTTTATATAAACAATCAATTTCAGTATCAGCCAATCAAAGAGGTCAATTTTAAGTGGTAACGTAGATAGTCCTGTATATACCATAGTAATAAAAATTCTATTACAAAATTGGTTTAGATTAGGACAGCTTCTTCGTGATATAAAGAGAAAAAATATAACGTATGAGTCAAAATGCTCAGTGAGCAATCTTTGTTCACAAGCTGTATGGTTCCTGGAATGTCAAAATCAACCAACTAAAGACCTTTTACTCTTATAAAAAAAGTCAAAAAGAAAGTGTATATATACCAAATTTTCATGTAAATCGATAATTTTTGCTTATCTTATCAGATAAAAGCAAAATTTAAAAAAATTGTCAGGTGTAGGGTTCGAACCTACGCTCTCTTTCGAGAACCAGAGCTTAAATCTGGCGCCTTAGACCGCTCGGCCAACCTGACATTTAAGTATTAAGTAAAACGATTTTATATAAACTATGAATTTTCAGTCTCAGCCAATCAGAAACGTTGATTTTAAGTGATATCGTAGATAGTCGTATAAATACCATAGTGATAAAAATTCTTTTTCAACAAAATTGCATACAAATGGCCAAGATTGAGAGCAACCCCAAAACATTCATTTTTAATAAAAAGAGAAGAATATACGACATACGAGTCAAAATGCTCAGTGAGCAATCTTTGTTGACAAGCTGTATGGTTGCTGGATTGTCAAAATCAATAAACCAAACGCCTTTTTATCTTATAAAAAAAGTCAAAAAGAAAGTGCATATATACCAACTTTTCATGTAAATCGATAATTTCTACCTATCTTATCAGATAAAAGCAAAAATTTCAAAAAATTGTCAGGTGTGGGGTTCGAACCCACGCTCTCTGATGAGAACCAGAGCTTAAATCTGGCGCCTTAGACCACTCGGCCAACCTGACTTATTAGTATCAATTAAAACAATTTTATATAAACTATGAATTTTCAGTCTCGGCCAATTAAAAACGTTGATTTTAAGTGATATCGTAGATAAGCATGGAAATACCAATGATAAAAATTCTGCTACAAAATTGCAAATAAGAATGGTTTAAATGAATTGTAAAATTAACTTCAAAATAGTTTCTATAAATAGAGGAAAAAAAGACGTTTGAGTCAAAGTGCTCAACGAGCAATTTTTACTCACTAACTATGTGGTAGAACGTAAAAATTACCCAATCAAATGCCTCCCACGCTTATTAAATCAACAAAAATAAATATATATTCTAAGTTTGCTTCGAAATTTAGAATCTTCAATAATCATGAGAACAAAATTTCAAAATTTTGCATAATGAGGAAAACATAAATTTTTGAGTAAAGTTGTACAATAATCTGAAAAAACAAATGCTGTCGAAGCAGCTCTGCATTTGTTACACATTAGTATCTAGCTCTGTTATCTGTTACTTTATATGCTATAATTTGTACGTCAAATGTCAAAGAACATACTATTATTTTTCAAACCTTGCTTAAACGTAGTTATCTTTCGCATTCATACCCCCAACTCATCGAGCAAATAATGCTCATTTGACTATATTGCAATATGGCAAACGAACTATTGGTATAAAACGGCCTCAAAATAGCTGTTTTTTTTTAAACAAAAAAAAGAAATTATATTAAATGACTTAAGGTACTCGGTGAGCAATGTTTACTCACAAACTATTATATAGTACTTGGAGCGTAAAAATGAACTAATCAATGACCTCCAATGCTTATTAAACCGCCAAAAAAATATGTGGTCCATTTGTCCCTAAATTTTTACTTACATTATCAGATAAGAGCAAAATTACAAAAAATTGTCAGGTTAAAGTTCGAACCTACGCTCTTTGAGCTTAAATTTAAGGCCTTAAACCGATCAGACAACTCGACATTTAAGTGGTAAGTCAAACAATTTTATAAATAGTTATAAATCTTCTGTCTCAGCCAATCAAAGACATCAATTTTAAGTAGTATCGTAGTTAGTCTTGTAAATACCACAGTAACACGAATTTATTACAGAATTGTAAATAAAAATGGTTTAGATTATGGCCAACCCGAAGACAGCTGCTTTTAAATAAGGAGATAAAAAAAGATGACGTGTGAGTCAAAGTGCTCAGTGAGCAACTTTAACTCACCAGCTATATGGAATGAAAAATAACCAATCAAAGGTCCCCTACGCTTATTAAATTAAGTAAAAGAAAGTAGATGTGCTAAAATTGGTTGTAAATCAAAATGGTTGCTTATCAGATAAGAGCAAAAATTTAAAATATTGTCAGGTGTGGGGTTCGAACCCACGCTCTCTGGTGAGAACCAGAGCTTAAATCTGGCGCCTTAGACCGCTCGGCCAACCTGACATTTGTCAGTAACACAATATTCGATCAATATAAAGCACAAAATTCGCCGAATAAACCAATAGAATCACAGAATGATTAGTCATATGAGATAAGGAGAGAATATAAGTTGCGTCACTTTGCGATAAGCGCGGAGGGACCGCTCTTAGTTCGAGTTCGTCTTAAAATCACCGAGCTCTAGCACTTAATTCAGCTCAAAGTGAACCAACTTTAGCAGATGTTTATAAAGGACAAGAAGGTAAAAAAAGGAATAGAAAATAAAAAAGTTAGTAGTAATGTTAGTTTTATGCTCTTATCATGCAACGTGGTATCACCTTACAAACAGTTTCCCAACTTTAAAAGGTTTTATTCTCAATAACAGGCGACTTTCAACGAAATCTTTAATAAAACGTAAATCAATGTTACCTTACTTATCTTTCTTTCTAAAATCTCCAGCGTCTACGTGATTTTGAACCATATGTCTTGTTAGCGACGATATATAATTATACGAACAACAACAGATATCGCATCTGTAAAAAAAAAAAAAACAAAAAAAATTTCAAGGTCATTCCCTATAGGTACAAACTTACTTATATAGCGCCCCAGTCCCTTTGTGTATCTCCGCATGTCTCAACAAATTCGAATGCCTCGAAAACGTCCTCATACAAACATTACAAGTGAAATGCTTCTCAGGAAAATGAATTTTCTTATGAAAATTCACGTCATACTGCGTCATAAATTGTTTATTACATATATCACAAGCGAACGGTTTGAGTCCAGTGTGCGTGAGCAGATGTTTCTTTAACGCCCACTCGCTCGCACACCTAACCTCACAAACCGAGCATTCAAGGGGGCGCAAGTATACGTCGTGCGTTGGCAGATGTTTCTGTAGCTTAGCTTGGGTGGGGAAACACTTGCTGCATTTGGTGCACATGAAAAGTTTGCCTTCTTCGACGTGAATAGCGCGATGTTCTTGGAGTTTCTCGATGTCGTCGAAAGTCTTTTCGCAAATTTCACAAGTGTTGTTGATGCCGTACGTGTTGTGGACCTGGTTCATGTGTTGGCGGAGTTGCAGATTTGTTTTAAAGTGTTGGGCGCAGACCGTACATATGTTGCCGGGGGCGGGGTTTAGGTTCACGCGGATGCTTTTCGTGCCGTTTTTCTCGTAGGTAATGAGAATAGTGAGGCTCGTGGTTATGGGGAATTTCCTGGAAAAATCATAATACGCAACCTTATTCCATATACAAGTATATACTTACGCAGTCTTTTTCTGGCCTCCCTCCTCCTCCACGCCCAAATGTCCTCCCAATAATACATCCTGGGTCTCTTGATCCGGCACAAATTTCCACTTCTCCACGATTTCGTCACTCCCCCCCTCACTCACCCACTCAGACTCCATATATCCGTAACTATAGCTCACATTTTTAAGATACGAGTCCGTTTCACTACTATACTTTTTTTCAACTAACTTAACAACGATATTCTTGTTCTCCAGTTTCTTCCGCACCGACTCCATCTCCATAACGCCCCCCAAAGTCTTGGAAATCTGCTCAAAACTATCAATCTGAACTGTACACTTCTTCACTAAAACCCTCAGAGCCTCCTCGTTTCTCTGCTCCTCCTCGCTCTCCTCCTGCGGCTCACTAACCGGAATTTCCGGTATCCTATCGTTAACCTCCTCGGCTTTCCTCGTGTTTTTTCGCTCAACATGGATGATCTTCCCCACGATTTTCTTCCCGCTCTTCGTTGTCCCGATCGAGATCTTCTTATCCAATAGATCACTCAATTCAGGACGTTTTTCGGTGACAGGCGACTTCAAGGTCACGTTGTGATCGTTGTATATTTTTTTCGAAGCTTTGCGACCCGCGTTGGATTTATGCAGACGCTTTTTGAGTTTCTCCATGTAGCTGTGGAGAGTCACAGTTTGGCCGGTGATGAGATTCCGACCGGTAATTTTTGACAGGTCTACGATTTGATCGGGTTTCTCGAAAGTGTTGGATTCGTCGGACTGGAGAGTCGTGCCGTCCTCGAGAATGGTGTACTCCATGCTAGAAAAAAAAAAATTTTATGATATAGAAAACTGTTTTGTTTATTAGTTAAAAACTGATAGTGAATAGAAAACAAGCACTTTATACATAAATTCAAAGATAATGATAAAAGTTGCAATAATCTATGCACTGTTGGAAAATCTATAACTCTGCAATTATATATTTTAAAAACTCTATTTTATTTTAAATACCTTAAAACAGCTCAAAATATATTGATATTTCAACTTTATACTTCAAATTGTTCAGAACAGACTTCTATATAGCAGTTATCAATATTAATAGCGTTTTGGAAATTTATGCAGAATGTGAGCGTTTGAATCAGGCACAGGACAAGTATAACGTATACCGCGCTTTTGTGAACTGGGCTCTATTTTGTAGTTAATTTATACATTTAATACAGTATACAGCAGGCCTAGAATGGGTTTTTTGGGTTTAACCCCAACAATGGTAATCGGAAAATAAAATTTAAGGTTATGGCCAACATTTTGATTTTTTTTTTTACATAAACTATTTCTTTCTGTGGTAAAGTTATGACAATTAACCTCAAAGATGGCAAGAGTCTAGTAATTCACTATTTGCAACAACCAAGAACGACATTTTCCACATTTTGAAATGTGAGGTTATGTTGCTAAATTTTCCGTCTTTCACCAAAAATGATCAATTAACGATTGAAATCACAAAACTACGTTGAACACCAACATAATTTGCCAAAAAATGATGGAAAACAAATTTGAGGTTATGTTACCTCTCGTCATTTCCTTCCTCAGTCTCCAAACTCGCCTGTTGCTGCACAAATTCCTCAAAATTAAGCAACTGTCCTTCCAATTTGATCCTTTTAAAAGGGTAGATGTTCCCTTCTTCATCTTGGATTCCCGTAGCGTCCTCCACGTTCAATTCCTGCACGGGGGCAAAGTCCTCCGTGTTAGAGTCTTCATTGGTGTAATAAATAATCTGAGGAACTCCACTCACGTCCTCTTGGACCACCCTGACGCAATGAGTCTCCACAAAAGCATTAGAATTGTCCTCTCCAACGATAAAACTCTCATTATCATTAATATAAAACTGAGTTAAATTCGAGTCGCTCCCTTGCAACAAGATCGCCTGATTGTCCGTCACGATGTACTGTCCATCGACGAGAATAGCCCTCGAGCCGTCGTTACAAATCAGCTAAAAAATACCTGTTAAAGGGGGCTGTCTCACGTAACAAACCTTACATCTCGCAGCTCCTGATTCAGCTCTTCGTCTCCCAGAACGTACTCCGAGTCTCCATAAACATACTGAACTTCGTTTTCATCCAAATTCAGGTTATCTTCAGACATTTTTCAAATCGGGGACCCTGAAAACTAACACTTTGAAAAAGAGACATTTTGAGGTTACGTGGGGCTATTTTGGGGCCCCCGGCGCACACACAGCACGAATCGGTAAAGAAATTGTTGAATTGTGTACAATCGGTAATAAAATGAATAAACTTACCGAACAAGACTAGCGTTCTGTCGGTATAAAAACAAAATGGCGTTACCGATTGAAGGCAACGGTGGCGGGAAATTCAAATTTGATTGATTGTGAAGCTCCTAAAACAAAAACAGATTAAATATGCATGCAGCAAACAATACAAGGTATTAAAAAACACCACGTAAACAATGTCGCCATTATCTTTCAATCGAGTCGGTACATATTTGTATAGATGTTAACTCGGGGTCACACAATGTTACCAACCTTCAAGATTTATAAATTTCTGGGACTTTTTCCTTTCGTTTTTTGCGGAAAAACTCTACGGTTATCACGTACAGTCTACCTCATTAATTTGGTAGTAATCGCAGCTTTCGGTACTTGAAAAAAATCTCACTTTAGTTTTTAACTTATCAATTTTAGCTTTGTGGGGCTCTTGGGGTTTTATTAATGACATGACTGCAGCCTCCTTTCTTTCTCTAGGCTTTCGTGGGACCATCGACTTTTTTGTTACCTCTTTCCATGTCAGCGAAGTAATCGGAAGTGGTTTTTTCTTTGTGGCATCAACGAAGTCTAAAAGTAGCTCTATCAAAACCATGTTATCAAAATTTGATAAGATTGATAGTATCAATGGAGAAGTAAAATCACCGTCAATGAAGACCCCGATCTTTGTTTTAGTGTTCATGGTGATTTTATACGTTTTGGATCTTTATATGTGGGGGAACAATAATTGGGAAGGTTTCAACAACTATTTTGGTTATTACGTTTTTGTTACCGTTGATATAGCTCAAGAAGTCCTCTATTATCAACTCGTCCAGATGATAAATGATAGAGTAGTCGTCATGAATGAGCTCATCAAAAATTTAGATCCAAGCGGTGACTTTTGATACTGATATAAAGCGTCATGACCGTTTTGATATTGTAGGTGCTACTATCGATGTATCAAACATTATCAAAGTCTATGACAGCTTGTGCGACACTGTTGATACTCTCAATATAAGCTACGGGAACAGTGTTTCGGTATTTGCCTTAAAATTATCTGTATCAAAATCAATATCAAATTCTAGTTGGTCTTTCTTAGTTGCTATATCAATTTAATTGTGTGTCCGTATGTACTCTTGGTCATGACAAGTAGCAACGAAATCCACTTATTGAACTATGTCTACTTCATCTGGATTGGAGTCCACCTTAGTCGTTTTTTTCTACTAATTAACGTTTGCCACAAATGTCGAGATTCTATTTCCAAAACTTCAAGATTGATATTTCGGTTGTTGAGTTATCAGTTTGACATTGAGGTAAGACAAAAAGTGCGAGTTTTAGCTTTGAGAATGAGCAAGCATAAGGTTAAGTTTTCGAGCTATGGGTTATCAAATGTTGATAGACGTTTGATATTTTCTGTAAGTTTTCAATTTCTTTTGGCTTGTAACTAAAGCTATCAATTGCAGGTCATCGGCTCTATTAGTGCCTATTGGATGATTTTGATGCAGTTTAGTGCTAGATTGTAAGTTTAAGTTGTGATATATCAAAAGCAATAAAACCAATCTTGCTATGAACATATTTTTATTCATAGTTCCTATCATAGCTATTATCGAGCTTATGCAAAAGTAGCGTTTGTCTGAGCTACATCTATTTCTGATGCAACGATACTTCTAAAACTGTTTTGAAGAAGTATCATCCAATACGCGCTAATAGAAGCTGAAATCTTACCCAAAGATTAAACCGTTAAAGCTATATCAAAACTCACCGACAACAAAAGACACCTATCAATTTTAGGTAAAGCGTACGATTGAATTTTGATCTTCTTTTTCACTGTCAATATCAAAAACCGTTTGACCTGGAACTTATCACTGCTCATCTTACTCTATCAAAAAGATCTTACCTCATCTTTAACACTTCGATCAACTCTTTTAGAAGCCAATAATAACACCACGAACTTCTTCGTTTTTAAACTCTACAAGGAAGAAAAAATGAAAATGAAGAAACAGTATCAAAACAACCTCATCAGTGCACCGATGACACACTTCCAAAATCAACATCAATCTGAAGATCTGTAAAGAAACCCAAATCAAGTAGACAAAATTCAAGATGTTCATATCATTGTTAGTCAGCATCACGAAAAGTTGATAAGGACAAGTCACCAAGTGCACATAACAACTGAGAATCATCACTGAAGCTCTCACGCTAAAACACGTGTTGATAGTATCAACAGCTTTGATGATACAGTGATAAGTTTTGATAACGATCGTTACTTTCAATTTTACTTCTTCGACTTTTAACTCTTTAAGAAGAGTATTAAACGCAAGAATTCTATCGCGGGTCATCGTTATCAAAAGCCAGTACTGAAGTTCGTGCATTATCACGATGGAGTACGAAACGTAGTACCCCCCGTAGCTGTTAATCCCTCTCCAATTGAAGTTTTCCCACATAAACAGATCAAGAATGTAAAGGACTGGAAGAAACAACATCCACAGAGTTCCTAAAATCGTCGTCTTCTGGAGCATCTCTTTTTTAGTATTAGAGGGCACCACGGCATCGATTTTCTCGAAATTGATAATGATAGTTCTAAGATGGCGAAACTTGTTCGGAGTGCAGGTGATAAAGTAGAAGGAGTTGAAGAGAACGTCCGTCACGTCGAAAGTAGAAATCGCGATGTCGATGCTTCCGGTGAAGCCCAGAGAGACGAAAGAGGCAAGTTCCATGTCTCTGATGAAGCCCCACAAGCCCCAAGACGCTGAAAAATCAAAGAGAATCGAGAACGACTGTAGCATAAAACAATACCAAGAAGGAGCCCAAAGGTGAAATTTAGAAGGTAAAAACTCCACGACCATCGGATTTGAGCCCACTCGCCTTGTTTTTGACAGATGACAGGAGACAGGCCTGTGATTGTTGACAGTTTAAGGAGCGGAGCGACGCTGTCGAAAAGTTTCCGGTGGATTCTGACTCGCATTTTAAAAAATGATCCAGAAAATGACATATAAAATTAAATGTTTCCCACTCAAAATTAAAGTCCAGTTACAATTTTTGTGTTTTTACAGTAATATTTCATAAAAACCACAAATTAAATATTGAGGTCATTTTGTTCTGATACATGACACGTATTTTTCCTATTGGCATAATTGACTCTAACCTATAATTGTTTTTTATGGACGTAATCACTCTATAAACCTGGTATGACGTCTTCAGCTGGACTCTGTCACTATTGGTTTGTTTTGACGTCCCTTTGGCTTATTGGTCACGCAATGTTGACCACACCCACTTTCTATAGTTGTCAACTTTTGTTTTTTTACCACGCCCAACGTCCTTGAACTAACTGAGGAAGTATCATATAGAAGTGGGCGTGGCTATGTATGAACGACTAGCGCCAAATACAAACAAACCAATAAATAAATAATCCACGAATTTTGAAAAATTACTATAATCATTCATAATAAAACCTCAATTTTAGTTACTATCGCTAATAACAGGTTGCTACAAAAAAAGTTCTCGTGATTATAGTCGCGTGCTTCAATATTTACCCATTCGTAATTACCGGAAATTGCCTAAAATCTATTTAAATATCAACAAATCAATTATTACCGGTCGAACCATGAAAACTCACGCTTCGTTATCACCTCAAATGTTCAAAGCTTTGAAGCCTTTGGTCCATCTAAGTAGAATTTCCGGTTTCTTGCCTGTAACCTACGAAAAGAAAGGCTCAAAATACCAACTCGAGGAGTCTCTAAAGTACAAAGTCTTCAGCTACATTCTCGCGACAACTCTCTGTATTTCTTTCCATCCCTGATCTACTTTTAACCTTGTTTTCAGTGGTTCTAGGAATGTGGGGCCTGCATCTAGAGTCTGACCACGATTCGATAAGAATGCGCAATTCTTTCGTGAAATACATCATCATGGCCGACTTGGGGGAGATCATTGTGACGTTTTTTATAGGGGTAGTAGCTACTCCCTTCAAACTGAAGTATTTCTGGGAGATTCTCCAAAGTCTGAGCAAAATTGAGAGAGTTTTCACAGTGCAAAAGTCTGGGAGGTTCTTGTGGACCATAATTGGTACCATGGCTTTGATTGTTGGGGTTCTTGGTTGTGACATGCTGTTATGGGGGTTAAGGTCTCCCCAAATTGAAACTTTTGTGTGCAGATTTGCAGCTTTCTACTTTACTTACTTTCTAGTTTTCATCCAGGAGGTTCCCTTCTGTTTTTTTGTAAGCTTGATCAAAAAGAACATAGAATGTCTGAATGACTGTCTTTGGGCTGGGTTAAAAGAAGTTGAGAAGAACCATGGATGCTCCCAATGGGCTACTATTACCAAACCGCCGCCACAGAAAGACGTCAAAACATCCAACAAAGGTAACAAGAGTCGCTCTTCTCCAGCTTGTTCTTACTTCTTCAGGTTTGTCCTACGACCGACTCAACGACTTCATGAGGCTCGTGGAAGACATCGACGACGTCATCGAAGCAGTGAACAACTTCTGTGGTCTCCACACTCTTGTAATTATCTTCTTCTTTTTGAACAAACCGTGACTTTCTCCCTTTCTAGTTGATTCTCTTCAGTTGTCTTCTGCACCTCGTGGTGACTCCCTATTTCCTAATAATAGAAGTTTGTAACAATGGATATCTCCCTTTTATTCTTCTACAGATGGTTTGGGTCTTGGTTCATCTCGGACGTCTCATCGTCATTGTAGAAACTTGTCAAGATTGCATCAATGAGGTTGCTGAAAATTTTCTTCTAGAGATTCTGACTTTTGCTTTCAGTATCAAAAAACTGGTAACCTGGTGCTGAAACTACTGACTTCGCCGCTGTCGCCTGACATTAGAGACCAAGTGGAAATTCTCATGGTCCAAGTTTCGAACAAGAAAATTAAGTTTACGTCTTTTGGGATGATGAAGATCAGTAGATCTATTCTGACTGCTGTATGGTTTGGTGATGGTTTTTTACGTTAGTTATTTTGGTTTTTGTAGTTTGGAGGCTCTGTTACTACGTTTTTGGTAATTTTGTTCCAGTATGGAGGAGCTAGGGGAAATGTGTATGTACAAAACTAATCACAGAAGCTAAAATAAACATGTTTTCGTATTTCTGATTTCTTATTTAAAGTGAAACACAAAAACATCTGTTGTTTATCCAACTTTGATAAGATTGATAGTATCAATGGAAAAATAAAACCACCGTCAATCAAGACCCCGATCTTTGTTTAAGTGTTCATGGTATCTTTGTACGTTTAGTGGAGCTCTTGGGTTTTCATTAATGACATGACTGCAACCTCCTTTCTTTCTCTAGTGTTTCGTGGCACCATCGACTTCTTTGTTACCTCTTTCCATGTCAGCGAGGTAATCGGAAGTGGTTTTTTCTTTGTGGCATCAACGAAGTCTAAAAGTAGCTCTATCAAAACCATGTTATCAAAATTTGATAAGATTGATAGTATCAATGGAGAAGTAAAATCACCGTCAATGAAGACCCCCCATCTTTGTTTTAGTGTTCATGGTGATTTTATACGTTTTGGATCTTTATATGTGGGGGAACAATAATTGGGAAGGTTTCAACAACTATTTTGGTTATTACGTTTTTGTTACCGTTGATATAGCTCAAGAAGTCCTCTATTATCAACTCGTCCGGATGATAAATGATAGAGTAGTCGTCATGAATGAACTCATCAAAAATTTAGATCCAAGCGGTGACTTTTGATACTGATATAAAGCGTCATGACAGTTTTGATATTGTAGGTGCTACTATCGATGTATCAAACATTATCAAAGTCTATGACAGCTTGTGCGACACTGTTGATACTCTCAATATAAGCTACGGGAACAGTGTTTCGGTATTTGCCTTAAAATTATCTGTATCAAAATCAATATCAAATTCTAGTTGGTCTTTCTTAGTTGCTATATCAATTTAATTGTGTGTCCGTATGTACTCTTGGTCATGACAAGTAGCAACGAAATCCACTTATTGAACTATGTCTACTTCATCTGGATTGGAGTCCACCTTAGTCGTTTTTTTCTACTAATGAATGTTTGCCACAAATGTCGAGATTCTATTTCCAAAACTTCAAGATTGATATTTCGGTTGTTGAGTTATCAGTTTGACATTGAGGTAAGACAAAAAGTGCGAGTTTTAGCTTTGAGAATGAGCAAGCATAAGGTTAAGTTTTCGAGCTATGGGTTATCAAATGCTCATAGACGTTTGATATTTTCTGTAAGTTTTCAATTTCTTTTGGCTTGTAACTAAAGCTATCAATTGTAGGTTATCGGTTCTATTAACGCCTATTGGATAATTTTGATGTGGTTGAAGGCTTAAATATTAGTTTTAATATCAAAATAACGAGTTTTGATATATCAAAAGCAATAAAGATAATCTCACGATGATCCTACTGTTATTTATAGTTTCTATTATAACTATTATCAAAATTGTGAATGCTATCAGTACTGACTTTAATACTTGTTGTGATCTTACAAAAGCTGTTATCAAAACTATTACCATCAAATTTTTGAGTTGATATATCAAATTAGTTGGCGCTGATCTTCACCTGTTTAACTCTATTTAGGACTGATATTTAAATTGCTGAGTTACGATTTAAAAAAAAATAAAATAAAACTGCTAGATGTTTGATATCTTCTGAGAGATTTTTGTTTTAATTAGTGCACATTGCATCACTGCGATAGGTACAGTTAAAATCTAGATTGGAAGAAAATTTTGATATTATAACTGAAGACAGTTTTTATTAATCATACCTGTTATCAAAAATTAGTATCAAAGTATCCAACAGCATTATTACTCCATTTTTGATAATTTTCTTTTGAATTGTTCACAAAAAAAAAACATTAATTCGTTTCCGTTCAATGGTTTCAAAAGCAACACAAAACGACAAAAGAAAAAAATAATTATTGACAACCTTGAAGAAATAAAATCAATTATCGTCTCACGTGATCTCAAACTCTCCAATTAATCCTAATTGATCGTTCGTCCTCATTCAATCACAGCAAAATGTCCAACCGTGTAATCACTCTTAATCCCAAACTTTTTCACTGTTACCAACCCATTTTTCAAATCACAAGACTCATAGGCTTAAACCCTTTCACTTTCAAGAAGTCCTCCTCTCTGTACCACCTCAAATGGTCCTGGATTTTATTTATCTGCAGCACCATCACCATCACAACTTTGCGTAAGTTCTTTTAAAAAAATTTTCAGCCGAAAACTTCAATTTCTAGTGCTTTTTATCATCTACGGTCTCTTACTTTTTCTCGAAAACCACACCCATGGTTTTCACTGGACCGCCGAAAGCAACTATTTCCCAATCATAGACTTCTTCGACCTCCAACTCGCAGCGTTTTTCTTCGTGGTAACCCAACCTTTCTATTTTAGGAACTTGGCCACGATACTGACCGGATTTGATCGTATTGATTTATTGTTGTCTCCGCTCGATTCCAAGAGCGAGAGGAAACAGACGGTAATTTTCAGTATGTGTGTGGTTGGCGTTTTCCTGGCCGGGATAACCATAGATGAGGTGTTGACTTGGAACAAAATGGAGTTGAAAAGTTACCTATTCTACTTTTTCTACGTGTATGTGATCGGGTTTGAAATGAAGTACTGGCAGCTTGTGTTTTTGGTAAAAACTAGAATGAGCACGGTTAATAAGGTGCTGGGTGGGGACCATGATACCAACCATATAAGGAAGGTCATTAAGGCCCATGAGCACATCCATGACGTAGTCAGAACCATCAACAAAACCTTCAGTTTACAGATTTCTGTAAGAAGGAAAGTTCCAAGGCTTTAAATACTAAGTTTGATGATTCTAGATGGTTCTTTTGAGCTGTTTGATCAAGCTGACCGGCAACTGCTTCATGCTGTTTGCCGCGTTCAGGACCAAAGATAGTGTTTTTTACATAGCGATGTTGGTAACGTGGTTGGGGATCCATTTTGGGCGCCTGTGTCTCGTGGTCGAAGTGTGCCATCGCTGTGAGATGCAGGTACGTCAAACTGTCATTTCTTCTCTTTTTCTTTGTTTTTTTTTTTCAGAATCAGAAGACCTTCAACTTGGTGATTAGTCTCCTGACGACTCTGAAGGATAAGGAGAGGAAAAATGAAGTAAGAACTGACCATAAATTCGCTTTTTACCGTTTTTTCTAGTTGAAGAACTTCGCGCTCAAGTTGGTCGATAACAAATTACAGTTTTCTTCTTTTGCCGTGCCGCGGATCAACCGCTCGCTCCTGTCAAAAGTATGTTGGTACCGAAACGTCAGTTTAGTGTTTTTTTTTTTCAGATGGCGAACGCGATCACGACGTTCCTGGTTATTCTGATACAGTTTAGCAGCCTGTAAGTGACAGGGATAAAAAACAAGCATTGGAAACCTCTAACGCACTTTATTCACTACGTAACAGTAACGTACGACGTAACTTAAGACACTATAGATGTAATAAAGTCTTGGAGCACCAGCCACTAGATCATTTCCCCCACGGGATGTATCAGCATGTCGTGCACCTGCAACAATCCTGTTATTCTCGCCGCCTTCACGCCCCCACTTACCTGAACGTGCGGCGGCGTCGATAAAGTATACACAATAGCGTCCGCCACATCCTCCGGGTATAAAATCGGGCCGCCTCTCATGGACTCCTTCGTCCCGTCGTCACTGAATCCATCTTGGAACTCCGATATGACCACCCCCGGACATATATTCTACAATTCCACGTTAAATTTAAAGTTACGTTACGTTACCGACTCACTGTGACTTTAATCCCCGTCTTGTGGTACCGCAACTCCTGCCGTAACGTTTCCGTTAGAGCGGTAACGGCGTACTTCGTCGCGGGGTACACGTTAACGTTAGGTATCGGCAAGGAAACAGGATACCGTCCGACGATGGATCCTAGATGGACGACGTGCCCTGCGATGTCATTCTCACGCATCATTTTGACAGCTTCACGCGTACATATGCACAGGCCGATAACGTTGACGTCGAACGTAAAGCGCCACTCGTCCGTGGAGCCGTCTGGAACGCAACGTGACGTAACGTAAAATAAAGTTAAACTCACCTAAGAGCGTGGTGGGTCGAATGAAGCCCGCGTTGTTGACGAGGACGTGAACGGGGCCTAAGTTGTCCTTCACCCAGTTGAAGGCTTCGAGGATTTCGTCCTCCTTGGAGATGTCGCACTTCAAGCCGTAGAGTTCGCCAGGGGCGTCCGTCAAAGTGCAGATCATTTCTTCGATTAGTTCGACGCGGCGGGCAAGGCCTACTACCTAGTTTCACTTTTTTTTTTGTTTTTTTGGATAATTTTACTCACTTTCATTCCTTTTTGGACTAGGAGTTTTGCAGTGGCGGCGCCGATGCCGCTGCTGGCTCCGGTCACGACGGCGGTTTTTCCCACCCAACGTTCCATTTTTGGGAAGTTTAAGGAAAGCGCGCATCTTATATACGGTCACGGAAATCAATAGAAGTTAAGGTGTGAAATGTTTTTAATAAATTATAACTGTGAGAAACGAGTCAAGGTTGAATGGGTGGAAATAAAACTCTAAATAAAGTTTCAAGAGCTATAAACATTGCTTCTGATAATTAAAAAAATCTGATGAAACCTAGAAAGTTCAGAAATCTGGGAAGCAAAAATTATTTAAAATCTTTAGAATTTTTGAGGCTCTTACTAGCGTTAGGAAATCAAAATCGCGGCGATCAAAAACCTTGGAATTATAATAAGCCTTAAACATCTTACCTATCTATATAGGAAGCCTAAAATCTTTGATAATCTTTAAAGTAAGAAGCTTAGAAACTTCAAGAATCTTAAGCACTGTAGAAATTCTAGCAATCTTAGAAGCCTAACATTTTCAGCCACATCTACAAACCTTTGAAATTTAGTAAAATTTTTTTAAAACGTTACAATTTTGGCAAAGTGTAGAAATTTTGAAAATTCAAGAATTTTAAAAAAATTGTAAATATTGGGAATCCTGGCAATCAGACAGCTTCAAAGTCTAGAAATTTTAATAATAACAATAGCCAAAAATCGTCAAAATTTAGTAATATTGAAAATTTACAATTTTCAGGCAATTCTATAAATCTTATAAATTTTCTAAAACTTTTCAAAATTTTTCAAAATTTTGGTTTTTGGAGAAAATTAATAAAAATGCCAACTTAAAAATTAAAACTTAAACTAAACCTAAAATTCAAAATTATTAAAAAAACAATTGGCAAAACTTTGAAAATCTTAAAAATTTGGACTTGATAATTTAAAATAGTCTTAAAAAACAAAAAATGTTAAAAAATCTTAAGAATTTTAAAAAATTTAAAAGTTTTAACAATCTTAGAAAGATTTTTTGACAGCCTTACAAAATTTTAAAAATTCTTCAAAATTTTAAGAGAATTAGAAACTTGAGAAACTTAGAATACTCAAGAATGTTGAAAAAAATACTTAATAGTTTTAAAATTGTATAAATCTTAGCAGTCGTAGAAAATGTAAGATTTTTAGGCAAACCTAAAAAGCCTAGAAAATTTAGAAAACTTGGGTCATTTAAAATGTTAGAAGTTTTGCCAATCTTAGGCTTCTTGAAAATTGAAATTATGATTATCAAACAATTTCAAGAATCTTAAAAACACCAAAAATTTTAGAATACTACGTAACCTCAAATAATTTTAAAAACCTAGAAATCTTAGAATGCTTAAGAAACCTAGAAATTTCAGATTTTTTAGAAATCTTTAGAATTGTAGGAATTTTGGAAACTTAACATTTAATTTTTAAAACGGTAAAATTTTGGCGCTTGTAGAAAACTTAGAAATTTTGGAAACCTTGAAATATTTAAGAATCTTTAAAAATCTTAGAAATCTTAAAAATCTCAAAAATCTTGCTAGTATGAGATAAAAAAATCTTGAAAATTTTGTCTTTAAAAACCTAAAAATTTAGGTTTAGAATATCCAGGCAGTTCTGCAAACTTAAAAAAAAGGGTATGAAAAACGTTAAAAATGTTAGAAAACTTAAAAGCTTCTTACAAAATTTTGGAACTCTTATAAATTTTTGAAATTATTAGATACAATGTTATATTTAAAAGTCTCGAAAACTTTCATTTTTTTTTTAATAATAAGACTCAATAAACTTAAAAAATAAAAAAAAACTAACTTGGGTTTATTGAAAAACTTTAGAAAATAAAAAAAAAATTGGCAACTTAAAAATTGAAACTTAAACTAAACCTAAACTTTAAAATTATATAAAAAAACAATTGGTAAAACTTTGAAAATCTTAAAAATTTGGATAAAACCTAAAATTGTCAGACATATTAGAAGCCTTAAAGGTGTTAGCCGAAATCCTAAAGAATCCTAAGAATTTTAGAAACTTTAAAGTGTTAACAATTTTACAAACCTTAAAAATTTTCGACAGCCTTACAAAATTTTTAAAATTGTAGAAATTTTAGTGACTTGAAAAACTTGAGAATTTTAAACTACTTAGTTGAAAAAATTTAGAGATGTTAGAGTTCAAAATAATCAAAAAAAAAACCAAAAAAAATAATTTCAAGAAGGCTTAAAAGTCTTTTATTTATTAGAAGACTTAGAACTAAAAAAAAAACCTAACTAAAAACTAAAAATTTGGAAATCTTAGATTTGAAAAATTTTAGGAATTTTTGGAACCTTAGAAAACTTCTGTTTTTAGATAATCTTGAAAATCCTATAACACTTTTAAAAATTTTAAATTTTTAAAAAATTTCAAAAATCCTAGTAATCGTAGCAAGCCTTGAAAATTTAAAAATCTTGGAAATTCTTAAAAACTCACAGAACTTGTTTAAAAGATCTAAAAATTTTAACAATGTTAGAAGCCTTAGGCGTCTTAGTTTCTAAGCAACCTAAGAGTTTGAAAGATCTTGAGAATTCTTGCGAATATCTGTGAACCTTTAAGAATTCTAGATACAATTTGAATTTTAGTAGATAAACTTAAGGTTTAACTCAAAAATCTTGAAAATTTTTAAAAAATTTAAAGAATGTTATAAATAAATAGTCTTAGTAATATAAAACAGTTTGAAGAAAAAGCCTGAATCTTAGAGACCTTAGAATATTTTAAAAAACCTTAACAGCTACCGCTAAAAGAGCTAAAAATATAAAAGATTCTTGAAGGTCTTAGAAAATCTGTAAATTTCAGACTAAGTACTTGGGACTTTGAAAATCTGAAGAATTTTAATAAACCTAGGAATCTTGGCAACAGAAATTGTAGAATTTGTATAAATCTTAAAATTCTTAAGAAACTGAAAAAATCTAGAAATCTTAGAGATATAAGAAACCTTAAGTCTTATCTAACTAAACTTAGAAATCTAAGCAATTTTAGCAAAAGTGATAAAGTTACTAACTTAGGACGCAAAAATCTGAAATCTTAGAGTACTTAAAAACCTAAGAATTTTGGAAATCAAATCTGAAACTTAGAAATACCTGATATAAACCTTACCTTAGTAATAAAAATAGATTAAAAAATTAGAAGCCTAGAGATCTTAGGCATGTTAGAAATCTTAAGAATTCCCGCACAGTATCTGTAGAAAAATTAAGAAACCTAAAAGTCTCAAAAATTTTAGAGAACCCTTAAATTTTTTTTTAAGAATTTTAGAAACCGTCATCAATCTTACAAATCTTGAGGGTTTTAGAACTATAGAAATCTTAAAAATGAGCGAAGATTTGGAAATTTGAAAAAGTTTGAGAAACTAAGTTTGTAAGAAAATCCAAAATTTCCCGGGAATCCCACAAATCTCAAAATTACAGAAAAAAATGCGATCGTAGGAAACTTAAAAACTTTAAAAAACTTTAGATTGTTAAACAACTTAGAAGTTTAAATGACAGCAATCTGAACAGTCTATTATTGTCTGGTAACCTAGGAAACCTAGAAATCTTACAATTAGAATTGTTAGGAGGCTTAAGAAACCTAGGACTCTTGATGACTTTAGCTTTTTTAGATAAGTAAGAAACCATGGCAAACCTAGAAAATGTTATGAATTTTAACAATGTCACCTAAAAATCAAAACAACTTGATAAACTTTCAGGATATTTTTAGCATCTTAGAAGCTTAAAAATTGTTTTTCATTCCTTTACCTCGAAATCGATGGAACGAAAGGTGCAAGATCATTTTAATAAATAATCACAGTGAGAACCGAGTCAAGGTGAAGGACAAAAATAAAAACTCCGAAAACCGTTTATTATTAATCTCTAGAGTAATAAACATCGCTTCCCACACTCCCAAACTGAAACAAAATAACCAAGAACGTCGTAATCGATCCTCCGATCTTAAACCAACTCTGCTAATCATCTCATCAATATCAATATCAACTTACAGCTGTCAAAAGCGATCGATTGATTTTCATCAAAGCGAACGAGGAGAACTTCACTTTCCGTCCCGATAACTGCAACGCGAAGACTTTTAACTGGTCTTTGACAGTTTCGGGTAGTTCGCAGGATAAAAGTTTGAAGACCAAGTCCACGGTTTTTTCGTGCTAGAAGAAAATCGTCATTTTTCGTCATCAAATGGACAACGTACCTCGTCAATGCAGTACTGACAAGTTTCTACGATGACCATGAGACGGCCGAGGTGCAACATTGTCCAAGAAAATTGCAAGAAGATGAAGATAAAGTAGCCGTTGTTTGCCACTTCCACGAGGAGGAAGTAAGGAGTTACCACCAAGTGGAGGAGGCAACTAAACATTATGAACTAGAAGGAAGAAAGTTAAAGTTGGTAGGAGTGTTGGGGGCGGTTACCAGGATGCTGACGCCGCAGAAGTTGTTGGTGGCGTCGATGGAGTCGTTGATTAGTTCGTAGACTTTCATTAGGGCTATGACGCGATCGTATGACATGACTAAAAATTGAAACAAAAGGGTCTCGCTGCATTTTTATGTTGGTAGCTCTGTTAGTGGTGTTGACACTTTAGAAGTGTCATTAAGATGACGTAAGTGCAGGTCGGGTTATGTATAACCTCAAACTTTGACGTAACAAACAGGGCTGCCAACAGATTTCAAGTTCCAAAGCTTGCTATTACTTTTAAATGATCAACTTTCACCAATTCTAAAAATTTGAGAATTTTAGGAACTCGGAACATATTTGAATACTAAAATTTTGAAAATCTTGAAGTCACTAAACAACCTAAAAAACAAATGAAAAATTATTTCAGAGCTCTTTAGAATTTTAGAAACCTTAGTTAGCCTGGGTTACCTTAAAAAACCTAGAAATCTTAAAAATACTAGAAGCCTTAAGAGTTTTACGTACATAGAAAACCTAAAAACTTTGATGAATTTAACATTTTTAGAGAAGCAAGAAATCTTAAGAAACCTAGAAAATTCATGGATCTTGAAAAACTAAAAAACCTTAGAAATCTTAGATTTCCTAGATCTTAGAAAATTTTGGGGATTGTAGAAAACTTAAAAATTTTGAAAAACAAACACGAAATCTTTATCAACTTATGAAACTTCGAAATCTAAACAAAAAAAAACTCTTCAAAATTTTAAGAGAATTAGAAATTTGAGAAACCTAGAAAATTTAAAAATGTTAAAAAATTATAATACTTCAAAGTTTTAAAATTGTAAAAAACTTAGCAATCTTAGAAAATGTAAGATTTTTAAGCAAACCTAAAAAGCCTAGAAAACTTAGAAAACTTTGGATCTTTTAAAATTTTAGAAATCTTGTCAAACTTAGGCTTCTTGAAAATTGAAATTATAAGATTATAAAACAATTTAAAGAATCTTAAAAACACCAAAAATTTTAGAAGACTACGTAACCTCAAATAATTTTAAAAACCTAGAAATCTTAGAAAGCCTAAGAAACCTAGAAATTTCAGATTTTTTAGAAATCTTTAGAATTTCAGAAACCTTGAAAACTTAACATTTAATTTTTAGAAACGGTGAAATTTTCTTGTAGAAAACTTGAAAATTTTGGAAACCTTAAAACCTTTAAGAATCCTAAAAAACTTAGAAAACTTAAAAATCTCAAAAATATTTGTAATACGAGTATTAAGAAACATGCCAATATGAGATAACTTAAAAAACCTTAAAATTTTTGTCCTAAGACACCTAGAAAATTAGGTTTAGAATATCCAGGCAGTGCTACAAACCTAAAAAAATGAGTTTGAAAAACGTTGAAAAACTTAGCAATCGCTAGAAACTTAAAGAGCTTCTTAGGAAATTTTAAAACTTTTATAAATTTTGAAAATTATTGGATACACTATTGTATTAAAAAGTCTTGAAAACTTGAAGTTTTTAGAAAAATTAACAAACTTAGAAATCTCAATCTTTTTTTTTTGAACTAGAAGAGTCAAGAAACTTAAAAAATAAAAAAAGTTGAAACTTTGTGAAAAGCCTAGAAATTTTAGAAATATTAGAAGTCTTAAGTGCCTTAGATACCAAAAGAAACCTTAAAATTCTAGAAGAGCTTTAGAAACCTTAGGTCATCTATAATTTTTAGACTTCTAGAAATTTGGCATCTTAGAAAAACCAAAATTTATTTTCAGTTAGAAATTTTCAAAAAACTAAGATTTAACTAAACGCTGAAAATCTTATCGACCATAGAAAACTTAAAAAAGCTAAGTAACTTAGAAATATAAGAGGCATTGAAGTCCTTATCTGTATAAAAAAACTACAAATTAACTAGATAACTCAGAAACCTAGAAAATTTTTAAAATCTTTAAAATTTTAGGAATCTAACCCAAATTTTATATATTTTTTCTACAGGATATGTAAAAGTAAAGTGAAACAGCTTAATAATCCTAAAAATCTAGCAAGCTTAGAAATATTAGGAGTCTCAAAAATTACCTCTTTCTAAGGAACCTAGAAATCTGTAAATCTTACAAAACCAATAAATTCAAAAAAATGAGAATTTTTGAAACCTTAGAAATTATGAAAAATTTAAAAAAAAGACAAATTTGGAATCTTAAAATTAACACTTCGTGAAATCAAAGAGTTTTTGGGAAATTTGAAAACTTTTGGAATTTTGAGACACTCAAGATATCTAGAAAACTATTTTTTTTTGAAAAACTTAGCAAACTTGAATTTTTTGGAAATCCTAAATTTTCTTAGAATATAGAATAATTAAAAATAAAATTTTTGAAGAATCATAAAAATAAGTTATAAATAAGTGTTAGACATCTTAGAAAACTTAAAAATCTTAGCAATGTTAGAACCTCTTGAAAATAATAGCAAACTTAAAAATTTTAGAAATTTTGTAAGTCTTCTTAGATGCCTTATTAAACTTAAAAATTTTACGAGAATAACTCTAAGATATAATAAGAATCGAAAAACTTAAAAAAAAAATTGGAATTTTCCAAAAAACAAAATCCCCAAAACAGCAAGATTTTTAATTTCAACTTTCAAAATTTTCAGAACACTTACTCCCACAGCCCGAAATTCCCCTCTTCGACGACTCCTTCGTCTTAACCGGAGTAATCCACAACCTCCTCAAACTCACAAAAAGCTGCAACCCTCCTTCTAAACTCAGGTTCAACATTTCAATTCTTTTCCTTATCAACCTCGTAAAATTCCAGTACGGCATCTCTTGAATAATAACCATAAAATACGTCGAAAACAATATAAAATACCTCCACATGAAAACCCCCAAAAGCCCACTCCTATTCGACATATCCCCCCACAAAAAAAGCTCATACGTCAACACAAAAAGAGTACAAACAATCCCAACAAAAAGATAAAGGATCGTTCTCCTCCTCTCCTTGATCGGTTCCTTCTGCGGAACAACATTATCGATCTTATGGAAACACCCCAGAAGCTTCCACAGATGCTCGAGCCTAAAAGGCGTCGCAATAATTCCTATAAACACTGTAACGACAACTTCCCCCAAATCAATCAAAGTTACATATTTCACCGTGGAGTTGCTCATCCTGACTGAGTTTTCCTGGTGGAAATCTTCGTGGAGACCGTTGAGAGAGACAATCACTGAAAAAAAACAATGAAACGGGGGAAACAGTGCCGGCAACTTTTACTCATGAAAGCCCCCAGAAGATACGAGTAGATGGTGCAAAATAGGGACTTTTGGAGGATGTAGCCCTGGTCCTTTTTTACCCAGACCACCGGCATAAAACCGAAGAGTCTTGTCACGATAACGAACGGTTGCAACACTTTTTGCAACTCTGGACTAACGGCAACGCCGCTTCTTCGAGGTGTTTTGACAGTCATTTTGAAAGAAATAATAATTACAATTCGGTTTTTAATCGTCTTCAGTAAACATATGAATAGTTAATAATTTGTCGTTTGGGGGGCGGCGCCCGCGAGATAACCACGTTTACACGGGCTCTTAGTGAGTAGGTGTAAACGTTGCCAAAACAAGTAATGAGTGTTGTTCTATCCACCAATAGGAATTCGTAACCGCCAAATCAAGAGTGCAATGAAAACTGTCGTTTTATCCACTAATGAGAATTTATTAACTACACGTTTAATGTGCTGATTATCTCGGAATCGTGACAACTGTCATTATCAAACATAATTCCAAATAAAATCGGTGATAATTATTGTGGCGGTGTTTACCTCGTAGTAATTGCTCAATCGATCGCCTAAATGCTACTAAACTGGATAAAAATTATCAAGAAGGTTGTGATTGTGCTGATAATCTGTAAATTGACGTTTCAATAAAAGTCTGAAGTAAGCGAAGACGTACTTTGGATAACAGAGAGCGATTGATGCGAGACACAGCGTATGACGAAAACTTCAGTTTTTTCTGAGACAGCTTCAAGGCGAAGTCTTTGAGCTAGAAAGAGACACAGAGTAAAATGACAGATTTGAGGTTATGTTACTTCTGATAGTATCTTCTCTTGGGTTAGACTGGTGATGAGAGTGACAACACGGTTGAAAGTTTTTTGACTCTAAAGAAAAACATAGTCAGCCGTGCAACGTCATAGTTGACTGTCAAATAACCTCCACTTCGCATCTGTGGCACCCTTCAAGGATAATTCCCAAGCGTCCAAATTGAATTCCAACCCAAACCAGCTCCATCACATTAAAAAAAGAATTTTCTTTCCGTTTGATACTATACAAAACCAAAAACAAATCCAAAACGATCCTTAGAAAACAACTGAAAAAAATCATCTACAGCCGCCTCGGTCATTTTTTGTCCTTGAGCGACTCACCGAAATTTGAACGCCAAACATTTTGTTCATGGTAGTGACGACGTCAGCGATGTGGTCATGGGCTCTGACAGCTCTCTTCACCTGTCTATGGGAGTCAAAGACAGTCAAAAGAGTGTCATTGACAGCCTTCATTCTAGTTTCAACGAGAAAAACCAAGTGCCAGTATTGGACTTCAAAGCCGACCATGACCACATAAAAGTAGTAGAAAATGTAGTCCTTCAGGACCATTTCTTCGAAATTGACAGCTAAGTCAAAGATCATTCCCACGAGAAACAGAAACCCGACACTACAACTAAAAATGACCGTCTTCTTGCGCACATGTAGCGAATCAACGGGGGCTATGATAGCGTCAATACGACGAAATCTGGTGAGAATGGTGGCCATGTTCTTATAGTACCACGGTTGGGACACAACGAAGAAAAAGCTCATCAGATCGAGCTCGAAGAAGTTTAACACAGCCAGATATTTGTTATTGCTTGACCAAATCAAGGGTCCTTTGTCCGTATGGATGTAGAGGCCATACAATGTCAAGATTACTACAAACTGTCATTTTCTGTCATTTTTAACTTACGCATAGTCGTGATGACCACGCAATTACAAAAGTAAAAAGTCCACGACCATCTTAGTTCGTAAAATTTAGAAGATTTTTTGTGGGTGAAACAGTTCAAGCCTATTATTCTGGTAATTTCGAAAATGGGTTGGTAGGACCGGAAAAAATCCGGGTTGAGTGTGATAACAGTCATGTTGGTAAGAATGACGGGAAGTCAGAATCGATGGCATTTATTTCCGGTAATTATACGGAAATCTAGGTATGATTAAGAGTCAGATAGTATCTTGAGACATAATTTTTAATGATATGATGGAATCAGCAGTTCCCAAACTTTGTTTTTTTAATTTGCCGTTAAAGTTGTTAACGTACTATTTTTGAATGCGTTAATGACCTATTACCAAACCCGAAATCTAGGAACTTTTTTTCACTTCGTAACACTTATTGGAAGAAATGTCAAATGTCAGCATGAGTTTAAGGTTACAAGCCAGATGTACAATTTTTTTATCTACAGCAAATTAACCGTGGCAATTCAACTTGTAACAATAATTCTGTATTTTCACTTAAAAAAGATGACAGGTATATTTAGTCTACTTGATTCAAGTTAAAATGTCAATTTTAGAATAAAAGTTTTGCTAACTGTGAAAATTAACAAAATCATGAAATTTAATTTTATTTCAAAAAACATGTATTTAATATGCAAATTAGACAAAATAGCATAGAAAACTCGTTTTATGAAAACTAGATATTTAATATACTATTTTCCCAATATTGAGCACCGTTCATTTTTAACATGTTGGTAGCACTATCATCCACCGGTTTTGACATTTGTGCATCTGTTAACCTCATTTTAGAACCACTGAACATTTTAAATATAAATCAAGTGTAAAAAAAAGCATTTTACACGAAAGTCAAAAAAACTGCATTTATTCAGAAGAGTTCTCCAAGAGGATGAACCGTGAGCTCGTGCACCTGAAACTGAGTGTTACCACACCACTTTAATACCACACTAAAAATACCTGAACATTCGGCCCCGTTCCTAGAATATAAACCACAGCTTCCGCTATATCCTCCGGACGCAGGGCCGGCATGCCCTGCAAAGCTTCCTTCGTCCCATCATCGGGAAACCCCTCTTGAAATTCCGTGCGAACCACCCCTGGACTGATACTCTAAACGGCAAAATAATAACGTTACGTCACGTTACGTCCCGTCACTTACCGTGACCTTGATCGGACACTTGTGATACCTCAGCTCCTGCCTCAAGCTCTCCGTCAACGCCGTAACCGCAAACTTAGACGCAGGATACACGTTGAAGTTCGGTTCGGGCATGTTCGGCACGTAATGTCCTGCGATCGCGTTCATATGAATCACGTGACCTTCTAGATTATTTTCGCGCATGATTTTGACAGCTTCGCGTGTGCATATACATAGCGCCATAACGTTAACGTCGAAAACGCGCCGCCACTCGTCGGTGGCGCCCTCTACTAGGTTTGTAGGTCTTGTTAGACCGGCGTTGTTGATGAGAATTTGGACGGGGCCGACGTTGTCGTTGACCCACTTGAAGGATTTCAAGATGGCGTCTTCGTTGGTGATGTCGCAACGAAGGGGGTAAAGTTTGCCGGGGGCGTCGCTCAAGGAGGCGGCGAGATCTTGGATGCGTTCGATGCGGCGGGCCATGCCGGCGACCTTGAAAGGAGATGGCGAAATTTTTGGTACTGCTGGAGTTTTCGGTTGTTAAATTTCAAACGAGGTGGCCTACTATGTTATTTTTATTATAGCAATAATTATAATAAAAATAAGTCGTGGACGCGGCCAATCATGAATATTTGATCACGCAATCTATTTTAAGTAGGATCGATACTTCGATTACTTACTTTTAGTCCTTTAAGAACCAAAGTCTTGGCAATGGCGGCCCCCATACCCGCACTGGCCCCCGTAACTATAGCTACTTTTCCTATCCATCGTTCCATTGTTTTTACCTAGCCGACTCGAACAGATAAATCGCGTGACAGCTCTGAAAAGGAACTGAATTCTAAAGTCTGGCTCCTCTTTTATAAGTATTCTAAAAATTTTCTTTGTCGAATTTTGTCTTGTAATAAACAATAGTTACGTCATTGTTATATAACTAGTCCTTGAAAAAATTTAAAGTCATCGTTATTACTGGGTACTTAAAGAGACGCAATGATCATAGAAAGCTTTATTTGGGTCACACAATCAATATACAAAATCAATATAAGAAAGATTTGAAATTTATAATCTGTTGGTAGCTCTGAATGTTATGTCAAAGCGTCTTTGACAGGTTGAGATGAAACACTGAACGATGTGCAAAAATGGTGACATTACTCTGACAATTCTAAAATCACAAGGTGGCCAACCTGTTTCAAATTCCAAGGCTTGCTTTCTTTTTCTTCAAAAAACTTCTCCAACCGGACGTATAGTAAGCTCAGTAACCTAGAATTTTTCTCATAATTTTTTTGTGTAATTTCTAGCAAGGCCAAACCTGAACGGACGGATCTGTCGACAGAACGTAAATAACAGCGTTGGCGATGGCTTCCGGGGTCAAGGCCGGCATCTCGGAGAGTATTTCTCTGGTTCCGTCTTCGGCAAAGCCGTCTTGAAATTCAGTGCGGACCACACCAGGACTGATGCTCTAGAAAAAAAAAACAGAATAGGAGTTGGCTATGGGAAACAGAAAAAATAAAAACCGTAAAGTAGGCTAGGACGAACAAATAAAAAGTTACTTTAACTAGAGTAGGCAATTGAAAAAAAATAGAATAAATTAAAATTATAGTAAGCACCGAAATAAAGCTTAAAAAAAAATTAAAGTAGAATACGAAAGACTACAATCAACAATAAAGATTTCGAATTAGAGTAGGCTGTGGAAAAACAGGAATTAGAAAAATAACAAAAAGAAAATAAACAATGAAAAAAATAATATATGCTATGGGCAATTATAGTAAATGATAAAAAAAATGTGACAGGGCTAAGCGTTAGAAAAAAGGTAGAGAAACAACAAAAAAAGAAACTAGAGTAGCCCATAGAAACTACAGTAAATAATAAAAAATAAAAAATTAGAGTAGGCTGTGGAAAAAAGTTTTACAAAAAAAAAATAAACAATAGAAAAAAATATACAAAAAAAGCTATGAAAACAAACTAAATCTGACTACGAGAATAAAAAGTCGGAGTAGACAACAAAATTAGCTGAAGAAAACTACAAAAAAAAAATATAGTAAGCTATAAAAATTGTTATTAGAATAAGCTATGGAATAAAAAAGAAAGTTAGAATAAACAATGTAATCAGAATAAGTTACGAGAAAAACAAAATTTGAAAAATTAACGAAAAAAGTACTTGATGAAAAAAAACACCAAAAAATAATTAAAAAAACTGCAGATTCGCATGAAAACCTATAATAAATAATAAAAAAGTGTAACTAAAGTAGATTATAGAAAGCTGTGTGCACAATAAAAAAATTGTTATTAGAGTGAGCTAGGAAAAAAAAACAAAAAGAGGAAGGGCAAGAAAAACTTTTTAGAAGAAAAAATTATAAATAATATTTATAAATTATAAATAATAAAAAAAATAGAGTCGGTTAGTAAATAAAAGTGACAAAAACAATAAAGGAAAGCTAGAAGAAAATACAAAAAAATGATAAAGTATATAATACAAAAATATGAATTAGAGTAAGCAATAGAACAATTAGCTAAAGAATATAAAAGATAAGAGGAACCTAAAAATAACTTAAGATGGAAAACCGAATTGGAAAAAAATTAAAAAAAAACTAAAGTAGGCAATGAAAATGCTAGAAAAAAAATATACTAAGCGGAATGGGCGAAAAAAATGACTTGAATAGGCAAATAAAACTAAAAAAGTAACTAATATAAGCAAAAGAAACTACCCACCGTGACCTTGATCTTGCTCTCCTCTCTCACTAGCTCTTGCCTCAAGGTCTCCGCCAGAGCCGTAACGGCGAATTTCGACGCGGGATACACATTAAAATTCGGAACATTACACACCGTATGCCCCGTAATAGCATTCATATGTATTACATGCCCATCAATTTTATTCTCTTTCATAATTTTAATAGCCTCTCTCGTGCAAATACACAGCGCCATCACGTTAACATCGAAAACTTCCCGCCACATTTCGGTGTCGCCATCTTAAATAAAAAATGGCCGTTACCATACACCTACCACTTAATTTAGACTTTTTACCAGTTAGATTAGTAGGCCTGGTTAACCCAGCATTATTAATTAGAATGTGAATCGGCCCCACGTTATCCGTCACCCATTTAAAAGCATTAATGATGTCATCTTCTTTCGTGACGTCACACGCAATAGCGAAGAGCTCGCCTGATTGGTCGGCGAGGTTACAAGCGAGCTCTTCGATTCGCTCGACGCGACGAGCGAGTCCTATAACCTAGAAAACGAGAATAGAGGAAAGAGAGGTTAGGGTACTTACTTTGACGCCATTTTGGACTAAGTTTTTTGCAATGGCGGCGCCGATGCCGCTACTGGCGCCTGTGACCACGGCGATTTTGCCTTGCCAACGTTCCATGGCAGAGTAGGCGTGAGACTGGTGCAATAACAGGAGTATTGAAAAAAAAGAATCGATTTTGACAAGGCAACGCGATCAAAACATTGTCATTGATTTTATTGTTTATTCATGGGAATGTAGACGACGGACAGTCGCAATGTTAATACTGCTGACGAGGTTTTTAAAATCTTTCCTATGACGTCATAAAGTCGCCATTTTAAAATGGCGCGGAGAGAGAACCATTCAAATTTTCTAGGTACTTTTAATGCCCGTCAATTCGAAAACCATCGATAACTAGATTAAACCTTGAAATCAGGCGGTACTGTATTGATGTTGTTAAATACGCGCAAACATACAGAGTGACCCAAGAATGCGTAACTAGTCCATAACTTTTCTACATTTCAATATATTGACTTGCGGTTTTCGACATCCAATAGATGTATCGGATGTTCATTTGATAATCTGGTAGCATTACCTGTCAAAATCATTTGTTTTTGAAAACGTATGTCGTATTATTAATGGACATAACCTTAATAATAAATGACAGCAAGGCATGAGCAGGTACAACAACAAAAGAACTAATTTTTGCAAAAAGGGAACAAACAACGCAAACAGACATAATTGTGATCAAATACACTCGAGTAATATCAACAGCTCAAATTGACAGTTGACAGAAAGAATGACATAAATGATTGAATGACATTACGACATGCCTCCGGGCAAACAAAAAATTTTCATAGGTAACACTACCAGAATATTAAATGAACACACTTATAGTTCACATTACATTACTCAAAGCACTCTCGATTTGTTTTTTTTTAATCACTTTGTACTTTGTAACAAAAACTTTAAAAGCAATTTAATTATACGTAGCTTTAAAGGCCTTTATCTCGCAATTGCCCCACAATCATTTTAATGGCCCCTCTTTCGCTTTCATCGAACTACTTTTACTTCAAGTCATTGAAACACAAATAGCCATTTTCAGTAGCACGCAAAATGGTGCTTTCGATGGATCGCTGGCGCGGCAAAATCGCCGTCGTCACTGGTGCTAGTGCCGGTTGCGGTGCCGCCATAGCCGAAATCCTCGTGAAGGAAGGCCTCCAGGTAACCCCAAACAAACCCAACAACCTAATTTCCCCCAAGGTTGTAGGCTTAGCTCGACGCAAAGAACGCATCGACCAACTTTCCCAAAACCTGGCAAACTTCCCCGGGAAATTGTACTCTTGCAAATGTGACATCACTGTCGAAAGTGACATCAAAGCCGCCTTTAAATGGATAAAAGACAACCTAGGACCTGTGGCTGTCCTTGTCAACAATGCAGGTTTATCGCAACCGAACACTCTGATTGGTGGAAACACCGAGATGTGGAAACGTGTCCTAGATACTAATGTCCTGGGGCTCTCTATAGCAACGCGGGAGGCTATAGATCACATGATTGAAAACAAAATCGATGGTCACGTGATACACATTAATAGCATTTTGGGGCACTATGTCGCTCCGGTTCCGCAGGTTAACATGTACTCGGCCTCGAAATTTGCCGTTACGGCCCTCACCGAGACGCTGAGACAGGAACTGGTGGCTTTGAAAAGTAACATCAGGATCACGGTAGGTGAAAAGAGCGCGAATTTCAAATGATTTGAATTTTTGAAGAGTTTGAGTCCGGGGCCTGTGGACACTGAGTTTGGGACGGCTTCGGATTTGGATAAAAACCGGGAGTGGGCTAAGTTGTACAACGCCATGCCTAAATTGAAGAGCGAGGACGTCGCAGATGGCGTCGTTTATATATTATCGACCCCACCGCACGTACAGATTCAAGAGATCATGATGCGCCCTCTAGGCGAGCCCGTATGAACCCCCGAAAATGGTAATACAGATGCTATATTCTTTTTATTGTTATGTATATTGGAAATAAAAGCTTAGAAGATTTCGCCAAGAGGTCGTATGGTCAGCTCCTGAACCTAAAACAACAATGCAAGTTTTTTTTTTCTTCAAAGTTGGTACTACCTGGACGTTGGGTCCAGTTGACAAAACGTAGACCACAGCTTCTGCGATGTCCTCAGGTTTGAGCGCGGGAATCTCGTCATCGTTGGAAAACCCATCCTGGATTTCCCCCCTTACCAACCCTGGACTTATACTCTAAAAACACGCTTAAGTATATGTCCCAAGATGGCGACAACTTACTGTAACTTTAATTCGACTCCCTCCATATCGTAGTTCTTGTCTCAAACTCTCAGTCAAAGCAGTCACTGCGAATTTCGACGCTGGATACACATTGAGGTTAGGTTCCGCCATGTTGGGAACTTGATGTCCCGTAATGGAGTTCATATGGACAATATGGCCGGCGATGTTGTACCGTTTCATCACTTTTATAGCCTCCCTCGTACAGATACAGAGCGCCATGACGTTAACTTCAAAGACGCGTTTCCATTCTTTCGTACTTCCCTCTACAACAAGCGCCATTTTGTAAGATGGCCGCTGGCTCGAAAAAAAATTACCGAGAAGAGTTGTGCTCCTGCTGAGACCGGCGTTGTTGATAAGAACATGGATTGCTCCGATTTTCTCAGTCACGAACTGGAAGGTCTTCAAGATGTCGTCTTCTTTAGCAATGTCACATTTTAAGGGAATGATCTGACCGGGAGTGGAGATGGTGGCGAGGTCTTGGAGGCGGTGGGTGAGTCGAGTCAGACCCACTACCTGAAAATGACACTAGTCAATTTTGTTCCACCTTCCACTACTCCACCTCGTTACTAGGACAAGTGCCGATCGACAAAACAAGGCCTGCTTAGCATCAAATCGATAGTAATTAATTTCTTTTTTTGTTTTTTACCTTCATCCCTTTATCGGCCAACGTTCTGAGAAGACAGGGCCCGATTCCGACACTAGCACCTGTCACTACCGCCACTTTTCCTTCCCAACGGTCCATCCTTCTGGAAGTCGTGCGTTGTCACAGTTGTCACAGCACGCTTGTCACATTTCATGAATAAAAAATTGATAATTTGTAGGCGATTTTGGTCCACTTTCCCCTAACTAGCCCCAAATTTTTCCTCCTCGTGTCGTCAAATCAAACGTTAGTTGCTCCTAGCGACCGAAAATTCCTCCGAAATCGAAAGTGGATGAGCCGGTCCTCGATTTTTTCTCCAATAAAGTCGGGTCAAATAACAGTTCGTTCGATGATTTGGGGCTATTTGAGTCACTTCAGCGGTGCGAGACGAAAATGGAAGAATCGAGGTGGTCTCTTAGACAAATCTTCTTGGACACCGTCATCTTAAGCGCAGGTAAACTCGACTAGAAAAATTGTGTACGTAACTCGGGGTTGTTTAGTGGGGATTCCGACGCCAGTTATTAAAGTCACGAACACGATCCATAAACGTGGATTCTTCTGTAATGACGAGACCATCATGTACCCTCTGAAGGAGAGCTCCATTCATAACAATCTTTTCCATCCTCTCGTCTGTCTCTTCTGCATGACCACGGTAAGTGTCGCTTACTCTCCACGTTTGGTACTACTTTTTGTTGTAGATTACCACCATCGAGCTTTTGCGCGCCAACTCCAAAGAAAAGATCGCGTTGTGGAGGTACCAGGTGCCTCTCTTTCTCCACCGAGCGTACCAAGTCCTCGTCTCGTTCGCTTTTGGAGTCTTGACCACTATTCTTTTAGGAACAGCAATCAAAGGCTTTATCGGGCGCCTTCGTCCTCACTTTTTTGCCGCTTGTGCCCCCAGCATCAACTGTACACTTCCTCAAAACCACAACATCTACCACACAGACTATGAGTGTACGAACGAGAATTTCAGCATCAACAGCAGACTCTCGTTTCCTTCGGGTCACACGTCGTTTTCTACCTTCTGCGCCATGTTTCTAGCCATCCATGTCCATAAAAGAATGACCTGGAGGACCTCACCATTGCTGAAAGCAGCAATCGAGAGTTTCATCATGCTTTTACCCTTGTACGTTGCGACGAGCTGTATCTCTAATTATAAACACCACCCGGGAGATGTTCTCGCGGGGGCGGTGATTGGAGCCGCCGGAGCGGCGCTCGTTAGCGTTAATTTGTACGACAAAACGCAAAGAAGGAAGATTTAAATTTGAATTTCGCGCTATTTAGTTGGTGACTTTTAGGGAGTTTAGAGACTGCCTAATATTATTATTATTATATTATAACTACGTTTTTGTTAGTTTTAAGAATAAAAATAGTTTAAGCTGTCTTAAGTGAGTTATTTCTACATTCAAAAAGGCTTATTTTAAATAAGACTAATGAAATTAATTTTTAGTGATGTAAGGTTACCAACCCACAACGTGAAAGTCACCACGTTGTGTGAAAATCGACGCCGCTTCCAAACACCGCCACGCTCAAAATACGCAAAAATCTGATAATGTGACACTCAAAATCCGTTTCCGGAGTCAAAAGAACCCCAAGTGTGTTATCAGTGTCTCGAAATTCTCTTAAATGGTAACTAACAACTTTGAGGTTATGTTTACTAACTCTTAGTTTTAGGATCCCAACGTGCCGCCTCCGACTTTCCCGCCCCCGGGAATGGGTACACCTCCTCTGATGCCCCCGGTTCAGATGCCACCAATGGCTGGGTTCCAACCCCTCATTCCGTCGTTCAGTGTGCCGCCCCCGGGCTTCGGCGCTTTTCCACCACCTCCGAATCCCTTGGAACAATGGACGGAGCATAAGGCCCCCGACGGTCGCACTTACTATTATAATTCCATAACGAAACAGAGCTCGTGGCAAAAACCGGACCAGTTGAAAACCCCGTCAGAAGTGAGGTTATGTTAATTTGAAGTTATAATGTGGCTTTGTAGTTGCTTTTATCGCAGTGCCCTTGGAAGGAGTACGTAGCTGATAACGGAAAAATCTACTACCATAATGTAACCACAAAAGAATCACGGTGGATCATGCCCCCAGAGTTGGAGGAGATTAAGAAGAAAATCGCATCAGAGGAGTAAGTGATGCGGTTTTTTTTTATCATCTGTTGATGTTTTTTGTAGGGGAAAGGGTGTCTCTGCTGCTGCTACCCCTACGGAAGTTGCGAGTCCCGCCCCGTTGTCTGCAGGGCCCGCCGCTTCTAACTCAAACTCCCCAAACGTAGCCCCAGGTTCGTTTTTATTGCTACAAACTGTTTTTCTTAGTATACTTTTGTTTAGTTGCTAGCCCTGGTGGCAAGAGCGCTCTTGAATCTTCAATGGCGGCAACTCTGGCTGCTATAAGTCTCCCAAACCCGACTAAAACCGACGAGGATGTGTCACCTGCCATTCCAGCCGAAACCCCCAAAGAGCCCCCGAAGCCCGCTCCCGAACCAATCAAGGTCTTTAAAGACAAAAAAGAAGCAATGGAGGCGTTTAAAGACCTCCTTAAAAGCAAGAACGTTCCCTCCAACGCTTCGTGGGAGCAGTGTGTGAAGATCATCTCCAACGATCCCAGATACGAAACTTTCAAGAAACTTAACGAAAAAAAGCAAGTTTTTAACGCGTACAAGACTCAGAAGCAGAAGGATGAGAAGGAAGAAAACCGGTTGAAAGCGAAGAAATCCAAGGAGCAGCTGGAGGAGTTTCTTCTTAATTGTGATAAGATTTCTTCGACGACGAAGTATTATAAGTGCGACGAGATGTTTGCGCACATGGAGGTAAATGGGCGGGGCGAACCAAAAGTGGGCGTGGTTTAGCGCTAATTTCTTTTTCTTTAGATTTGGACGAGCGTCAGCGACTCTGACCGCCGCGACATCTACGAGGACGTCGTTTTCACCTTAGCCAAACGAGAAAAAGAAGAAGGAAAAGTCCTGAAGAAGCGCAACATGAAGAAACTCGCGGAAGTCTTGGACAGTATGACCAAAATCAACTATGATACGACTTGGAGTGAAGCCCAAGTTCTTCTTCTTGCCAACACGGCCTTCAAGAACGATGTCAACCTCTTGGCGATGGATAAAGAGGATGCTCTCATCGTCTTCGAGGAGCACATCCGCGTCCTTGAGAAAGAACAAATTGAAGAAAAGGAACGAGAGAAGAAGCGATTAAAACGACAGTGCCGGAAGAACCGAGACCAGTTCTTGGCTCTCTTAGACCACTTACATGAAGAAGGAAAACTAACTTCGATGTCGTTGTGGGTGGAGCTTTACCCGATCATCTCCGCCGACATTCGGTTTTCGGCCATGTTAGGTCAACATGGTTCCACTCCTTTAGATCTTTTTAAATTCTACGTTGAGGATCTAAAAGCGAGGTTCCACGATGAGAAGAAAATCATCAAGGAGATCCTCAAAGAAAAAGATTTTGAGGTTAAAGTCGACACGAGTTTCGACCAGTTCGCTACCGTGATCTGCGAGGATAAGAAGAGTGCCACGTTGGACGCCGGGAACGTGAAACTAACCTACAATTCCCTTCTAGAGAAGGTAAGGACGGTCACGATAGGTTACAGTCTAAGTTACCTCTTGTAGGCGGAGGCAAAAGAGAAGGAACGCCTCAAGGAAGAGTCTAAACGAATGAAGAAGCTCGAAGCCGGCCTCAAGAACCTCCTCCGCGAAATGAACATCGACTACGAGCTAAGTTGGGACGAGGTCAAAGCGAAGATAGAAAACGAAGAGGAGTTCCAAGCGTTCACTTCCGACAGCGACCGTCTGCGAGTCTATAAAGTTGGTATCACAGTACTCTTCTTAGTGTGACTGTTTGTTTAGGATTTTCAGCACGAAATGGAGGAATCGTGCAGCCATCACCATTCCCGATCCAAAAAGTCCAAAAAGAAGAAAAGTAAAAAGTACAAATCCTCAAGTAGCGATTCCGAGAGTGAGAAGAAGAAGAAACGGAGGTCTCGGAGCGATTCCATAAATTCGGAGGAGAGCGAAGAGGAGTACAGGAAAAAGAAGTCGAAGAAGAAGCACAAAAGGAAGAGTCCTTCTGTGAGTTATCACTGAGTATTTTTTTTGAGTGCCGCTCTTTTGTTTTTAGTTTGACTTGTATTGACTGACGCTTAATAGCATGTATATAATAATGATTAAAGAGTTGACAGGAGTTTTTATTTTTTAATGTTGGTACAGAGGACACCCGAGGACAAACACATTGGTCGTAGACCATCAGAGCCGGATGGGATGGGCAAGGAATTGAGTGAATCAGAATTAGAAAAACAGAGGGCGCTATTGCTAGCCCAGTTGAAAGAACCTGAAAGCGAGTAGGTTAAGTAAGACGCCATCTTGTATAGATGTACTGTATTTTTTACATACATACTTAATATACGTGAAATAAAATAGACAAGTATGTTACAGAAATGCCTTTTCTTTACTTCCAACACTGATAAAACGAACAATGGCACTTAAAATAAACTATTGCTACTGGAGAATCGGATACTCTGTAATTTCAATACTGTACTAATATATACAGGGTATACAATAAATATTTGGTAATGAAATCCCGATCCGCGACAGAGGGCGCCACGGACTCAGTCTAACTGAACTGTGATGAATACATACTTACCCACCTTAACCGGTTATAAATATAGTTATAATACAATTGAGCAACTTATTGTTCGTAGAGGGCGCTCACTAACGTGGGCGTGTCTATCTGCGGTGACCACGCCCATTGATCTGAGGGGCGGCGACGATAACGGGACCTGGAGGACCACCTCGCGCTTCGTACATGTTTCGGGGAACTTCGGAACGCTCGAGCTCGTCGCCGGAAAGGTCCAGGTCTTGGACCATTTGCATTATCTCACGCTCTTTTTTAATATCTTCGCGGTCTTCGACCTGAAAATAATCGCTTTTACTATCCGACCAGCTAATATAATTACATGCTTTTGTTCCGAACTTTCATGTACAGGAATCTGTAATTAGTGTTAATTGCACACTTTCTTGGAAGCCTACGTGATCTGCCGAGTAAAGGAGAGAAACCGCAGCGCACTTTCTCCGTCTCGGCAATGACAATTTCGAAATTCGCGCCTTTTTGAACTTAACTTCATGTGTCGGTCCACTCGTTCGTGCTACATCTTAGTAGTTCTTTGTTGTAGGTAGGCAGCTCTGTTCAGCTGTTTTAAACCTCAATTTTTTGAGTATTAAATAAACATAAAAAAACATAACCTCACAGTATGTCACATGACATATGACAGATTGTTTCCCAAATTTCGTAAAGACAAACTTACACCACTCAACTTCAAAAAACTTACACTAGGGAGTGGACGGACAGAAATAATTTTAGTATAATTACTCACCTCTCCGTTGGGTATGGGCGTGGCGAACTTCAAATTCGCCAATGAACCGTAACTTCTACTTCTATGTTCTTGTCGAATGGAATACGAGAACGCCCTCTCGTTCAAATGTCCCTTTTTTCTGTATATTCCCGTGTTAAAAGGGCTCTCGTCTTGCGCTGCAGCCCCGCCCGGCGGAGGCGGAACTCCGCCCATTAAATTCGGATCATCCAATCCGTTCATACTCTGCGCTAACTTTTTACTCAACTTCCCCTTCTCTCTCCTCTTTTGCTTCCCCTGCGACTCCATCGTAGCATAATGCTGCATTAAATACGCCTCATGTGGAAAATTGACCGGCTGATAACTAGCAACCGGCGACAACGCTCTATTACTAGGCATATAAATCGGTTCCTCCATGGTGTGCTTCGACTTCTTTTGTTTTTTCGGAATGGTCGTCGGAATAATAACCGGGGCTACGGGCACTAAAGGAGGCGGAATGGGGCGTGCCGGAATTAAGACCTTCCCTCTAGGTCTATGCGAAAAGGTGTTACCATGGTGTTTGAAAAACTTCGGATTGGGTAAAGTCTGTGGGTGTGCTACGATGTACATTGGTTGGGGCGGAGCTTGCGGGCGGGGTTTCATCATCGTTCCGGCAACGCTATTGGCTTTGCCGTTCATGACAGGGTTATAGAGGTCTTCACGGGAGGCGCTTAGAGACTTTTTGGATTTTTTCTTCTTTTCTTTGATTGGGGGTGGAGGGACAGCGACGGGTTGAGCGATTTGACGGGGGCGGGAAGGGCGACTGATGGTGGAGGCGGAGTAAACGTCGTAGATTGTGTCGAGGTTGTCTTGGGAACCGGCCCAGACTTTGTGGTTCTCGTCACCGTTGTAGATGCTGACGTCGTCTTTGGCGTTGCCGATGGTGTTGATGGTCATGGTGGAGCCGGAGGTGGAGCGAGTCATTTTCCATTCCTCCACCTTAAAGCAAAGTAACCAATGAAAAGCGGAAATCGAGTAAAGAAGGGCGTATCGTGGGCGGAGCTAAGCTAGGTCAACCAATAACAGAGTAGAACAGTGACATATTGTCAAAGGAGAGTTTCGCGGGCGTGGCCAAATTTAAAACAAACAATGACAGTAAACAGGGCCTACCTTGTCCTTGTTGGACAGTCTATCCGATGCCAGTGTCCCATATATGCTTCCGGCAGTGTCGACCTGTTTCGCATACGAAGAATCGGCGTAGGCGTGGAAGCAACATCGTACAAGCGCGTTGGCTGCGACTTCCCTTTTGCAAATGAAGGCATGGCATTCTAAGACTTTGATCCCGGTGGTTCTTCTCAATATGGCGGCGAAAAGAGGAGGATGGGTGGGGTTAGGAGCTCTTGCAAATGGCGAATCCAACGGAAGGAAACGAGGACTTGGACTATGTAGAGTGTTTTTTTCAGGGACTAGAACATACCTGAAAGAAAATTACAGGAAACTGTAAGTGTCATTGCACCAAACATCCGGAGATTTCAAGCTCAAAACATTGCACAATCAATATTCATAATCGCAAATCTTATTTATTTATTTCAATAGGTGCACAAGGTCACATTCTCAACGCCGTCAGCACTTTCCAATATAAACAAACGATTTATTGGTGGTACCGTTGTTTCGCAGTTATATGAATGAGGTGGTTAGACGGTACTTGGCAGGTAGTACCAACTTTCCCTTTAAAAGTCCCTGTGGTTATTGGAATGTGACCCTTTTGACCGCGATTCACACGAATTACATAATCGAACAGGTTGAGCGTGCATCAGACTTTAGAAAACGGTGTGACCACGCCTTTAGCGCGAATAACCGTTAATGAGGAATTCGACGGCGATTAAGATGTGCAGCGTGTGGACGCCTTTACAAGAATGTTGACTTTTTACCTTGAGACTACCGCTGTAACGGAGAACAAGAGTTTGTCTAAGCGGGGTTGGTACCACGCACATAGGGTGGTACCACTGTAGTAAAGTTGGTTCTTACAAAGTTGAATAAAAACTACCAACAAAAAAAAACAACCACAGCTTCTAAGAGCCCTTTTTATAATAAATAGTAGTACCGTGGTGGTACCGTTTAGGTCTAAAAACGTCAAATTTCAAGTTTGTTACGTCATCACAACAAAAATGACAACAATTCCGGCGTAAAAACCTCCCGGTGATAATAAAACGATTGCGAAGCTTGAAAATGCAAAGAATTCCAAATGACTGGTTTTATAACAATGAGCAATAGCTATCCATTATTCATACACAGGTACTACTTATAGCATCCAGAGGCTCCTTGGATTTTTCTTCAAACTCGGAAGAATGCAAATTTCTATTGTCGAAGAGAAAGTTGCGGATGTTGCCAACCAAACAATTAACAAAATTCATATTCCGTCAAGGGCAGCCATGGTGTCTGTCCTTGGGCGAAAATAAAAGAAAGTTCATTAAAAATCAGTCTACTATCACCAGCCTGCCATATTTGTCGAAGCGCATGAAAAAATTTTGACCTTGTTCAAAACGATTTTTTTGCTTAGTGGGCTGTGACACTTAACATAACGCAATAACACTGACGATGCGAAACGTAGCGTAAACATCAAAATGTGTGACGTAACAGTGACGTAAAGTATGAATTTTGCAAAAGAACAATTTTGTGGTTGAAATTTTCATCGCTGCTGATTTTTATAGACAAATCTTGATTTTAGATCCGGTTCTGCGATCTGGAACAGGTTGATTCTTCTATTTATTGCTTCAGAAACTTGTTTTACGTTTAATTGTGGCAAACGAAGCATTAATTTCGGATTTTTTGATGGAGAGAATTGGTTTTCACGCATTTGGTGCTATTGTATAAGTTGGTTCATACGTAAAAACATTATCTATTTATGGTACTACCACATATAGTTGAGTACTATTTTCATAGATACTGTACCAAAAAAATTCATTTTCTACAAACTACGAATAAAGAAAAAATAGCAGAAAACGAAACTGTTTTCCACGCTTTTTAAACTTTGGTACCGCCTCGGTTCTACTATGTAATATTTTGGTTACATTGGAAAGCAAGATATCGACTAGAAATTTTAAGAAGCCGTTGAAAATCGCTTCAAAAAACGTTAATTCTGTTAGGTCTTGTCATGGTACTACTGTATATAGTTGAGTACCACTTTAATCCAGAAGACTACAGAAAAATAGTTTCATTTTTAGACAACGTTCTTGAAGAATAGGGAACAGATAAAATCAAAAGATGAACTCGTTTTTATAGTCTTTATAAACTTTGGTACCACCTCAATTCCAGTATAGAATTTGAGAACATCATATGGCAAGATTTCAACTTATAATTACATAAAAATCTTGAAATTCGTTTTAAAATCTAGTTGATTTTTGTCATGGTACTACTATATATAGCTGGATACCACTTTGGTACATGTGCGAATATTGAATCCAACAACTCGACAACCTACGCAGATGCTCAAACAAAAATAACACATCACTCAGTGATTAATTTAAGTATGATGTGTCAGTAGTACCGCAGTACAGGTAAGATCATTAGTCATAGTTACAATCTAATTATCGCCACAAAAATATACAAATCGTAATTACAATTCGTGATGAGTTTCAGTGCTTCTAAATGTTAAATTACATTTTCCATTACGGTACCATCGTGGTATTACTACCTCCAGGGTTAAAAATATCTGAAAACCATAAATATGTCCAGTAAATGTGTCTATAAATAAACAAATAAAATCTAGACAGCGTAGTATCCACTTGTTTCATATTTCACTATCATGGTACTACCTTAACACATTACACAAATGTCTATTTTCGAAATTTACGATACTCTTTCTAGTCAAACGAGATTCTTAATACGTAATTTATACAGAAAACAAGCATGTTTAACGAATCGAATTTAGTATAGTAACGGTACCATCGCGGTACCATCGTAGATTGTAAAAGAGAAACTGTCGTTTATTTTCTAATCAGTATAAATCAAATTTAGTCCACGAATAAATTAACTCGGTTTTGGTACTACTAAGTACCTCGTTAACCATGGAATTAAAAACTGATTTGTGTCTTAGGTCATAAAAATAGCTGTACTGCTTAAGCCGATAATGTAGTACCAGACTTAACAATTAAGGTCAAGTGCTCCACTTTGTCATTATTGGTACCACCCCATGTAAGTTTGGTATTACTTTGTAAAACAAGTTTTCACCACTCGAGACGAGATCCCCAAAACCTACTTTGTTAACATATTTACTTGTACCATCCGTAAATCCGGAAATTTATTCATAAAAACCGAGATTTGGTTGGGTGGTACCGAACCCAAGAAGTACGTCTTTGTTTTATCCATAACCAACATCATAAATATGCACGATTATCACTTCGCAAACAATGTCGTGGTACTACCATGAAACTGTAATAACTGTAGACAAGGTAATATATTGTGAATAGGTTCAGAATTATGAGAAAAAATTACTGTTGAGTCAGAGTATGGCTCTGTTGGTGGTACCACCTAAGAAGTACTAGTATGAATTCTCTATTATCAATTTAGTTGGATGTAGGAATATGTAAAGTGTATATCGAATCGTATCCAAAGGTGGTACCATTGTATTTACAGTACCAGCCGTGATACTATTTTGTTTTTTCGATCGTACTCATACATCTGCTAGTGCACGCGATGTTTCGAGGTAAAAAGTCAACATTCTCTAACGTGGTACCACATATAAGTAGTGGTTCCTCTGTTTTTGTTGCTTACTTTTCAAATCGCAATACTCCCAACTTCGTCTTTTTCTCCCTTTATGCCTAATTTGTTATTTTTCCATCCACCCACAAAAGTATCATGTGGTACCACTCACCTAACAGCTGCGCAATAATGCAAGCTCTCGATCGGAAAAAATCTCGTGATCTTCTTATGATTCTCATCAACGTTTTCCAGTAGAATCCCGTTAGACCAAACACTCAACCAACTGTCAATACCTCGGGCGCCAGTGGCCCCCTGATCAGGGTATAACTCTTGAAGGGGCTCCTGGATGCCCTGGAGTCCGTCCTTGGTCTGCTGGGGTACAGAACTACCCAAATAAAGCACGCGACAGCGGCAGATGGGCGTTGACTCCGTCATGTCGGAGGAGACCTGAAAAAATATACTTGTAGTTTTTGACTAACAAGTTAGATCAAAGTTTGTACAGTCGTTTTTACTGACTTTGTCGCTTTAAAATAAGGTGACGAATTATAACGTCAAATTTGATATAGCAAAGTTAGTTGACTCGCATTTCGTGTGAACTAAATATAAGTAGCCAAAATTTTCGTGTGAAAAGTTAATTTTTTTTAATATAGTAGTACTTGTTGAGTCTTATACTTGAACTAAAATATTATCATTTTTTGACTATTAAGTTACGCTTATCACATTTTAATCATGAATGATTTAATGATAACAAATAATGAAGAAAATTTAATATAGTCGTATTAGTTGATTTGTGATATGTATGGTATTATTTTTTGACTATTAGGTATGTTGTATATGATACTGATATATTTTTTATTAAAAATAGATGAAATTTGATATAGTAAATTTGTTGACTCTGGCATTTAATTTAAATTTGGCATAGTAATAGTTTTCGACTACTTCGATGAATTTGTAGGAACACTAAAGAAATTCGACACAATAATGTATAGTCTTATCACTTGAGATTTAAGCAGTATTGCAAACTAATATAGCACAATTATCTGACTTGTGGTTTTGACTGGAAAAACTTTGAGAAATATAGTAATGACTATTGACCCATACAAAATATTGTGTTTTTGTTATTATATGGAAGATTGCACATAGTTTTGTCATTTGTTTGTCGATTTCATGGCTACCTGCGAATGAAAATACAAAATAATAATAATAATGACGAAATCGCGACGTTCACCTGTCGATCACCCATTAATAGAGATGATCAAGTAGCTTACGTAAGTCAAAACAAGTGGCACTCGTCTCAAAGCCAACTCGTTCTGAACGCCCCACTTTTTCAAAAAACTCCCGATTTTTTCGAATTCCTGAAAACCGGCGCCATTTTAGTGTCACGTGTTCGAGAAAAAATCTTCGCCCAGCCAGCAGCAAGAGTACCATTGTATTGTAATGGGAGTTCGTTCACTCGTATTGTTCGAAAATTTCTAATAATGGGTGGAGCCCCATTTCGACTATGACGTCATAGAGCGAAGGTACTTCCAGAACGGAAATTTGTGATATTTTCGACTTTGTTGGTACTCACTTTGGGACCGATCATTCAAAAGCTTCCACGCCTAAATTCCATGGCACTTTTGACACATCACTGATAAATTACGAAACGTCGGGGGCACTTTTCGCGATAGTCACTTGTCACAGGGCACTCGCGGGGCGAAAATAAGGGTTTTTTTTGCACTTGTTGCTGGTGATTTCAACGATCGCATCCACGTAGTCGAACTTTGCAGGTAGGACAGGTAAGAATGTGAACGGAGACTGGAGGGGGGACAAGGTGACGACAACAAGGTGAAGAAATTCCAAGACGTTGGGCGGGGGAACCCATTGAGACCAGCCGTGGGCATTAACATCTCAGTCGTGGTTTTTTCGACCATCTACAAAATTCCACGATTCCATCCCGAAAACGAACCGCAAAAACCCATGAAATATGCTGTAGTACCTCGGTACGACTCCTTCGCTCCACCTTTCTTGCTCTCCACCTTGGTCCATGACTCAGACCACAGTCTTAAAGGCGAAGTCTATCCATAGCGAAAACAGTACCACCAACAGTATTTTCCTCCCCGGATAGTACCATGTGACCTCGAGTTTCTGCCATTGACGTTCCTATACAAATTATAATAGATTTCGCATAAATTCTTCGATTTTTTTTTCTTACGAAGAGACGCGATTTTGTTCGTTATGTAAACGAAATCCGCCATGTTCGCTGCGAGGATGATGGCGTCTGTAACCTCGAAATTTGGCACACATTTGCTAAATTGCCGTTCGATTTTTCTTATTTGGACGTGCTGACCGCGATTTTCGTCCAGATGGCTTGGGATTTTTCAAAAATTGGAATTTTCAAGGTCAACGCATTCGTTAAATAGTTTTATCTATATAGCGTGTTTTAATGACTTTTATGCTGAACAAAAAATATCGTTGTGATATAGTCGTCTTAACTGAGTGGCACGCTTTGGGTCAATCGCCACATGATTAATTATTAATACTTCAAATTGTAACATAGTAGTAATAGCTGACTTCTATGCTTGAATTTTATACGATCTTCAAGACTTTGTGCTTAAATAGGTATAGTCATGATTCGCGATTCTTCAGTCCGACTTCAAATCTTGTGATTTTATCTCTGAAAAATTGTAAATTAGAAAGATTGAATATTTGAAGATTTAACAATTTGTAAGTCTGAAATGTAAAAATTTGAACTAATAAAAATTAAGGTAGTTGAAAGTTTGAAATTTCAACATTTGTAGATTTTGTTGGCTCTAAACGTTTAAAATTTTAAAATTTCGAGGAATTAAAATTTTAAAATTTCGAGGAATTAAAATTTAAGAATTTGAATGAATGACTATTTGAAGTTTTGAAAATAAATCTATAAATTAAAAGTCAGCTTGAAAATTTGGAAAGTTAAAATTTTTAGGATTTGACGGTTCTAAAAACTGTTTAAAAATCAAGATCTTAAAATCTCAAAAGTTCGAAATTTTAAATATAAAGTGTAAAGAGTAGAACTAATGAAACTTTAGGCATTTGAAAGTGTAAAAAATTGAAATTGTTATTACTTTAAAGTTATAAACCTTAAAAATTTGAAATCTTAAACCGCAAAAGTTCAAAAATTTATAACATTTATATTTTAAAGGTTTAAAAGTTTTAAAGATTATCTTCAAGATCTCAAAATCTCAAAAGTACGAAATTTAAAGTTGAAAAAGTACATTTGAAGTAATGACACTTTAGGCTTTTGAAAGTAAGACGTTTTACAAATTTTATGATTTTACAATTTAAAACCTTGAAACCTTACCCCTCAAAACATCAAAACTTTAGGAGTTCAAAATTTTTAAGACTTGAGGGTTCTAAAAACTGTTGTAAAAATCAAAATTTCAAAATCCCAAAAGTTCGAAATTTTAAACATAGGTATAGTGTAAACGCTAGAACTAACTTTAAGCATTTGAAAGTATAATAATTTGAAATTGTGATAATTTTAAAGTTAGAAACCTTAAAACTTCGAAATCTTAAACCGCAAAAGTCCGAAAATTTGAAAATTTATATTTTGAAGGTTTAAAGATTTTAAAGATTGTTAAAAATATCAAGACCTTAAAATCTCAAATGTACGAAATTTTAAATAAAAAATTTAAACATTTGAACTAATGACATTTTAAACTCCGGTGGATTAAAAATTGGATTGTTAATAAAATCAAGACACTAAATTTTAAAATTTTTTAAAGTATACCTAAATATTATAACCAATGAAACTTAAATAATTTTAAACTAAGAAAATTTAAAAATGTGATAATTTTGGAGTTTGGAACTTTAAAATTATAGAACTTAAATCTTGAAAGTTCGAAAATTTTGAAGATTTGAAACCAGAAAAAATTGTTAAAAAAAATTAAGTTTGGATTGTGAAAATTTGAACTACTCATTGAAAGTTCACACATTTGAACTTTTTAAAAAATTAAAGATTTTACAGTGTAAAACCTTAAAACCCTAAACCCTAAATCCCAAAAGTTCGAAATTGTAAACTTTGAAAATTTTAGATCTGTACAATTTGAATTTTTAAGAGTTTGAATAGTGGAATATTTGATGTTTTGACAATAGTTCGCGGGTTTAGTTTGAAAATTTGAATGACTGAAATTTAAAAAAATATTAATTTAAAAAAATTGAGAGTTCTAATAACTTTTAGGAAAAAATAAAATCTTACAACTCAAAAAGTTCAAAACAGAAAAAGTTCAAAAGTTCAAAAAAAGTTGAAGTGTAAAAATTTTACTTTATGAAAATTTGAGCATTAACAAACTTGATGATTTTGCAGTTTGAAACCTTAAACTTCAAAATTTTGAATACGAACTTATTATTTTTGCCTACTGGGTCTAAAAACTATAGTATCATTCTAATCTCTAAAATGTGTTGGTCGCCTATTTTAAAGCGTTGAAATCACCAGAAACATCAATGAGAATGGGTAAATTCCAACAATAAGCAACAAACATAGAATCAATCAATCGAACCAAGTTTCATAAACGTATCTCTTCGTCTAAGATATAGTATCTTGTATAGACTCTTAACGCGAACATGACAAACATTTTTTTTGTTTTCTTTCCCAGACTACTTAATTCTTCCTCATCACCATCTTGGTGTGTGGTACCAACCTTCCTAATTTGTCTACACGAAGGTAGTCATAACAACATTCTAAGACAATCAAATGTCATTTTAATGTGTTTCAACAATTCCAAATGGTCCGTCCCAGAAGTGAAAGGTCTATCAGTTTACCATAGAAGAGCACCTAATTTGTAACATATTACAAAATTACAATTTTGATAGTTAAACTATCACCATCACCTCATTATTAACCGAACGTGAGAACATAGAAGATTGCAGCATCCCAAACCTTCGAGAAAAAGAAGAAAACTTTTCTAATTCCTTCACATGTCAATTACAGCGGAGATGGAAAGTAGTTTAATTTATCATAATTAAATTTTAATCAAGGAAAGAGCGGGATTACAGGTTCTTAAGTTTAGTTAGGCTACTCGCTACAAGGTGGCGCTAAGAACTTCATACAGTAGGTACCCGCGCTAAGCCCCGCGAAAGTCCAAATACCAAAGTTCGTAGCACACGAAATTAGTTCGAAATTTTACAGAACTGTGGTAATTTCTGCATTAAATTCTTGTCGCTAATTAGAGTTATATAACGCGTTCTTGCAATGCTAACGACATTCTCTGGGTTTTATTAAATAATGATTGTGTAACGGCTGCATTCTTGGTACGTGTAAAGGGCAGGACTCGACCATGAGGCGCCCCGGGGCTGTCTTAAGCTGAACGGTAACAAATGAAAGAATTGCACTTTTTCAATTTTTTTTTTTGGTTCTAGATCTACTTAGATCTAGATCGAGGAAACAGTCCGTTGTTTGTCACTGCAATTACCACCAATCAAAGAAATGCGCCATTTATCAGCAAATCGTCATTTTCCCAACCAACAAAGCCACAAAGTCACCATTTCTAACCACTTCCGCTGCCATCAAAGCTGACCTTGATCTTGCAGCACGCAAGTTCAAAGTGTCCGGTAATAAGTGGCGTAAAGACAGCTTCCACTTTTAGATTTACGAGCCGTAATAAAACATAATGTATGCTTATTATTTCCTTATTTACAATTTAACACACGGTATGTGACGGCTTCTCCGCCATTACATGCAAAGAATGAAGGAACAAGGAACAAGGGTTCGTCGCTTATCTGTTGAAATCACCAGAAATTTCTGGATCTAGCGATCAAGAAAGGGAGGGGGGGCTGTATCTCACTACTGATGACTGTGCAAGGTTTACTATATATAGAAAATGAGTGGCGGACTCGCTGGGTGATCTTGACTTCTGAGGGAACCACTAAGGTTACTGTTGTCAGTGAACACAGTTAAAATGAAAAATATGACTTTGCGTCAAGTTCTATAAATAAAAGTCTTCCTCTAGAAGTCGCTGTGATCATCTTTTTGGGAGAAATAGGTTTAGGGCATTTTTTTGCAGCCGGAATCATATTTCAAACTTTACGACAATGACGTCGGCTTTAAATCGCCACACTACGGCTCTGTACTACTCTATAACCGATAAACTAAACTCATCTCTCCCAGAATTTTATAAGGAAGCCAACAGTGGCTATAGATTTTTTCTAAAGTCAGTGACAAGATATCTGCGATTAAATTGCTAAAATCTTGGGTTCGTCGCTTGTTAGTTTTTTAGTTAAAATCTCCAACTAATCTTTAATAACTAGGGAGATATTGCACCGAATTTGATAAAATTTTGGAGACGTCTTGATTTTAATGACTTCTGTTGACTCGAATTTAAAAAGTTAGACTTTGGTAAGAAGTAGCCGAGAAAAAAAAATTGAAGTTTTTAAGAAATTTACGAAAGATCCAGGTGGTTAAATTTTGTTTTTTTTGTGACTCTTTAGCAAAGATCTTGGACTTTTCCTACACTGAATTTTTCAAGGAATCAAACAGTGGCTCTACATTTTTTTGTAAACCAAAATATACACTATAAAAAGTGTCAAAATGGTTTCGTCGCTTTATTTTGAAGCATCAAAATCACCGATCACCGATCTTGGAGATTTCAACAGTAGGCGACAAACTTTTTATAATCGGTGATTTCAGTTAACCAAGAAAATGTCAGCATTGTGACATGTAAACAATCGAAAAATATAACTCTCAGCCTCTTCGTTTCGCTCATATTTTACCAAAAATGTGTTGGTCGCTTATTTTAAAGCGTTGAAATCACCGGAAACATCAATGGGAATGGGAAGATTCTAACAATAAGCAACAAACCTCATTTTTGAAAACATAAATATTGGAAAAGTGTTAAAAAACTAGTTCGTCGCGCAGAAATGTGGAGAGTTGAACAAGCGACAGACTGAAAATTTTACTAGGGGCTAGGTTATATCTCACTAACAGGGGTCGTCAAGACTTAAGCATATATATAACATAAACGGCAACATATGTCGGTGATCTGGACGTCTGAGGACACAAATGAACCACTGTTGTACACAGAACCAATAAAACGAACCAAGTTTCATAAACAAATCTCCTCCTCTAGAAGTCGCTGTGATCATCTTTTTGTCGTTTGTTTTGACGGCATTGAAATCACCGGAGATTACAACAGTAAGCGACGAACCCATTTTTTTTGTGAACTGTTTTGTTATTGCAAATTTTCGAACAATTGACGTTGGTTTTAAATTATGTAATCACGGTGCTGGATTCTTCTATTATAAAGAAATTGGATCCGTTTTATTTTTTTCTGTGATTAAATTATTTTTAAATGTGTTCGTTGCGTGTTGCTTTTCAGTTGAAGTCTCCACGTGGTCTATTATAACATTTTAAATATTAGGGCGATTTGGATGAAATTAGATATTACATTAGACTTATAGATTTTAATGTTTTTCTTGATTTAAATAACAAAAATTCGATTTCGGTAAGAATCAACGATAAAAAAATTTTTTGAAATTAAAAAAAAAAATTACGTGAAATTTAGATATTTAAATCTTGGCTCTATATCGCCAAATGACAGAATTTTCCAAACGGCGGCTCTTGATTTTTTTTTCTGAAGCTATTCGCTATTATTTCTGATGTCTGGGTTCGTCGCTTGCTGATTTCTAGTTGAAATCTCCAATTAATTAATATTAACTTTTCAAATATTTGCTCGATCTGGATGAAATTTTGCAGACATATAGATTTTTTTGTTTTTTGTTGATTTAAATGAGAAAAGTTAGATTTCAGTGAGAATTAGCACCAAAATTTTTTTTTGAAATTTTCAAAAGAAATGCGTAGGATTTAGATATTTAAATCTTGCCTCTATACCTCCTAATACCAGATAAACTTAACTTTTCATAACCAAAATTTTCCAAAAAATTTAATGGTGGCTTTAGAATTTTTCTGAAGCTATTATTAAAATATTTGCGATTGAATTATTTCGATGTCTGGGTTCGTCGCTTGGTGTTTTCTAGTTGAAATCTCCAATTAATTAATATTAACTTTTCAAATATTTGACCGATCTGGATGAAATTTTGTAGACATATAGATTTTAATGTTTTTTGTTGATTTAAATTAGAAAAATTAGATTTCGGTGAGAATTAACACTAAACAAAATTTCTTCAAATTTTCAAAAAAATTACGAATTATTTAGATATATAAATCTCGGCTTTCTACAGGTTAGTGACAAATGAACTTGACATTCACAAAACCAATTTTCCAGTAAATTCAAGGGTGGCTTGATTTTTCCGGAAGCTATGATTAAAACATTTGCGATGGAATTATTTCGATGTCTGGGTTCGTCGCTTGCTGTTTTTTAGTGGAATCTCCAAATAATTAATAATTTCTTCTCAAATATTTGACCAATTAGGGTGAAATTTTGCAGACTTGTAAATTTTAATGTTTTTTGAGGATTAAAATGAGAAACGTTAGATTTCGGTATAAATAAACAGCAAAAAAAAAATGCGTGGGGTTTAGATATTTAAATTTCGGTTCTATAGCGTTTAATAACAAATAAACTTAAGTTGTTATAGACAAAATTTTCCAAAAACATCAACGGTGGTTTTTGATTTTTTCTGAAGCTATTATTAAAATATTTGCGATTGAATTATTTCGATGTCTGGGTTCGTCGCTTGGTGTTTTCTACTTGAAATCTCCAATTAGTTAATAATAACTTTTCAACTATTTGATCGATCTGGATGAAATTTTGTGGACATATAGATTTTAATGTTTTTTGTTGATTTAAATTAGAAAAATTAGATTTCGGTGAGAATTAACACTAAACAAAATTTCTTCAAATTTTCAAAAAAATTACGAATTATTTAGATATATAAATCTCGGCTTTCTACACGTTAGTGACAAATAAACTTGACTATTCACAAAACCAATTTTCCAATAAATTCAAGGGTGGCTTGATTTTTCCGGAAGCTATGATTAAAACATTTGCGATGGAATTATTTCGATGTCTGGGTTCGTCGCTTACTGTTTTTTAGTGGAATCTCCAAAGAATTAATAATTTCTTCTCAAATATTTGACCGATTTGGGTGAAATTTTGCAGACTTGTAAATTTTAATGTTTTTTGAGGATTAAAATGAGAAACGTTAGATTTCGGTATAAATAAACAGCAAAAAAAAAATGCGTGGGGTTTAGATATTTAGATTTCGGTTCTATAGCGTTTAATAACAAATAAACTTAAGTTGTTATAGACAAAATTTTCCAAAAACATCAACGGTGGTTTTTGATTTTTTCTGAAGCTATTATTAAAATATTTGCGATTGAATTATTTCGATGTCTGGGTTCGTCGCTTGCTGTTTTCTAGTTGAAATCTCCAATTAATTAATAATAACTTTTCAAATACTTGACCGATCTGGATGAAATTTTATAGACATATAGATTTTAATGTTTTTTGTTGATTTAAATGAGAAAAGTTAGATTTTAGTGAGAATTAGCACCAAAATTTTTTTTTTAATTTTCAAAAAAAATGCGTAGGATTTAGATATTTAAATCTTGCCTCTATACCTCCTAATACCAGATAAACTTAACTTTTCATGACCAAAATTTTCCAAAGAATTTAATGGTGGCTTTAGAATTTTTGTGAAGCTATTTTTAAAATATTTGCGATTGAATTATTTCGATGTCTGGGTTCGTCGCTTGGTGTTTTCTACTTGAAATCTCCAATTAATTAATAATAACTTTTCTAATATTTGACCAATCTGAATAAAATTTTGCAGACTTATAGAATTTAATATTCTTTGTTGTTGTTTTTTTTAAAGTTTTATTGAAAATTAGGAATAACAGCAAAAAAAAATTTGAAACTTTCAAAAATTTGATGTAAGATTTCGGCACTATACAGCTTATAACAAAAAAACTAAATTTTTCTTGGGTTTAATTGTCTAATAAATCTTACGATGACTATAGATATTTCCTACTTCCATCGCCTACCTAGATATCTGCGTACCAATCTGGACAATCAAAACCAAACATCAAAGACCATGATTTTTCACGAGTTTAGAAAATTAGAAATTACACTATTTCTAAATACTGAAGTCTGTCAAAATTTTAGAGATCTAGACGTTAAGAAATAGAAATTCTAGAAATTGCGTTGAAATCACCGGAGAGATCAACGGAAATGTGGAGATTTCAATAGTAAACGACGAACCTTATTTTTTTGTGAATATAAATATTTGTTAAGTGTTTAGAAAAGCATTAAACGAAAGTTAAAAAAACATTTTCGCTCCTTAGAATATCACTGAAAAAAAAATCAGCTTTCACACTACAATATTAATAAGTGAAAGTGAAAAAGTATCGATTGATGGATTTTAAAATTCCCAAGAATGGAGAGCATGCAGGTAGGTACATTAGCGTGCAAAAAACTCAACACTTTTACTCAGAAACTCGGAAGCACGCCACATTTTCACGTTTTGTTTTCTCTTTGTGTCCGTAAGCCCACCGATGTGCATTTTATCACCCATCATCCCATCCTTTCACCATTTTCGTACTCTGTGGTACCAAGAACAAAAAAGTTGACTTTCTTCATCTTCAATCTTCGGTGAAGAGTGTGAAAGTTTACTTCGGTTCATGAGAATCCTTTGACCTTTCGTTTTTATACCGTGATAAGAGCTAAAGATGCGCGAAAATCGATTAAGAGTCGCAGGAGCTGAAGAAATGTTGAATGTAGGGTAATGTTGTAACATTAGAAGCGGTGTAGAAAAAATGGGAGATATGAGGCTCAATGGTCTAGGGGTATGATTCTCGCTTTGGGTGCGAGAGGTCCCGGGTTCAAATCCCGGTTGAGCCCTCTTTTTTTTTACATTCACGAATCACAAATCGATACTATTTTTATCAGTGAAGCCTACTGTGATGATTGTTTGTACAAAAAACTTTTTCTCGGTTAGAATCCCAAGGGAGCCTTTTTTCCGTAATGTGATAACTGCTCTCATAGTCGCCGTCTCTAAAGTGGTCCGTTCTTTTGAACTTGGCCGTTCCCAAGGTTTCTCTTAATAACCTCAACAATGCGCTTCTTCATTCTCATTGTCATTGTTAAAACGCTTTTAGTAATTACGAGAATTGTTTGTATTAATTGCCATGAAACAATGAAACAATCAAGCGCTCACTGCTTCAGCTTTGACAGCGAGACGTCAAAATGCCGAAAAAGTCAACATCCGTCCTGAAAAAATCTAATTCCAGTAGCAGCGAAGACTGGGAAGAAACCAACAAGAACGCGAAGAAGAAGCAACAAAGAAAAGAAGAACTAACGAAGAAACGCGAGGAGACACTAACGCGCAAGGCTCAAACCAAGAAGATGCTGGACGAAGAGACGAAACGTTTCGAAAAAGAGAGACCAGAGAAACTCACCCAAGCCCAGATCAACTCACACTTGGAAACAATTGCGAAGAACAAGAAACACAACATTGAGGAGAACGTCAACCGAGCGAGAGGAGAAGAAATGGCGGCTAGGAGCGTAGACGCCGCCATTTTGCTTTTCGGGAAAGAAGAAAAAGATAAACACCCCGAGAAGCGAAGAAAGGCGACGTTCACGGCGTTCGAGAAGCAAAAAATAGAAGAACTGAAGAAAGAGAGGCCCGAGCTGAGAATGTCGCAGATGAAGGAGATCGCCTTCAAAGAGTGGCAAAAACGGGAAGAGACGAAGAATTAGTTGGAGTAAAATTTCAGGTTCGTCGCTTATTTTCACGTTGAAATCTCCGCGTCCGCCGTCTTAATTTAGCGTGACGTGCCCCCGAAATCGCGCATCTCGCACGTCCATGAATGTAGGCCACACGAGCGGTTTTTTCGTGTATTTTTCGGATCAGCTTTCTTCCGTGAAAGTTGCATCGTGATGCACAGAATTCCTCTTGGATTTTTTCAAGGTTTTGTCTTTGTATTATTCAACATTTATGTTTAATTATCGAATTGTGTCAACTCTCTCTAAAAAGAAATGAAGTAATAAATAATTCAATTAAATTTTTTGTCTAATTAATTGAGTTACATTCTGATTATTTCTGGGAGTAGTCAACGGAACAAATCACATCAGTCACAAATGCTAATCAAATTTTATCTTTTATCTTAATTAGAAATTTAATTGTTGCCAAGATCAATAAAATGAGATGTTAATGTTGTTAATTCTTGTAAATCGACGAATTATGGTGAAAGTCGTGAATTTGCAATGTGTAGAAATCTGACGAGAGTTGATGGATGACAAAACAAAAAGTGATCACAGTGACCTCTAGAGGAGAAGTTTTTGTTTATTGAACCTTGTTTACAGTGGATTTGTTTCAACAGTGTTGGATTGATTCCTCAGAAGACCAGATCACCACGAACACTACGATTCGAATTATATATATACTTACGGTGGGACAACCTTCGGTAGTGAGATGTAACAAGCACCCTACAAACTTGATTCTTGATTCATCGCTTACTGTTGAACAAGAGACGGACCTGTTTTTCCCAATTTCTATTTTTATCGCAAATGTCATGCAGGTTCTTTATTATAGATTGGAATTGATTTGGATTCTATATCATTTTTTTTATGAAAATCTATTTTTTTTAAATCAATAGATAACGTTAAAGTTAATAAGGCTACTAACTTTTGTTCAGATCAATAAAAATTTAAGAACTTTTCGTTGATTAATTGGAGACTTCAACTGAAAAAAAAAATAACAAGCGACGAACCCAAATTAATTTCCAAATTATTTTAAGAAAAAAATCAAGGACCCTCGTTGAATTAAAAAAAAAAACTGGCGAGAAAAATCTAGTTCTGTTGCTATAAAGCGATATAGAGGTGAAATTTGAACATCTGGATAAATTTTTTGAAAAAATTAAATTTTGTTATAACTTTTTTTTTTGTTCTAAATTAATTGAGCACGTTAAAACTTATTAATATGCAAATTTTCATCTTGATCAATCTTTTAATTTAGAAGTCATTAATAATTAAATGGAGATTTCAACTGAAAAAAATAATAAGCGGCGAACCGGCCTTCAAAATAGTTTTATTAATATTATTATACATATTTATTAATTATTGATAGCTCCAAAAACTTTGCATTAGAAAAGTCTATTTCTATTGTTATTGAGCGATAGGTATAGAGGCTTGAACATCGAAAAGTAGGCAGGTAAACAATTTTTTAATAATTTCAATTTTTTTTTTGCATTTGAACCTTATCCAAGTCTAACTAAAAAAATGAATAAATTAATTAATAAAGCACGTTAAAAGATATGGGTATGCAAAATTTCATCCGAATCGGTCAAATATTTGAGAAGTTATTATTAATTAATTAGAGATTTTAACTCAAAAACAATAAGCGACGAACCCAGGTTTCTAAATCATTTAATCGCGTATGTTTTAATACTGACCTTGAAAAAAATTATGAGCCACCATTGATTTCTTATTTTTTTTTGTGTATGAATACTCAAGTTGCTTTGTTATAATGTTAAATAAAGCCGAGATTTGAACATCTAGATCTCACATCAATTTTTTCATAATATTAAACATTTTTTTCACAGCTAATTCATACTCAAAATTGAACTTTTCTCATTTAAATCGACAAAAAACAATAAAATTTATAAGTCTGCAAAATTTCATCCAGATTGGTCAAATATTTAGAAAGTTATGTTTAAGTAACTGGAGATTTCAACTAAAAGAGAATAAGCGACGAACCTACGTTTTTAAATAATTTAATCGTAGATATTTTAATAATGACCTTGGAAAAAATTAAGAGCCACCTTTAGAGTTTTTAAAAATTTTGCCTTATGAACAATCAAGTTGCTTTTTTATAAAATTATATAGAGCCTAGATTTGAACATCTAGATCTCACATCAATTTTCTGATAATATTAAACATTTTTTTCGCAGTTACTTCATACTCGAAATCGAACTTTTCTCATTTAATTCGACAAAAAACAATAAAATCTATAAGTCTGCAAAATTTCATCCAGATTGGTCAAATATTTAGGAAGTTATGTTGAAGTAACTAGTGATTTCAACTAAAAAAACAACAAGCGACGAACCTACGTTTTTAAATAATTTAATCGTAGATATTTTAATAATGACCTTGGAAAAAATTAAGAGTCACCTTTAGAGTTTTCAAAAATTTCGGCTTATGAACAATCAAGTTGCTTTTTTATAAAATTATATACAGCCTAGATTTGAACATCTAGATCTCACATCAATTTTTTCATAATATTAAACATTTTTTTCACAGCTAATTCATACTCAAAATCGAACTTTTCTCATTTAAATCGACAAAAAACAATAAAATCTATAAGTCTGCAAAATTTCATCCAGATTGATCAAATATTTAGAAAGTTATCTTTAAGTAACTGGAGATTTCAACTAAAAAACAATAAGCGACGAACCCTGGTTACTAAATAATTTAATCATATATATTTTAATACTGACCATGAATAAAATTAAGAGTCACCTTTAGAGTTTTCAAAAATTTCGGCTTATGAACAATCAAGTTGCTTTTTTATCAAATTATATACAGCCTAGATTTGAACATCTAGATCTCACATCAATTTTTTCATAATATTAAACATTTTTTTCACAGCTAATTCATACTCAAAATCGAACTTTTCTCATTTAAATCGACAAGAAACAATAAGATCTATAAGTCTGCAAAATTTCATCCAGATTGATCAAATATTTAGAAAGTTATCTTTAAGTAACTGGAGATTTCAACTAAAAAACAATAAGCGACGAACCCTGGTTACTAAATAATTTAATCATATATATTTTAATACTGACCATGGATAAAATTAAAAGCCACCTTTGGAGTTTTTAAAAATTTCGGCTTATGAACAATCAAGTTGCTTTTTTATAAAATTGTATACAGCCTAGATTTGAACAACTAGATCTTACATCGATTTATTGATAATATTAAATATTTTTTTCGCAGCTAATTCATACTCAAAATCAAACTTTTCTCATTTAAATTGACAAAAAACAATAAAATCTATAAGTCTGCAAAATTTCATCCACATTGGTCAAATATTTAAGAAGTTATGTTTAAGTAACTGGAGATTTCAACTAAAAAACAATAAGCGACGAACATAATTTAATCATGTTTATTTTAATACTGACCATGGATAAAATTAAGAGCCACCTTTGGAGTTTTTAAAAATTTCGGCTTATGAACAATCAAGTTGCTTTTTTATAAAATTATATAGAGCCTAGATTTGAACAACTAGATCTTACATCGATTTATTGATAATATTAAACATTTTTTTCGCAGTTATTTCATACTCAAAATCGAACTTTTCTCATTTAAATCGACAAAAAACAATAAAATCTATAAGTCTGCGAAATTTCATCCACATTGGTCAAATATTTAAGAAGTTATGTTTAAGTAACTGGAGATTTCAACTAAAAAACAATAAGCGACGAACCCAGGTTACTAAATAATTTAATCATAGATAATATCTAGATCTCACATCAATTTTTTGATAATATGAAACATTTTTTTCGCAGCTATTTCATACTCAAGATCGAACTTTTCTCATTTAAATCGACAAAAAACAATAAAATCTATAAGTCTGCAAAATTTCATCCAGATCGGTCAAATATTTAGGAAGTTATGTTTAAGTAACTAGTGATTTCAACTAAAAAACAACAAGCGACGAACCTAAGTTTTTAAATAATTTAATCGTATATATTTTAATAGTGACCTTGGTAAAAATTAAGACCCACCTTTGGATCCCTTGAAAATTTCTGTGTATGAACAACCAAATTGCTTTGTTATAAAATTATATAGAGTCGAGATTTGAATATCTGGATCCCATATCAATTTTTTGAAAATATTGATTTTTTTTTTGCTGTTAATTCATGCCAAAATCTAACTTTTCTCATTGAAATCGACAACCAGCAATAAAAACTATAAGCCTGTAGAATTTTATCCAGATCGATCAAATATTTGAGAAGTTATGTTGGAGATTTCAACTAAAGAAACAACAGGCAACGAACCCAGATTTTGAAATATTTTAATTGCAATTGTCTTAATAATCGCATCAGAAAAAATCAAAAGTGAGCATTGGATTGTTTTGAAAATTCTGCTTAAGATAAATTTACTTTCAGTTTTAGAGAGCACTACAAAACAAAGTTTCGCCTATCTACATCGCCATGTTTCTGAAACTTCAAAACTTTTTTTTGTTTAATTGGAGTTTTAAAGTAAAAAGCAACAAACAAAAAAATAATAATCGATATAAAGATAATCTAGAGCCACCGTTCGATTTCTCAGAAAATTTTACGCAAAACGAGTGTACATTCTTCGTTATAGAGCAATACAGAGTCTTAGATTTAGAACCAACGTCAATGACTCATAAAAATAAATTCGCTGCTGACTATTGAGATCTCTGGTGACTTCAACACCATAAAAACAAGCGACAAACCCATTTTCAATAAAAAAATATCATTGCGACTTCTAAAAAAAGAGATTTATTTATAGAACTTGGTTCGATTTCATTGGCTCTAGATGTAACAGTGGGTCATGCTCATGCCATGATATGACGACCCTCGCTAGAGAGATATCACGAACAATCCAATAAAATTTTCAAGGTTCGTCGCTTGTTATTGAAATCTCCTTTTTTTCAGTGCGAGAAATACGTTTTTGTGACATTTCTACACTATCCGGTGATTCCAACGCTTCAAAATAAGCGACGAACCCAAAAAATGATCGAAGCGACTTCTACAGGAAGTTTTATTTATAAAGCTTGACACAAAGTCATTTCCCGTTTTAGTACACACAGTGACGACATTTTCCTTGATTTTCCCAGAAGTCAAGATCACCAACTGTGTCAACCAATGCCGTGCTGTATATGGTTATACTTGAGCGGCCCTCGGTTGTGAGATAAAATCACCGTCCTCTTAAAATCTCACGAAGTTAGTTGCTTTTATTGAAATTGCCGGTGATTTTAACGAGGGGAGCTCATAGGCGACGAACCCTCTTTTTGTCGTCAAAGCTTTAGAGTGAAATACGCGATGAACGGTCACTGAAAAATAACAGTATTCAGATAGCATCAAAATTATCTCACTATCAGTGTTAGTCGCCTACTAAAATCTCCGTTAATTCCCATTGAAATTCCGAGAGACTTCAACGCGTTGCGTGAATAAGAAACGAACCCTCTTTTTGCAACATTAAAAGTAGAGCTGCAGCGAGGTGCTACCAACATGACAAGAATATTCTAACTGAGCTTAAGCAACTCCTTAAATTTCTGCACGGTTTTGCCTAGACAGCGCAAAAAAATTGAGGTATACTGAGAGATTTCAACGATCCCCACTAAGCGACGAACCCACAATTCTCATCAAAAGCTACCATTTAGCTAGATCAATTTTCTTTCCCTACATTCTTCCACATCTCAAAAACTCCAATTTTCAATACATCTAGACCGCATCAAACCGCTTCTTTTTGCAGTTTCTCCAAGAGTAGCGTCAAAAATGTCACCACTATTCCTCAATTTTGCAGAAATCGAAACCGAGCTCTTTTCTACCACTTTCTCTGTTATTTTTCTTGGTGGAAGCGGCCATCACCAACGATGCGGGAATAGTTGGATATAACGTGGGATGAATGATTGTAATTATCGGACATGCGGAGAGAATGTGGTTGGCTTTTGATCTGTAGTCGGAGCCTCGAGGGAAAGAAATTACGGAGACTAGTTCTTGTAGATGCTAAAGGATTTTTACCAAAATGACATTGTTAGAAATAGCGCAACTTTGACAACGAAATTGTGTGAAACATCCTCAACTTCCTAATTTGAGTCATCAGAACAGAGCCATCCGACCATGAATCCCATTGCGCGCCGACCATGACATATACCATGAAGGTTCCTCTAACCCGAAATCGAACCTTGACCTTGCCCCTCAGACCCATATTCATCCATGTGGTATATACGTGTGTTCGTTCGGATGGGCGATGGGCGACTGAACGCTACCATGTCCGGGTACTACCATTCACCTGCCTCGTGGAGGTGCACAGCCTACTTGTTGGTTCCCACTTTTAGTAGCAACAGGTGTCTTGATCGATTTGGTACGCGACAGTGCGCTCCGTGTGACTGCTGAAGACACGACGCGATTAGAAGTTGTTTTGTGAATAAGAAGGCTGTGATGTGATGTGAGGGTGTTAGTGGCGTTATGGATTATGTTTTCTCTTTTGGTTAAGGTTAAGGTGAGTAAAAAAAAAAGGATTTTCGTGGAGATTTCAACGCAAACTGCAATAAGCGACGAACCTCACAAATTTTTTTTTTTTGGCCCCAAAAAGAAGAAACTGACTTAATATAAGTAGTTTATGATCTTTAAGTCATTAGTTATCTTAAACTGCGCACATAGCCAAAATTTGGTAATGTAAAAGCTATAAACGTAGAAATAATAGAGCGATGAACTCAAATTCTGACATTTTTTAACAGCAGATATCTTAGTAGGTAATGATTTTAGAACAAATGTAGAGACACTACTTGATTTGTTAAAGAAAACTGCATAAAATGAGTCCAATTTCTTTGCCGTAAAGCTATCTAGAGCTGAAATATGAAGATCAAGCCCATACGTCAAACTCTCAAAAATAATTTCGCTGTAATTTGTCAACATAACTTAATTTTTTTAAGTGGGAGTACAAAAAAACAACAAAATCTACAAGTTAGCAAAATTTTGTCTAGATAGATCTATTATTTCAGGAGATATTAGTGGTTGAATGGTGATTTCAACTAAGGCGACGAACCTCAGATTTTAACAAAATTAATCGTAGAGACCTTATCAATAGCCTCAGATGAAATTTACAGCTACCAATAAAATCGTTGAGAAATTATGCGTAAGATGAGTTCAATTGTTTTGATGTATAGCTATATAAAGCCATTATTTGATGTTGTAAAGCCCGCGTCATTCTATCAAAAGTCGTTTTTTTTATTTTTCTATCATTGTTTTATATATATATATATATATACATATATATATATACATATATATATATATATATACATATATATATATATATACATATATATATATATATATATGGATTTTTCGTTGTATAGAACACCTAAATTTTAAATATCTAAAAAATTGTAATTATTTTTTTATTAGATACTAACAGATTTCAATATTGTTAAAAATTTGATGTAAATGATTTAAGACACAATTATCCTGGACAAAAACTAGATCCATCGTAGAACTCCTTGGAAAATTCTACGTGCGTCGAGTCTAATTGGTTTGTTATGAAGCAATATAGAATCGTAATTTGTTGATCTAGAGCCCACGTCATTTTCTTGGAACTCGACTTTTTTCCATTAATTTTCTAAACAAATCGGAAGTCAGTAGACAGCATTAAAATCTAAGAGCTATCCAAATTTGATCTAAATATCTATAAAATATATATACTCTATAAAAAACAAGCGACGAGCTAGAAGGTTCTTGAGGTTAGAAACCCAAATTTTGTTTCATTTCCTACATTTTGCAAAGCCTTTCTATGTCAATATAGATAAAACATAATAGCGTTGCAAAATTTCACGGCTCGAAGCGTTTAAATATAAAAGATACCAAGAGATTTCAATGCACTTACGGATAGACGACGAACCCAGATTTCGTCGACCACAATATGTGTTTATTATGTAATAAAATATTTATATTTTTGTTTATGTTTAAAATTTCCAAACATGTCGAAAACTCGTGACATTTCAGCGATGCGCTTTTATTAATGACAACAAATTCTTCAACCTTGATCCCATCCAAATGCGGACCTGTCCAACCAAATATTTCCATTTTTTCGTAATAACTTATGCATTTATTTATCAAACACACCTATTAACAATTAACCTATGGAGTCAAAATGACAAAGTTGATGGTCAAAGGTTTAGAGAAATTCAATTGTTTGTGCATTTTTTATGTGGCTTTCTTAAGTGTTAAACTAACAGAATTTCGCCCCAAATTCGCACAATTCTCACGTTTGTCCCTAAATCTTGTCACGTAGAACTGTTACGTTAGGTTCGTAACCGGAGCACTCCGGTAATTCCGGACTTAGTGCATATCTCCGGATCTCGGCCATTACGAAACAATGAGTCACGATGAACATCTTGAATGGTCAAGGAATTTTTATAATTGTTGATTATTGCGGAAGTTGGCTTCCGTGCTGGAGAACAATTATTGTCATTTCGCAACGTAATTACCATTTAAAGATGTATTTATGATAATTTGTGAGAAAAAGTGAAAATTGTAGAGTGACACCGAAAAATTAGCCCAGTTTTTATACGAATTGGGTATCACGGTCGCTGATTTTCAGGAAGAACTGTTAACATAGAAAAGTGGTTAAATATTGAAAGAAAGTCGCTGCATGGTATCTCCTTGTAAGAGTCTCTAACATGATTTAGCGACGAGCACACGTAATTGATTTTATTCGACTTTAATCCGAAAACCATGACATTTTTACAAGACATTGAAAAGTAAACAAGTTTTTTAAGATTCTACATGGTTAGTTACTCATTCAAATCATTTTCGTTGTAAAATAAACAAGTTGGAAAAAAATCGAGGTTCGTCGCTTATCTTGCGGCATTGAAATCTCCATGTAACTTTTAGATTTCTTAATTTTTCGACACAAAATTTTGTGTGCTTTTAAAAATCTATATTGTCAATGCTGTCACAAAGTTTGACAGTTCTCTAACTGCATTTTCCCGTATGTTTTTCAAAAAATAACATTTTACGAAGGAGCCGACAGTTAAAATCTCAGGCACCTTTCATCTTTTGTGAACTTTTTTTCGTTCAATTTTCTCAATAAACTTTATAATTGCTGCCGACATAAAAAGAACCGCCCCAAACCGGCACATTTCACAAACAATCGACATTCTCTCAATTCTTGAATAATCGTCAAATTAGAACCAAACCAGCGCCGGAAACTGTATTAACGCAACCCATTGCAAAACCGCAAGTTTCAACTTGGCACGCTTTTAATGTCAAAACCATGCTCCAGAAAAAAATAACAATAGCAAAAAAATTCTTCATATTCCTGCGATTGTGTAGGAGTTGTAGCCATCTTCGACGAAAGTGGCTCCGTTATTTGGCGTTTCTATTGCCCTCCGGCGGCAGTGAATGTAGGCGGCTGTGCCTGTTACTCAGTGAAAAAAAGGGGAGAATCCCGCAAGGGGCTGCATAAGAGACAATGTTTGTAGTTAAATGTAGAAACAAGAGAAAGATTTTTAGGTGTTCCAGTTATCGGTTGGTTAATCAGAGAAAGTAAGAAGATGGGTGCTGGTATGGCGAGCTTTAGGGGAATTCCATCACTTTTGACAGAAATTGTATTGCTGGACCAGAATAGTGCGGCGATCGACCTACTCATGGTAGCCAGAGGCGAATGTCGCTTTCTATTTGTGTTCTTTGGTATTTTCGATTTTTATTGGATATTTCTTGGGTTTTTGCATAGCGGAGCTCAACACGCTGAGGAGAACTAATGACTCTGACACTATTTAGTGTCAAAGGAGTCATAACATTATCATTTCACTAAATATAAGAGCGTAACAGCAACTTTAGTGTTAAAGTAAGCGACCAACGAGAGTTTCTCATCTGCACAAAAACCTCTTCAAACAATTTTTTCGCACTGTTGGCCAAGAATTGAGTCTCGTTCGGTCTCTAGAATAACCCGACCAAAAATCATCACGATAGAGTTACTTTCGGCAGAGATATTAAGCTTTTTTCCGGTGATTTCAACATAAGCGACGAACCCATTTTCGACCATTCGGTAAACCTACCACAACAAAAACGTCTAGTTTTTCCCAAACCACGTAAAAGTCGGCTGTGCACTGTCTCAGCCTACTTCCTGGACGCGTTTATCGAAGCGGCTCCGACACAGTCGCTGCTATCATATTATTAGATGACATCCAGATAGCCACGACCACGTGACGCGTCGCCCACCATGTGACCCACAAGCGTTGTTTTGCGAGCAGTGACACCACGAAAAATTCGTCGCGGTACGAAAATCTCATTCCATAACATTCACGATTTCGTGGAATTTTAATAATAACAAACAAAGAATCTAAGATTATGTTTTTTTTCCAGATAATGCCATCGCAAGATGCCATTGGCCGCGCTACTTCTCCGTGAAGCCACACCACCATCCCTCTCCACCCTCGTGGAGAAAGCGCAGCTCCTCCTTCCGCCCTTTGTATCGTACGAGCTCCACCTTAGCCCCACCCACTTTTCGTTGACACCCCTAAAAGCGGAAACTCCCGACGAAGGCTTCGAGTCTGATATAGACTCACTATCAATTGTTTCAAATGGGAGCTACGAGACGAAAACGACCGAAACTGATAGTGCTAATGGTTCGGCGAGTTCCGACAGTGACACGGAAACCACCGAACCGAGCCGAACTTCCAACGAATCGTATAATCTAGTCGATTGTGTTTGTTACAATGACGTCACTTATCCTGATGTCCTTTTGTTCGTGATCAAGGACGAAGCTTTGGTGTTCAAGTTTGATAATTTGAGCAACTTGAAGAATTTTTACGTTAACTTTACGGCGGTCAAGGCGGTAACCAATCAGAAAGCCTATAACCAAAATGGCGGCAAATTTAATTTGTTGCAACGGACTGATAATAACGGGGTTACTCATATTGAAATTACCAGAGAGCCGGAATTGGCTAAATTTGTACCCCCACCACTAGTCACTCGAAAGGAGAACGAATTACCACTTCGGAAGGTGTGGTCTTCAGCCGACAATCTGTTAAGCTCCACCCCTAAGCGACCAGAACGCCGGAAAAAACCAAAAGGTAAAGCTCCGCCCCCTCCACAACAAACTCCGCCCGCAACTCCCACTCCTGATGTTCTGAGAGGAGAGTATGTGCGTGTTAACGTCAACACCGACGCCATCAACAAAGACTTCATCGCGAAGAGCCAACTCAAGGAGAAAAAACCGGTGAAACCGAATTTGGTTGCTCTTTTTATATCGAAACCGCCGAAAACCGAACCTTCATGGACCAACAGCGTGCCAAGGTTGTTGAAGAAGCAGAGGAGCAAAAGTGAGACCAGATGTTTTACACCAATGGCGTATAGGTATATTGATACTGCTCCTGCGTATTCACCAATGGGAGAGCGACTTTTTGGATTGTCTTCAAAATTGAAAGATTTTGGAGAGGGGAGGGAGTGTAGGTGGAATAGTGGAGGGGAGCTGAGTTACAAAGATGGGGGAAATTTGAAAAGTGTCATTAAGAAAGAAGAAGGAAGAAAGAAGAATGAGAAGAAAGTGACTTTTAGCGCCTACACGACTGTGCAGGTCGTCTGAAGGATATGTACTGATTTTTTGTTTTGTTTGTATATTTTTCTTGTAGTTGTATATATTACATCTAAATGAAACAATAGACTATGTATATAATCTTAATAAATAAGAGAAATCTAGACACTGCATTTTTACTTGGGATCTCCAAAAAAAACAAAAACTATGACCTTGATTTTCTTAAAAACATCGCCTCCTTTCCCTAATCTCTCCGAAATATCGTGACGCCGCAACACGCCGCTCCACTCACCTTCACATCAACGAGAAAGACTTTCTTCATCATTGTCTTCAGTATCGATTACGTCATCAGACATCCGAACATCGACAGGATGCGCATCTCTATCTCACAGCAAGCTATGGAAAAAACAAGTCTCGAGTACAACATCCGCTTGTCACGGCATAGGTACTGCTATACTTCACGAGTCGACCGCCATCTTCGCGTTCGTTTTTTGTTTCGGTCGTCTTTTATTTTCGAATTCTTAATTGCGACGGGGAAATGTTAGCGAGCTATTTATTGCCGTAATCTCGACAGATGGCCGAAGAGATTTTTCTAGAGGAAACGTGCACGTGTGTGGGGAATTTGCATACAGTGAGACCTCGATACAGCGGACGGAAGAAAAAAAGAAAGCGAAAAAGCTAATGTGTTTCTTCCCGCGGAAGAATTCTTGGAATCCAATGGTGAGAGAAAAAAAATTAAGATATTGTTAGATTGCTCCCAGGATTCTGTCTAAGATGAATTCTGTTTCATTGTTTTTGAACAACGGAAGACCTTGATTTGACAAACTGACTCCTTCGTCAACTTTAGGGACTTTAGGTTTTTCCATGCTAACTCCGCTCTCTCTTCTCTAAATTCGCTTCTTTGACCGGAAACGAAAAAACACACCAAAATCTGCCAGCTTGCTAAATTTCATCCCGATCGCTCTATCAGTTTAGAAGTTATTGGGAGACTTCAACGCACAAAAAATAAGCGACGAACTCAATATATTAACGTTACGCTTTCAACTGAATTAAATTTGACACTTTACTAAAAATACTTTTAATGCAAAAATAAAGAGATTTCAACGCGTAGTAGCACAAGCGACGAACCCAGATTCCAACTTTGCAAAAACTTTGACCAGTAGAAAATATTTGGTAAACAGAAGTCAGAAAAAATCAAAGATAACAAAATTCTTTAGAAAAATTTGTTTTTTGTGGTTGAAATTAACAAAGCCCACTAAAATCTATAAATCTACAAAATTTCATCGCAATCGCACCGTGGGTTAAAAAGTTATTGGGAGACTTCAACGCACATGATAGATATAAGCGACAAACCCAATTTAAAACATTGTATAAAATGGCCGAAACTAAAAGTTTTATAAGTCTTATAGTAGGAATGATTATAAAATGTAGAAAACAGTAGTACTAAAAAATTTCAGTACTAGACTTCCGAAAACATAAAATTACCAAAACAAATTAATGTAAAATATTCATATCGTGGTAACTAAAAGTCGTAGAAATAAAACAAAAACAGTGTAACATTCTTCCAAAAAATCTACACAAGATGAGTCTTATTTCATCGCTTTAGAACGAAACAGGTCCGTAATTTGACGATCTGGCCCATTCGTTAATTTTAAAAACTCAGGGTATTTGTTCATAAAATACGTTTTTTTCTGTCGACAATCGATAGAGCACATCAAAATTCAAAAATTTGCTAAATTTCATGTCGATCGCTCCATTAGTTTAAAAGTTATTGAGAGACTTCAATGCCCAATATAATAAGCGACAAACCCAAAATTAAGAAATGCCCCAAAATAACGCTATAATTTGATATTTTTCATATTTTAAGATTGGTATTAACAAAAGAATGTAGAAAAAACATCAATACAAAGTATCATTACTGTACTACTCAAAACAGGTAAGTTTCGAGTAAATAGCACAAGCGACGAACCCAGATCTCAAAAATACAACGCAAATCGGTCGCCAGTGCTAATTTTTTCCACTTACACCTCTCATTATCGGGTCTCTTTCCTTCACTACCAAATATTGACAATTTTCTTAAGCAATTCGCACTTCCATAACAAAACCGGTCGCTAATCCATCATCAAATTTGTCGCAAAAGGTAAACCAGCCCTGATTTTTTAGCACAAGGTTTGATCATCGCGTCGACCCACATTTGCGTCCACTTTCAATCGAGACACAATGAAGAAGCTCCAGAAAAACACTTGCCTCATTATCCGTGTCAATGGAGCTGAAATTCATCACGCGCCGTTCCTCGATGACCTCACGTACTATGACCTCAACCTTAAAAAATTTTCGTGGAAAGTGCAAAATTTCATTGTGTAACGGTTTGTCGCCCTTTATGAAAGCACCGAAGATACGAGCGTTGTGAAACTGTCATGCGGGTGACGCAAGAGTTATTTAACAGGAAAATTAGTTTTATGCGTTTGGATGAGTTGTGAAATGTCATGTGGTATCGCAAGAATGATTTTGCAAAGCAAACAGAGAGAATATTACATCCAGCAGGAAAATCTAGCCGTATTCCTGCTGACACTTTCAAAATTATGTAAGCGTTGGCCAACCTGAAGACGATATTTGATTACAAATCTGAATTCCTGCGGCGTTTCATGTTCTGCCTAAAAGATCACCCGGTATTACCCCACGAACCGTCAACAAGTTGATTTTTTCTCGCTCTGTATACATGTAACCGGCTTCTAGACCTCACACACTCGTTCGTTCCTCCAATCAAAATTCCAATCTAATCTCAGCGAACATTACAACTATCACAAAGTGAACGCTCGAAAAACGAAGAAAAATAAAGTAAAGCATTCGATATCCACTCAAGATTCCACCTCATTCATGTTGGAAATGGAGTTAGGAGTGCGATTTATAACTAAGAAGTGTTAAGACGACCTTGAAAGAGGCGTGATTGATGAAAATTAGAAAGAAGAATTCCTGCTGTACGTTTTTTGTAACAACTTATGGAAGAGACGAATTCCTGCTGCGATAAGAGATAACGAAGCATTGTCTTGTCTGAGTAAACGGCGGCAGGATTCAATTCCTGCTCATCTAAAAAAGTAATTAGCACATTTGAGAAATTCCTGCAAATCGCCTTAAAGTTCATGGAAATTCCTGCTTTATCTCTGACTCAGTCCTTCTTTCAACTATCATAACTCTCACAACCTTCTTGATTCAAATTTTTTCCAAATTCCCGTCCTTTTACGATAAGTAAACAATTTCATGTATTGTTCTTGCTCAACACTTCAATAAACTCAACATTATCCGTTACGTAACGCCAAATCAGTTTCACTTAAGCTCATCGCAACATATCGCACCTCTATTAAAAACACATTAGCGTAACACTTAAAAATCGCGGATCTACGCACGAAATTGGAAAAAATTAGCACTTTTCGTCGCTCTTTCCTTTTTTCTGCATTAATTAATTAAGTTGGCTGAGTCGGCAAAACAGGCTGTTGTTAACCGGGAAAAAATAAAGATACTAGATAGGATCTGGGGTCACTTTCACTAAGTTGGCGGTGAAATGGTGGAACATCTGCCGGTGAATGGGCACTTCCTGAGAGAAACTGATGGAAATGTGTGATTTTTTTGTTTTAATTTTCAAATCAAGATCTCAGTGGAAATTTTGACGGTTTGATCACATTGCAACCACTAAAAGCTTATTGCGTGCAAACCGTGTGCATTGACCTTTATAGACCTGTCCAATTACAACAATCAATTCAACAATTAACCTGTTTTCGACAATGTGCGTCGACCTTTAGCTGAAAGTCATAATTACGATAATCGATCTGAAACTGATAATTTGATTCACGCAATAGATAAGTAGGAAAATAATTGCGTAAGACGACTATATTTAAGTATTTTTCGTGTCACTTAAGTCGGATATTTGTGTTAAGTCGGATTGCAAACGGCGCCATCTGTTGGACGGTAGCTAAAGGTGGGGGCATGAAATTTTCGAATTAACTGTAAATTGAGAGTGAGAAATAAAATGTTTGTTGTCAAATTACAGTGTGTCGCTCGAAATATCTGGTCGAGTGTCAAAGAGAGCAAAATTGCTGTTGTCCAATCATATATTGTGAGTTGAGACTGTCAACTTGACTATATTGTCCAATCAGAAAGGGCTAATTCAAAGCGACCAATGAGGACGTACCGTTTAGAGTGTCAACTAGAGCAAAAATGCTATTGTCCAATCATATTCAGTATATTTAAATTAACAAAGTATACGTGGTAGCTCATTCAAGTTCATAAGTGAGAATTTAGTGTCCAATTTATTATGAAAAAAATAATTGTCCAATCAGACAAATATATTTAAAACGACCAATGACAACTCGTTTATTAAAAATTCAAATAGATCCAAAATACCGTCGTCCAATCATATGAAGTCAATTTAAAGTGTCAACTGGACTATATTGTCCACTCAGAAAGCGCTTATTTAAAGTGTCTAATGAGAATATATCATTTAGAGTGTCCACCAGAGCAAAAATGCTATTGTCCAATCATATTCAGCATATTTAAATTGACAAGTTGAATGTAGCGTAAAGTAATAAAATTATTCCATCAGAAGAGGCATATTTAGAACAACCAATGATGAATTATAACTCCATTGTCCAATCATACGAAGCACGTTTAAGACATTCTGTAACCAAGCAATGTGTTATCTGATATAAAAAATGTAATTGGCCAATCAGAGAAGCACATTCAAAGCGATTAATGGCAAATTGTCTGTTAGAGCGTCAAATAGAGTAAAAATGCCGTTGTCCAATCAGACAAGCATATTTAAAGCTACCAATGGTAACTCATCTGTTGTCCAATCATACCAGGTCAGTTTAAAGTGAGAATTGTTTTATGTTGTCCAGTCAGAAAGCGCGTACTTTTAGCAACTAATGAGAACGTAGAATGAAATTAATTAAATTGTCCAATCAAGTACCTTAGGCATATTTAGAACAACCAATGACAAATGATCACTTAGAGTGTCGATCGAAGCAACAACGTTAATGTCCAGTCATAACACATTTAAGTTCATTAGTGAAAATTTTGTGTGTTATTTGATGTAAAAAATGAAATTGTCCAATCAAAACAAACATATTTATAGCGACCAATGACAACTCGTTTGTTAGAGGTTCAAATAGAGGCAAAGTAATGTTGTCCAATCAGATGAAGTCAATGTGTCAACTGAAATACATTGTCCAATCAGTTCACGTTTATTAAACGCGGCCAATAAGAATCTGACATTTAGAGTGCATAGTAAAGATGCTATTGTCCAGACAGAGCCACCATGTTTAATTTGACTAATTATATGTTGTAGCGTCCGCTAATAAAATTGTCCAATCAGATAAAGCATATTTGGAACAACTAATGATAAATTATTATTATTTAAAGTGTCATATTGTCCAATCAGATAAGCACACTTAGAGCGACCAATAGAAATTTATCTGTTGGAGTTGGGCTAAAAATGATATTGTCCAATCTGAGTATAGTGTTCACTAACGAAATTTCCAATGAGATTAGGCAACGTTGGAGCAACCAATAAAAAATTATCATGTAGAGTGTATACTGCAGTAAAAACGCGATTATCCAATCACACGAAGCACATTTAAGTTAACCAATCACAACATAAAATATTAACTAAAGTAACCAACGATATATCACCGTTGTCCAATCATATGAAACATACTTAAGTTAACCAATCACAGTTTAGAGTCTCGATTAAAGTTCCTAAGTAAGTAAAAACTGTAACATACTTGGTTAATGTCCAAGTAGTGTTTACACTGCCAAGTCCATGCTGTCCAATATAGGCGACATATTTAAACTGACCAATGACAATCAATGAGAATTGAAGTTTCGACCAGCCTAAAACACCTATTGTCCAATCAGATAAACTTAAAATACTAAAATACACTAGCAATGCATTATGTGTCTTCATTCTATTGGTTGATCCTCTTAAATTTGGTATCTCTAAAACACACTAGTTATGCAACCAACAATACAAGAAAACAATTTGATCTTAATAAAACCGAATTTTACTAAAATATTTAAATACGTCGTTCTCAATTACAATAAAATATATATCACACTATGGAAAAATTAGCAGCTTTGGTCGTAGAGGAAGAATCGGCCTCAGCTAGGGCCTTCATTAACTCGCTCCTTGCTTTAGCACTGAACCACAGCAGCAAGAATCCCACTAATATAACTTGTACAGATATGAATACATAAGGTACTGAAGATGAAGGTTTATCTTCCAAAACTTGTTGCATTGATCTCAAAGTCGTCCCGATGTAAACCCCAACGCACTGAGCAGGCATCAACCCCAAAAGCGAGGCCAAATGGTAGATCCCCGTATTGACGTTACTCAACTAAAACACAGAAAAAATAGTGTGCACAACCCGACTCTATACACCTTACAGCAAAAATCGTATTTTGGAGCCCAAACGGAATCGGAGTCAGTCTCGAACAGAAGACTATCTTGAAACAGAGCGGTCCAGAAATAAGTCTCATGATTGCTTGAGCCGTGTCATTTTGCGTGTACTTGTAAAGGCTCTTATAGTGCCCCATTATCTTCAAGATGTTGTGAGCAACGAAAAGTCCCAAGTTAGCACCCACGACGGTTAAAATCATGCCTCGGACAAAGCCGAAAAGGTAGCCCTCCGCCACCACGATGACGATGTACCCAATGCTGATAGGAAGTGACACTACGATAAAAAGGAGGGTTAAGGTTATGGAGATGATGACGGGGTCCTGGTGCTCTAAGCCGAGAAGAACGGATTTGATGTACGTTTTGCATAGGAAGATGACGGTGACGGCGGTGATGAGAGCGAAGATGATGGCCAGGAGGCGGCGCGCGAACACGAAGCAGAGAGTGGATTGGAAAGACTTGGGGGCGACGTCGGGGGGTGCTTCCTCGATTGAAATTTTCATGGTTAGGTCATGTTCGACGGGGAATTTGGCAGATTTGGAGGTGTAACATAACCACAAAGATTGTTGTGACAAGTGACGTTCAAGATAACAATGTGTCCATAGGGGGCGCTGACGAAGTTGGAACTAGAAACTGTGACGTCTAAAGTATACGAATTCCACGCCACTTGTGTAAAAAAAAAAATATTAAAAAAGTGCAGTTACCGCTAGAATTTTGCGCTTGTTCTGCTGAGTTTGGTGTTAAACGGTTTTTTATGCAACTACAATGAAATTTGATAATTTCACTAATTTTGTGTCAGTTGGTGGAACCTTTGTTTCAAAACTGACATTTTATACTTGGATCAAGTAGGCTAAACATTGTGGCATTTTTCCAAATGAAATTGCAAAGTTAGTGTTCGAAGATGCATTTAGAAATTTCCTGCACTCGATTATAAATACGGCAAATTGCCGAAAACGCAACGGTTAATTTGCTGTATTTGTATTTATCTTGAAACTGTGTCCTGAAACTCAAACTGCCAATTGACATTTTGCCCGATGTGTGTTACCTACCGAAAAAAGTTCCCAGATTTTGGGTTTGGTGATGGCTCATTAACGCATTCAAAGTGAGTACGTTAACAGTTTTGTTACAACAGAAAATTTGAAAAAAAACAGTTTCGGAACTGTAGCGTCCAAAGTGAGCTAATTCCACGCTACCTGTGTAAGGGGCTCTCATTAAAGCAACACTTGGAAAATAGCCTTTTATTGCTCAGAACCGAATCTGCAACTTACTGTTTTTTAGCTCCACCCTCATCATATTCCTCCGACACCACATCCACACTAACGCGCCGCTAAGAACCACCACCAAAAAACTGAGAACTCCAAAGACCACCATCAATGAGTCTTTTAAACAACTCTCCTCGTCACACTCTTCATCCCTTTGCTTTCTTGTGATAGTAATATCTCTAAAGTTATCCACGAAATCATCAAAGTCACAATCAATCTGGCAATTTCTTGGTACAATATCAAAAGCTTGGCTCGAGTTCTTGTAGACTACTTTAAGGTAGTACGAGGTGTTGTGCCACAGCTCTATCATTACGGTACTAGCGTATGGTGGCACAAAATTGTCAAAAGCGTCCATGACTTTCAAAACTTTCGCAATGTTGATGTCGTGCCCTGAAAATACGAGCAGTTTCCGGTAGTTCTTTCCTTGTGTAGCCCTCTTGAAGTTCTCTATAATTTCATGGAACAACGGTCCGACGTCGAGACGCGCCAATTCGTTCGTATAACAGAAGAGAGTGTAGTACTTATTGAAAATGGCTCGAAGAAGTGGATAGAAATGTTGCGCCCAATCAGGGAGAGTCAGATTGTACATTGTTTGGATTTCTAAGGCGTCATATACTTCGACAAAATTATCAAGGGAAGCCGTGAGGTTGGATACCTCGACAAAAAGATCGAGGTCCTCCTTGGTCATATTGACGACCTTTTCTGCTTCTACAAGCTCTTTCATCAAGCGATCGTACTTTGGACAAGGTTTCCCCATGTAAAAAAGATTGTCCTCGGTTAAAGGTAGTGTATGAATGGGTATAGGCTGCCATGGTATCGCCTGGTGCCATTTCTGCTCACCCATGGGAGGAAACAAACCTGCGAGATTCGCTGCTGCCGACATCAACGTCCGATCCATGTCAGTTGAAAAAACATACACATCGCTTGGTGAGTACTGTGAGGGTAAAAACTTATCGTACCTCTGTCGTAACCATTTTCCAAGTTCGTGGTGTTTTTGTTTGCCCAACTGTGAAAACAAAACGTTTTTTTTCTGTTTAGTGGGTTTGAACTTACATTGGTTAATTGTCCAAGGCCCATAGGCCACTCACAGGCGGTGGTATCGAAGGAGACTAAGGGACTTCTGTCTCCATGTCTGTAAATCTGAACGAAAATGAGAGTACGGTGTGGTTTACTCTTACCACAGCGACTGAAATTAAGTCTTGGGAAAAGACAACGTTGAAAGTTGCGAGTAGTACCAGAAACATTTTCAATACTAGTAAAGTACTGGGTATGGAAAATTGTGATAATGTGGGTGTTTTTTAAGTACCTTTGAGGTGTGATAAGAAAATAATAATCTCATTACTGAAGTGTGGAAGGTCGCTATATTATAACACTAATTATAGCTGGCTTACATTTAACTTAGAAAACGCACCGTCCACTTTAGAATTTTTGAGAACTGCAGCGTTTGACTAACATTACATACAAGATACAGAAGATTTCTCCTTTCCAAGGCCACCAAGTACTAACAATCTTTTCTTGGAAGGATAAATTAACGTTCCATATTACACTCCACGTCCCGCCGTTCCCTTGTGATGGTTATCGGCTTCAGAACCGTTTCAAACTCTTCAAACGAGCACTCAGTGTGGCAACTCCTCATCGTAACATTATACACCTCGTCTGAGTTCTTGTAGTACATTCTGACGTAGAACGAGGGGTTATGATGGAGCTCCACCATGACGGTACTTGCGTAGCTTGGAATATGGTACTTAAAATCTCCCATGGTGTTTAAGACATTTGCTATTGTCGTTTCGTGTCCGGAAAACACCAACAATTTATAGAAAACGTTTTTCGTGACAGCTCCGCGAAAATTTTCTACGATTTTGTTGAAAAGAGGTCCGACTTTGAGCCGAGCTAGATCATCGGTGTAGCAGTCCGTCGCTAAAGAAGCGGAAGCCCATGGCTCTAACTGCTCGGGATAGAACTGTTTCGTCCAATCAGGAAGTGTCAGATTGTGTGTTGTTTCGATAGACAGGGTGTTGTACAAATCGCGGACATCATGCAAAGAGTCGATTTTACTCCCAGAGTACTCAGACAATGCGCTAAAAAGCTCCTGCGTTTCCTTGGAGATGTTAACGAAGTGCTCACTCTTCATGAGCTGTTTTTTTAACTCCTCGTGCTTGGGACATCGTTTCGACATCAGGAGAAGGTTATCATCAGGTATAGCTATAGTATGGATAGGTATAGGCTGCCATGGAATCGCTGGGTCCCATGTTTGAGTACCCATGGGAGGATATAACCCTGCTAAGTTGGCAGCTGCCGACATTAACGCTCGGTCTACGTCAGTAGAGAGAACGTAGACGTCACTTGGTGAATAGAGCGAGGGGAGGAAGTCATCGTACCGTTGACGCAGCCACCTTCCTAGTTCGTACTGTTGTTGTTTACCTAAATTGGTGAGCTGCCCAAAGCCCTCTGGCCAATCAGAGGCGTTATTGTACGGGTCTGTTCTGTAGAATTTCTCAGGTGTTCGATCCCCGTGTCTGTAAATCTACCCAAAGATTAAAAAAAAAAGAATGTTATGAACTTACTACAGCCACTGAAATTAAATCGTGGGAAAAAGCCACGTTGAGCGTCGCGAGTAATACCACGAACATTTTAAGCTTAATTTAGGAAATGGTTATGTAAAAATGTTCTTTAGTTTTTAATGGTTAATGCATGGTGTTTATCAAGTTTACCTTGAAGTGTAATACAAAAATAGCAATCCGGTCTGTAACTGCAGCGTTCACTTTGTAATCTTTTTGGAACCGTAGCGTCCGACTAACAACACGTACACGGGGAATTCACCTTTCTCTCGCTCACCACCGCTTTCATGCTGTTCTTTCTCTGCCACATCCAAACCAAACTAACACTTAGCACTAAAATTAAAAGACCCAGGACTGTAATTACTGCGACCAAGTACCATAAGTCCTCCTTTGACTGACGTTCTCTTTGGCACTCCACGTCCCACTGTTTCCTCGTGATGACGACAGGCTCCAGAATTGCTTCAAACTCTTCAAATGAGCACTCAATGCCGCAACTTCTCATCCTAACATTGGACACTTTTCCTGAGTTCCTGTAGTACATTCTGACGTAGGACGAGGTGTTATGATGGAGCTCCATTATGACGGTACTTGCGTAGTTTGGAATATGGTACTCAAAATTACCCATGGTGTTTAAAATATTTGCTATAGTCGTTTCGTGTCCGGAAAACACCAAAAATTTATAGAAATCGTCTTTGGTGACGGCTCCGTGAAAATTTTCCATGATTCTGTTGAAAAGAGGTCCGACTTTGAGCCGAGCTAGATCATCGGTGTAGCAGTCCGTAGCTAAAGAAGCAGAAGCCCATGGCTCTAATTGCTCGGGATAGAACTGTTTCGTCCAATCAGGAAGTGTCAGATTGTGTGTTGTTTCGATAGACAGGGTGTTGTACAAATCGCCGACATCATGTAAAGAGTCGATTTTACTCCCAGAGTACTCAGACAACGCACTGAAAAACTCCTGCGTTTCCTTGGAGATGTTAACGAAGTGCTCACTGTTCATGAGCTGTTTTTTTAACTCCTCGTGCTTGGGACATCGTTTCGACATCAGGAGAAGGTTATCATCAGGTATAGCTATAGTATGGATAGGTATAGGCTGCCATGGAATCGCTGGGTCCCATGTTTGAGTACCCATGGGAGGATATAACCCTGCTAAGTTGGCAGCTGCCGACATTAACGCTCGGTCTACGTCAGTAGAGAGAACGTAGACGTCACTTGGTGAATAGAGCGAGGGGAGAAAGTCATCGTACCGTTGACGCAGCCACCTTCCTAGTTCGTACTGCTGTTGTTTACCTAAATTGGTGAGCTGCCCAAAGCCCTCTGGCCAATCAGAAGCGTTATTGTACGGGTCTGTTCTGTAGAATTTCTCAGGTGTTCGATCTCCGTGTCTGTAAATCTACCCAAAGGTTAGAAAAAAAGAAAAATATAAACTTACCACGGCCACTGAAATTAAATCGTGGGAAAAAACCACGTTGAGCGTCGCGAGTAATACCACGAACATTTTTAGCTTAATGTAGAAAGTTGTTTACGCAAAAATGTTATTTAGTTTGTGTTAGTTAACGCATGATGTTTTTAAAGTTTACCTTGAAGTGTGATAAGAAAATAATAATGCCGTTAGTAACTGTAGCGTTCACTTTGTAATCTTTTTGGAACCGTTGCGTCCGACTAACAACACGTACACGGGGAATTCACCTTTTTCTCGCTCACCAACGCTTTCATGCTGTTCCTTCTCTGCCACAGCCAAACCAAACTCAGATTTAGCACCAAAATCAAAACACCAAGGACTATAATCACCTCGACCAAGTACCATAAATCCTCCATTGAAACGGTAACCTGACATTCTCTTTGGTACTCCACGTCCCACTGCTTCCTCCTCCTGATGACTATAGGCTCCAGAATTGCTTCAAACTCTTGAAATGAGTACTCGATGCCGCAACTTCTCCTGAGTTCCTGCAGTATATCCTGAGATAGTACGAGGTGTTGTGACGAAGCTCCACCATCTCGGTACTTGCATAGCCTGAAATATGGTGCTCAAACTTCCCCATGATAATTAAAACATTCGGTAAAGTCGTCTTGTTTCCGGAAAACACCAAAAATTCATAGAAATCGTCTTTGGTGACAGTTTCGCAATAATTTTCCATGATTCTGTTGAAAAGAGGTCCGATCGTAAATGGTTCTAACTGCTCGGGATAGAACTGTTTCGTCCAATCACGAAGTTGAAGAAAGTGGTCAGACAAAGATGCGAAAGCTATTTTTTAACGCCTTCTGCTTGGGACAACGTCTCGTCATCCAAAGAAGATTATCCTCAGCTTCAACTATAACATGGATGGGTATAGGCTGCCATGGGATCGCGACGTTCCATATTTGGGCATCCATGGGAGGGTATAATTCTACCAAAGTAGCAGCTGCTGTAATTAACGTCTGGTCTAAGCCAGAAGACAAAACGTAGGTGGTACTTGGTAAATTGAGAGGAGACGAAGCCACCGTACCGTCTGGTACTGTCTCGTAAACAAAGAAGTTAAATTTACTCGAAAATTAGAAAAAAAAGTTATAAATTTGCTACAGCCACTGAAATCAAGTCATGGGAAATGGGTCCTTGGAGGGGGGCTGTTAGTAGTACTTTAAGCATTTTCAACCGGTTTATCACGATAAGAAAACGCGCATATTTATACGTATAGCCTGTTAAGTGTTGGCCTTGGCAACGCAAAATTACTGAAAATACATTTTTCGAATTTCAAAGTAGTTGTGATAAAATATTTTACAAAGTAATTATAATAATTGGGCCCATTTTTACTAGGTTGGCAACACTGGGAAGTTGGTATTAATGACGTATCATTTATTGGTTAGAGTTTGGACAGTTGGGTGTTACGATTAATTGCCTTAACTAGATCCACCCGCTATTTTCATCGGCTTTGAAAATAAAATTTGTAATAACTTTGACATTTAATTTGAAAATCAAGCATGCCAAAATAAGTCAAAAAATGATGCAAATATAAAAAAACTGACCTTGAGATGTTCGCCTACTGTTATCGCTACCTAACACCTGCAAAAAGGTAGAAAAGGTAAATCGGTACTGTAGCGTCCGCAACTACGAAACTATATAATAAAAGAACAGAAACTAGAAGTGGTGGGACAAAATAGAAAAACTGCTTCTAATCTTATTCTTCATTTTATCTTGTTTTCAATACATGCGTAAATACAAGGACATCCAATATAATGCGATTAAACATGGAAGTCCCATTAAGTAAATTTAGCCTTAAAATACAAAAACAGAAAACTTAATTGTGCCAGTTCGCCATTTTTGATTAAATCACAATTTTTTTTTGGTTAAATTCAGTAAAACTGGCTCCTTCATAAAAAAACTGCGCAAAATTAATCTAAGCGACCTCTTCACTAGGTAACTGGGTGTATACAGCATCGCCACCTTTCGGCGTTTTCCTGCAACACCTCCAGACCAAGCAAACACTTAAACTAAAAATCACAAAACTCAAAAGAGCGCTCAAATAAACAAGGTACTGTATATCATCCAATTGGAAGCTGTAGTACCAACCGAGTTGGCACTCTAGATCCCATTGTTCTCTAGAAATTAGAACCGGCTCTAAAATTTTGATAAAATCTTCAAAGTCGCAGTTAAAACCACAATGTGGAATAGTGAGGTTTTGAACCACGCTAGAATTCTTATAGAAGACGTTTATATAGTAAGAGGCGGAGTTTCGGTGGAGCTCCAACATGATGGTACTAGCATAGGGCGGACAATGGTACTGGAATACTTGTAATGTGTTCAGTATGTTAGAGATGGTAATATCGTGAGCTGAAAACACCAGGAATTTGTGGTGCTCCGTGTTGTTGTATGTGGTGTTAAGAAAATGTTCCACGATTTCGTGAAACAACGGCCCCGTTTTCAATCGAGCCAGATCGGGTGTGAATGTAGGCGTGGCGAAGCTTAACTCCGCCCACGGTTTCAGTTTAGCGGGAAAAACCGGTTTCGTCCAATCCGGGAGGGTGAAGTTATTGAAGTTTTCGATGAAGAGAGTGTTGTAGATGTACTCCAACTGTTCCAGGGAGGCTACCAAAGTCCCCGTGTTCTCAGTTAGGTAGGAATATAGCTCGTGGTTTTTTTTACTGATGTTAACGAAGTAGTCCGTCTTCCACAGTTGGTTGATAAGGTAGTTGTATTTTGGGCAGTCTTTCTTCATGGCAAGGAGGTTGTCTTCCAGCTCCGGGCTCGTGTGAATGGGGATAGGCTGCCAAGGAAGCGCGGGGTCCCAGACTTGGTCTTTCTTGGGAGGGTATAGCCCCGCGAGGTTGGCTTCGGCTGACATGAGAGTGCGGTCGGAGTCGGTTGAACGAATGTAGAAGTCTTTTTCGGAGTAGTGAGGGGAGAGGAAGGAGGCGTAGCGGTTGCGAAGCCACTCCCCTAGAAGGTAATGTTGCATTTTGCCCAGCTGGAAAGAAGAGAATTTAAAATTCGTATCAACAGATGAAGGCAGTACTGGTGGTACTCCCGCAGTACTACCAACGACGCTTACATTTGTCAGCTGCCCGAACCCCACCGGCCAGTACGAAGCGTTCCTATAAGGATCCGTCGGATAAGGTTGAATCGGTGTCCTGTCCCCATGCCTATAAATCTGCAACGAAATCAGTGGCCCCCATTCATAACCTTACTTACCACTACGACCGAGACTAGTTCATCACAGAAAACGACACTGGTAAGTACACATGCTAATACTACGCTAAACATTTTGCCGGTCACAGCCTAATTTGTACTCATCTTTACGTATTTGTGTACGCGCACATATGTTACACTTATCGTGACATATCATAACATTCATAACCTTTGTGCTGAATTCTGACAGTTGGCAACAATGACAAAAACAGGAAACGTCAAGATAAGACTTTTTTACATGTGCCGCTGATAACGACGAAACTTTGCAACGATCAATAACAACACAGTAAGTTTATAGCTTCCCGGTTCATCCAAATAGAGAAAAATTAGAAAACTTAGGGTCATGATGACATAACCTCAAATAGCAGTACCAACCTTACATTCAAAAAATGGCGGAAAACGCTGCGAATTTCACATTTACTACCCAAAACAGACCCTCGCTTTTCGAGGTCATAGCTGCAAAGTCTTTGAATGATACTCTGCATCCGGCGCTACAAAAACTCGCTTTGGTGAGGGCCCCCACGGACTAATCTCAAATAACGTCCGACAGTTTTTAGCCACAAACTGCCCTCGGAAATTTAACTGGTTGACGGGATACTACGACGAGACGTTTCTTGTGTTGAATTTGGGGCTCCAGTTTGGATATCTACGGAGTTATGGTGAGTTTTCAGTTTCCACTGGACTTATACAATCGTGTTTTTTTTTTAAGATGCAACCTTTTCCGAAAACTTCTACGGTCTCCAGCGGGTTCTCGACGACGGCCGCCCTCTCTCCGCCCACCATCGTCGCATTTCTCTTCTCTTCGCCGTGCTTCTTCCTTATTTCAAGCGAAAATTGGACGAAAAAGTCGCTCTTTACCGCCTAGAGAACGCAGATGGCGCCTTACGCAACGTGAGTAATGCCACCTTTAATAGTCCCCGTACAGAAAAGTCTCTAGAATTTTGAGGGTCGCTTCAAAAAACTCCTGATTTTCGCCCACTCAGCGTTTGAGGTGACATGGGGGCTCCTCACTGTCTATAACTACATCAAGTACATGTCTTATCAAACTGAGGGTCAACTTCCCATTTTAAGGCTCATTGATTTGAAGTTGGCCTACAGTGAGCCCTCAGAGGAGACTAGTTTTTGGTTGACTCTCTTCAAAGGTCAGTTCAGGAATTTATGGCAGCTCAGTGTGCTCAAAAACGCGGTGACTACCACGTTTGAAGTTGGGGCTTTCTTCCTGCAGTTTTTGGCTGCTTGGAAAGCACAGCAGAATTATAGTTTTACAGCGTTGCCAACTGTGAAAGCTCCCATGGTAAGTAAGCTGTGGTAGTGACCGTCATTGGTGCCAACTTTGTTCCAGTTGGATGGGAAAGCTCGCAACTATACCAACAAGTGTCCCATTTGTTTGCAATTCTGGAAAATTCCAACGGTGCTTCCGGTTTCTGGTTACGTCTTCTGTTTTCCGTGCATTTTGAGATTCCTGAGAGAGAATCAAAAGTGTCCCGTTACGGGACTTCCGGCGAAACCTTTGGATATTGTGAGGTTATTTGATAGTGAATAAAATTACGTAGTTTGTTTGAGTATTCTTTATTGAACTAAACATGCAAGTGAAAACAACAAAAAGCCACACTTTTTGTCAAGCAAATGATAAAACATGAAAGAAAAATTAATGAAAAAAACAAAAAGAAGTCTCAAATACCTGGGATCCACGAGGTCCTCCTTATCCTAATCCTAGTAATGTTATATCCTAATCCTCAAACAGTAAAATCCACTTCATCGCCAAAATCCTAGGAAAAGCATTACATCCCCGATACAACTATTTAAATTTTAAATAATCCTAATCCTAGGAGTTTGTCCTTCCTTCCGGTGAAGTGGAGTCAAAATCCGTGTCAGTGAGACCTATCGCATTGCAAAACATCTCGTTTAAATACTGAGGATCAAGAGTAAAAACGTGTTCAAACTTTTGCAAATATTTTTGAGTGTTTAAATGTAATAAATTGAACTTATTTACCGAGCGTGGTTGTCCTCTTAAGACTCCAAAAAATGCAATGCTTAGTTTAAATTATTAAAATCCTCCTCCACGATCTTTGAGACTCCCTCCTAACAACAATCATCCACTCCTCTTGCATCCAGGTGTGTCAAAGATAACATTTTATTGTCTATTTTTACTATCGACTTTATTTTTTCCAAAAACCAGTCCAACGCTGATTGACTCAGCAAATTGTACGGTAACAGAAAAAGAAACAGTACATATTAGTGCCTTATCGTACTCTAACCTAAGTTATTTTTTCTTTCGATTAAAAGTTATAAAAAAATTACACAATTGGAAGAGAAAAAATCGATTTTTCCAAGGAATGTCACTCAGAGACTAAAACCGCCACATTCACATTACAAATTATATAAAAAACAAATCAATTCCAGGGTTACCAACCGATTTTTTTCTCAATGTCAAATCAAAAGCCCCGGGTTTTTTTGATACGTACATTATACAAAAAGGCCAGTCCAGGTTAAAATTAGGAACGAGAGCGGCTTCGTGAGTAACTTCTTTTCACAGGACTGTACGTGGGGGACCCTCGCCGACGTGGGGAATACGAACGGCTGCGTGACCTGCCCCCAGAACGTCGGTCGCTGCCACCACGATCCTCCTTCACCCTTATGTACGATACCTCACCCTGACAAGGGGAGGGGGATTTATTTTATGCAAACCAAACAAACGACATCTGAGAGCTTTGGGTAGACGTAGCTCTGACCGAACAACGCTGAGAAAACTTACGACTAAATTGTGCTTACCTCGTGGGACCTAAATCGAGAGTCGTCTAACTTTTTAATTGCGTACTTCATATCTTCATAACGGAGAAATTCCACTACTCCGGAACCGTCCTTAAACGCGTCCGCGAAACACACGTCGCCTGCCTCGCGCATATGGTCCTTAAGGTCCTGCCACGACCCCGAGGGTGGGAGACCTGCAACAAAACGATTATTACTCAAACATTACAAACGAAATAAATCCACACTCCACTAGACTTGTGATAACACTTTCAGCTAATTATCTATTTTTTTTATCTTTAATTCCAAAACAAACAACTGCTCGAATTTCAGTGATAATTAACGTGATAAGGATAATCCCTAGGCATTCTAAACTCCATAAGACTCGGAAATTTAATTATAAAAAGTCTGACTTTGAAATGTCAACAATTGGAAAAGACTGAGCTATAACAAGAAAAAGTTTTCTTTATAAAAAACGTAAAAAACTGCGACTCTCGTTAACATGTTTAGTAGAAATTGGAAAGCACATAACCTCAATTTGCCATAAAAAAAACCTCAGGCTTCGATACCCCCCGATAATCGATCACTGCAATCTACAAAACTTTCCCTCCCCCAAATTAGGCAATGTGCATGTGCACCTCATTCAAGGTCATGTTTTGGACCAATTTTCACTAAAAATCGTTTCCGTTGTTATCATTACCTGTAACAAGCACTCTGAACTGCGACCGCCTCGCGGGGGGCCCCCTCGAGCTGCGTCCCCTATCACCGCCTCCGCGTCCACCCCTGAAGCTGCCATGTCCACCGCCTCTCGGAAATTCCACCCTCAAGCGGTATCCATCATAATCGTAGCCGTCCCTAGCATGCACAGCGTCGTCGGCGTCCCTAAAATGATAATTTAAAAAACCGCCCCCGGAAAGCCAAGATGGCGTACCTTGGATCCTCAAATTCCACGAACGCAAAAGGCGGCCCCCGTCTGTTTTTCAGGTCCACAAACGTGACTTTTCCGAATTTATAGAACAGGTCTTGGATGTCCTTGGTGCGAATGTCCGGGGGCAAATTCCCAACGTAGATTCTGCAGTCGTTGCGGCTGTTCGACATGATTTTCAGGGCTGAAAGTGCAAGGAACTCACGATAAACAACGCGTAAAGATGGCGGATGAAGGGCGTGCGGAGATTTTGACAGACAGAGCCATCTGAGATGGAGAAAAACGCGCGACATTTGAATAAAACTTTAAAAACAACTAGAAAAAAAGCTTTTTGTGGATTTCATGACGTGTAAACAATGCGAAAAACTCAGTGCGGTTGTCTTCAAGTCATACCTGACCTAAGAATTTCATTTAATCTTTTTGAAATTTGTAATTTGGTTTGCAACCAACAATACATTTCAGTGCCAACTAAAATTTTATCGCAAACTGAAAAAAATCAAACAAAAAATGCTGCTTAAAATATATTGTCCATCATCAATCAATCATCTAACAATAAGAAAACTAATTCCGTTGCCTTGGTCTAACAGTTCTTTCAGAAAACTTGATGGTAACATCCTGGACTCTCATGTTGGGCGTCAAAAACTGCTGAAGAGTGTCTACCCCATTCCTTGGCATCCTGTCAAACGGATATCCCATCGATCTCTTGTCCGGATACAACTTGTCTTTGATTCCGCAGTAGCTTCCAGCATCATTGCACACTCCTTCGGTCGTCTGATTGATTTTATCATCATCATAGTTGGAAATCATCACAAAGAGTTGACCTGCGAGCCCTTCGGGGGTTCCTTTGGGAATGAGCATGTGTTGGGGCCACCCGCAACCACAGAAATTGAACTGAGCAAGAGCTTCACCACCTTGAGGACGATTCAAATCCAAATTTCGGAACGTCCTCTCGAAAGGAATCGTCACTGAAGACTGGGTCGAAGCGCGCGTGATGCTATTCTGGCCTTGTTTCACTAAAACGAAGAACTATAGAAGTGTTGAACGAGAAAGGTACTTACAGTTCACTGTGAACTTGTCCAGCTCGATGAACATTATCTTCTGGTCGCGGAAGAGCCAGGGATTCCCACGTTCGTCGAATTTGGGCGCCAGGAAGATCCTGCAGGTTCCTCGTCGGTTACCGTTGGCGGAGTTGTTCACAGTGATCTTGTACGTGAAAGGTTGGTGCTGGAGGTGAGTGAATCTCACGAAGACAGAACCGCGAGGTTGGAAGTCCATGCCACGGGATAAATCAACGTCGGATTGTTGCCAGAAGGTGTTGAAAGTATTCGGGGAGCTCCCCTGGGATTGGACTTCCACTTTAGATACTGTAATCCCGGGATAGTTGAGCTGGTTCTCGGTGTACCGGGGCAACGTCGCCTTGTACTCCTGGAAGATGTCATCGATGTATGAATGCCATCGGTAGAAGATAGGATCCCGCATGGCAGTCGCTGAGTCTCCCATAACCCCGAACGATTCAAGATGACGGTGATCCGGGTCGTGGATGTACGAAATGAAGACGTGCCCCATGTTGTGGAGGTCTCCGTAAAACGTGCGGTTGGGAGAGAGAATACTGGACTCGATCATGTTTCCTAGGATGTCGATGCCTTCGTTCTCGGTGAGAGTAATGCTGCGGCCACGTTCCTACGACAAACCACGGTAACTCTCTGAAGAAGACCACGAAAACTTACATCAGTGACGCTTCCTTGGTGGATGGCCCCGTAGATTCTATCACTCCATCTCTTCAGATCCTCAACGTCCTGCTTAATCTGGTCGACTTCCCTGTTGAGGTCCTGCAGCTTCAAGTTGGAAACTCTCGCAGGCCACGATCTACTAGCAACCAAGCTGTCCAATTTCGGAAAGTAAGCTTCTTGTATCCCTTTCTTGAAATCGTTGAACCTGGTGGCCCTCTTCAATTTGTTGCTCAGTCTCTCAAAATTGTATCTGGCGATGATCTGCTGATGCATGTAGTAAAATAACTCTCCTCGTCGGTTCTTCGCGACGACTTCCCTCGCTGCTTCGAACGGGTACACCAAGTGCCAATGCCAGTGATGAAGATTGATCCCTAAGTCTTCTCTAAAGTACGCCAAACGGTGCTCTTCCTCCAAATTCGACGCAGTGTAGTCCCTCGGGATCTCAATCGGAGTCCTCGACCCCTCCGGAACTATCGTCGCTTCTTCTCTCGCTTTAGCAAAGACCTTCGAATCGACGTACTTATCCGGGAACGACTCGATGAACGTAGGAAGATCAATATCCTGCGTGTCTTGTCTATGAAGGATCGCAACAGACAACGCGTAGTTGAACAAATACGGATTAACATTATCCCTCGCGTAGGCGGCCACGGACAGAAGATCATCCACGTTTCGCATCCCTAAGAAGATATCAATAAGTTTACCAGCGATACGCCTGTGCTTCGGAATAAAAAGAGAGAAGTTCTCATCACGAGGCAGCTCGAGGATCTCTCCGAAAGGTGGAACCGAAATCTTCTTCACGGTGACGCGTTCTTCAGCATCGCCGGAGAAGCGATTGTTAAGAGTGACTCCCAGAGGCTTGTAGTGGTCGTTAAGGTACTCGTTGGGAACTTCGAAGACGGTTTTCTTGTCGCCTTTTGCGATGAAGACGGGTTCGCGGGGGCGATCGAAGAGGAGGAGGAGGTTCTTCTTAGACATGATGACAACACTGACTAGTGCGGCATGCCAAACTGTCTTTTTTATACAGGTCTCTGGAGGAAATTGAGGTTGGACGCTTTGAAAACATGTTTGGTAAAAAAACGGATGCGGTTGTGATAAAAAGGGGACAATCGTGTTTACAGAGTGTTTAAAAAAACGTGAAATTTAATGGACTACAGTGCGCTTTGTATTTTTTATATGTTGGTAGCACTGATTTTAAAATTTTGGAACTGTGTTGACATATTACACTAATTAAAATCTAACCTCAAACCGTCAATTTCACATTCCAAAATCTGTTTAAACATTTTTATTCAGAAGAAAAAGAAATTTAAGTATCACATGATTAGTGGACTTAGAAGAAAAAGTTTGTTGGTAGCTCCGTCTGTTATAGCTGTCATGACACATGTCACATTAATTAACTGTCAAACTGACGTTTTGAGATGACAAGCAAAAATTATCAACAACTTTCAAATTCCAAAATTTGTTTAAATGTTTTTATACGGTCATACTAATAAAATGAACTCTGTTTAGTAAAATTTCGTTCTAATTTAAAAGTAACTTTCAAACTAAAAATCTGTTGGTCGCTTCGTCTCTCAACCTAAACTGTAACTGTCATAACACATATCATATAAATTAATTTTTAAAGTGATGTTTTGAGATGACAGACAATGTTACCAACATATATCAAATTCCAAAGTCTATTTAGACGTTCTTATTCGATATTATGTACCACTAAAATAAACGCGTCTGTGAAATTTCGTTCTAATTTGAAAATAAAACCATAAAAAACGCAGCCTTCAAACTAAAAATCTGTTGGTACCTCTGCCTGTCAACCAAAAAATAACAACTAAAATAAACTGTCTGTGATATACCACTTGTTGCAAAACTTAACTGTAAAAGTGACGTTTTGAAATGACGAGCAAAGATTGCCAACATTATTCAAATTTTAAAGTCCGCTTAAACGCTTTATTCCATCAAACTGATTAAATGAACTAGTCAAATTTCATTCCGCTTTTAAAATGAAACCTTAAAAAAGAAACTGAAGTGTCACATGATTCCCGAATTTGGAATTAAAAATTTGTTAGTAACTCTGTCTGTCAGACTAAACTGTAACGGTCATGACATATGTCACATAAATTAACTGTCAAAGTGACGTTTTGGGATGACAGGCAAAGGTTACCAACATATTTGAAATTATAAACCTTGTTTAGACGTTTTTGGTCAATCATATTGCAAAAATGATTCATTCTAGTTTGAAAATGAAGCCCTAAAAAAGTAGTAGTATATTAAACTGCAAGTCAGCCCAAAATGTTTGAGGTTAAACAGCAGAGTTGTAAATTGTCAAACTTAATAGACAGAGCTACCAACCTATAAAAATAGTTTAAAATTCCAAACAAATATTAATTATAACTTTAACAACAAAAAGTGGTTTAGACAGCATTTTTTTGTTTTTATTTTAAAAGACCAAAGTAGATTTCTGTAATTGGTACTGCCAGTACCGTCTTCGTTTTACTGGTTGCCTATACATCGCCATCACATTCAAACATCAGTACACGTTTTAACTTTTTCCAAGCGCTTTACACTCGTTATTCCCACAACAATAAGAGCATAACGTTTCTCCAAAGAATCTTCAGGTTCCCTCAAGTTCTGTACGACTTTCTCCACAAGCTCCCCCAGGTCTCCAAATCTCATTAATACCGCTACTCCATCCTCCGTTTTGTTACCCTTGAGGTCTCTGCCATAAGGATCAAACAAGAAGTAATAACCCGACTTGAAATACACCGACACTAAGGAGTCTTTATAGTTAACCATGCAAAAGTTTGAGATCATGAAGAAGTTGCTCAAATGCGCAAGAAGATTCTCTTTAGAAAACCTGTTTCCAACAATTGGCTTTCTTATGTCAATCTTCGCCTCATAATCTTGCAGCAGAATCCGACGAAGGACCGTATGGAGCGTCAGTCTGGGACTGTTTGGCTTGAAAGTGTTAAAGGAGTCGATGTAGAGCTGATCACCAGCTTTTAGAATTATCTCAATTTGTTTGTAGGTCCATTTATTAAGATCCGAAGCGATTTTCAAGAAGACAAAGGCGGCGAGGTTCGCCGGGAGCTCCCGGTACGGAGCAACAGCGCGAGTACCGCGAATGATGGCTTGGTTACCATTAATTTCATGGATTGCTACACGTCCTAAGCGTTCGCAACGTTGCCTTTCTTTGCAGCGTCGCTCCTGCTCGGCCTGAAACAAAGAATGAGCGTGGGGAGAAGAAAAAGACACTTACTATCTGCCGGAGGAGTTTTTTCTCATCTACAGATGCAGTCTTTTCTTTCATGGTCGAGCTCGTGGGCAACGTCTTCGTGGTCGTCCTGCCCATGGTCGTGGTTTTCTTTTGTGGGCATATATATGTGGATGGTACCGGGGTTTTCTTTTCTGGGCATACATATTTGGATGGTACCGCCTTCTTAGGACATACATATTTGGATGGTGCCGGCTTCTTAGGTGAACACGGGCACGGCTCAGCTTTCGGTTTCTCAACGTGGGTCACTTTCCTCTTCGTGCGTGACGCTCCGACGATGATTTCCACGGGGATAATCGAAAACTCCGTCTTGGTTTTGTCGATGTCCACCATGCAAGCCATCATGTGATCCGCCGCGATTTTTGCATTGGCGAACTTCATGACGCAGGCTACTCCTCCTTGGCCCGGTAACCCAGTGCCTCCACGCGAGTTGGGATCAAACATGAAGATGTTAACGTCGTCGCCTCTCATCTGCTCCCATATCCCGAGAATGAACTTGTGAGCGACTAAAATCCCGTGGGAGTTCTCTTCGAAGAAGCGTTCCAAGCCTTGTCTCAAGTTCAACACTTTGGAGTTCTTCACGTCGACGATGCCTCTTTGCTCTGTGTACCGGATCGCGCTGTTCACCTTCAATTTTCCGATCTGGAAGTCTGGATTCACCTGGCAGACGTTGAGGCGTTGGGACCATGGATCAAACTTATCGCCGAGTTTCTCGATGGTGTCTAAGTAGAGCTCTTCTCCGACGTTAAGGATCTCATTGATGATGATGCGGGTCCACGTGTCGGGGTCTTGGGTTAGAGAGAGAGCTAGTGCGACGAAGGCTACGGGGGCACTCTGGATGTGGACACCACGGTCGAATTTGGTGCAGTCTTGTTTGGCGTCACCACGGAGGATACTCTTGCCGTTCGTAATGACTGTAAAACCTCCGATCAACTCTGGTTTCTTCTTCTTTTCTTCAGGACTGCGTTTTCTGACGCAGGCTTCGCGTTGGAACGTAAAGCTGTGAATGTAGAAGAAGTTGTCGCCCACCTTTCCTATGTTCTTCCTGAAGATGTCCACCAGGTGCTCTAGTTCCTTAAAACGAGTGACACACGAGACTCCCACTGGGGAAACAACCCCCGAAGGACCAGTCGGGTGAGGATCAAACATGTAGAAGAAGTCGTCACTTTTCCACACTCCCACGGGATACTCCCTGCAGACTAACACTCCGTACTGGTTCTCCTCGAAGAAGACAGTCAAGCCAGCGGTAAGATTAAAAACTTCTTCAATATGCGACGTTACGTCGCCGGCTACCGCCTCTTTTTTTACCTCCCACTTGGCGAGTTTTTCTCCCATACACAACTTCTTCGGATAACTATCAACATCGTACTTCGTGTCTGCCACGATAATTTCTAACTCGTCGTCAGTAAGGGAAAGCCCTAGATCTTTGTTGTCTTTCAAGTTCTTAATGGTGAGCTTTCTAGCCACGGTGTAGAGACGGTCTCCATAGGCGAGAATCGTGTCTACGACCTGCTGGTTGAACTTCGTGAGGTCGTAGAGAAAAGCGAAAACGATGGACATCATCGCCATGGGGAGAGCTTGGCGACCTCTGTTACACTCCGGAAATAGAGCGTCTCTAAAGTTCCGCGAGCTCCTCAAGATCCACTTCCCGTAGTCGACTTCGGTGAAGTTGTTCCAGTCGCCGACAATCTCATCTTTCTTCTCCTCCACTTCTGGATCGAAGATTTCTCGAAGGATTGGAGTATTAGACACTTGGACTCGCTTTAAGGAGAACTCCAATTCTTGTTGTTTCTGCGGTGGGGAACTTTCAGTGAGGTGTGTAATGAGGTCTTCTAGCCGACTGAAGCGGAGGACGCACGATTTGCCTTCTTCTTCCTTTTGACGCCAGAATTCCGAACCCTTCTTCTCGACAGGAATCGGAACTTCTTCTTCCTCTTCTTCTTCTCCTCCTCCTTCCTCTTCTTCCATTTCTTCGTTTTCTTCTTTTTCATCTTTTTCATCTTCTCCTTCCTTTTCTAGATGCTCTTCTTCGGATTCGTACTCGGTTCGTCCGATCACTTCTTCTTGTTCGGGTTCTCCAAGGTTATCACCACCTCCCACTTCGTCTTTTCCCAGATCTTCCATTTCTTCATCTTCGCTTTTTTTCGCAGCTTGTACGTGTTCTTCGGCTTCTGGTTCGGGTTCGACGTCTGAGGTTGGTTCAATCTTGACGCTCCACTCGTCTTTTCCGTAGACTTGACCTCTTTCGTCTCGGGGACGTGGGTCGAAGACAAAGTAGGAGTTGACGTCGCGCCAAATCGACGCGATGATGTACGGGGATTCTAAGATTGCCGTAAAGACTTCGTTACCTTCCTCCGTGGACCTCCGAGCCAACTCTTCAAGACTTAGTTTCAAGTTATCTTCAATAAAACCTGAAGCTAACTCCTCGAATTCAAAGTACATCTTGTTGGGACCGACGTTCATCTCCTTCTTCACGTTATTGGTGCTCACTTCGTCGACATTTAGCTCTTCCGGGACATCCTCTCCGTAGTTGGCTTCCATGGACTCACCATAGAGCTTATCACCAAAAAGAAGCACCTGATCTACATCCTCCACGGTCCACTCGTCTGCTACTGTGATAGAATTGAAAGCCAGAGCGGCCAGACACATGGGAACTTCTTGTTTCCCAGCGCTGATGGTGAACTTCTTGTCTTTGTAGTTGGTGGTGGAGCGCAAGATGGAGATGACGTCACTCACGGCCTTGTAGTAGTTCAGTGGTGGTTTTACCACTCCTTCTGTGGTTAAATCAATAAGTTTGACGACAACGCGACTGATGTTGTAGAGGTTCATCGAGTCGGGCCCCAGGTTCACCAAGAGCGCGTTGGCGAGGTCCTCGATGGTGACCATACGAAGAATGCAAGCGGTACCGTAACCGCAAACTATCCCTTTTTCGTTCCGACTGTGGGAATCGTAGTAGTAGTACGTGTCGCCCTTCTTCCATATTGCCATGGATAGCGAGTTCGCCGTGACGATTCCAGCGTCACTCTCCGTGAAGAACTCCTCGAACCCTTTCCGGAGGTTTGGGATCCCGGTGTCACTTTTTGCGTTAAGGATCCCGTTAACGAGACAGTCATCGACTTCCAACATCACTCTTTTGTCCTCCACATCAAAGTTTCGTTTCACTTCGTCCACCATCAGGAAACGATGCTTGAAACGACCGGTTTCTTGAAGGTAGTTGACGCAGTCGCGGTAGAGCTCGTCTCCTTTCACCAGTACTTGGTCGACAAGACCAGCATCCCAGTCCTTCTCCTCCTTGATCTCTTTATAAGTGAGCGCCATCGTCGAGTTGACGGTGCACTGGGTGTTGCGTGACTCCGGAGGGAATCTTCGGTCTTGCTGACTGATGGTGCCTCTCAGTATCCATTTTTTGGGAGTCAACGCCTTGAAATTGTACCAGTCTTCAGGAAGAGCCACATAATCGTCGATGACGACTTTGTTGATCATGAACCTGTCCTTCCGGGAGTTCTTGGGAATGTTGTCCAGGTACAACTCTACTAAACGTTGCAATCTTGTGAACCAAGTAACGCACGCGACTCCAGGTTGACCTTCAACTTTCCGTCCCGACGCGTCTCTTTCTTCCGGATCAAACATGAAGTACTTGTTGTCTTCCTTCCAGAGCGCCAGGATCTGGGGACCGATAAGGATGCAGCAGTCGGTATCCAGAAGCATGTTCCGGACAGCTTGCTCCAAATTCAACACCTTGTCGGTGTCGGAGGTGAGGCGTCCGACAACTCCGTACCTTTCAATATTCGGAGAGTACTCCACGTCCTTCAAAACAACTTTCTTCACCATTTGTCCGGGTGGTAGTTTGCTCAGATCGTAATGGATCCGCTCTCCGAGTATCAGAACTTCATCCACGATGTTTCGTATCCAAACTTTCGACTTGTACTGACGGAGCATCGTCAGAGCTGCGATGGAGTTCGCGAAACTTTGCGCTCCCATGTACTTAGTAAACTTAGGGTCTCTTTGGTGGGTGGAAGCTCGGAGGATACCGCAATCTGGAGCGAGCTTCTGGAAGTTGGTAACACTTTGGAGTTTTGGCCGCTCCGGAGGAATCCGTGACGTCTTTGGTTCAAGAGATGCCTTCCGTTCCGTAGGTTTTGGTACCTCGTCTTCTTGAAGTGATTCCTTTTTTTGTGGTACTTCGACTTTTTGAACTGATTCCTTCTTTTGTGGTACCTCGACTTTTTGGACTGATTCCTTCTTTTGTGGTACCTTGACTTCTTTGACTGGTTGCTTTTTGGGGACCACAGAAACACCCTTCGGTTTCTTTAGTTGTGACGTCACCTCTAAAGGAATTGGTTGTACGTCATTGACACTCTCTGGTGGCGTCGTGTTGATCTTGATGAACTTCTCCACGACACAAGGATAGATCGTAAACTTGTTGATTTGCGTCAGAGGACAGTTCTTCACGAGGATATCCGCTAAAAAGTTGGTGGTGGGGCACCTCAGACAGTAGCAGAACCCGGTCCCGGGAACCGCCCATCTGCCGCCTCTTAGGTCATGGTCTGTTGGATCAAAGATGAAGAAAAACTTTTGGTGTTTCCACACGGCGAAGTATGATTTCTGGCACTCAAAAACTCCAGAGATGTAGCTTCTGAAGAAGTTATCAAGAAGATTTTGGATCTTCTGGATCAGAGTTGAGTCCCTCAGGATTTTTGCGCCAACAGGGTCGATTCCAATCTTCATGGAGACCTTCACAGCCCCCAGGAAGAAGTATTTGTAGATTTCCGTCGGTTTGAAGCTCCACTTAGATCGATCTTCTGAAAGTTGCTTGGTCTTTATATACAGGCTGGTCCCGACTTCGAGGATGTCGTCCAAAGTTTTACGAGTCCACATTTCCATCTTGCAGAGGTGCGTGATTCCACAGGCGACGATGCAAACAGCAGCACCTAGAAGAAAAACGTGACAACTGTAAGAAACTTTGAGTTGTACCTTGTTGGCCAAAGACTTTGTATCTTTTGTTTGCTTGAGAGTAAGAACCAGAGCAGATCATAGCGTTCTTTTCCAGTTTTACCCAATCTTTAGTCAACTGCATCTTGTTTTCTGGCGGTAGCGTCCTTTGGACTTTTGGGGGCGCTTTTGGCGCTGTCTTTGGTTTAGAAGTTCGCTGCATTTTTGATTTTCACCGAGAATTTTGAGATTACTGCTAAAAATTTCAAAATGACTGATAGGTCTGTGTTTTGTTTCCTTTTTGCGACATCCTTCGATCATAGCAAGCATCCTGTCACTTTGACAGGTTACAAAATTTCAGTAAAAATGGAATCACGGTAACTCCTCGCTTGTTCTTCTTCTTCATTTTAATACCTCGTTCCAGCACGAAAAAAAGTCGGCGTAGTCGTAAGAGCGAGCCGATATGCACCGTTCATCCAGACCCAGTGATCGACGCCATGTTGAGAGAGGAATGCACAGCTGAGGACAAAACTAAGAAGGATGACGACGAGAGCCTCAAACCGACCTTGAGGTAAGAAAACCACGAAAGTATCAAAGTGAGCTTGGTGTTTGTAGCAAAAGAGTGGAGTTGACCACCCACGATAACGGTATCCCTCCTGGAGCCAAATACGTGGCTCCCAAGACGAGAAAAATGTTGGAGGCGTACAGTGAACGAAGAAGAAAGTACTTGGAGAAACTCAACTTTTGCAAATACAAAGAAGCTGAGGTTCCAACGCCTCCGCAATGCACCAAGCTCGACATCAAAGTGAGTACCAATGAAGACATTGAACCAAATAATGTTTGTAGTTCGAGGCACCTTCTGCTGAAATCAAAGAAGCGAAAGTGTTTCCGACGAAGCCGTCGGCAACACCGAGCACCCTCTACCCGGAGCCTCCTGATATCAACGAGCTGACGTCGCGAAAACCCAAAAGCGGTACCATCATCAATCTTAAAAGTAAAAAACACAAGAAACGGAGGAAGAAGAAAGAACCTCCTCCTCCTCCTCCTCCGCCACCGGTTATGACTGTTGAAGAGATGATTGTTCAAAAATTGGCGATAATTGAGGAGATGGCCGAAGAAGGCGAGTACGGCGAGGAAGACTTTGTTGATAACTATCTCACGAAACAGTTCCGGAAGAAAGTCTCTCAGTTATCCAAGTCCACGTCCATTCAAAGTAAAGATACCAAACCCGTCGAAGAACAAGAAGAAGAGCCGGAGCCTCCAGAAGACAAGTTTATCAGTATTCTCGTCCAGAAGTTCCGTCGGGAGTCTGAAATCGTCCGCTTCCAACGTCCAAGACGTAAACCCAAAAAGGGTACCTTCGAGAACTTCTCCTTCACGAAGTTGAAGCAGCCGACTCTGAAGACTTTTTATTATGGGGTGAAGTTGGGAACGGTTCACCAAAACGACCACCACTTCTCGACTTTAAGTCGGGGGAACCAAGGAATTTGTATTCCCGTTGCTGCGTACTGTTTCTCGATTTTGAAGCACCCAGACAAATGGACCACTTCTGACATCGATGACGTGTTAGAAGCAGGAAACAAACTCTTCCTCGAGAGCGCGAAAACTCAACATCTCCACGGTAATCAAGTAGACCTCAAGATTTCCGATTTGCGGAAGTACTGCACGCTTGGGAAGAAGAAGGTTCGCTTTACGGTCAGTGAACCGCAAATTTCGGGAATGGTACGTTCAAACGACAGAAAAATCTACAACTTGACCAAAGCTTTGAACATCTTCTTCGGGAAGTACAGCGCTGGGATCCTACAGACGGATGTTTTAAGTGTCGCGATTTGGAAGGACAAAAATTTCTATTTCTTCGATGCCGGGCCGCGAACCATCGATTTATTTGTACACCCCAATGGTACCGCCCTCATGGCGAACTTCTACGACACCACATCTATCGTTACGGTTCTTCTGAATCGGTCTGATCTTGGAAATCTCTCTTTTATCATCTACTCCATTCAAGCGTACAAGGTGTTGCTGCGAGACGCTGAAGAAGTCGATTCCACAGGGGTGGTACCGGAGATCGACAACTTCCAAGTGTTAAGTGAAGAGAAAGCGGTCGCGTTGGGTTCCTTTGAACTCGCGGATAAGTGTTTTGGCTTCTCGAGGAACAAACAAGCCATCGCCATAGCGGTGGTTGCTTTGGTGAGTTTGCCGGCTTCTTTCAAAATCAAATTATGACCACTTCTTTTAGGTGTACTCAAAAATCACACCACCGAGCTGTTGGCACAAAGGTACCGTCGACAAGATCATCATCATCGGTAACCAACTCTTCTTGGAGTGTATCGAAAACGACTCAATCGAAGAAGTGAAGATCGATGATCTTCCGGCGGTGTTCACCATCGGGCCGTACGTGGTGGAAATCTACATTGCCCCCAACTGCTACGTTGAATTCATGTTCAAAAAGGGCAAGTGCATGCTTCAAGAAACGCTGGAGAAGTTCTTTGAGAGGAATTCCAACGCCATCGTGGAAATCAATGGTAGTACCATCGCGATCTGGAAGCAACGCAACATCTACCACTGTATGGATCCATACTCAAGGAATCGCGAAGGGTTGAAGAGCGGCGATGGTACCGCTTGCATTTCCATGCACACGACTTTGAACTCTTTGATCACGATGGTGGCTACCAATTTTGACCACAAAGATATGATCTTTCACGTCCACGCCATGAAGGTCTGCAAGATTTATCGGGATCCAAGCACCAAAAAGTTATTCCCGAAGTGTCTCACCATGAACGACTACCCCGTGGAAGACTTCAAGAAGATCAAAATGAGGAAAGGAGTGAAAAAAGCGACCGTGAAGGCTGTAACTGTCGACCATGACACGCAAGCCACCATCTGCAAAGATCTCCCAGAAGATTCCATCATGGAAGTCGGTTCTACTGTTAGAAGCATCGGCCTCGAGGAACTTCCTCCTATCTCTCACCGCACCCCTCCGACTCCTTCCCCTAAGATCACAACTCCGGATGAGGAGTTCGTCGCTGATTTAGACTCTCCGAGTCTCTCGGACACCCAGATCGAGCCCCCTGTTCCTGAGCAACCGGGAGAAGAGACCGTCATCGATTTCGTGAACTTAGATGACTTCGAACTAACCCAAGAAGAAAAAGAAACACAACAGCGTGGTGAAGGCGGTGAAGGTGCCGGTGAAGGTGACATCAAAAAAAGGCGTTTAAGTAAAGACGCCGGTGAAGGCGAAGAAGCTGAAGGTTCGGACGAGTGGTACATGGCTGCGGCGGAGTTTACCCAAATCGGATCGCACTCCCTCTTAAGCAGACAATCCCAAGAGGTGAACACTGAAAATTTCATGGTGGAAATCCCCGACGAGGAGGTCCCCACGATGGTTCGTGACCTCCAAGAGCTTTGTAAGATAAAGAGGAAAGACTTTCCGGGTCCGCAAGATTTTGATTATGTCCAAGAACCCGACGTGACTCTCTCGGAGGAGTTAGCTAAAGAAACTAATTTCCTCGATTTGCCGGATGGAAGTCAGATCGTCCTCGGGGGGGCAAATATTGCAGCTTTCGGTGAAGACTTGGAGTTCATGGCGCCGTTCGTGTGCATCATGGCGGCGGCCGTCGCTAAAAAGTACGCGATCGCGACTTGGACGAAGGACGTGGTGGACTACGTCTTGAAGTGTGGCTCGGAGCTCTATTCCACCTCCAACACACGGTACGACCAGAACTACAAGCTGGAAATCCCAAGGATAAGTCTCGGAAAGACCGACTTCAGCATCCGCGTTAACTATCTCTTTGACACACTCATGAAGCCGCGGGTTCTGGCGATGTCCATCAACAACATGCTTTTTTCTCATTGGCCAGCGGGAATTGTCGTCACACCGGTGTACTCTTGCGCCATCTTCTACAAGAATCACTTGTACTACCTCTACGATGGGTTTGGTAACAACGAGGTGGGGCTCGGTCAAGGAGCCTCCAATGAAGGAGTAGCTTGTCTGACTCGTTTCACAGACATAAACTCCATGGTGAGGAGGATCCTCCACAACAAAGCGAAGAGAGAAGAAGACGTGAATGTGGAGTACAACAGATTCGTTTTGAGCTCGTGCTACATCAAGCAAATACCTAAAGAAGAAGGAGCCACAGAAGAACCCGAGGAAGAAGAAGGAGGAGACGAAGTAGACAAGTACGTGCTGCCGGTTAAGAAGACGAAGGAGGAGAAAGAGACACCACCACCATCGAAGATGGGGTAAGTCACTCTCCACCAGTGGTACCAAAACTAAGTTTCTTTTAGATACCGATTCGTGAACGGTCTCTACAAGATCCAAGGAAACACGTGCATCAACAATGAGAAGACTGTTTGTGAAGACCTCAAAGAAGACTACTTCGTGTGTCTCTGCGCCGGCTTGATGATTCTCACTACTCCCCTCAAAAAGTGGGACGATCGCCGTATCGACACGGTCTTGGAACAAGGCTGCCACACGTACCATCACGTGGAGGACATCGCCGTATGCTCCAAGAAGTTCATCAAGAACATCGTCATCGACAACTACTTGTTCGACATCTCGGTGAAGAGAGCGCCGTTCATGTCGTACAGATCGAGACAGAGTCTTCGAGCAGGTAAAAACAAGGCCCCCGACTAGAGCACTGAGGAACTCTTCTTGCAGGTATCCAAACTATGTTGAAGAGGAGACACCAACATTTCATCCTCCAGTTCCCAAACAGATCGTACACGCTAAGTGTGGACGGTGACGTCTATCACTTGTTTGATCCCAGCGACAAAGGACAAGCGTCATGGACGAAGTACACCTGCTTCAGGAAACTCGTCCAGCGGCTCAAATCTGGTCTAGTAACCGGCGGGGGAAGCTACAACTTCCATTGTTTTACCGTCATGTCCATAAAGAAAGCGCCCAAGCAAGTCATCATCAGCAACAGAAGCAAGAACTACCACAAACTTACGAAAAAAAAGAATCAAGAGTTTTTCTGTGGATCCTTCTACGAAGACATCAATTGGTTGGAGTTGGATCCCGTACCGTGGTCCTGGAAAATCAACAAAGCGAACTTCCCAACATGGAACCACTGGTTCATGGACGTCCCCGACGAGTTGTTCTCTCTCTTCGGTTGTTTAAGTCCTCTCGATGAGCGCTTCCCTGCCGAAACACGAAGGAAAGCCACTCTAGGGATTTTGGTCGTGGCCATCGGCATGCTGCAAATCTATAAACTCGCCGATTGGACGGCCACCATCATGGACTCCATCTTGATATTCGGCGATATGTTCTTCCAGAACTGCATTAAAGACATCGGCGAAGACAACTACGAGCTCGCCTTTGAAGACCTCAACAAAGAGTGTGTTATTTTTCCGTACAGTTTTCGCGTCCAGTTAACACCTGTCGTCGAAGGAACCATATTTTTGGTTCGTTTGAAGCAGTTCAATCTTTATAAAGCTTTGAGATTGTTCTTTGACGACTACGAAAGGAGGTGCGGGATTATTTGTGTAACAAAGAAGGAAAACGACAAAAAGTTGTACGCGTTTGGAAAGGCTCAAGATAATGAGTATTTCATGTACGATTGCGAGACTCTGGGACCACCCATGTATCTGGAAAAAGACATAGGAGTTCCTTATATTGTTAGAACGACGAAATTGCTCACGTTGTTGCAAGTCATGACCGTGACCTTGAGAGGGGGAGATTTTTATATCTTCGAAATTGGATTAACGGAGTTTAAGTCGACGTCGTAATTTATGTGCAATTGTTTTACAAAGAGTAATATTTGGCAATAAAATGTTAGTGTTTTGTTATTTGGATGCTTTAGCACATAACCTCAAACACGGGCGCCATTTTGTACTACACCGCCATCTTTATCATGTTTTTTACAAGAGTCAACGTGGATGCTGCACGTCCTAAATTAATTTTACTCTTTGCCGCAGAAAAGAAAGTTTGAAATGTTGGCCGCAGTGACATAACCTCAAAGATGGGCGCCATTTTAGTAGTGGACCGCCATCTTTAACATGTTCTTTTACAACGAGAGTCAACGTAGACGATGAACTTTTTAATTTAATTTCACTATTTGCCTTAGTAAAGAAAATTTGAATTGTTGGCCGCAGTGACCTAACCTCTAACGCGAGCGCCATTTTGTACTACACCGCCATCTTTATCATGTTTTTTTACATCAAGAGTCAACGTGGATGCTGCACGTCCTAATTTAATTTTACTCTTTGCCGCAGAAAAGAAAGTTTGAAATGTTGGCCGCAGTGACATAACCTCAAAGATGGGCGCCATTTTAGTAGTGGACCGCCATTTTTAACATGTTTTTTCCCAAGGAAAGTTAATTTGAACGTTGCACTTTTTAATTTAATTGTATTATTAATCTTAGACAAAAAATTTTGAAATGTTGGCTGCAGTGACATAACCTCAAACATGGACGCCATTTTAGTAGTGGACCGCCATCTTTAACATGTTCTTTTACAACGAGAGTCAATGTAGACGATAAACTTTTTAATTTAATTTCACTATTTGCCTTAGTAAAGAAAATTTGAATTGTTGGCCGCAGTGACATAACCACAAACACGGACGCCATTTTAATAGTACACTGCCATCTTTAACATGTTCTTTTATAACGAGAGTCAATGTAGACGATGAAATTTTTAACTTAATTTCACTATTTGCCTTAGCAAAGAAAATTTGAATTGTTGGCCGCAGTGACCTAACCTCAAACTCGAGCGCCATTTTGTACTACACCGCCATCTTTATTATGTTTTTTTACATCAAGAGTCAACGTGGATGCTGCACGTCCTAATTTAATTTTACTCTTTGCCGCAGCAAAGAAAGTTTGAAATGTTGGCCGCAGTGACATAACCTCAAAGATGGGCGCCATTTTAATAGTACCCTGCCATTTTTAACATGTTTTTTCCCAAGGAAAGTTAATTTGAACGTTGCACTTTTTAATTTAATTGTATTATTCATCTTAGACAAGAAACTTTGAAATGTTCGCTGCAATGACATAACCTCAAACATGGGCGCCATTTTAGTAGTGGACCGCCATCTTTAACATGTTTTTTTTGCAATTAGGGTCAATTTAAATGCGCTTTTTAATTCAATTTCACTCTTCGCCTCAGACAGGAAAGCTTGAATTGTTGACCTAACCTCAAACAATGGCGCCATTTTTCATAACAACGCCGGTATTTTTCACGCGCGGAAAAGCCGCTTTCACGTGTCACTTTAATTATTTTACAAGTGCGCAAAATTTAGTCACTTTTCCATTAGAAAGTGACAGTTAATTGTTACCAGATATCATTTAAACACAGTTGTAGCCCATAAACTACAATCACACAACCTAATCACATTATTATTATTATAAAACAAAGTGAACAAGTCGTAAACGTCAACTAAATTTAATGAAACTAATAAAATTGTTTTATTGGTTAATTAATTTAAGTATCACCGCATTTTCGGAAACAAGATGGCGGCCCGCATCGCAAACAAACGCGTCATATATTTAATTGGATTTTAATGTCTACATTTAGCAAATTTATTCTCATGTAGGTGCATTTCTCGTAAATCACGTTAGTTGTGTAAATATTTGCATATTTTTAATGTTAAACAATAAAATGATTATTGAATATTGATGGCAGTTGAGTTAAACTACGCGTTATATACAATGTAGGCGGAAAAAATAGATCCGGAAGCGGATTCTTGAGGAACACCCCGAAAATATCGGCGACACACAAATTGGGGGTGCTCCGTGAGCTCACGTCGCCGCTTTAATCTCTCGAAAGATAAAAAAGGTTGAAGTTCAAGAGTCACGTTTTTGAACGCAAAATTAGTTACTCTAATAAATAATTAGATCTTCGGGTTGTTTGGATTCGTGACATTTTTTGATAACCTCGTCTGCGTCAGAATTTGAGGCATTGTCAAGGTTTATGGTGTGATTTCTAGTTCCGTTATGTAATGAAGAAAAAAAATCGTTTGTTTTTTTTAATCGGTCTTGGAAACAGTTTATAAATAATTAATTTTTTCCTTGATTGTAATGAAAGAATTGCGTTTTCAAAATTGTGCTTTGTTAATTTGTGTAATTAGTTCGTTATTTTTTTGTAATGACTGTTAACAGCTCAAATTGATGGTTTGTTTTAATTAAATTTAATCACTAGGACAGATGTACTTAATCGAGAAAACTTTTTTTGCAAAATCAGCTTGTTTTTTCTCCATTTTTGACCCTTTGACCTATTTTTCGTTTAATTGTGCTTTAATAATTTAGTATAGCCGTCATACTTTAACATTAAGATAAGAAAGTCAAAGTTCTAATTGTTATAACAACAAATGCGATTAAATGGTGCAGTTTGGACGCTACAGTTCCAATTTTTTATTTATGGCGAATAACCAGCGTGGATTTTGGACGCTACAGTTCTAAACTGCGTGGACGCTACACTTCCGAATTTGATTACTCAATTAGTATTTTTATTCCCCGACCCGATTTCGTAATTGCGTTGTCCTCCTCTATCTCTCCTTCAATTTCGCTTCTTATTCCTGTTGACATCTTGCGCCGACACCAATGGAATCTGGTAAGTAATAAAACTGTGACATTTCTTCTACGAATTGAATTATTAAAGTCATAAAAAGCAATACTTGGCGTTTTTTAAAGCCACTCAAGTGTTAATGCGATTATGAATTTTTACGACTTGAATTATCATAAGTGAGTGATTAGTGCTGTGAGTGTACAAGCAAATTTTCATTTATATTATGTTTACTTGTTTCAACAATTTACACAACATTAAGTTTGCTTTGATCCAAAGACATATCTCGATGGTTTATTGGAATTGTTAGTTTTGATGTTGTCGTTATTCATAAAGTTCAGAGACTGAATAAACGTGGGTCTAGGACGGGGCCTTGAGGGAGAGTAATTTCTAACTTTATTATTGAAGGAAGCAGTATACCAACGAATCTGTTTATTTACATTGAGAAACTGGACTTCTGGAATGTTTTTTTTACAACCGACGTGGAATTATGTAATTTTGGACGCTATGCTTCCTGTTTTCATGCTTTGAATGACTTTTTCACTTTTGCCAACTTAAGAAGCTCCCAGCGTTTTTAGCATGGATTTAGTTTTATCTTAGACGATGCATTTGTTAATTTGGTATCTTGGACAATCTTGGACCAAAGTCGCTACAGTTACAAAATTGTCAATTTTGTCAACTTAACACATAAAAAACTAAGTTCCAAGGTTTAAATGTTGACACAGTTACATTTTTACAACAAGTTTTGGACAACTGACGTGGAATAAGCTAATCTTGCACTTAGAGGCTAAACTTCCTAATTTTATATTTTGTAAAATTTTTCCATCTCATGGACCCAAAAGGAAACCTTTTGATACTATATCAGTTTTGCCAACTTAAGACGTAAAAGTCAAAATTCTAAGATTCAAATGTTCATGACTTTCGTTTAGAACAACTTTTTAACAATTAGCTTATTTTGGTGCTACATTTTCAAATTTCGTCTTTTAAATTTATCGTTTTTGCTACCTTATTACGTCAGATTCAAAATTCCAAAGTTCACATTTATGTATCTAGTTAGAGTTGACTGAAAGATGAACCATTTTAGCCGCTACAGTAACAAATTTGTCAACTTTCAACGTTAAAGTCAACTTCCTAAGATTCAAATGTTCAAGACTGCTTGTTTAGAACAATATTTTGACAGTTAGCGCAAAAATAGCTTATTTTGGGGCTCCACTTCCTAATTTCATTTTTTGGTCAATTTTTCACCCACATCGATCTACGGTCTTAAAATTGAACCATTTTAGACGCTACAGTTTTAAATGTATTATTTTGACGCTTTAGGACGTAAAAGTCATAGTTCTAAAATTCACAGTTACGTATATAGAACCAACTTTTGGACAACTAGCGTGGAATTAGTTTTTATTTTGAAGTATTCACTTTCGAACTCAATATTTTGGATAATTTTCCATTTTGACAGGCTCAAAAGTGAATTATTTTGGACGCTACAGTTACAAATTTGTCAGTTTAAAACGTTAAAGTCAACGATCTAAGATTTAATTGTTTATGACTATTCACTTCCTAATTTCATTTTTTGGACAATTTTTCGTATTCCTCGATTTAAAAGTAAATTAGTTTAGACGCTACAGTTCTAAATTTGTCATTTTTAGACCACCTAAAGCATAAAATCAAAGTTTTCAAGTCTAAATGTTCACAGTTACGTATTTAGAACAATATTTTGGACGATACATTTCCGAATCTGATAAAATTTGGACAATTTTTCACATACATAGACTCAAAAGGAAACCATTTTAGACGTTACAGTTCTAAATTTGTCATTTTTGACAACTTTAAACATCTACGTGAATTTTAGCACATTTTTTTGACAATTAGCTTGGAGGTAGCATTTAGACAATTCACTTCCCATATTAATTTAGAAAAAAATTTGCACAACTAGCGTGAAATTTGCTTATTTTGGCCAATTTTCACTCTCGTGGCCCTAAAATTGAGCCATTTTTTCGTAACAGTTTCAAGTTTTTCGTTTTTCTTAACTTAACACGTTAAAGTCAAAATTCTAACATTGAAATGTTCATAGTTACGCGTTTAAAACAATTTTGGTACAATTGTCGTGAAACTAGCTTATTTTGGACGATGCACTCTCTAAATTGATATTATAGACAATTTTTAAATTTTACGTACTTAAAATTAAATTATCGTAGACGCTACAGTTTTAAATTTATCTTTTTTGCAAGGTTTTAAAGATCACATTTATGTATAGTGCCTATTTAGAACATTTTTAGATAATTAGCGTAGCAGTAGCTTATTTTTTAGACTCTACACTTACAAATTTGTCAAGTTAGACGTAAAAGTCAACTTTCTAAGATTAAAATATTTATGACTACTTATTTAGAACAAGCTTTTGCCAACTATTGTCGAATTAGCTTATTTTGGCACTACACTTCGTAATTTTATTTTTTGGACAAATTTTCACCTTTATCAATTTAAAAGTAAACCATTTTAGAAGTTATAGTTCTAAATTTGCCATTTTAAACAACCTAAAGCAAAAAATCAAAGTCCAAATGTTTACGTTACGCTTTTAGAACAATATTTCGGACGATACATTTTCGAATCTGATAAAATTTGGACAATTTTTCACTTTCATACACTCAAAAAAAAAAGCAGTTTGAACGTTGCATTTCTCATTTTTGCAAACTTGAGAACTTAAAATCAAAGTTCTAAAGATCACAGTTACGTACATATTTAGAACAATTTTTGGACAAGTAGCACACAATTAGCTGACTTTGAACGATGCACTTTCTAACTTTGCACTTTGGACAATTTTTCACTTTTGCTGACTTAAAGATATACCATTTTAGACGATACAGTTACAAATTTACCAACTTAAGTCGTAAAAGTCAATGATCCAAAATTCAAATGTTCTTGACTACTTGTTTAGAACATTTTTCTGACAATTAGCGTAGAATTAGCTTATTTTAACGCTCCACGTACTAATTTCATCGTTTAGACAATTTTTCATACTCATCGATCTAAAAGTGGATCAGTTTAGACGTAACAGTTCTAAATTTGTCATTTTAGAGCCAAAAATCAAAGGTTTATAGTCCCAACGTTCACAGTTACGTATTCAGAACAATTTTTTGACAATTACCGTAGTAGAACTAGCTTTTTTTGGACGATACATTTCCTGATTTGATATTTTGGACAATTTTTCCTTCGTAAACTCAAAGGGAAACCATTTTAGACGTTAGAGTTCTACATTTATCATTATTGCCAACTTTAAACATAAAGAGTTAGGTATTTAGAACTTTTTTTTTTGCACTAACGTGAAATTTGCTTATTTCGGTCATTTTTACACTCTCGTAAACCGAAAATTGAGTCATTTTACATCATTTTAGCAATTCCAAGTTTTCAGTTTTCCCCAACTTACGACGTAAAAATCAAAGTTCTAATGTTCACGCATTTGGACAACTAACATAGAACTAGCTTATTTTGGATGATGCACTTCCTGGTTTCAGATTGTGGCCACATTTACACTCTCGTAAAATTGAACCATTTTAAACGCTACAGTTCTAAATTTGCTGATTTTTCCCAACTTAATAGGTAAAAATCAAAGTTCTAATGTTCACGTATTTAGAACGTATTTTGCACAATTAACGTAGAATTAGCTTATTTTAAACGCTACAGTTCCTAATTTCCCGATTTTTTTCAACTTAAGATGTAACAATCAAAGTTATACAATACAACAGTTTTTGCACAACTCGGAACTTGTAGAGTCCAAACTAATTTCTTCAATTTCAGACCAATCAGAGCAAAAATCGCCGTAACATGTAACACCAATCAAAAACAACGTTAATTTATGGGTAAATTAACATTATTCACACCACAATCATAAATCAAGCTTCAATAAATTAGCTTAATTACTGTTTTTTACACGCCGTCATCACACGATGCGCAATTTCTGTAATACAACAAAAAATTATACAAAGTATATATTTGTTTATGCAAAAACCGATTAAATACCAATAATCGCTTCCACATCAATAATCGAGTCACGCAACATTGTACTCTTTGTTTTCACACACTCGGTGAATATTAAACTCGGAACGGATCAAATCGCCTGTGAGAAAAAACCACCGCTTTGTTGATTTTTCTAGTTCACTATGTATTTTAATTATGTGTCAGCAATGTAATGATTGCTCATTTCCAATTCAAATCTTCCCGTTGACCTTACGCACTCTTCCTAGTGCACTTTTCGACCGCGACGGACAATATTCCATCGTTGCGCTATTCGATTAGACAATCTAATTGTCCATAAAAATTCTCAGCACACTTGAAGGGAATTTCGCCAACTACCAATAAACCTAAATCGTCGATTTTGACACAAATGCCGAAAATGGGACGTAAAAGGTCGCGCAAAGGAATCCTTGTACAATTTTCAAAAAACAACAAATTAAGGGTTAAAAGATCAAGTCGGCGTTGTTCTTTTTACTTTCGATTGGTCAGAAGCGCTGATAAGCAGTCATTATCGTTTGACCGCCATTAAATTATCGTTTTTCCCGACAATTTAATAGGTTAGAGCCAGATTGGGTTTTAGTAATTGCTAAATACTTGGTCGGTGTACGAACGTGGAATTTTTCCAATAATTGGGAATTTTGGAATTTTTTTTATTAATATTCCGAAATTTCGAGATTTTCCTCAGTCGAGATGTTGAACTGGAAGAGGTGTTTGGTGATTTTCAGTGGAATCGGCGATATGGCTTCGAAAATGATTGAAGTCCTCTTGAATTATAGGGGTGAGTAGGTATTTGTAGATAGAGGGTCGAAAGTGCGCTTTTCGTCGCGAGACGGGCGAAAAGTGAAAGTATTGCTATGTTATAATACCAAACATTTGAAATTCGCATCTTTAGATAATGCACGCCCGAGTTGCTTTTATACAAAATTAAGAAAACGTTGGATCATTATTATATAAAGTTTTTTATTTATTTTTTAATCACTCTTGCCAACCTTATTAATATTGCATCATTATTACATTGCTTTTATATCACTTGACAAAATTCCTGTTTTGAGAGAATTTGGTATTCTTACATTAACTCTGTCAGTTTTTGGCCAACTATCATTTCGCAAATACTGCCATCTCTATATTTGTATGCCCTTGTCCTTTGGCCTCTATATTCGAAAAAAACATGTTTGCGTTGCATGTGCTTGTTTCTTAATCGTAATATATCTTACTTGACCTCTATATTTAAAAACCACTTGTACTTTTAGCTCTATATTCTAAAATTGGTGCAGGCGCTCTATAATTCAAAATTGCACGTAATTTAGGCTCTATCATAAAAAAATATGAATAACTCAGATATTTTTAACATAATTTACAAAAATTAGAAAAAATGGCATCCTAGAGCCTGATGTCTATATATTATATGTCTCTATATTTTAACAACCGGATTCTAGTGACTTTGTGTCAAAATTTGATACTCAAAATCAATCTTTTTTTTTTAAATAATAAATTCTTAAATTTTGCAGACAAAAGTTAACCATATTTATCAAAAATATCTAAAAATCAAAAAAAATATCCTAAAGCCTTACATCTTTACATAGCTTAGGTTTAACATGACAAAGTGTCTCTATATTTGAAGAACTATGTTCTACTGACTCTAGATGTAAAAAATAGGACTAAAAATCTTTTTTGTCATTTTTAAAAGTAATAAACTTCTATTTTTGAGTATTCTATCAAAAACTGACTGAAAAAGTGACGTTCTAGAACTTTTTTTCTCTTCACTATGTTAATCTGAATTTGAGTAAGCGGCTCTATAATTCAAAAATCGAGTTTCAGCAGTTTTTCATATAAAAATTCAACGATAAAAATGAATCCTCTGTGATACTAAGAATAAAATTTTTGTTTTTTGCATATTCTAAAAGTGCACTATATTGCATCCTCTATATTTAAAAAAAATGGTAATTAGTTGACTGTTTATCAAAAATCTCATTTTTTTTTTAAGAAAGTGACATACTAGAGCCTTTTAACTATACATTACTTATTTAATTAAGCGGCTCTACACTATAAAAAAAATTAAGTGGCTCTATAATTAAAAAGCAAATTTCAATGTCTCTATATGGGAAAATTATAAATTTTAAAATAATTTTTGACGATATTTGTGAGAAATCTCAAAAAATTTTGTGAAACAACGTCAATAGCCTTATGCCCCTGTGGCTCTATAATTAAAAAAGTCCTAGCGGCAATAAACAACACTTTAAAGTAAAGATGATTAGTTAAAAGTGACGTTCTAGAGCTCTTTATCTCTTTACGTTGGCCTTAATTTGACTAACTTGACGGCTCTATAATTCAAAAATTAAGCATGACTCTACATATAAAAATAAATTGCTGACTGTTGAAATGTAATTAATTGCAGCCTCTATAATTAAAAACAAAAATATTACTTAAAAAATGTTAAAAAAAAATGCAAAACACGTTCTAGAGCCTCTAACATCTCTATATTACTGTAGCTGTGACTTGACAAGTGTCTCTATATTTAAAAAACTGAATTCTAGTGACTCTATACGTAAATAATAATAATTGAAATCCATTTTTCATAATATTGTAACTAATTTTTTTACATGCTCTGGAAATTTGATACATTGCGACCTCTATATTTTAAAATTTGAAAATAAATTGTAAATTGTTTTACAAAAAATTCTCAAAAATATGACAGCTTATAGCCTACATCTCTAAGTGTGACCAAACGACTCTATAAATAAACAAGTTTTAGTGACTCTATATGTAAAACAATACACTCAAAATAAATCTTTTGTAATTTTGAAAACTTTTTTACGGGCTCTAAACCGCCTCTATAATTAAAAATAAACAAAAACGAGTCGTAGACAATGTTTAAATTTGAAAAAATAACGTTCTAGAGCTTTACATCTTTACATTATCTTAGTCCTAATTTACAAAAGTGTCTCTATATTTTGAAAACTGGGTTCTAGTATCTCTATATGTAGAAATTTTTTAATCCAAATACATTTTTTGTGATTGAAAAAAATAATAACTGTTTTAGATCTTAATAATGACCTAGAGCCTTAAATCTCTATATTATCTAGGATGTAATTGGACCAAGCGGTTCTAGAATATAAACACTAAATTCTTGTAGCTCTAGACTTCTTTGGAATAAATAATAAATTAAAATTAATTAATTTCTTGTTTTTTTTGCATACTCTGAGAAATATTGCAAACTCTATGTTTGAAAAATATAGAGTTTGCTCGTTAGCTTTATTGATCGTAAATCTCATTTTTTTAAGAAACTGCCTCCCTAGAGCTTTATATCACTACATTGTTTAAACTCTAAGTTGACCGAGCTACTCTATAATCAAAAAAACAGGTTCTAGTGGCTCTATAATCCAAAAATCAATACTCAAAATAAATCCTTCATAATTTTAAAAATTAATAATTTAATATTATTGTTGCATGTTCTAAAAACGTAATCTAATGTAGCCTTTACATAAAAAATAATATTCTAGAGTCTGAATAAAAATCCTCAAAAATCAAGACAGCTGTCCTGTATACTTCAACAACAACCAGCAATGTACTTTGATCTTTACGCTCATAAAAGTGCTCTATAGAACATCTTCTAGAACATTCCTGATATCAGACCCGCGACCTGCATACTTGAAAAAAATCCCGAGGCCTCTATATTAAAAAAATACAGAAAATGAACATCTGGGACCCGAATATGCACAGAAAAACAAAATTGTACCTTTGTACTTCTAGTTGTGTAAACAACGTCAAAATAGATTTATACAAAATTATGCAAAAGCTGTAAACCAAAAAAAAATATCTCTCAATTTAGATGTCGAAACCAAAACACTCCGATATGCTCCATTTCAACCAAATGAGAACGTTAATGATAAGTTTCAAGGTTAAATCAATGGGCTCGTAAACAAGAAAAAAACAAACAGAAAAAATTATTGCGTTGAGGGAATTCTAGACAGGTACGCCTCTTAAAACAGCTCGCTTCGCCCGCACCTGCGGTTTCCACCCGGTTGGCTGTGTCCAAAGCTCGCTTCGCTCGCTATGTACGTCAAAGAGGCCGTCTAGATCCGTAATCGGTGAACTATGACCGAATTATCGCCAATAAAACTCACATTATAGATACCTGTATCAATTTTTTCTGCCTCGCGAAAAATACAAATGTACAGAGTTCAGCACCTCATCTCATTTCTTGTTTATGATGACCTGTCATCGTTATTACGATCTAATTAACCCCAAAGATAAGAACGCCGATGAACTGCAAACCAAAACATGTTACGAAAGCATCTGTAGCATTTTTGAAACTGACCGTGACTCAACATCGAAAAAATGATAATTAGAGTAATCGTTCTCTGTGCATCAGCCGCCATATTGATAAACAAAAGAGTACAAATGTCGGCTTTATCGGCGACCTCTTGATAAAGAAAAATCGCAGCGAAATATGTACCGAGCGGTGCAAATCTGCAAAAGCGGAAAAAAGATTTTGCCTCGACATTTACATAAGCCCACACTTTGGCGATTTTAAGGTGGCCTTGGTGGAATGGACAATTATTAAAAAAATGAAATTGAAATCAACACCGAGTTTTCTGGAAAAGTGTAGCCTTGTCAAAAATTGACCTTAAGTCGACGAACTTCCCTGGGGGAATGGTAAATCCCATTAATTAAATTTGTCATAAGTATAATTTGGTCATTATCGGGGACAATCAAGAATGAATTGGTGGTAAAACTATTCATTTTCACATGAAACTGACCTAGTGGTTCAACGAACCTTTTAAGAGGATGGAATTTTTTACAAAGGTTTCCTGCCTAGTTTTATTGTCATTCATCAGCTTCCACTGGTTCGTTGAACCCTTCAAAGCTAATTTGTGACCTTTTGTATTCAAAATAGTTGAAGACTTTTGATGGAGAGTCGGTGGTTCATTTTTCAATGAGTATATTCTAATCTTAATTGGTGTTGAACCATCCAAAGTGTAACCTTTCGATATCCACATAATTCACTACTTTTACTTTAGCCTTGTGAATGAACCTTTCAAAACCATTTTAGGGTGTTGCTCTCGATACAGGAACCTTTCAAAAACCACTAAAATGTCAAATTTGTACCAACATGACACTCGTATTGTTATAAGAACCCTTTAAATCGGTGCAACTTATCCAAACTTTGCACACTTGTTTTTTAAACGCCCATTTTTTTGAACCTTTTAAAATTACAAACCGTCAAACCCAAATTTTAACATTTCATAATGAAAATAGTTTGATATGGTCTTGAAAATAAACTCTTCAGGGTCATTTTTTCAGTCTTGAACTATTCAAAAAAAAACTGTGAAGCTAAAAATTGAACATATTTGAAATGTGAACAAAATTTTGAGTACCTTTCAAACGTAACTTAATTTTAAAACAATTTTACAAGTACAAACCCTTAATAGCCACTTAGAATTTTTTTTAATAAAAATACAAACAAAATAGTTTAGGGTTTGTCTACTTGGCAAAATTTTGGGTAACGTGACTTATTGTACCTTTTAAAATTGATAACGTTAAATATTCAAAATTGGAACTATTGTACCTTTTGAAAATAACATAATTTCAATTTAAAAATTAATATTCGAATTTAAAAATATCCTACATGGTTCAAAAGATTCCGAATTCCTGATATTTTGAGTAACTTCAACATTGTACCTTTTAAAATAGATATCGTTTAATAAAAATCGTTAAATTCAGCAAAACTTGCCCCAAAAATAGAATTTGTACATTTGCAAACTTGTGATTAAACTTTTTTTATTCAAAAAATGAACCTTTTCAAAAAAATCTTTGAAACATAAATATTAATTTTATACTAAAAAGTGTTGTTTATGTTTATTATAATCTTAAAAAATAAATTCCCCAGAAACATTTTATCACTATTTGAACCTTTTAAAAACCCTCCAAACGCAACTGTTTTGCCACAAAATTCAAAATTTTAATCGTTAATAGAACACATATCTCAAAACTTTTTATATTTGAACCAAATTTTGAAGATGTTAAACCAATGTACCTTTCAAAAGTAATTTTTTTATAAACAAACCTTTTTAAATAAGAATCCTTAAACAGAAGCAATATCGTTCAAAATTTGCCAAATTTTTGTTATTTTGAGAAATTTGAACATTGTACCTTTTAAAATTGGCAAACTTGTGTCAACAACATTTTTTCTACGCGCAAACACGCGATCATACTTTGCATCTGCATGGTTTCAAAAAATGAACCTATTCAAAAAAATCTCTGAATCATCAAACTTAAATTTAAACCTCTTATAATAAAAGAAATTATTTACGTTCAATATGGTCTCAAAAATAAACTCCCTAGAAACACTTTTTCACAATTTGAACCTTTTAAAAACCTTCCAAAAAAACAATTTTTCTACAAAAATATTCAAAATAATAACCGTGATTGAATCATGTATTTAGAACCTTGTTACATTTAAACAAAATTGTAAGTATGTTGAACTATTGTACCTTTTAAAAGCAACATAAATTTGATTTAAAGATAAATTTTTTATAGATAAACCAAAGATTTTTTTTAAATGGTACAAAATTTGCCGAATTCCTGGTATTTTGAGTAATGTTGAACATTGTACCTTTTAAAATTGATATCGTTTAATAAAAATCGTTAAAATCTGCAAAACTTACCCCAAAAATTAAATTTATACTCGCAAAATCGTAATCATTTTTTTTTTAATTTGCATGGTTTCAAAAGTGAACCTGTTATTTTAAAAATTATTGTACGTTCATTATAGTCTCAAAAAAACTCCTCAGAAACATTTTTTCGCTATTTGAACCTTTTAAAAACCTTTTTTCTGCAAAAATTCAAAATTTTACCACTTATTTGAAAATTGGTTATATTTAAACAGAATTTTGAGAATGATGAACCAGTGTACCTTTCAAAAGTGAAAAAAATAAAATAAAAAAGATTTTATAGATAAAGCGAACAAATAAAAATCGATAAAAAAAAAAACTAAATAAAAACAAACATAATGATCGAAAATTTATTGACCTTCCAAAATTTTGAGTAACGTGAGCATTGTACCTTTTAAAACTGATAGCATTTGATAAAAATCATTGAATTTTCAAAATGTGCCTCTAGTAATTATTTTTTATTTCATCCGCATAATTTAAAAAAAATGAACCTTTTCAAAAAATCTTTAAACCACCAAACTTAAATTTAAATCTCTTTTCATAAAAATTAATACCAGAAGTAAAAATTTTAACTTTGAATAGAAATCACATTTGAAAACTTGTTGTATTTGAACAAAATTTTGAGTAAATTGAACCATTGTACCTTTTTCAAGGAACATATTTTTAATTAAATAAAGTACCTTTCAAATAAAAATCCATTGGATGAATAAAAAAAATGTACGCACAAAATGGTTCAAAACTGGCCGATTTGGTAGAATTTTGAGTAACGAGAACATTGTACCTTTCAAAATTCACTGTTTGAACCTTTTAAAAGCTATTCAAAATGAACTATTTTTGGTTTGGAAATACAAAATGTTGACTGTAAGTGGAATTAATTTTTGAAAACGTAATTTAAACAGAATTTAGAGTAAAATGAATAAATGTACCTTTTAAAATCTATACTAAAAATCAGTTTTTTCCTTTCAAAAACCCCTTGAAAGTTTTTTTTTTATAAAAAGACGAAGTTTTAAGCATGACAGTGTACAACTTTGAGACTTTTTAACCAAGTGATTTAAATTTATTTTTTATTATTAAACCATTAAAAAACGCTCGTTGAGGTTCTTTGAACCATCACACGAGTACTATACTACAAATAACAAAAAAAAACAAACATACTCTTTCAAAACATAATTAGGTTCAAGAACCATTTAAATGATTTTTCCAGTCCAAAGCAAGTCAGTGGGACTAAAATCCGGCAGTTCAAGGTCCCCAAATTCATCATGATTTGCATTTTCCGCATCATTCATCTCGCCAGTCTTCGTCATCACTACCAAAAACAATACCATATAATTTATGGAAACCATATAGTGAAATAGTCAAGGGTCTAGGACGCCGCCTTGTGGGAGTTCACTTTAAGCAAATTTCATTGCCACCATCTGATTCTCCGGAAAAAAAGTCAAAGCAAGGAAAACGAGCCTCCATAAACCTCAGTTTATTTATAGAAAACACAATACAAGCTTCTACTAAAAAAAAAAAACACTCAGTAAACAGCGGAAAAATTTAAGGAAATTCCTACAAAAATTCGCCCAGATTACAGTAAAAACTTGTCCCATTAACGCCAGAGATTCACTTGCGGACAAACAAAACGATTAATTGTAATTGACTCTTAAAAAAAACATATACAGAGTGACCACAACACGTGATCAGGCCAACACTTTTTTTGGCAACTCAGTATTTTGCGGTTTCCGCATCTGTAAATCTTCACGGCCGAGCCATTAGCGAAAACGATGCTTTTCTCGCGTAATTTCTGTTTTTGTCACCAATGAAACAATACATAGTAATTTTCCTGAAACTGCACTTGACGCAGTTACAAGTTAATCGTCGAAATTTTCCGCGCGGATCTTGATCCGTGGAATTATTTATGCGGAAACTAGTTACGCTAAATCATGTTTTAATGGCGCAATTGTTGAATGTGGAAGGCTAATTGTCGGGAAGAAAGGGACCGAAAGTGGAGCCTTGACGGACGCCAAAAACTGTATAGGTTTGGGGAAAACCAGATCTGAGTCCCACAGTTTTTTTTGAACCAGTTTATTGTTCACCTAATTGGGTTCCTGTCGGTCCAGAAATTGCGATATCGAAGGTTAAGATTGAAGGTCACTAAAATTTGTCTCTTCGACTACTTATCGAGTAATGAACAAAACACTTACGGTAATTTATTTTAGACGGTGACCAGACGGAATAAATCTTTCTATAAACTGGTTCATCGGTTTTTATAGAACGATTGTGGAGAGGTTCAATAAACGAGCTTATTTTTAAGATTGAAAAGTGCGATTTTATGGCCTTATATATTCCTGGTTTTCCCGGCTCGTTAGTTACGTATGCAAAGAATGTGCGAGTGCAGTGAACTAATTTCTATAAAAAGGCACATCCTGTGAGAGACAAAAAAATTTAGTATCCAACGAGAAAAAAAAAGCAGATTAATTAACTGATAATCAAATAAAATGGGTACAAGTGGAGGTCCTTGAGAGCCACTACTTCTATATCGTTTGGTTTTTAAAAATAACAGTTTCTAGTTTATTTCTTCTGCTATAAAACTGTAACAGGGGAAAAAAGTAGAGAAGTTTAGACCGTGGTCTCATTAAGGCCAAAAAAAACATAGCCTACTATGTATAATACTCCAATAAAATGTGTCTATTAACAGATTCAGGAGAAACACACTTTTTATGGTATTTTTAAAAATAAGAAAGTGATATAGGTTGCTTGGGGGTCACCATTTATTTACTTGTCAAAATTTTTATAAACAAAAAGTTTCATGAAACCTCTACAAAGACATATTCTTAAAAAACTTATACGAATATATATATATATATATATATATATATATTCGTATAATATATATATATATATATATATATATATATATTTAAAAAGTATATACGCCCCCTTTTTACATATTTTTAAAAAACTTAAAAAGCAGTAAAATGTATAAGTTTTCAATAAAATAGGTCCAATAACAGATCCTTGAGAAACACCCTTTTTATTTTTTTAGAATTTTTTACGAATCAATAGTGTCCAATTAGCTGTACAAAACCATATTTTTGAAAATTAGCGTGTATATTTTTCAATAAAATGGGTCCAATAACAGCTCCTTGAGAGACACCATATATATATTTTTTGAAAGTTTTTAGAAATCAAAAGTGTCAAATTGGCTTTATAAAAACAAAAAGCGTTTCTTGAGAAACACCATTTTAAATTTTATGGAAATTTATAGAAATCAAAATTGTCCAATGTATATTTATTTAACAAAATTTTTTATTTTAATTTTTTGAAAATACGTCTAGTTGGCTTAGAAAATAAAAAATAAGAATTAAACCGAAAGAAGCCTCTTTCGTAGACACCATTTTCATATTTTTAGGTTTTTTATAAATAAAAAATGAGTGCTTGGCTTTGTAAAAATATATTTTAAAAATTAGCCAAATGCGTAAAAATATGCTCAATAACTGATCCTTGTGGAACACCACTTTTGAATTTTTTGGTCTTTTTCAAAGTAAAAAAGTGTCTAGTTGGCTTTAAAAAAAACGATAAGTAAACACAGTTTTTGAAAAAAGTCCAATAACGGATTTTTAAGTAAATAATTTACACTTTTTTAGCATTTTCTAATATATACATTTAATAAAAACTTTTTGAGATCCACCACTGGTGTATTTTTAATTAAAAGTTCTCATTTGGTTCTGCAAAAACACTTTTTGAAAATCAGAAAAAGTTCTATAGTTTTTCAATAAAATAGGTCCAATAACAGATCCTTGAAGAACACCGTTTTTTATTTTTTGTTTCTTTTAAAAATAAAAAAGTTTCTGATTGGCTGTACGTTTTTTTTTTAAATTAATTTCTAAATTAATTTTTTAAATTAAATTAGTAAAGTGGGCCCAATAAAAGCTCCATGAGAAACACCATATATGTGCTTTTGAAAGTTTTTACATATCAAAAGTGTTAGGTTGGCTTTATAAAAACATTTTTATTCTAATGAACTAAATATATATCGTATTTCAATAAAATGGGTCCAATAACAGATCCCTGGAAAACACACGCTTTATTTTTTTTATAAATTTTCAGTGTTCAATTAGCTCTAAAAAAACAAATTTTTAAAAATCTGCAAAGCATGTATAATTTTCGATAAAATGGGTCCAATAAAAGCTCCTTGTAAGACACTATATATATATATATATATATATATATAATATATATTTTTATATATATATATATTTATATATATATATATATATATTTTTATTCAAATCAGCTAAGTACATATAATAGTACGTTATTGGACCCATTTTTTTGTTGTTGGGTCCAATAACGTTTCCTTGAGACACCCTTTATAAATTTTTGGAAGTTTCTAGAAATGAAAATTGACTAATTGGCTGTACAAGAATATATCAAAAGTCAGCCAAATCTATATATTTATTTAACAAAATGGGTTCAATAAAAAATCTTTTTTTTCGTATCATATATATATATATATATATATATATATATATAAAATAATTTTTTCTTTTTATTTTATGAAAACACGTATGACTAGTCGGCTTAGAAAATAAACATTTAAAAAAATGAAACCCAAAGAAGTTTCTTTGGTAAACACCATTTTCGTATGTTTATTTTTTTTTAATAAAATATATCAAGTTGGTGCTACAAAAACAAAATTCAAAAAATTAACCAAATATGTACAGTTTTTCCATAACATGTATTTTCCCAATAGCAGTTGGTCTTTTTGAAAATAAAACTGTCTGGTTAGCTTAAAAACAAACATTTTGGAAAAAAACAGATTAAAATTGCAACATTAAATAAAATGGAGCCAATATAAGCCCCTTGAGGAACACCATTTTCATATTTTTAGGGTTTTTTTTATAAACAAAAATGACGAGTTGGTTCTGTAACATACCAAATTTTTGAGAATTAGCCAGATATGTATAGTTTATGAATAAAATATGCCCAATAACTGATCCTTGAGGAATACCACTTTTGAATTTTTGGCCCTTTTAAAAGTAAAAAAATGTCTAGTTGGCCGTGAAGGCCATCCGTGATGTATCTTTGATAGTTTTTATAAATTAAAAGTGTTGAGTTGGCTCTCCATTTTTTTTAAATCACCTAAAGATCTAGTTTTTCAATAAAATAGGTCCAATAACGGATCCTTTTTTATTTATTTTTTACTCCTTTTGCTAGATATTTTTTATTTTTTGGTGTTATAAAAATCGAAAAGTAGAGAGTTAGCTATAGAAGCATAAACTAAATGTATAAAATATCGAGTTGGCTATACAAAAACATATTTTTAAAACTTATCCAAACATGTTTAGTTTTTGAATAAAATGGGTCCAATAGCACATCCTTGACGAACACCACTTTTTGTTTTTTGATCTGTTTGAAAATAAAAAATGTCTAGTTGGCTTAAAAAACAAACTTTTTTGACAATTGTTTCAAAGTGTTCAACTGTTAAACAAAAGAAACTCGATTCGAAAAAATCGCATTCTTTATATAGGAACGTCTAAAAAATGCGTTTTACCTACTTCTGACCGCGTTTATAAATAGCCAAAGTTGAGTCCCATTGAATTCTCTTGGGCCCACGATAAAACCTGTTTTGCATTTCCAACATCATGTTGAACTTTAGCCTTGGTTTGAAAAAGGCTACTTTTAACTTATTACCGGATTAATTAAGCCCTAAGGTGTCAAAATCCGATCATCAAAATAAACCTTGGACCACTTCCTTCCTGTGCACCTTCCCAAGTGAATGAAATCGGTGAATTGTCAATGGCAAGGTCACACTGTTTATCGACCAATTCCAAGCAAAACAACGGAAATCAAGACACAATTCCAAGCCACCGAATCTAGCAACCTTTGACAGTGACTGTGAATCAATCAATTGATCATCCTTGATCACGCAACAAAATCAAGGTAAAGAAATGATTAATACACGCAATCCGAAGGCATTCTAGCGATTTCGATGCTGGGTCAGAGTAAAAAAACCACTACGGTCCTGGCTTGATGGCTGGTTTTCCCAGTTCAGATCTCGGCTAGTGTCTGGTTATTTTCCAAATGAGCCTGTATATTTTTTGTGCAACGGAGGGGGCGAGCAAATCGCGCTTCTTTTTTTAGATCTCTAACGGAATAACATTTCGTGACGTCAATCGCGAATGATTATAGGACACTGGTGAGAATGTTCGCAGACCTTGAACGCGGACCCTTAACTCGAACTCAAAATGACGAAATTGAGAGAAAGCTGGAAATATTTCGAACAGGTTAGATCGTAGATGAAGATGTAACATCTCGGGCACGTATTGTAACTAATCTAGTTACTTTCGCGCATTGTTGCGTACAGAGCGTGAAGAAAAACGCGGAAGTACCACAAGGAGCTGATTTGGAACCAATGCTATTTAATTATATACAGGTTTTAAATTATTGACACTGATTTCTAGCAAAAAGAGTGAGAAGTTAATAGTTCGGAACGAAGGTAACAAAAGAGTGATGAAATAGCAGACCACAAAAATGTCGGCTTGCGAGTTCAAAATGTCATGGAAGGTGGATATTTCGTTTCCAAAACGTTGCAATCGAAATTGCGACATTGCCGGAGGTCGTGGAAAACTACTAGAGGTAGTGCCATCACAAAGACCGGGTCTTGGTCCCATTGATTTGCTTTGGGCGACAGACAACAAACCGTTCGATCTAAACTTTTGATAATCATTTAAATTGTTGCTTGCAAACTCCTACACACTTTAGAGCCTTCTTTTAAGGATTTCTACGATTCTTATTGAATTCATAATGTCGTAATTTAAATAAATCTTTAAAATAAATCATGTCTGATTTAAATTGATTGTTTCATTTAAGAAACGTTTATAAATAAATAATAAATTAGTGTTACAACAATATTGATGAAGCAAGAACTCCATGCCATTATATGTTTAATGTCTCAAGTTTATTGATTTTTTTTGCGCCGAAAATTTTTGCGAGTATATTTCCTGTTATGTTAATATTTATAAAAAAAATGTCATTTTGGTATTGTTGTAAATTATTGTTATAAATAACCTTTTAAAATGACGTCTGTTATTGTTTTGTAAATTTACATTGCAAAATAATGTTTGTGAGCAAAACAGGAGATTCTGGAACCAGATTTTAGTCCTATTGAGCTGTTTTGGTCGAGGAAATTTTTTTAACTAATTTTGAGATTTGGGGAATTGTATTTTGGCTTAAAATTCATAGTTCTAGCATTATTAAAAAAAATAACACAAAATTGACCTACTTTTGGATAAAATGTGCTCATAGTATCATCCTTGAGGGACAGCATGATCAAAATTTTTTTAAAACTCATCCATGTGTCATAACGTCAACGTGTCATAAAAATATACTTTGGCTTTTAGACAGCCAGATGTTAGTCCAATTGAGTTCGTTTGGTCGCCAAAAATTTTTAACGGAATTGATCTCCAATATTGCGTTTTTGCTTAGAATTCAGCGTTTTAGCATCGTTTAGAAATGTTAAAAAAAGATGACGTTATTGTGTATTCTAATTAAGTCGAATAAAAAAAACGCTTTGAACAGCCAGATTTTAGTCCAATTGAGTTCGCTTGGTCCACAAAATTTTTGAAAAATTAAGCAACCTTTGAAATTGAATTTTTGCCTAGAATTCATTGTTTTAGTATTATTTAGAAATGTCAACAAAACAACAAAATTTTGTTAAACCTGTTGATTTGAATAAAATGGGCTCAAAGATATATCCCTGAGTGACGCCAAAATCAAAATCATCTACCTGTTATCCGAATTTGGAGTCTAATGAAGCTAAATATCATAAAAAATATTTAAAAGTCTCTGACAGCCAGACCTCAGTGCAATTGAATTCGCTGGGTCGCCAAAAACTTTTAAGAAATAAAGCAACCTCTGAAATTGTATTTTCACTTTAAGTTTATCATTCAAGCATTATTTGTAAATCTTCGAAAAAACACAGAATAAGACAAAATCTGTATACATTTTTTAATAACATAGGTCCAAAAATGGGTCCATGGGAAACACCAAGATCAAAATTTTGGTCAAAATCACCCATCGGTTGTTTAAGTTTAAATTCTAATAAAGTAAGACGTCAAAAAAACGATATTTTAAAAAGACCGAACAACTAGATCTTAGTACAATTAAATCCGCTTGGTCGCCAAAAATTTTCTTGCAGATACAGCAATCTCTGAATTCGTATTTTCGCTTAGAATTCATCGATTTAGCATTGTTTAGAAATGTCAAGAAAAAAAAAAACATAATTTTATAGAATCTGTTGATTTTAATAAAATGGGCTCACAAATAAATCCCTGAGTGACACCAAAATCAAAATTTTGCTAAAAATCATCTACTCGTAATCCAAATCTGGAGTCCAATTAAGCTAAATATTATAAAAAATATATTTAAAAGACTCTAAACAGCCAGATCTTGGTCCAATTGAGTTTAAATAATCGGCAAAAATTTTTTGGCACATAAAAAATAGTTATTCAAAATTCTATTTTTGCGTACCATTTATCAATCCAACTTTTTGTAAATGTTTAAAAAACAACAACAAAAAAACACAAAATTTGTTAATTTTTAATAAAATTGGCCAAAAAATGAATCTTTGAGGAACACTGAAGGCCTTGAACAGCCATATCTTAGTCCAGTTGAGTTCGCTTGGTCACCAAAAATTTTTAACAAATAAAGCAACCTCTGAAATTGTATTTTCACTTAATATTTATCATTCAAGCATTTTTTCTAAATGTTTAAGGAAAAAAACAACAAAATAAGACAAAATCTGTAGATATTTTTTATAAAATTGGCCCAAAAATAGGTCCATGGGAAACATCAAAATCAAAATTTTGGTCAAAATCATCCATCGGTTATTCAAGTTTAAATTCTAATTAAGTAAGATGTTAAAAAACAATATGTTAAAGACACTGAACAACCAGATCTTAGTCCAATTGAATTCTCTTGGTCGCCAAAAATTTTTGTCAGATAAAGCAACCTTTTCAATTGTATTTTTGGTTAAGATTTATCATTTTAGTATTGTTTATAACTGTAACAACAAAATTAGACAACACCTGTAGATATTTTTTTATAAAATAGGTCCAAAGATAGGTCCATGGGAAACACCAAGATCAAAATTTGGGTCAAAATCATCCATCGGTTATTTAAGTTTAAATTCTAATTAAGTAAAATGTTAAAAACAATATGTTGAAGACACCGAACAACCAGATCTTAGTCCAATTGAATTCTCTTGGTCGCCAAAAATTTTCTGACAGATACAGCAATCTCTGAAACTGCATTTTCGCTTATCATTCATCATTCTAAAATTGTTTAAAAATGTCAAATAAAAAAATTAAAAAAACAAATAAAATAAAAAACAAAAAAATAACATTTTTTAATACAATGGGGCCCAAAATAGATCTGTGGAAAATACAGGCCCAGTTCTTGGAAAACACCAAAATCCAAATTTTACCTATCGTACCAGTAATAAAAATTCATTTGTTTCCAAAAAACGTGCCATTGAAAAAAAATCCTATTTAGATATATTTTTTATAAATAGATCTAAAAAAAAAGTTGTGTGAAAAACCCAAAACGCTTAATTTTGCTAAAATTCTCCTCGCAATAAAAATTTTCTACTGCGAACGCTTTTTTTCTTAATATCTACTTAGAAAGACGATGGACAGCCAGATATTAGTCCAATTGAGTTATCTTGGTCCTTACTCAAAATGATAACAACGTGTTGCTAATGAAAAAACCAGTGTATGAATTAAAGGGGGCCAACAATAGGTTCCTGGGCACCACCCAAACAAGAATTTCTCTAATTTTCGTCGGACCACAAAACTGCACTCTCATCTGCTCCAGATAACCTAGCAAACTTTCTCCCTCAAATATTTTCACGTTTCAAAATGTCACGTAATCTGATTACCCAAAAATCGCAATATCACCACCTTGGCACCCAAATCTGAAAATTTCCAAACTGGTTGAATCTCGACTTCCTTTATCCACGATAATTCAATGGGGCTAAGGTCTGGCGGCTCCGGTACGCAAAAGCGCAAAAAATGACGTCTATTTGTCGAGCATGTCACATAATCAGTATAATTACGTGGCAATTATGACAGTATGACGAAAAAAAAAAGTGACAATACAAGTATAAATTAACACTATTATAAGTTTTCTATGAAATGGGGCTTTCGTAAACAAGATTTTATACTAATTGAGTTGAACGTGCAATTTTTTTCGTGCGAAAGCTATCAATCAGAAGAATAGAAGCGCAAAAAAAAACGGAATTTGCCGTGGTGATGACCGAGTATCTTCTACGCCAGGTCCGAATCTAGCCCAAATGATTGGAGTCGTTAGAAACACAATGGAGAAACCAGAAATTGATCCAATTTTGAGTAATTGGTTAGATAACAAAAGAAATATTGCCTGACAGACAATCATCATATCATTACCAGATAGAGGAGCCAGCAAACTCGCCAGATTTCGTACCAGTAGACATTTTTTTCTGAAAATCGAGTTATGCGTCACCTGCAAAGTTAACCTTTCATTTCGTATTAGACGGATTTGACCGGAAGTAGACAAAGGACGCCATTTTTTGTAAAATTTGTATATCTAAATGACCCACATTTACATACGAAAGATCGCTCATGGTCACCCTGAGAAGCTATAAACGTAATGGAAATCCTGCTGAGAACAAAAAATTCGGCTTAGTTTTCAGAAACCACAGCTAATTACTTAATTATACTTAATTGCTAAAAAAAATGGCAGGAATAATAAAATGGTGCTTGAAAAAATAGAACAGGAATTGCGACTCATTTCGAAAAAACAACAGACGAAATATGTAAATGCTACCGGTGACAATAATTATTTATGTTTATAAACAAAACAGCAGGAATCCAGCAGGAAATGTCGCCCATTCTAATACTAAATCATAAATTATACTAAAAAATTACTGATATTATCGGTGTCCCTCAAGAAGCTCATTTTGGGCCTATCCTGTCTACTCCAAAATGATTTGAGAGCACAATTTGCAATGTAAATTTCAGGAAAACAACAAAAGACTTTAAAGGTCATTCATAACAACAATTTAAATCATTAGAACCTAATTCGTATTTTACATAAATATTAACATCGCAGCAGGAATTGCCTCACCGGGGCAGGATTTTTCGGTGTACTTCATCCAAGCGTGAAAAAAATCTAAAAACAGAAACTTGATACTAGTAGAAATCCTGCTTCGACATTCTTTAATTCATTATCCATAGCAGGATTGTTTTACTGTCGTCTCCTATCCTTACTGACACTAAAATGGCTAAAAGTGTTCATTAAAACAACAGAAATTCAAATCAAACATGATTTGTATCACCGTTTTATTCAAATTGTGGCATTAAATTCAGCAGGAATGATTTAAGAAGCGTAAAAAAATAATTACTTCTTGTCAGGTGGTTTTGAAGACAAGGTGCGGCAGGAATTTTCCTGATCGATTAATTACAGCAGGATTGATTTTCCATATTTGTCACCACGCATCCTGCGGTTGAACCTGCGTAAGATTCTACAGAAAAACTAACAATTAAGATAAAATATAATTTGTTTAAGGCCAGCAGGAACATTTCACTCGCCACAAAAATGCTGCTAGTGATCGATAATCACTTATTGACGTAAATGTTGCCAAAAAACCCAAATTGTGTCCGTCAAATTCCTATTTTCGTGAATTTTTCAGTGACTAATTCACTTACTAACAAGGCAGATACAAATTTGATACAAAAAAATCCTGCTGCGTGACAATAGCGTTTCGACCTCAACGATTGGATCTGCATGTAGGTGCAGGTTCCTGCTTAAAAATGTCATCCTGCTACGCTTGCACTTTTAACGCAAATTAATCAAACGTGAATTTTTATCTATAACTTGTGAGACAAAACAGGTTAAGATATGCAAATCGCTTTAAATCAAATCCTGCTACATTTTTGTCGTGAGAATTAAACTTAAACAAGATTTGCGACAACAAACTCCTGCAAGTATCGGATTACAACAGACTCAAACTTTGCAAAAATCCTGCTACGAAATTTATATTCCTGTTATAAATTATTTGTGGTGTTTTTAGTGCCCAAGCGACACTAAGTAATACAAAGCACGCAAAAATATACTGCGAAATTCCTGCTGCAATATTTTTCAGTGTTTCAGGTTAAAGTCATGTTAGTAGCAAATTCATTTTTAGCCCAAAATTAACTGTGGATCCTTGTTACTCTTTCCTGCTACAAAATTTTAATCCTGCTACAGATTTCTTGTATTCGTTGTGAAGACAGAAAATAAAAGTCTGCATTCACTTTTTCATACTAAAACTTGACCCTGCTGAATTCCTGCTGCAATTATCGTGTTAATTAACCACGTTTAAATTAAGAATACAATTATAATTTTGTAAAAACAAAAAAAAAGATCATGATTATTTATCAGCAGGTATTGCTGCTGACGTATATTGTGATGTCACAAAAAGTATGGAAAAATTGTCGGAGGGTCACTCTATCAATTCAACTATCGTCATTGATTCCTGCTAAGAAAAGTGAAAACAAAAAATTCCTGCTGAATTAACTAGAAACATATTTTATTTAAATTTATAACTACGTTACAAGGTGCAGCAGGATTGGTCATCGACACCTTGCAGAGCTTCTGTAGTTTACCACGTAATGGAAATCCTGCGAGGTCACTACTAGCAGGAATTTTGAAGAAACCTATAATCCTGCTGCAACCACATTTCCATTCAATACACACTAATTGAATCGTAATAGTATTTCTCAATCCATTAAAGTGCAAATATCCACCGTAAATTATGCAGGATTGCTCATTCCCGCAGTCAGTTCAAAACAGACGAGCAAATTCCTGCAAAACAAAAACAGAAATTTCCAAATTCGAACGGATGAAACCAGTGAGTCAATTCTCGCGAACATATCGACTGTTGCAGAAATTTGTAAGTTGGTTCCTGCTATCACAGTGTCATGACCAACCTGTTTTTTTGCCATTTAAATTTTTACTATTCTTAGTAGCGTCGATCTCTTAAAATTGACAGATTTGCATGGTCATAGCCTACTCGGACTAAAATGCTTTTTGCCATATTTCACAAGTTTTCGCAGGAATTTTCATTCGCCTCCGTCACAATGACACTTGATTCTTCACAAGGACGTCGACTATGAACGTCTAAATCAATATTATATATAATTTTTGTTCATTACGTAAGTATAGTGGAAAACAAATTACTTAGTGGCTTATTGTGATTTTTTTCAAAAAGATTTTTGACGTAAATCTTTTTCTGTCGTGTCATCTTCGAAAATTGGACGCCCAAAAACATCTATTATTCTTTTGTTTTGCTTTCAATTATTTCGTTGTCGTGATCCACGATTGGTTGGTATCTTTCCAGCGCCAACTAAGCTTCCTGCTCATTTCGTTCCCGCTTTAGCTAAGACCAAAATTGACCTTAATATGTTTACAAACAAAGAAATGCGGATAAAATTGTCGGCAATTTTTGCGGTTATTGCAAAATTTCCTACATTCTTTGCTAATTATGGTACTTAATAAAAAAACGAGATATTTTTAGGATAGAAAATATATGGGTTAGTGGGTATTTTGGTATATTTCGGCACTTGGTGCCCAAAAACGTCCCCACCCAAAATTTTCTTCATTGCCAAGAATGAATCATTGACCTCAACAACCGTTTATTGGATAACCAGAGGGAACAGACCTACTAATCACCGACATATGTTGCCAAAATCATGACGAATCAGTTTTTGATAGTTTTTACAAGTCACGACGATATCGAAAAAATTCTAGTTTTTCCTTGTTTTATGTTGGTGACACTGAAAAAAGACACAAAAGGACGAACCATGCACTGAACGTTTCCTTATTGGATGGCAACCTCAGTGTTGGAAATGGTAAAAATGCAGCAATATGCGAAGGCGGCCTTGAGCGAAAATGGCACCTGTGGAAAAAAACACCAAAAGTGGTTCATTTTTTTTTTTCATCACCAATTTGAGACAGATAAAGGAAAAACCAAGAGATTGCCAAATTATACGAAAAATTAGAACAATTTTTTTAAAAAAAGTACCCAAAAATTCCACCATGAGGTGCTAAAGATGACCCTCAAATCGGCTAGAACTGACATTTTCTTTGTGAATGTTCCAAGTTAAGAACCCACTAGTTTTTCCGACATAGGGTACCCAAAAATGGGAAAAATTTCGAAAATTCTGGGCCGCAAGCGAAAATGGCACCACAAGGAAAAAAAACAGAAACCCGTCATGTCTTACGTTCGATGACTTCTTACTAATCACATGAATTTCATTGGAAACTGCCATGATGCTTAAAAAAGGCACTAAAAACTTGAAATGACGCAGAAGCTTATAATGGGAATTTTGGCTTTTTTGTGCTCTCAAAACAAAAACTTGAGCTACTAATAAGATAATTATAGGAAGTGGATTTTGAGAGCCACAAAATAAACAAGAAACATGTCACGACTTTTGCACTGCTTTTATCATTTTTAGGTCGTTCGTGGCAAAATTTTGGGAACTCTAAACCAAAAGAACCAACTTTTTGTGTTTTTCCAATTTTCTTCATTTAGACTTGAATTTTCGAGTCTTTCATTTCAAAGTCCAATTTCGACTGTTTTTTTAATTTGTCAAAATTTTGGGAAACTAAGAAAATTTTTGTGTTTTTGGAAACTAATCTAATTTTTTCCAACATTTAAAATCTGGCCGCTTCTGAGTTTAGTACTCTTAGAACTAATTGCAAATATAGATAGCGTCGATAAAAAAAAATGTATATACTAGAGGCCCAAAAAAGGTAAAAAGTTGCCAAAAGTGGTTGAATTTTGAACATTTAAACATAACTCAGTTTGATCAGTTTGAGAAGCGTTAACCGTTAGAATCCAAAAAAGGTTAAAAACCTAAAATTATACCAAAAATTTTAACGATAGCGACTCAAATGTAGTAAACGTGGTTGAAATAGACCAAATTTTGAATATTTCATAAAGATTTCGATTAGAAGCTTTGAAAAAGAAAAAATTTGACGGATTTGCTTTTTTGTATAAACATTGCCAAAATTTTTGATTTTGGAGGCCCAAAACTAAGTAAAATGTTCCAAAATAATTAAAATTTGAAAAAGATTTTGGTTCAAATTTTACACTGGTGAAAAACACTGAAACATTTTGATTTCCAAAATTTTAAAAATGTAAAAAGCTTAGTAAAATCAAAAAATAACCAAATTTCAAAAATATGGCAGAAAATTGTCAGATTTTGACAATCTGGAAAAATACAATAAAATTTTAAAATTTTACAAATTTTGCAAAAAATGCGACGACACAACTTTTAATGTTTAGAGCCCAAAAATGGTATAAAGGACCAAAAAATCCTAATTTTGAAGTCAAAAATTGTCAAAAACCTTTCAAATTTTAAATACTTGAAAAACTAGAACGACAATTCGCGTTGTTAATTAAAAGTTAAAAATGTTGATATAAAAATTCATGAAAATGTAAAAATTTTTGGAAATTCCAAATTTTGACATCAAAAAATCAAAAATATGTAAAAAAGCGCCAAAAAGACCTAAAAGATGTTTTTAGATTAGGAACCTAAATACCAAAGTGTCAAAAACATCAATTTGAAAAATTTTGAATTACAATATTCAAAAAACCTCAAAACACAAGAAAAAGCAGCGGGTTTATTGACAACTTTGACAATAAAAATCCAAAATTGGCATTGTTAATAATTGCCGAAAAAGTGTCAGTTTTTAATCAGTTTTTAGAAATTTTGTAAGGGTGCCAAAATGACAAATAAAGAAAAAATAGAAAAAATCACATTTTTAGACCCTTGATGTCAAAATTTTTGACAGCCTGACAAAAAAAACAGTGACAACACCTTTTCATGACTTTTCGAAACATACGAACCAAGTTTATAATATAAAATCTGATCATTCTTAGATTCTGATAATAATAATAATAATAATAATAATATCAATTAACTATTCATATTGTGGGGCCCAAAAATGGCCCAAACGCAAAAATGGTTCCAAAATGGTATATTATAAGACCTTCACACTCTGTCATAAGCACACTGTGATCATAACCACAAAAACTAAAATTTTCTTGAGGTACCCAAAAATGGTACCATCGACATATCAAGCGAAAAAACCTGAAATCTGATATTGGTCGCATTTATATGACTTAAAAATGACGCCGACGCATAATTACGACGCAACAAAATCGTAAACATCGGAAAACCACCACCAGCTTCTCAATGGTCCAAATTTCAACAAATCGCAAAAAATATCTCCCGCGGCGAAAAAGGCAACGACGTAATACCCAAAGAAACAAAAAACAAACCAACAAGTTCGAAAGTTCAAAAAACTGGCAATTTGCACTTTTGTGTTAAAAGTGCCAAAAATTTTGACATTGCTGGTAAAAATGGCACTATGCTCGAAATAATTAGTTTCCATTTTATCGGGAGCTTACAATTATTCCGTTTCATCTTGTTTGTTTAAAATTTGAACAAAAAGAAAAAAAAACATGTTTTTTAGATACTTGATGTCAAAAATTTTGACAGCCTCAATAAAAAGACAGTAACAGCACTTTTTCATGACTTTTAAACATGTGAACCACGTTTAGCATATAAAATCTGAGAATTCTTAGATTCTGGTAATAATAATAATAATAATAATAATAATTAACTATTCATATTGTGGGGCCCAAAAATGGAACGGAGGCAAAAATGGTATAATATAAGACTTTCAGACTCAGTCATTAGCACACTGTGATCATAACCACAAAAAAGTATTTTTTTTTGAGGTACCCAAAAATGGTACCATCGACAAATCAAGCGAAAAAACCTGAAATCTGATATTGGTCGCATTTATATGACTTAAAAATGACGCCGACGCATAATTACTGTCCAATTTTCTTCTAGAAGCAACAAAATCGTAAACATCGGAAAACCACCACCAGCTTCTCAATGGTCCAAATTTCAACAAATCACAAAAAATATCTCCCGCGGCAAAAAAGGCAACGACGTAATACCCAAAGAAACAAAGAACAAACCAACAAGTTCGAAAGTTCAAAAAACTGGCAATTTGCACTTTTGTGTTAAACGTGCCAAAAATTTTGACATTGCTGGTAAAAATGGCACTATGCTCGAAATAATTAGTTTCCATTTTATCGGGAGCTTACAATTATTCTGTTTCATCTTGTTTGTTTAAAATTTGAACAAAAAGAAAAAAAAAACATGTTTTTTAGATACTTGATGTCAAAAATTTTGACAGCCTCAATAAAAAGACAGTAACAGCACTTTTTCATGACTTTTAAACACGTGAACCACGTTTACCATATAAAATCTGAGAATTCTTAGATTCTGGTAATAATAATAATATTAATTAACTATTCATATTGTGGGGCCCAAAAATGGAACGGAGGCAAAAATGGTATAATATAAGACATTCAGACTCAGTCATTAGCACACTGTGATCATAACCACAAAAAAGTAATTTTTTTTGAGGTGCCCAAAAATGGTACCATCGACAAATCAATCGAAAAAACCTGAAATTTAATATTGATCGCTTTTATATAACTTAAAAATGACGCAGACGCATAATTGCATGTCCAATTTTCTTCTAGAAGCCTCAAAATCGTAAACATCGGAATACCACCGCAAATTCTCAAAAGTCCAAATTTCAACAAATCACAAAAAAATCCCCCGCGGCGAAAAAAGCCCAAAGACGTAATACCCAAAAAAACAAAAGCCATTCCCCCACTCCTTCATCCAAGGGAGTCACCACCGAGATGCACACCGCGTTGGTGGGGGCGGCGCGCTCCTAATCCGCCTCTCCACGATTGGTCAGTGAAAGTACTCGCAATTATTTAAGACTTAAGTAACTTTAATACAAAGTTGGCCGCGAAATTCCCTCATTGATCGATCGGATTTGCCAGGAGTCGCATCAGAAATTTTTAAGTGTGGATGTTGATAGTGCAGCCAACTTGTGAAAATGAAGGACTTGGTCTCGGTGTGCAATCGTATAGTGTCGTGGAGTTACAGTCCTGTCAGGACCAAGGATGGAGGGAGCCACAATGAGGATTTCAGGATAGCGAATAAGCGGTACAAAAGTAAGTCGCGGATGGAATTTTTACGAGCGGTTTAAGAGTGAGGTGAATTTTTATTGGATTAGCGGGGATGGGGAAAATTGCAAACTTGTAGTTGTAACCTATTTTTGGGCCGTTTTGGGCAGCGACTTTCTCTTGCTGCGATTATGTAAGGGATTTTTATGTTGCTTTAGACGGTCGGTTATGAAAGGTTTTTCTTGGATTTCGAGCGCGGCGAACTGATTTGTTTGGGAGTTTTGTTTTGACTATTTGCGACCTTGTTGCCGCGATATTTGTATTTTTTTTGTTGAGTCAATGTCTTTCTTATCTTCGCGGACAAATGCGTAGAGAAATTCGAAGCCTTGGATTCATTTCCTATTTTTTATTTATATCCTGACTATTTTTTGAACTATTTTCTTTTTTTTGTTTTTTCTTTTATTTTTATTTTTATGACGTTGTTTTTATGTTTGTATGTTTATTCTAGATTTGATGCTTTGGTAATGTTTCCTAAGCTTCTAGAACCTTCCATTTTCTACTCTAATCTCATTTTGTTGTAAAACCGGTTGCTGGATTTCTTATTTTAATATCATATTTTTCGTAGTCAAAATCAATTTATTTTTTGTTTATTGGATTGTTAAATATTTTTAGGTACACGTTATTTGTTTATTCCATTGATTGTTTTTTATTTTTCTTGGCGATAACCTTGATTTTTTGCTTCTAGAATATTTTTTTTGAAATAGTAAATTAGTAGTTAGATTAGCAGTAAAATAGTAAAAAAATAATTTTATTTTTTATTATTCGAATATTAGACAAATAAAAACGGAAACGATAACTGTGAGCGCTTTTTTGAAGTTTTGATAAATTTGACATTAAAATTTGGCACGTCGTCACCAACTCTCAACCCAAAAATTCAATTTTTTTATATTTCTAGTTTGAATTATCAGATTTTACGGTTTTTAGGCATTTGGACAATTTTGGGTTCCAAATGGCAAAAATTTTGGCCCTTTGTACAAAAAGAGCAATTTCATCATGTTTTTAATTTAATTTTATTAAATTTAATTTTTAATTTTTATTTTTTAATTTTTTTAAATCTTATTGCAATTTTAAAATGGGAATTTTACCCTTTTTGGGTCTTTTTGGCCCTTTTTGGCACATTTGTTTTATATTTGGATCGCTAATAATAAATTTAATAATTTAAGACCTTTTGGAACTTTTTACAATTTTTCAATTTTTACTCTCGAAATTTTAGCATCTTTACACAAACAACACAATTTTCTGAATTTCCAAAATTTATTTAAAATTTAGCCTTTTTCACCAAAAAAAAATAAAAAAATGTAAAAAGTACCTTCCCAAGAAGTCCCCTTTTATTTTTTCTCATCTTTTCAAAATTTTGACTTTTAGGTCTAAAAAATCAAATTTGTAACATTTTTAAAACCAAACCAGTTTTGGACCTTCGTTGGGTCCTAATATCAAAATTTTGACACTTTGCGCCGCATTTTTTCAGATTCTTCAAAATATCAGACAAAGTTTGACTATTTTTGGTTTTGAGTTTCAAAAATTTTAAAAATTTAAAATTACTTCAACCGCTACACAAAAATTTCAAATTTGATTATTTTTACCAATTTTCTAAATTCTTCTTTGAGAATTTTCAAAAACTTCGAAATTTGGCCCTTTTTGACACATTGGGTTCCAGAATAAAAAATTTTGGCACCGTTGATATAAAAAAGTAAAAGCAAAAATTCTGGTCGTTTCTGTACCACGTTTACCATTTTCGGGTTCTAATATCAAAATTTTTGGTATAATTTTGGGCTTTTACTGACCCTTTTATCATTTTTGGATCTTTAATTTTTTTTGAGTATTTTGACTCAAAGATTGCAATCTTTCTACGTTTCGCCGATAATCTGAAATTATTCAAATTTGAGGCCTTTTGTATCTTTTACCATTTTTGGACCTTTTTTAGAACTAGTTTACCTTTTTTAGGCCCCCAATATCCAAATTGTTAGCACTTTTTACTAAAAAAAGCAAATGCGACACACATCTTATAGCATTACCGGAATCTCTGACTCAAAGATATTTAAAAATTTTAAAATTCTAAAATTTTTGGGTCCATTTTTACCTATTTAAAAATTTTGGAATCTTCAACGCAGAAACTTCGATTTCAAGACCTACTTTTCACTTTTCTAAACTTCTAGCCGAGATCGTATAGATATTCAAAATTTTGCTTTTTTTTTGACAAATTTTACAATTTTTGGGTCCTCTAGCTCAAATTTTTGGCACAATCAATACAAAAAAAAAGACAAACTAATTCACTAATTCCATGCACTTGTTCCTAGTTTTTCAAAATTTCTGACTAAAAATTTTATAAAAAGTACAAATTTGATCAATTTTGGCCACATTTTGGGCCTTAAATATCAAAATTTTGACTTTTGTTAAAAAAAAAATGTTGAGATAATCATTGTCTCTTTCAAAAGGTTAAGACAGTCATTGAAATATAAAAATTTGGCCCTTTCAGCCACTTTTTGACCCTTTTTGGGCCCCTGGGGCCATTTTTTGGCACTCATAATAAAAAAAGACAGAGCTACGTTTCTAATTTTCGCTACATGACAACCTTTTCAAACAACAAAATTTAAGCATTTCCCATAACTTTTTGCCCGTTTGGGTACATTTTTGGTACTTTTTTAAAAATAGTTTTTTGCAGCTCCCCTCCTCATCGCCTGCTTGGGCCTCATAGGCATTTTCGGCGGTGTCTTCGCCATCTTTATCCACCCCTACGACTATCTCTTCAAATGGGTAAGTATTATTATTACCATCAAGGCCACCTGCGATTTCCTAAACACAACTAACCTAGTCGACGCGAAAATTGTGCATTCCACAAGGTGCTACTTTGGTACCTCTACTTTGATAAAAACACGCGTCAATCGTACGTGATAAAAATGCAAATTGCCGACTGCAAAAGTGTGTAACTCTAGATTTGCATTTTTCTAATGCGATATTATTTGTGTACTTTTCTAATCAAACATGAAAGCGTCGTTATTTGTTTATGTACAATATAATTGCCCCGATTTCGCGGAATTTCGAACGATAATGGTTCAAGAATTATGAAATCCTCCGTCGAGGCCGAGTTTTTCGTCGTTGGTGGAAGGTTCGCATTTTTATGTAATTGTATATTATTTTGGATTTCATTGTATCATCAGTTAATGTAAGCGCGTGTTAACAATAACATTCAATGCTGTTAATTATTCGATATGAATAGAGTTTGGTACCATTAATTATGAATTGCTAATTATGATTAATTACCACTTAACACCGCTTCCCGGTTGTTTCCGTGTGTTTTTATTGACTTGATCAAGCATAGTTCATGGTTCCTTCTAGAATAGTCGATGGTACCAGATGGAAAAATCTTGAACTTCGTTTCTGAAAGTGAGAATCTGGAAACGCCTACACTGAGATGACCTTAGTTTGTCTTGTTTTTCGCAACAGAACCAACTTGGAGGTACCATCTCGTTTTGTACCAACAACAGCGTGATTCTTTACATTTTTGTTGAAGAGTGAGGTCACCTTTGATAAATTTTCGCTTTTTTACAATAGTTTCTCTGTTATGTTCCCAGTATATAGGTGGTACCGAAATAAAAATGAGTCACTTTTACTTCAACATAAATCTGAAAACATCTACGCTGAGATGGTTTCGGTTTACTGTGTTTTTGTAGTAAAACCGAGGTGGTACCTTTTGACGTGGTACCCACTCTAACGTGATTCTTCGGATGTACGTTGACATTCGGTTAGATTTTCACTTTTTTATACTGGCACTACTTTTAGGTACTCTATTAATGGTACCGGAACTTTTAATACTATCAAACTAAACATACCAACGCCCCAAAATTTTCGCATTTACGTTGTTTTTTCAAAGAAACCAAATTTATGGTACTTTTAGAGGTGGTACCAAATTTATCATGACATTTTTTGATTTGTGTTATACAGTAACATTTTAATTCACCTTTACTTTTTTTTTACATTAGTACCACTCTTAAGTACCAGTTCCTTATATTATATGCAATGGAGCCAAAACAAAAACAATTTTTTTGGATTCATCAATTTTTCAGATAACAGAATAGAATTTGTTTGAAACTTCAAATATTGTATATATAAACTTTAGTTTTCTCGCGACTGGTACCACTTTTCAGTATATACGTTCGTACCACAACAAAAACAGAATTCCTCCTATACAAACAAGAATGTGAAACCACTTGGACTGATATGACTTTACTCTCTTCACGCTGTTTTTGAATCAAAACGAAATTGGTGGTACCTTCTGCAGCAGTACCAAATCCAATGTTTTTTTTATTTCGATTAAATAGTTATTATTATATTAAATAGTCAAATAGTAATTGTAGTAATTGTAATTCTAAATAATTTTGAGTACCTTTTTACAATTGGTACCATTTTTTTATAACTCTGACTGAATTTTTTAAATTAGGGAATAAAATTTGTTAGGAACTTTTCAAATATTGGATTTTACATTTTTTTTCGCAAACAGTAGCGTTTTTTTTTAAATATATAGAGGGTGGTACCACAACAAAAACAGGTCAGTTATACTTTTACAAACATGAATCTGAAAACACTTGAGTTTAAATGATCTAAATTGAATGTTTTCACGCTTTTTTTTAATGGAATCAAATTCGTGGTACCTTCTGCAGTAGTACCAACATTAATACGTTTTTTTCATTTCTGTTAAATAGTTATGTCATTGTAGTAAAATTTTTTAAATTTTCAATTTTGGTCGCACCATTTTTTGAAAATTCTTAAGTATTCTTTTACAAATGGTACTACTTTTTTTTGAATTCTGACGTTAAAAAGCACTAATTATTAAAGTTACAGAAACGAATTTGTTTAAAACGTTTGAATCTCATATATTTTGTTAGTTTTTATCACTTTCTCGATGGTGGTACCATTTTATTGGTACTAAAAACCAAATTTGGGTACCGCAGTTAATACTCAAAGCAACACATCACAATAGTTTTTTACATCTTTTTTTAACTCATTTTTTTTAATTTCGGGTTCCCACGGTCCCAATTATCACTAATTATAAACACCAAACAATAGTCTCGGCAGTTTGACGTACGTGAAATGACGTAAAACACTTCATCCTGTTTTGGGATTCCACTTGAAACTTCCTTACGTATTTTGGGTTCCAAAAAACTTAAGATTCCCATACAATAACGTCACTCTCATTATAAACTTCCAACACTTGTAATTTTCCTACATAATTTGACTAACAGATTAAAGTAATTTACATACATGGAACCAGTTCCTTCCGAATGGTTATCTGAGAATGGTTCCTTGCACACCCGGAACAAAAATAGCATTGCTCGAATTTCAGCAATTTTTTTTTGGAAGCAGTACCGTTAGAGTATTTATGCAAAACTTGTAGCAGAAATGGCACCTTTCTTTGGTACCGCAAAGTAGCTGGAGGCTGGAGCGGTTTTTATGTTGTTTGTTTTGATTTGCATTCATAAAATATAAAAATAGATGTGAAGATGGGAAAGAGAAGAGGTTCCCTTTTGGGTTCCTATTTTGGAAAGAGGGTTTTTCTCCCATAGTCTGTCATAATAAAAATTGGAGAGGTTGACAAAGGGTTGTGTTTTGGAATAGCACTTTCAGGTACCATTTTCGGGTACCATTAAAATCGCCACATCACAGCTTCGTTTAATAACTGACTGTCGCAACAAGTAACCGTGACAACTTGATTAAAATTCCCAATTTCACAATTCCCGAAATTAGTACTTTGTGTGTTAAGCGTGGAAAGTGCAATTTGCGCACTTGACCTGTATTGCAGTGCCCTCATTTTTCCATTGAAAATGAATCGACATTACTCTAGTTTAATTATCCTTATACGTGTCGAACAGAGCAGCAGCTCTTGCCTCGATCACATGTCATTGTCAACCACCGATGAGTCGTGACAAGTAGTCATTAGTGTATAAAAACCGCAAGTGATATACTTTTGTTAGTGAAGGTCACCACTTTCATTTCCGACCACGCTCGCGGCGTTCACCCGAAAATCACCAAAAATACACTAAAAGCAATGGTCCCAAAAGTGCACCTCGTGTAACTCCTCTTTTTCCAGAAATGCGTGTTCAGCGAAGGCGGTGAGATTTTCGAGCTTTGGAGGAGTCCTCCGGTTGACCTCTACCTCCGAGTGTACCTCTGGAATGTCACCAACAAAGACGAGTTCCTCAGCGGTCAAGACGAAAAAATCAAGGTCCAAGAAGTGGGCCCTTATGTATACAAGTAAGTAAACAGGTTGCAACAACATCCCTGACATACTTAAGATATATGTTATATAAGGCAGATTTTTCTCCAAGGCGATGCGATCCTGAGTCGTTGACCAATAAGCACTTCCCGCACCTCTGGTGTTAAATAACAAAGACTTTCCAATATTGCGACATAGATGAATTTCGAAATTTTTGGAAACGAGCTAAAATGTTTCAAAGGTTCTAAATTCGTCAAGGTCGCCGCCGTCAAGGTCACATGAGAATGAGATATGTTCTTATGTGATCATGGCGTGCTTGATTATATGATTTCAAGTTCCTGGTAATAACAGTCGCGAATTCGGTCAGGCGCCGGGTCATATTCAGGAATATTTAGAAAGTGCTTCCGGGTTATTCAAGTTGGTAACAGAATTATCTGTTGGTATTGGTTTCTGAAGAAAAGGAAGAAAATAAGAGGTATACTACGTCAAAACAATCTTTTGTAAACAAAAAACTGAAAAAAGAAGAAAACAAGAACTTGAGTCAGAAGTGAAGAAAAAGAAGAAAACCATATAAAATCACGTTTCTTCTTCTCGAAAATTGGTAAACGATTGTTTTATTGCTTTCTTATAAACGGCGTCAAAAATAACAACAACCTCGCAAATCTACGAGAAAGAAGAAAGTATTTTAGCAAGGGGGTTATTCATAACTAATAAAAATAATACAACAAAGAACCGTGAAGATGAAGAAATAAAAAAGTTTTTTTAGAAACAATTATAGGATAGTTGTTGCTTTTGGGCGAAATTGAAGAAATCATCACACCAAAGTTTTGAAATAAAAAAACGTAGAATGTGAGAATGAAGAAAGTGAAGAAAATAATATAGTGAGATTTCTTCATATACAAATAAAAATTTTGTTCTAGTTTGTTCAATTCGTTTAGAAAATGAGCAAAAATCAAAGAGGTGACAAACTGACACAATTATATAAATGAAGAAAAGAAGAAGTTAGTAGCGAACGGAATTTCTGCAGCAAAAAAAAATAGATTAGGTTCAATTGTTGAATTTATAAGCAAAGTACAAAAAAAAAATAAAAAAATAAAGAAGACCGAACTACAAAATGAAGAAAATAAGAAGAAAATAATATAGAATACCGCTTCGTTGAGAACAACAGAAAAATTTTCTCTCTAAGATAAAATCGAAGAATTAAACATGAAAATAGAAGAATATCATAAAATGTGTGAAGAAAAATTGAAGAAAATGATATGAAACGCCCTTTCTTCATATCCGGAAAAAGTAGTTATTCTATTTTCGACAAGAAGTCTCAAATATGGACATAAAATCAAACAGACGACCGAATGACCAAATAGAAAAAAATTATAAAAATGAAGAAATTGAAGAAAATGGTGAAACTTCTTCGAAAAAAATAGCCCTATTTTGCAATTATGACTTAAACGAAAAGAAAAACTAGAAAAAAATAAGAAATTATGAAATTCTAAAAATGAAGATATAAAGAAGAAAACAACGTTGAATGTTGTTTATTCAGAAGCAAAAGAAGAGGAATTTTGGCTTTTAGATCAAAATCAAGAAAATCGACACAACAGTGTAAAAAATGGAATAAGTGATATAAAATGTACGCGTGAAGAAAATGAAGAAAATAATATATTATAGCATTTCTACTGCAAAAAAGTCTGCAGTTTTATTTTTTAATTCATATGACAAAAGTCATCTGAATTAAAATATATATCATAGCGTGTAACATATGAAGAAAAAAAATGAAGAAAACAAGATAATACGGAACTAAAATGAAGCAATAAAAAAGGAAATAATACAGTAAGATGTTTACACAAAAGCGAAAGTAACGAAATCTCGCGTTCTAATGCAAACGAGAAAACCTGCATAAAAATAGACATATGACAAGAAAAAAATAAAAATGAAGAAATTGAAGAAAAATACGTTTCTTCAAATACAAAAATAGTTTTATTATACGTTAAACAAAGTCTAATTGAAAAACAAACAAAAAATGAGAAAGTAGCGTCGAATTATAAATTGAAGAAATTGAAGAAATTGAAGAATAGAGTCACATGGCATTTCTTCAGTAAAATATTTCTTGGGTTGTACTTTCTAGTCAATGACCAAACTCAAACAGTAAAATAGATAAAAGAAAAAAACAAGAAAACCAATTAACAAGAAACAAAAATGAAGAAATAAAGAAGAAAATTGCAGCGAAAGTTGTTTCTCCAGAAAAGAGATTTTTAGATAAAATCGCGGCAATAAACACAAAAATAGAAAAAAATAAACACATGAAGAAATTGAAGAAAATAATATAACTTAATTTTCTTCAGATTTGCCTTCGAAAAACAACTATGAAGAAAAAAAACAAATTTTCTTCAAATTTACCTTTAAAAACAGTCAAAATAATAACTAATAAAAAAAACGAGAAAGAAGAAATTGAAGAAAGCAGTATAAAAGACGCTTATCCTACATCGTTTTTTTTTTGTTTTCAGGGAACTCTTCCTTCACGACAATGTCACTTTCAACAACAACGGTACTTTGACCGCCATCCCTCGCCACCCCCTCGTTTGGGTCCCGGAACTAAGTGAAGGTCGCCGTGAAGACGACCTCCTCATCCTCCCCAATATCGCCCTCTTGGTAAGTATCACAAAAATCTGTGCCGAGTTATCCAAGATCGCTTTCACCTCTTACATAAACTCTTCACAATTCGAAGAAAAGCGAGGACGTCCAGGTCGCGTGCACGCGCCACTGACCTTCCGCAAATATCCGCTTTTTGCGCCTACATTGACATTGAAAGTAACGCGAGTTTAGTTCCGGCGGAAGTAAGGTTAGGGATGCGTCGGTCGCGTAATGGCGTCGGTTTCAAGTTTCAAAGGCGCTAATTGGTGAACGAAGAGTAAACAGTAACTGTTTGTTGACAACTGTTGGCAAGGAGATGAAGAAGAAGTACTTTCATTTTGCTTGGTCTGAGCCTACTTCCTGTATAATTTGAATTTCGACACCGATTGGTGCTATAATCTGTAAAGTGCGGTTAGTTGGAAGATTGAAGATTGAAGATTAAAGGCCAAATGCCCCGGTCCAGAAGTAACATTCTATATACCACTTGATTAGAAAACAATGATTATAGAGTGAGTCAGAGCAATTACGGGTTGTGTGCGGTAATGTTTGATTGCATTGGAATTTTTGTTGATATACCGGTAACTGGATGAAGAAAGATGAAGAAAAATGAAGAAAAATGAAGAAAAGTTGCTATGTTACGGTTTCTTGACATTTTAAGACGTGAAGTGAAGGTAATTACGGAGATTGGGAAAAAAGAGCGGCCACGTTTGATCTGAAAACAAATGAAAAAATTATGAAGATTAAAATCATGACAAACATTATGCAAAATGTGGTTCAAGAAGAAGAAAATTTGTCAAATAAAAGAAGAGAAACTTTTTCTTAATTCATCATATAAAGGTCAGTATAAGCAAAAATGAAGATAAAATGAAGAAAACCATACAGACGGTCACTAGATGAGGACAATTAGCTGATTTAGTTGTTTTATGATTAAGAGAATGATGCTGGATGGAAATTATGAAGATGACGACACCTAACATAAAAATGTAGAAATTGAAGAAAATAATAAACATAGAAATCGGTATGAAAATTTGACCAATACTCAAAATCAATGTAACCAACATAAAAGGGAGAAACGACACTAAGTAAAAAAAATGAAGAAATAGAAGAAACTAATATATCATTGGAATATCTTCAATTCAAAAAAGTGTTTCTCCTATTTGTTCTCAGAAAAAAATTAGAAGAAAAAAACAAAGAAAGCTAAGTTAAATGACAATGTGAAAGTCAAAAAATGAAGAAACTAAAAAGAAGACAAGGAAATCATTCAATTTTTTGCTAGATGGAGAATATTCTATTTTTGTTGTTGCTGCTGCTCAAATCGACTCTATAAAACTAAAAAAAATGAAAAACAAAATTCAAATAAAAGTAAAAAATGAAAAAAAGAAGAAAAAATAATGCAAAAGAAGATTAATAGGTACGAAAATGTGCCTACTAATTAATCTAAAAAGAATTTGAATTCAAAAATTGATAATCGAAAACAATTAAAAAATTGAAGAAATAACAGAAGAAAATGAAGAAATAGATAAAATATTTTTGATAATACACAGATGTAAAACGACAAAAAAATCAAAAAATGAAGAATTGGAAGAGAACACAATATAATTCAAAATTTTTAAAATGTGTTGAAGGATTTCTTCACTTTTTCCTTGATATTCTCTCACAATCTACGAAGCATTGAGAAGATAAAGAGAAAATAAAAATTTTGTAAGAAATGAAGAAATGAAAAAGAAAATAACATTTCGTCAAGATTCTTTAACTTGTTATTTGTTTCGTAGTAAAAAACATATAGAAGTAAAAAAAAATGATAAATATTAAAAAGGAAATCAAAAAATAACAAAACTACGAAAATCAAGAAATGGAAGAACAGTATAATAATTGGAAAAAACGGTATTTCATCACTCGCAAAAACAGTACAAAATTTTACTGTGATAGTACAAACAAAGATAAAAAGAAAAAGAAATCACAATAAATTGTGACAATGAAGATATTGAAAAAAATTATATACAAACACATTTCTTCACACATTAAAATAGTCGAGGTGTTTGCCCATTTGATTCTATATGTAAAGCCTAAAAAAGTTAAGTAAGCACAAAAATGAAGTAAATAGAATAAATGAAAAAGAAGAATTGAAGAAAATCATTGTTAAGAGCGACTTTTCTACACTTACAGAAATAGACTCGAATTTTATTGTTTTAATCATAAACAGAGCCACAAATAAGAAAAAAAAGTCGACGAGATCAAAACAATGAGAAACTGGAAATGAAGAAATCGAAGAAAAATATAAGCACATGTACATTATATATCACATTACTTTAAACACTAAAATAGTCGAAGGTTTGTCCTAATTGTCTTTATACATAGAATCGAAGAAAATAAAATAAAATAGATAAATAAAAAATGAGATCATAATGAAAAATGAAGAAAAAAGAAGAAAATAATATATCAAAAAGTGGAAAAATGAAAATGTTTTTAAAATCCTACCTGTGGACGAAACAAGAGCTCTTAAGTAATAGTCCCCAACAAAAATCGGTGAAGAAAAAGAAGAAAATTATATACTTTTATCTTAAAAAGTACTAAACATTAAAAAAAAAAAAGATGGTCTAGAAAATTATCTCAGACAAAGGGTAAGAAAGACAGTACCCCCACGCATAAAACCGTGTAGCTTTGATTCTACCACCGGCATAAAAAAAAACAAATGAAAGTTGCTCCGTCCACAACCCGAAAACATCCAAAAAGTCATAGCTGTCTAGACCGGGCCCATAATCAACGACCGTTAGCCTCTCCGCGTTGTTTTTGTTTGTCCCATTGCAATCAAAATTTCGAATCGATGCCGTTCATCGACCTATTCTCCTTGAGCACGTTTTCTTCTTTCGATTGCATCAAATCACGTCCAGTTTCGATTCACACGAATCCGACTCGAAAAATGCCAGCCCTGCGAGATCACGCCACTTTGCATTTTACGTAAATTCTTGCTACGACTGACACAGTTTCGGATCATAGTAGTCCATAATTACGCCCAGCCTACTTTCTACTCAAGTTCATCGTGGAGCACCGACTCGCGAGCACTTTTACTTTCAACGAGACGTGCGTCGGAGCGCGGGTAAACAAACCAGAGGCGAGGAAATGAACTAAATCGGCGCCGGAGGCAGTGGCGTAACAGAAAATGTCACCTGACCCAGATGTAACACGTGATATTTCTTGCAGAGTATAGCCCACGTGGTGTCCGATGAGTCATATTTCACACGTCTCGGCCTCAATCTCCTCATCAGACAGACGAAAACGGAGCCTTTGATTCAGATGACGGCTCGGGAGTTCATGTTTGGCTACAGCAGCACGCTGATGACGCTCGGGAACAAGTTCATGCCCAGTTGGATCTACTTCGATAAACTCGGCCTTATCGACAGAGTAAGTACGACACTATATAGAAAAAGAAGAGGTCCACGAATGGACCCTTGAGGGACACCAACTATACTGTTTTTTTTTTCCGCAGATGTATGACTTCGAAGGCGACTACGAAACGGTGTACACCGGTGAAGACGACGTCAAAAAGACCGGGCTCTTGGACACCTACCGTGGTTCCACCAAGATCCCACAATGGGAGAACCCGTGCGGGAATATTCGGGGGGCTTCCGACGGAACCAAGTTCCCTGGGTTTATCAAACCGAACGATACTCTTCTGTTCTTCAGGAAGAGCATGTGCCGAGCCAAGTCGTTGGTCAAAGTCAACGAGACGGTAATCAATGGGTTGACCACCTACGTTTACAATTTCCAAGAGAATTCTGATGACAACGGGCTCAACAACACGGCGAACAAGTGTTTCTGTAAGGAACATGAAAGATGTTTACCGCCGGGGCTGTTGGACGTCCATGGGTGCTACTATGGGTTCCCCATAGCTTTGAGTTACCCCCATTTCTTAGGAGGCGACCCCAGTCTCAGTGCTAAAGTCATTGGGAGCAACCCTGATCCCGAAAAGCACAAGACCTACTTCGCCATACAACCGGTAAGTAACAAAAAAGTGATCATGTATACAATTTTTTTCACGCCAACTCGTAAATCATCATAAATCAATCCATGGTGTTTATTTACGTTGGGCCATTAGATTTATAGCAAAATGAAGAAAAATGACAACAATTATAGTCAATTAGAATCAACTATAAATTAAAAACCGACGACCTTGAATACTGATCCGAGCTATTATATAATAAACCAATCATCAAATCAAACAAAAATCACCAACTTTCTTCTCTTGTTCCAGTGCCATAACTGATTCATTACATCACATCATTTACGTAAAAGCACTTTCGTTGCAATTGTTACAACTTCCTTCATTCTTTCCCGTTACAGGATTCTGGCTTGCCCGTAGACCTTGCCGTTCGCTACCAGATCAACATGGCGTTGGGAAGTATCAAAACCATAGCCAACGCTGAAAGGTTCAACGAAATGATCTTGCCACTTCTCTGGACGGAAATTGTAAGCTCAGCCGCCATGTTTGTATCCGCCATCTTCATTTATCTTTTTGTTTACAGAGGCTGTATAGTCTTCCGGAAATGTTAGCGGCTCGTTTCCGTCTCTACTTAAATGTCTTGCCTCTAGTTGAAAAATGTATAACTTATTCGTTCTTCGTGGTGGGTGCTGCGTTCCTCCTATGCTCACTCTACAAGTTCATAACCTCCAAATCCGATCGGTCTGTGTACAACACGCGATGGATTGAAGACGATTTCGTCTTGAATATCGAGCGGAAGCTGTCGAATTATAAACCGGAAAAGCGGGCCAGTATGACAGCGAAAGAACTAGAAGTGTACTTCTCTAGTTTGGTGACTCCACTGAACCAGGAATTGTCTTTGGATGACGAAGAAGCGTAGTTTTCATCAAGTAGAAGTTTTATTTATTGTGATTTGTGATCTTTTTGCTCTTTATGTTGGTAATTTATTTCCTTAGAGCCTTAGTGAGGTTAGAAATATTTTCTTTGATGACAAGGATTAGGTATTGTTTCGTTCTAGAGACAAGATATGTGATATTTATGTCAATTAGACTAACGGGACGCCACTATTTATATTTGCTCAATGTCTTAGAATTAGGTTTTTTTATAGAAATCACCATCAGTATTTTTATAATGATTTGTACAAAATTAATAAAAATTGAAGAAAAAGAGTGACTTTTATTTTCCTTATTCTTGGGGAATTCTACTAAACGTTGCAACGCCGCTTTTTCTGTTTTAACCTCTATAAAGGGCAGGAAAATGGTGCCCATGGACGTCACAACAGACCTTGTGAACACAAAATGTTTATGATTAGCAGATAATTTACAGTTACAAAACAAAAATCATGTCAAGATATGATTAATTTGCATTCGATGATTATTTATTGTTTCGTGCGCTATTATACGCACTTATGGCTGCTTATAGCTAATTTTCGTTCTATTTTTAGATCCATTTTAATACACTGCAATTATACACATTTTTAAAGTTTTTCAAGAACCGTCGAGATTTTAATTTTTTTAAACTGAATCAATTTTGCTCATTCACACTGATTTCAACTAAGTTTAGTCTAAATTTGACTAACAAATTCAAAGTCCTACTTAGTTCAAAATAATGTTCAAGGTTGGATTTAGTCACGCGTATAAGCTCTAACAATAAAATTTAGTCCAGTTTAGTTAATTGTGAAACGAATTTAAATAAATTTGGTTTCATTTACCTGAATTAAGTTAATTTGACGTAGTTAGGTCGTTGTTAGTTAATTTTCTGGTTCAGTTTAGTTCAGTTTTGAAACTTTATTTAATATTCTGCGAATTAGTTAAATTGAATTGAATTCCGTTTAATCCAGAGTTTGTTTTTGTCTAAATTAGACTAGTAATTAGACCTCGAATTGTACAAGTGAATAACTGTATAAAAGCCAAACTATTTCATTTTAATCCTGACGTAATTAATTAGATCGCTTTTAGTTAATTTTCCGGTTCAGTTTAGTTCAATTCTGAAACTTTATCTGATATCACTCACTAATTCACTAATTTCACTCAATTAGTTAAATTTAGTTGAATTCGGTTAAATCCAGATTAGTTTGTTTTAGTCTAAATTAAACTAGTACTTAGTCCTCGAATTATGAAAATTGCATAACTGTATAAAAGTCAAACTATTTCAGTTTAATCAAAAACTAATTTTATAATGTTTAAGTTTTAACGTTAGTTTACCTAAAATTTAATGCATTTAACCCCAGTTTATCCCCTTTATTCTAGTTTAGTGTACTTTAGTCTAAATTAATTTGTTATTTAAACTTCTAAGTGCATTTAATCAAATTTAGACTTTTTGAATAAATTTAGTCTCAGTCTGTGTTGTAGTCCATTTAAGTCTAATTTGGGTAAATTTATCTCTGTTGATCTGCTCTAGTCTACTTTAATCTTAACAATTTGTGACTTATTTCTAACGCTGTATTTAGTTAAATTTAGACTATTTAAATAAATTTAGCCTCTTTTGTCCTAGTTTCATTACATTTGAATTCATTCAAATCCAACTTATTTAATTTTGTTTAGTTTAGTCTATTTTAGTCTAAATTAGTTTGAACCTTATTATTTAATCAAATTTAGACTATATCAATACATTTGGTCTATTTTAATATTAGTTAAACTAAAATTAACCATTTGAGTTTGATTTAGACAAATTTGCCTCTTTTACGCTAGTGTATTCTATTTTTATCTGAATGGAATTATTATTTATTCCTACGTTGGTCAAATTTAGGCGGTTGAGTTAAATTTAGCATTTTTCTCTCCCACTTTACTGAAATTTGGTCCGTTTAATATATTTTTTGAGAGATGTGTACGTTTTTACCCCGTTGAGTAAACTAATTTGTTTTGTCCTCGAACTGCATTTAGTCAAATTTAGACTACTGGATTAAATTTAGTCCATTATTGTCTCAGTTTCACTCAAATTTACCATTCAAGTCCAATTTTGACAAGTTTATTCTATTTAATCTGCTCTAGTTTAATTTTGTCTAATTAATTCACTAATTTCACTCAATTAGTTAAATTTGGTTGAAATTAAATTCGGTTAAATCCAGATTAGTTTGTTTTAGTCTAAATTAAAGTAGTACTTTTGATTTATTAATTTAATTTGTTATTTAATCTTCTAACTGCATTTAATCAAATTTAGACTTTTTGAATAAATTTAGTCACAGTCCGTGTTGTAGTCCATTTAAGTCCAAATTGGGTAAATTTATCTCTTTTGATCTGCTCTAGTCTACTTTATTCTTAACAATTTGTTACTTATTTCTAACGCTGTATTTAGTCTTTAGACTATTTAAATAAATTTAGCCTCTTTTGTCCTACTTTCACTACATTTGAATTCATTCAAATCCAACTTATTTAATTTTGTCTAGTTTAGTTTAAATTAGTTTCAACCTTAACACTGTTTAATCAAATTTAGACTATATCAATAAATTTGGTCTATTTTAATATTAGTTTAACTAAAATTAACCAACTGAGTTTAATTTAGGCAAATTTGTCTCTTTTGCGCTGGTGTATTCTATTTTTATCTGAATTGAATTAATATTTATTCCAACGTTGGTCAAATTTAGGCGGTTGAGTTAAATTTAGCCTTTTTCTCTCCCACTTTACTAAAATTTGGTCCGTTTAATATATTTTTTGGGAAATGTGTACGTTTTTGCCCCGTTTAGTAAATTAATTTGTTTTGTCCTCGAACTGCATTTAGTCAAATTTAGACTACTGAATTAAATTTAGTCTATTATTGTCTCAGTTTCACTAAAATTTACCATTCAGGTCCAATTTTGACAAGTTTATTCTATTTAATCTGCTCTAGTTTAATTTTGTCTAAATGAATATTTTATATAAACCTCGAACTGTATTTAATCAAATTTAGACTATTTAATTAAATTTAAATTATTTTAGTCTTAGTTCCTAATCTTACTAAAATTTGAACTATTTACGTCCAACTTATGTAACTCTTGATCTAATGTGCTTTATTTTAGTTTAAATTAATTTATTTAGTTCTACAGCTGCAATTAATCAAATTAAGACTTTTTGTTTAAATTTGGTCTCAGTCAGAGTTTTAGACCATTTAATTTATGTAAATTTATTCATTTTGATGCAGTTTCAGCTATTGTAGTCCTAAATCTTATTTAGTCCTGGGCTGAATTTAATCAAATTTAGAGCACTTCATTAAATTTAATTCAATCCTGATCTTACTAAAACTATTTAAATACAGCTTAACTAACTTAACTAAATTTTAGTCTAATGTACTTCATTTGAGTCTGAATTAATTTATTTAATTCTATAGCTGCATTTAATAAAATTTGGTCCGTTTAAGCAAAATTTATTTATTTCTAAGAACACCGTGACTTAGATTTAATAGAACCAGACCAAAAACAAAAAATATATTATAAAAATGGTGGATGCGCCAGGTCAAAAAAAAATCTCATTTACTCGAAGTTTATTCTAATTTTAGTCAGTTATCTAATCTTTTAATTTTCTCTTTGTCTATTTAATCTAAATTAAAACTAAATTAATAAAATTTAGTCAATAGACTTATTTCAACGTAATTCTTGGCCTAACCTTACACAAAATTTAGTTCAGTTAAGTCCAAATTTCCCCCTTGTCCCCACTGTCGCCCAAATTGTGTAGTTTTTGACAGGAACTTTCAAGGATATGGATGTTAAAAGGGCCTTGAAAAAACCCTCTTTGTTAACAATTTCATCATTTATTATGTCACTTTGTGCCAAATAAAATTAACTTAATAATCAATAAACGTGTTAAAAAATAAGGAATTACCTGTCTATTAGTCTTCTTAAATTAAATTATAATATCACATTTACAGGGGCCTCCGGCGCCCCCAGCTACCTGTCTCCTTGTTTCTCCACCTCCTCTATCACTTGTAATAATCTCTGTCTAGTCTTCTTGTTACTCTGACACGCACAACTCACCAAACCAAACAAGTGTTTCGAAGAATACTCCTGAAAAGCCCACAAAAAAAAGTAACGTAACCACACTTTTCCACAAACTCACTGGATGCTCCTTTATCCACTTTTCAAGCTCCGGTTCTGGTAAATAAAAAGCTTTGACGTAATTCTCCACGTATTCGCGGTGGGGCACTGGCTTCAGACCTGCCATTTTTTCGAATTTTGATAGAAACTGGATAAAATCAAGTTGCATGAGAGCGCGCCCTCCATTGGAACATTTCTTGGCTTCACTAAAACTAAAACTCCCTAGATTACGAAAGTAGAACTAGATAAAATAAATACCCCTGGACTAAAGTGTGAGTGATTATGTGAGAAATGCTTTCCCACAACGAATGGGAGACTTCACTGGCCACTGGGACTTTGGTGGCGACTTCTTCTAACCTCAAAGTGAAAATCTGCACCTCCTGGAAAAATATTATGACACCTGCAGCAATGACGGGAACTTCTCCGAGACTTACCCTCAAAATGAGGTCAATATAAGCGTTGTGTTGAGACATAACTTCTTTAACCTCCCAGTTTATTTTTGACATGGAGAGGAGAATCTGGCGAAGATCGAACGCCTGGGCCCCCACCGCCATGTAAATGGGTTTCCGCAAGTCTTTGGCGCTCGTGATGTTCTGAAAATGGGAAAAAACTCAAATTTAAACTTTCAAAGGGTGTTTAGTTATGTCGTGTTGGTAGTCCTGGTCCATCACCATCTTTCTCAAACTCATCAGTTTGCGCGTCTATCCTTTTCTCATTTACACACGTCACCTGTCATGTAAACATAACCTCAACGAAAGCATGGACGACAACACGATAAAAGTCGGTGATTTTTTAATCGTCCAGCGCCAGGGCTACACGAAACTTCACAAACTAAAAGACCATGGAACCCTTTCTCTCGGCAGTTTTAACCTAGAAATGGACAACGTCATCGGGGAGAAATACTCGGACACTTTCCAAATGAAAAACTTCCCAGGTAATAAGAAACTTTTCACTCTCGAAAAAGTCGATGAAATTCCTTCAATTCTTTCGATAAACATCGAGAAAAGCGGCGCCGACAACCGCAACATCACCGATGACGGTCAGTCCCAAAACCTCACCACTGAAGACATCTCCAAGTTAAAATCCGAAGAACTCAACTCTAACAACATCGTGGAAAAACTTATCACTAATTCCAAGACGTTCAACTCCAAAACTGAGTACAGCCAAGAAAAATACTTGAAAAAGAAAGAGAAGAAGTATTTCGAATACGTTCAAATTCGGCGCCCCACGATCCGGCTGTTGGCAACAATGTTCTACCGACAAGATCCGAGTAAAACGCTCGGAATCCGGATCGATGACCTATCACAGATCATCACGTATTCTAACATCCAATCGCAAGGGACACATTTATTGTATGATAGTGGAACGTCGGGGCTCCTCCCCGCAGCCCTCCTTCATCAAATCGGCCCGGATAACTCCGCCCACTTAATCCACGTTCATCCTGGGAACGAATGTCAAAAAAGTGCGATAGTTGCGATGAAATTTCCCAAAGAACAGTTGGACCGCTGCATTAACGTCAACCTCTACTCCGTTTTACGGTGTTTCTACCAAAACAAAGACGAGCCTGAATCGAAAAAAATGAAAGTGGAGGAGGAGCCTAAGAAACCGGGCTGGCAAATCGAAAACGAAAGGGCGTGTCCACTACTCGAAGCCGGCGTTGATTCCCTCATCATCGCCTCGAAAGAACACCCCATCTCCCTCGTCGACCAATTAGCGAAGTTCCTCAAAGGTGGGCGGTACCTCGTCGTTTTCAACCAGTCACGCGAACCGCTATTAGACTTATACAACCACCTCAAAGAACGCCTCGATTTTATCTACATTCGCGTAGTGAACAATTTTATGCGTAGTTATCAAGTTCTTCCTGATCGGACTCATCCGGAAGTTAATATGACGAGTGGCGGTTATGTTTTGACAGCTTTTAAACTAACATCTTAATTTTTCAATAAAAACTTACCTGTGAGAAAAATTGTTGCAACATTGTTTTATTTGTGGCCGGAACCAAATACTCGAGGAACTCTTGTAAGTACTCGTATTGTCTCGCTAGAAAAATGACGCTCTCCACGCCCACGATGCGCTCGGCCAGTCCGTTGAGGGCTTCGGGGCGGTTTAGATTGACCATTGGTGAGAGGGCGGGGCGAGCAATTTTGTAGCCGTTTTCGGTGGGCGGGGCTTCCAAGTCGGATACTAATGTGTCGGCGATTTTTTTCAAGGTTGCGCTAAGCTCAGCGGAGTAGAGTGAGTTGCTGGCAACCGTCTGAAAAAAAAAGTGAGGTTATTAATTTTTAAGCGGGATAAAATTAACTGAACTCAGCTTGACTGAGTCACTAATTGGCAAAGTTTGTTACACTAAGTTAAAATCAAGCAAGCGCGGATAAATGAAGCGTTTTGTTAACTCACCAGATCTGCAGTGAAAAACAGATGAACTGAGTATAAATAAAAATCGAACAGTTGGTTCATGCAGCTGATAATCTGATAGGCTATCGGTTTAAGTAACCGCGACATCTGTAGGTATTTGCCCATCTGCCGGAGAACCGAGAGAGTAGTGTTAGTCAAAATCAGTGTCTGTTTGTTATTCTTCTCTTTCTTTTTCACCACGGGACTAGAATTCTCCACATAGTCATCGGCGAAATCTTCAGCCTCGTCTTCACTCTCCTCCGAGAAATACCCAGACGCGTCATTCTCCAGCGCCAAAATATCCTCTTCGATGATGGTCTCATCGAGCCCCGAATCAAACGGAGTTCCACTCTCAGCGTACCGCACGAAATAGTTTCCAACGATACTGCTCCCATCTTGCGAATGATTCGAAGAGCAGCACTCCGTCGACGTTGTCGAATACGTGGCTCCAGGAGCCGGCCTATACTTAAAAGTCTTCAAAATCGAGCGCAGAGACTTGAACTCCTGGAGCTGCAAAATCGTGAAAGTCGGTTTTACCGGACAGATTTCCCACATTTCGTTCTCCAGGAAGATCTTCAGTTCTTCCAGTCTTTGGATGTGGTAGTTTTTGAAATAGTTGACGCTCTGTTTCCGGATGGACTCTTGTAAATCCTCGGATTTGCTCAAACAGAACTCTTCGCCGACTTGGATGAGACGGTGGACGACCCCGAGAACTTGCACGAATTGGTCGAATTTGTAAGAGGCCAAGTCGGCGTTGAGGAGGAGACTTGAGACTTTGCGTTGGACGTCGTCCCAGATTTTCGTCAAGTTGTGGTCGAGTTTCTCGCGGTTGATTGTGCCATCGGCGTCCGAATCTTGGTCGTAGTGCCATTTTATGAGTTGATAGTAGCTGAGAACGATCTTGAATAAGACTTTGCAGAGGCTGACGAGGCAGGGGATGAAGACGTCGGTTGTCACGCTCTGGAGACCAAAATTAGAGGAGAAAAACCAGTCAGGGGGTTTACCTGGCAAAGTGTTTTGTACGGATTCTTCCCGCTCGTGTCGGGGTTTTCCAGAACTTCCGGAGAACTCACATAAGAGTGCACCACGTTGAGAGACGTATTATAGATTGCAGTTATGTAATGAACATGCAAGTTATCAATCATTGAGATTTCTGAGCGTTCTAACAAGTTGTAGGCTAGCAATAACTTCCTGTAGCGGTCCGGATCGAAATGGTAACATGTCTACAAACAATAAGCATGAGTAAGGAGGCCCCACAAACAAGAAACAAACCTGTGATAACACCCTATCCAATTGCCCATCAGTGTTCTCTAATGTCTCTTGTAACTTATAAGTGAGCGCGGCGACACAGCTAAAATGCCGGTAATTCGTCGCGATCTTATGACATTTCTTCAACTCTATGATAGCCCCCGCGTAGTCCTCCTCGCTCAATAAAACCTGCAGGCGCTGATCAAAACTGTGCTGTAACATAACCTCAAAGTGTCAAACTCAACATAACCTCAAACCTTACCAGATGTTTGATCATTTTGAGGTTATTAAGCAAATTCTGCGCCAACTTCCGCTTCCGGTAGTTCGCCAACAACCCCAAGCATGCTTTGAACTGATTCGCGGCCACATTTAACCTCTTCCTGCTGTTTTTACACAACTCCAGAGTGTCCTTGACTTGCTCTAAAATCTCAAGGACTTTCTCAAACTCATCGTTGCAACCACTTTGGTGTTCTAGAATCAACTGAAGAACTTTTTTCGACACGACTTGGTGTTGTTGTTTGAGATTCTTGAAGTCGCGCTGAATTTGGTCACAGTCTAGCACTTCCGGTAGTTTCTACGAAAATTTGTTAGTTTCAGTGGATCTAGAATGGGTGGTTACCCCAAGTTCGAATCGGCAAATGTCAAAATCATCTTTCATGGAGAAGTAAGCAGCTTCTATACTTTCTAAGATCTCTTGATCGGCTGGTCTGTCAGTCTCAGCGACGGTTTTACTGTTGATGGAAAGATTTTCGGTTTGGGGGAAGTGGTAATTGGCGTCGGAAAAACCCATTGAGGGTATTTTAGGAGACTGAAATGTGACGTCACAAGGGGGCTGTCGTGGAGGAGACAACTTACCTGTTTGGTAATCAGACCGAGAATTTTGTGCTTCAACTCGTCCATTTTCGCACAATTAACACCTAACTGTTAGGTTGTGAAGAAACTAATTATTTATTTACATCACATTCATAACCATGACAGCTCACGTCAGAGATGACAGATGACAGCTGGTGGAGAAAAAAAAATGACACTTTAAGGCGAGGTAAAGTAGAAATCTGTACTCCTAATGTGCTAAAATATCAAAAACTTTGAAATAAAAAAGTCTTGTTGAGTTTAGTACACTAAATTAAAATTAAGTGAACTGCATAAGATGTATATATATATGTTTTTAAGGTTATTTATATTTTTTTATAGGTTTTGTTTTAAGTCCGATGTGTTACGGCTTCTTTCGGATAGGTGTCGCTACCGCTGTTTTGTTGATTTCAGTATAAAATCTAAATAAATATCCTTACTTCTGTGTTTGTTGCATTAATAAGTGTGTTTTAGTAATTTGAGTGATGTTTTTTCTGGACGTTTTGGTGTTTTGTTGTGTGGGAGCTGTGAGGTGCCCGCTAGATGTCGCCAACGCGGTAGTTCCGCGACGAGCAAATCAAGGAAGGCCGTGTTAAAATGGCCGCCTGAATCGATAACACTATTGGTATATTTTGTGTGCAATTTCGTGCTTTTCGGGGCTTCAGCAACCCCCTAAAGTGTGTAAAATCGTGTGTGCTGAGTGTGGTGACGTCATTCCGTGGAAAATCCACCGCCAACTCGTCCGTTTCGCCGCCAACCGCTCCATCCGACATTTATTTATTATGTAGCGACAGCTTTGAGGTAAGTCGTGGAAATCTCCCTATTTTCGAGTGTCTTTTGTCAATACCCGTCGCAGCCACCGTTGATTTTCGTCGACCGGAAATAAGACGCCAGACGCTCATTTGTTTGCGGCGTTAATTATCTCGATTGACAAGTTAATTGTTATGTATACAAGTGCGGGGGTGGGGGGTGGATTAACGGGTTAATTTGTTAATGATTGCGTGCGTTGACGACCCTTTGATGGGCTGTTTTGCGGCGTCTTTGATCCGATCTAGTAGCCGGATTTCCGCCGTTAATTGTTACGGTAATTTGACGATCGTCTTTTGTTCGCGTGGAAGTGGCGAAGGTGTCATCAGTCGGTTGTAAAAATAAACACGCTCGTTAAAATGTCATTTCGTGATGAAATTGATCGTTCATCACTGTTATTGATTTTTCGTTTAATCACCTCGTAAATGTATTTTCGTCATGGAATGTTCCGATCGTAGTAGCCACATACTGACCTCACATAATTCGAATCAAGGGTGGCGAGTGTAATGTCGCCGGAGGGGAGGCAATTAAAATTAAACAAATTAAGTGGGGAGTGGGTGGAGCTTTGCATAATGGCGATGTAGGGGAGGCTAGTACCCAACGGCGGCGCTAATTAAAAGATACGGGGGCAATTGTGTAATTTAAGCGCCTCGCGTGACGATTAAATCGTTTTCTTATTTTTCCAGAAACATGTAATTACTGGTACGGTAAAAAATAATGGCTACGACACAAGGAGAGATTAGGGTGGGTCCCGGCAACCAGGTAAAAGATATTTATGTACGTGAGACCGACAACACGGTAACACTCAAAATTTTTATTCGAAATTAGGGCTGATACTAGAAATGCTAGAGATAGTACTCTAGCATCTCTAGATTCGGCAGTACTATTGGCATGGCGAAATTGCACGACTTTGGGGTATTTTGGTTGTTTTGTATACATCGAGCATGTTGGTAGACCTGGTTGGAACTTACTAAAGACGTAACTGCAACCAGACTTTACTACTGCGATAGTACTTGTAGTACTTGTATATATACCCCGCCAGTACTCCATCCCCACTTCGACGATCCTGTAGCTGTCTTGATTTGGACTAAAGTACTACTCTTGTTGTCGGCCTACTCTGTTCTCCGCTTCTCTTTTATCACATAGAAACTTTCCCGATCATACTCTAATCATTTTTCGACACCAGGCGCGGTTACCCGAGTACAGACCAGGTGTTTCCCCTGAACTCCTCTCTCCAGATCCTGAACAAACAAGAATCAGAGAAGAATTAAGATGGGTGCCTGCGATGACTCTAGACTCCGATCTGCTCATGTATCTACGAGCAGCGAGGTCCATGGCCGCTTTTGCGGGGATGTGTGACGGGGGATGTCCCGAAGACGGCGCCAACGCAGCTTCCAGAGACGACACTACCATCAACGCATTAGACGTGGTATGTTACTCTCATCGTACATTAAAAACTGTCGCTACAAAATTATTTATAGTTGCACGACTCAGGGTACGACCCAGGTAAAGCTTTACAAGCCTTGGTCAAATGCCCGGTGCCAAAAGGCATCGACAAGAAGTGGAGCGAAGAGGAAACCAAACGGTTCGTCAAAGGTTTGAGGCAGTTCGGGAAGAACTTTTTCAGGATACGGAAAGATCTTTTACCGCACAGAGACACGGTAAGTTACTTTACAAGCCTCGTCAGGTCACTAATAACACAAACAGCCCGAGTTGGTCGAATTCTATTACTTGTGGAAGAAGACTCCAGGAGCTAACAATAACAGACCGCACAGACGAAGACGCCAAGGCTCACTTAGGAGAATCCGCAACACCAGAAACAGTAGAGGAGGTAATAATCAACCACCAGCAACAGGTAAGTCACTCGTTGCAATCGTGATGTTTTCATTTATGATGAGCATAGGGCGCACCGGGGCCTCAGCCGAGACGGACAACAGTCGACCGAGTCCCCAACCAGGAAAAGAACCCGGTGAAACCAGCTCGGTCACCGAAGACGACAATTCGGAGGATGATAGTGACAGCCGAGAGGCGCAGTATCGCTGTTCGCATTGTTTTACTACAAGTAAATACCACAATCATCAAATTCAACCTTTTCTCACACTTGTTTTAAGATTCCAAGGATTGGCAACATGGAGGCAAAGACCGCCAACTGCTCTGCTGGGACTGCCGCGCCCACTTGAAGAAGACCAACGAGCTCCCACCATTGACAGCCCCCGCTGCCATCAGTGGCACGCCTCCGATCGGTAAGCCCCGTCCCCAACCGCTCCTTTCACTCTCTGTTTGTTTTTTTTTTTTTTGCAGAGAGCCCTGACGCGAGTCCCCAGCGTATGCGCACACGCAACAAAGCAGCGAAAGAACAGACCTCGAATCGCGCCCGCCCTAAAAGAGGCGGTACCGAAACGCCTGAACCTAAGACGCCAGTGAAACAGAACAGTCCAATGGACAAAAACACGCCCACTCCTAACCCGGCCACGCCTGCCAAAAAGAAAGGAAAATCGGAGAAAGCCGAGACGCCGTCAAAGAACCGAAAACGGACCCAAGATAAAGTCGACGAAACGGAAGCGGATGAGAAGGAATTGGGATTGTTTAAAAAGAAAAGAGAGCGAGCTGAGAGCCCGTCGAGTGTTACTACAGACTCGGGTTCGATCAACGACGACGTCGAGACGAATGAGGCCGAACCGGAGACTGTGGAGGCGGTGACGAGCGTGGCGACCACGCCCACGACGCCTGTCGTGAGTCAGGAGATTGTAAAGAAGGAGGAGGAGAAGGTGGTACCGCCTACTGTTCCTGTGATTGTTTCGGCGAAGGCGGTGACGCCCACGGCCGAGCCATTGCCATTGAATGTTTCGATTCGATTGCCTGATGATATTAATGAGAGGAAGAGTTTGATTAAAAGTGGGGAAGGGAAAGAGAAGTTTAGTGCGGAAGGGGTGAAGAAGGACGTAAAGTCTGAACCTGTGATCAGTAAGAGTGAAAAAGAAGTGAAAGAGGAAGTCAAAGAAATTCCTGATAAGTTCAAAACAGAATTGATAATACCCAAGGTGGTGACCATGGACAAAGTTGTGATTAAAGAAGAAGTCGAATCGAGCAACGAAGCTCTTAACTTGAACCCGAAGGACGATCCAGGGTACAAGGAAAACGTGTTCACGCCGCAGAACATGATGAAGGATCAAATCAACTTTAGCTTAAAAGAACCAGTATTGAATCATTATCCTTCAGGGAATCATCCTTTGAATCTCAAAGACACAAGTCAACAACATGAAAGAGGCAAAGAACAGATCGTTGGAATAAACCATTCTACTTTCATTAAAGACATGAAACAAGAACCGAATTACACTTTTGGCCAAACTAAACCGACGTCGCTGGTTCACCCTATAAGCAACGTTATAAAACTAGAACCACGTGACGAACCAATGGAACTGACGAGTCAAACGAGAAGTGAAAATTTCTCGGGTAACTCTCAAAGCGCTCCTAATCAACCGTCGCCTCTGAATATCCCTACAGTGATTCCCCCTCAGTTACCTCCAACTAGTACTGCCAATCGCCCCTCCACAGCCGACTATGAAGAGGAAAAACGTGTAGAGAAACTCGAGCGACCGGAACGGTTAGATCGCCCAGAACGCACAGATTTGGGTCCGGTTACTTCCACATCCATCGGGCAACCGCCGCTTCCAAGTTTGATGCAATCAAGTAACCTTGTTACAATCGGGGGCAGCCAGCCGCCTCCCATGAGCCACTACTTTATGTATTCCCATCCACAATCCCCGCGCAACGTGGATAAAAATCACCAGAACGAGCCCCAGAATCTTAAGATTAAACAGGAAGTTCCGGACACGCCCTCCAGTCAAAGTGGACCAATACAGGCTCATTATTCGCAGCCATTACCGCCTTCCACCACGCCCACTTTCATTCCACCGTCATCTAGTCACATGAGTACTGATCCTCTTCAGAGTTTGAAGGATGTTAAAGTTCCCGGTTATCTTCCATCATCGTCACAGAGTCAGACCGAGCGACCACCGTCAGGTCCAGCCATTGATAACATAAAGAAAGAGGCGGAGTTTACGATGGCTCCGCCGACAAATCGGACAAGCCCCGCCCATGTTGCTTCAGAGAAGTGTTCAACGCCGAAGACTACGACCACACCTACTCCAGTTGCTCAGACTCCGCCAGGAACCAATTCGCCGCATTCGGCTATTAATTTGATAAGCCCGAGTTCGGGAGCCCCGCCTCCTAGTACGATGCCTCAGCCCATGCACCCGTCACAGGGTGGGGGGCCGTCGTATCCCGGGTCGCTCCACCCGTCGCATTTGATGCATCCGTCGTTCTTGCATGCGATGCACCAATTTCACAGTCATCCGTACTCTGGATACTCGTTTCCTTATCCGTATCCGTATCCGGTGCCCCAACCCCACGCTATTCCTCCGCCCTCTACACGGCCTGAGTTGGCGAAAACTATAGAGTCTGTGAGTGCGACGGTTTTGTCAGCCCAACACACTTCCAGTAGTACCATGACAACAAAGCGCGAAATTCGCGAAAACGACGGCGATGGTGCTGAACGCCATCAAACCCACGAAATGACCTTGACACACCACCAGTCCACGTCCCACCACAGCTCAGTTCATGCCAGCAGTGAAAAACAAAGTTACGGAGGCGGATCTAGTCACTCTATCACAATAAGCCACTCCACCAGCACGAGCTCCAGCCAATCGGTGCAGCACAAAGTCAACCAAAAAACTGTTCGAACGAGCTCACCCCACACCCCCGTGTCTCAGCAACAAACCACGACGACGTCGAATCTAAACCATTCAACGAGCACGTCCAATCACCAACACACACACCACCACACCCATCATCATGATAGGTTGTCGCCGGCCAATTCGTTGCTGAGAATGCATAAAGCTCCACCTCCGCCGCAGAGCAACGCCCATCATTTGATGATACAACCACCGAGTATGGGACACCATGCGCAGCCGTTGACAGGAAACAGTTCTTTGGACGCTTTAAGAGCACATGCGGCACAGGCGGCGGCCAATATGCAACAAGGAGTGATGCATCCGCCGAGTACCAGTCCCATGAACGCGCCGCCTCCGAAAGCTCCTCCAATCGAGGAGATTAAGGTGGAGCCGGAGGTGGAGACTGTGACAGAGGAGGAGGGACAGACTAGCCCGGTGGGACCACCGAGGGGGCCGTCTCCGGAACCCAGAGTGGAAGACACGGAATGCCACAGGAGCCAGTCAGCAATGTAAAAAAAAAAACATTCCTCTCTGATAGACATAACCTAACTTTTTTTTTTCAGATTTTTGCGTCATTGGAACCGCGGTGACTACAATTCGTGCACGCGAACTGATTTGACATTTAAGCCCGTTCCTGATTCAAAATTGGCCCGAAAACGCGAGGAGCGTCTCCGGAAACAAGCTGAGCGTGAACGCGAAGAACGCGAGAGGGCGCAACAGGTCCAGGCTCGTAAAATTACGACTCCTGAGAAACCCGACATAAAGCCCCCATCTCGAGGACCTCTGGAGACCGTCTCATCGCCTTACGAGCGGTTCCCACGACCCGGTTTCAACGATACCCCAGCTCTGAGACAGTTGTCAGAGTACGCGCGCCCACATGCCGGTTTCAGTCCCGGCCACATGCAGAGATCTCTTTTACCCCCAGCGCACGTCATGGACCCCATCATGCAATACCAACTTAACAGCATGTACGGCCCTGGAGCGAGAGAGAGGTTAGAACTAGAGCACTTGGAAAGAGAGAAACGCGAACGCGAGTTGCGAGAAATCCGCGAAAGAGAAATGAACGAAAGAATGAAGGAGGAGCTAATGAAGTCTGGGATACGTGGACCGCCCAATCCCATGGATCCGCATTGGATGGATATTCAAAGGAGGTGAGCTAGTCACGCCCATTTTAGGTTCGTTTTTTACATTGGTCGTAGATACGCGGCGGCGGGTCTTGCCGGCCCTGGCGGCCCTGGTCTTCCACTTCACCATCTGGCGTTTTATCCGGGGGCGGGAAGTTCCGCCCTTGATAGAGAACGACTCGAACGATTGGGAATCCCGGCTCCACCTGGACCTCCCGGAGCTCCTCCAGGCCACCCCCATCACCCCGCCCATGCCGCACAATTGGAGGCTGAACGAATCGCGTTAGCCACGGATCCCATGGTGCGACTCCAAATGGCGGGGATTTCCCCGGAATACCATGCGCACACCCATGCCCATACCCATGCGCACACACACCTCCATCTGCACCCGCAGCAGCAACAAGCGCAGCAGGAAGCGGCGGCGGCGGCGGCAGGTTTTCCCCTACCAGGTAATGAACCAACTGATCGTTTAAATTCCCGCGCTCGTGCCTACAAATCGATTTCGATCCAATCGTAAACGGTTTAATGTTTCAAAAGTGCCAATAGCTTCAGGTGCCCCCGGGTACCCTCGCCCCGGTTTGATCCCCGGTCGTGACGCCCCCTTAGGCCTCCACCACCCGGATCTTCTGGGACGCCCCTTCGCGGATCAGTTGGCCCATCAGGTATTAAAAGACTCACTGTTAAGAGTTTGTTTTATTGATGGGTTGCAGGCTGCCGCCCATGAACAGTTACAAAGACAAATGTTACTAGAAAGGGACAGGTTTCCGCCGCATCCTTCTATAGTTGCCCAACACGAAGAATATTTGAGGTTAGGTCTGTAATGTTTTTTGGCATTGTTAATAGTGTGGATTTTAGACAACAGAGGGAGCGCGAGCTAAAAGTGAGAGCATTGGAGGAGGCGGCGCGGGGATCGAGGCAATAAAATGTAAGTTGGTAACATTGGCGGCTTTTAAACTAAACTCACAGTTGCAGTGCTGACGAATCTAATCAAATTTATATCATGTACAATGTTCTCTCGACTTGAAGAATTTTAAAGAAAGCATAGGATACGCTAAGTTTTAAGAGATATATTATACATATACGATTTTAATTTTTTAAGTATGTTTTGCAATCATAGAGAATAATTTTGTATACAAAGTATTGATGTTAGAGTTTTTTTAGCTAGTTGGACGAATTTTATATGCAGAGTTAAGCTGTCTTCTGTGTATATTATTTTTGACCAATTGTAAATAAGTAACGTTTCTCTGAGTTTTAGCGGTTTTAACTTTGTGGCAGTCTTCCTGTATTCGGGTATACAATACGACGATTAGCTTTCTTTGTCTGTAAAAAGTGTATATTTTTTTAATTCAGTGTTATTTTCTTTGTTACTAAAATTTCACTAGAGACTAATGTTTTCAATCGCTTTACTTAACGATCTGAAAAAGATTCTGATCTGTGGTACTGTTTATTTACACACCTTTTATTTATATATTTATGTCTTTATTTAAATTTTTGTTCCATCTTAAAGAAATAAATTTTTTACCAAAGATTTTTTTTTACTTTTTGTTTTTGTTTTCTAAAAAGGATAACAATGAATAGAGTATTTTTCAGGAAAGCTTTTTATATTAGAGAGTGTAATATATCAAAAGAATGTTTCAAATGTGTATACTGTCTATATTAGTACATATATTGGAAATAAATAATATTCATTTGTTTCGTGTGTTTATTTTCAAAGTTGGCAACCGTGGACTCTAAACAATGACAACTAAATTCCTGCCAAAATCAGAATGACAACACCCTCGGTAACAAACTTTCCTCTTTTAACGCATTGACAGCCCCCTTTGCAGACCTCGCTGCTACGTCTCTGCCACTTCGAAAACCCCTTCCTGCAGCTCCAACCCTATTTCTGCTACAGCGAAGAAGTTTGCTGCGAGGAAGGCTGTTGTAGCAGACACGAATTCAAGTACTTCAATTCGTGGCACTTTTGGTACAAAATCTACATAGTGTACCCACCCCCAGTAACCGCCTCTTTATTTTCATCTTTCCCGCCTGTTTCTAGGCTAGGCATAATCATCTTCCTCTTCATCTACCGCTACTTTTGTTGGTGTTGCCGCCATAAACGTCAAGAAAACGTCATAACCGTCGACGACGATCCTGACACCCACGTGGTGAACCTGATGATGTACAACCGAAACGGTGAGTAGTGACGTCATCACGATCGGTACTAACCTCATTCATAGAGGACGCTCCGAAAGATGATCCCCCACCTCTTTATAGCGTCGCTGTAAACCTCCCCAAGCCTACCAATCAGGATGAAGTACCAACGTATGAGCAGGCTACCGCAATGAAATAAAAACCCCAACTTTTATTTTGTTTTATTGACACCATAACCTACAATCTCGTGCAAATTTGTGTTATTAAATCCTAAGATAATGTCTCCCTTAATCAGATGCTTATACGAACTTTTCGCTCTTGTGGTTTTCTGATGAAGATACGAAGGTGAGCGCCCGAAGTTGGCAAACCTGAACTTGAGTCGCGTTCCTTCGGGGAGTTTTTCGTTGTCACCGTTAGGGTTGCCAACCTCGCCTATATATTTAGAGACTACTTTCGCTTCGTTGATGTCATTTTCGACCTCCGCTTGGCATCCATCGAGTTTTTTGGAAATATCATCTAGATCTAGAGTATCCCTCAAACCGTTGGCTATCACTCTAGAATTGATGTCGAAGAGATCGTTGCGGTTCTCTACATCTTCGTTGTTTGGTATTATCCTTTCTTCGTTGACCTCGCTGAATCTCACGCTCTTTCTTCTTTTAACAGAAGATTGTTTTTTTGGCGTCTTGGGGGCTGTTGGGGTGTTGGTAACATTCAGGATTAGATCAAAACTGAGTTCTTCATTTTTGACAGGAGAATCTTCAAATGTTGGATTATCGACCGCGCCGCCTCCATCTTTCTTCTTCTTTCTTTTCACCTCGAACGCACTGTCAACGTAGCCGTCTTGACGATCTGAAATGTCAAAGTTTGGGTTGTCAATGGCCAACGACTCGTCTTGTTCCTTCTTTTTTCTTTTGACCTCGAAATCGTGGCTGTTGTTTTCTGTCCTTTTTTTCCGTTTGACTTCAAAAGTGTCGTTGCCATTCTGGCAATCTGAAATATCAAACGACCGATTGTCAAGGATCAATGCGTTTTTGTCGATCTTCATCCTTTTGACTTCATAAGTGTCATTGGGAGCATTTTGACAACTGTCGGACATGTCAAAAGACGGATTGTCAACAGCCGATGCGCTTTTGTTTTTTTTCTTCCTTTTGATTTCGTAAGCGTCATTGGGGGCGCTTTGACAGCTGTCGGACAAGTCAAAACACGGATTATCAAGGGCCGATTCGCTTTTATCTTTCTTCCTTTTCCTTCTAACTTCGTGAGTTTCGTTAGCGCCGTTTTGACGACCATCAGCAATGTCAAAAGACGGACTGTCAAGGGCTGATGCGCTTTTGTCTTTTTTCTTCTTCCTTTTGACCTCAAAAATGTCATTGGAGAAGTTTTCACAGCTGTCTGAGATGTCGAAAGACGGATTGTCGAGGGCTGATGCGCTTTTGTTTTTCTTCCTCTTTCTTTTCACCTCAAACGTGTCATTGGTGAGACCGTTGATTTCTTCGTTTTCGTCAAAATTTGGGTTGTCAAGGACCGATGCGCTTTTGTCTTTCTTCTTCTTTCTCTTAACCTCAAAAGTGTCATTGGTGGGGCCGTTGATTTCTTCGATTTCGTCGAAATTTGGGTTGTCAGCGGCATCGTTGGTGCCTTTCTTCTTTTTCTTCTTATGGTTTTTGGCATCTTCGTTTCCCTTTTCTACGAGTTGATCTTCTCGTGTCTTCATTTTCCTCCCGGCACTATCACTCGTGACTTCATTTTCTTCATTTGGTCTCCCCTGCTTCTTGATCTTCGCGTCTTCTTCGTAGCCTTCCTCAAGTTGCACATCATCACTTTCTTCTTCAATGGTATTGAGGACATGTTTCTTCACTACAACATTATTGAGAAGGGGATCAAACGCAGGGTTACTCAACCCTTTCTCCTCTTCTTCCTTCTTTTTCTTCTTTGGGGTCCCATTTATTTCCTCTCCTTTTCTCTTCTTCTCAAATCCGAACCCAACACGTGCCTCTTCTTCATCCGATTCGTACTTCAAAACCCCATTGCTACCAACCACATATCCATTACTTTTCCCATAATTTGGTAACTTTTTTTTAAAATAATCTAACATTGATCCTCCGCTATAAAGGAACCCCTCATTCTTCGTTTCTTCCTTTTCTTCTTCAACTTCTTCAATGGGGGCTGTCGGAGCGTTGAGACTCTTTTTTCCAAAAATGCTAGCTAAATCCTTTTCGCTACAACGACTTAGATCCTTTCCTCGTGTGAATTTTTTATAATGGACACGAACTTTGGAACTTTGTGATTTTCTCTCCAAAGATGTTAGTTTCACGTCGGTTTGAGAGGGCGCAGCCCCTGACAAGGACTGAAGGAGCGCGTTGAAGTTCGTGTCGTGTTCCGTCCATTGATCGTTGGTGTCTTTGTAGCCCATTCCTGCAAATTACACGTTAGAAAGAGGCAAAAGGGGGCTGTGGGGGCACCTTTGCTGTCGTTCTTGTAGGAGACTTTGACGTGTTCCACGATTCCATTTTCTTTGGCTCCTAGGCCTTTGCCCTTTGACCAGCCCATCTTCTCGAGCATCTTTTGGCCGAATTTGTTAGAATCTAGAAAAAGATGTTGATCAAATAACTCATATCTCTATGAAAAAAGGGTCGTCAAATGTCCTGAGCCTCATTTTTGATTAGAATTCATACAAAAAATTGACATAACCTCACTTTTTCGTGTCTTAGAAAATTGAAGCAAAAAAGGAGAAATTTCTGCGCCCATCATTCAAAAGCAATGTTTTTTCATTAATTAGATCTAATCAAGTGTCCTGGGCCCCACCATTGTCTCTTATTTACATTTCACACGGAAAACTCACATAACCTCACTTTGCCTCGGCCACAACGTATAAAGAAAAAACGCTTGGTTCAGTCCCATATGAAACAAAATCACGTGTTTCCGCCAACCAGGTCTGATCAAGTCGCCTGGGCCCTATTTTTGCACTTTTCGCTTAATTTTTCACACAAAAATTACATAACCTCACTTTTCGTTGTCAAACTATGAGGGGGCCTCACTTAGTTTAAACACGTTTTCTATAAGGACAAAACGTTACCTTCGCTCCAAACTTTCCCTCGAGGGTTCAACGACCACTTTTGTTTAACTTTGCGCTCCGCTAACATTGACATTTTTCACCAAATTTTCACTAAAACATAAGAAATAAAAAACTCCACGATTAAAACGCAAAACTAATAAAATTAATCGTTTATTCTCTGTTTAATATAAAGAAAAAAAAACATTTAAACACGTGCATTATTTTAGCAGTTTGACAAATTTGACGTTAATATCAGTTACATTACTTGTGCTGCCAACCTCTGCCACCAAAGTCCCGAGAACGATATCAAAATCGCGCAATTTAAAAAGTGGTGGTAGTTTTGCATGTCTATCCTAATATCTACATAATTAACATGCAATAATGTCGTTTGTTGCACCAAACTGTGCTAAAATAGAATTTTTTTTTAACAAAAAAAAAAAAAAACAAAAATGGTGGATGCGCCTTGTCAATTTTTTAAATGTTCTATACTGATTTTATTTCTCTAAAATTTTGTGTATATGAGCTTGAAAGCATAAAAGTTTAAGAAGCTGTAGTATTTTACACTTAGTTTAAATTGGATGTGAAATTTTGAAAGGCTAGAGAATTAGAATGTTTCAGTTTTAAATTTCGCGCCTTTGAAAACGATAGTGTTTTTTTTCACGGGCGCGAAAATTTAAAACATGCAATAAACAAGTTCTTATTCACCTCTCACTCTTACTCTCTAGGATAAAGTGAGAGGCCACTATTCCACAGCCACCCTTCACCATAACTTTTTACTCTTTTATCTTCAAAATAAAAACAGATAAAAACTTTTTGCTAACAAACTGTCTACAGATACGAGTTCACACCGCGATACCCACCAGTTCGAAGTTTACTATTCAAAATGAACATGCAAAAAATCACTGATCATCTGGAGTGTCCTATATGCTACGAAATCATGAATAAGAAGACTGTTTTGTGCATACGTGGGCATACTGTATGTGAATTTTGTGGACAGAAATTGGAAAAATGTCCTACATGTTCCTCGGAAATTTCAAAAACAAGGAACTGGAAACTAGAATCTATTGTCGAAGCTTATATGGAATACTTGAAGAAGATGCAGCAAAACCACACGAAGAACGAAAAAAAAAGCATGGTGCGTCGCAAAGGGCGAACTTTATAATGATTTCTGCGGTAGATTCTAATTTTAATGTGTTAATTAACGGTAATTTTAATGTGTTTAATGAATTATGGATGGAAATAAATCTTTTAACTGCTCACAATGTTTTAATCAAAACTTTTTGTTTACAGTGTTGATTTCAAAAAATGGGGGAAACCATAACCTCACTTTGGTTTCTAGCGAGAAACGCGAGACTGGAAATCTCCTTTGGACCCAAACCTGAGACATGGTGATGGTGTATCTAAAACAACTGTTCGGGACTCTTTTATCCATCGGGGACCCAGACATAGCTCGCCATAACCTCACTTTTCTCTTTTTTAACTCGAGTCAAACAAACAAAAAACTCAAACTTAAAATTTATATAGTAGTATTAAAATACATAATTTAATATTAAATAGAGATTACATTTTAAACGTTGCGTTGACAGGTGTCATAATAAACCATGACAGACAAAATCCCCAGATACCAGTTCCGGGTTAAAAATTGTACACTTTTCGACACCTCCCGTTGATTTTGATGTGGCCTTTCATACAGGGGGCTCTTAGGATCGCCGCATTGTAAACGGGAACGGGCTCTGTGGTTGGCTGCACATTTTTGGGTTTTTCCATTTTTCCACCAGACAACATTAGCAACAATAATGAACAAAAGAAAAAAGCATGGAAGAGATTCATTTTGCGATCGATTGACTAAATGTTATCAAGGTCTTCGCAGAATCGCATATTTGTTTACCTATATATCATGTGTTGCCAACCTTAATTTAGTAACAAGAAAGACACCCGATTAAAAGTTTTTCCTGGAATTTCCTCATCAATTTCTCGCAATCTGCTCCAATGACGATTCTGTCACAATTTCGCCAGTTTCAATGTTTTGTTACCATGGATTGGTAACACGCGTCACCATGGCAACCACAAACATTCAAATAAACAGCGGTAAAAGTGATAACAGTTTGATAAAGTTAAGCAAAATAAAGACGTTCTTCTTCAGCGTGGCGCAAAACGGTGAGTAGCAGCGTAAAATTGTTTGACGAGCAAGTCCGTCAGATTCTATTCTGTTTTCGTACGTAAATTGTGACGTTGGTTGGAAATTTTTGACGTAAATTCCTCCGTTGCCAACCTCTGTCAACTAACCCTCTGACCTAGTGACGTCATCACTCTTCCATGACGTCACAACATGGCGCCTCGATCCACCTAACCTCACTTTGTTCCAGCCGCTATCATGGAAGCCACCCAGTTCCTCTTAAACGACCAGTTGGTGACCATCACCGCCGACGCCTCCACGATTAAGCGTCTCAACGACGATGACCGCTACTTAGCAGACTATATCAACCGAGCAGCGAAATCCGGTCAGTTCCATTTCTTATTTACCAAAGACCCGACTCTGCGTCGCATTGTTGTCAAAAGAGTCCCCACGAGCTGTACTCCCGTTTGGTGCAGAAAGGGGCGTCCGTCGGAAACAGACAGTGCTGCCAGTCTTCTTCTTCTGAAACTGCGGAATTCGGAAAAGTACGCTTCTAGGTTTAAAGATGGCTTCACTTTGAAGAGTCAGCTTTGGGCCGAACTTGCTAGCGAGATGAAGTTGGCGGGGTTTGATGTCGATGGGCCCAAGTGTGCCCAGAAGTTTCTCCATTTGACTCAGAGTTATCAGAGGAAGAATGAGGAGAATGATGGGAATCCCGAGATTTTTGTGGAATTGAAGAAGATGCTTGGGGAGAAAAAGGAAGATAGTGATGATGACGAAGAGTGGGTGCCAAAGGGGGGGAAGAAGAGGAAGAGAGGGGATGATGACGAGGGGGAGTTTTTGAAGAAGTTTCTGAAGAGAAGTGGTGAGTTGAAGGATGAGAGGTTTAAAGAGATGTGTGCTTTGATGAAAAGAAGAAATCAATTGGTTGAAGAGAAGTTGAAGCAGAACAGGGAGGTTATTGAAATTTTGGGAAGATTGGCGAAGAAATAGATTTGTTGAATCGATAAAGACTTGTGAAGAAATGACTAGTCATTTTTTTTTTCATTTTTAAACTCGTTAAGTATACCTTAATAGTCTTTTTTGTATTTTTTCAAAAATGAACATAAGTGAAGAAATAAATAGGGTTTTTTGAAAATTGAATTTGATTATTGCTTTATTATTGATTTATTATTAGAGTTGCCACTGTTTTTATTTTATGTATCTTCACAAATTCCTTTTCTTCATTCTCGTAATTTACATATCTTCTTCTTTCTGTTTTGTGTTTTAAAAAAATTTGATATAGATCTTTAGAAATCACGAAAAAAAGGAGAATTAATGCTCGGAATATAAGGTAAACCAAATGAAGAAAATAGAAGAATGAAAAAGTAAATAGCACTTTTAAAATTTCTTCACATTCTGCTTCGTTTCTTCTTTTTTTTGTCAGTATCACCGTTCTTTTTTTACACAGAAGATTTTGAAGAAAGTGGATCAAAATTCAAGAAAACAATGGAAACAAATGAAGAAAAGTGAAGAAATAAATATGTTTACAAAATAATTAATTTTGTTTTGACAATTTAAGTAAAATCTAAATTTAAAACAATTATTTCATAGTTTTCTACATGTTTTTTCAAATTTTGCTTCATTTTCTTCTTTTTTGGCAGCTTAACTATTTTTCTTTTTTATTAATGTTTAAATGTTTATTAATTTGCATATTTAAAAAAACAGCAATAGTTTTGAAGAAAGTGGATCAAACTTCAGAAAAAGTTGAAGCAAATGAAGATTAGTGAAGAAATAAATATCTTTTAAAATAAATTAAATTAATTCATGACATCAAGATGCAAATCTAAGTGAATTATCACTCAGTTTTCGAATAAATTTTCACATTTTCTTCTCTTTCTTCTTGACAATATAACCTTCTTCAGTATTTTATTAAATTTTCAAATGAGAAATGGAATGTTAATTAGTTTAAACAAGAGAAATATTGAAGAAAGATCATAATTCAGAAAACCAGCTGAAGCAAGTAAAGATTAATGAAGAAAAAATATTTTGTTTTTTTTTTTCTTTCATAACAGCCAACTTACGTCATCGAAGTGTAAATTTGAATGAATTATTTATTTCTTCGAATTTTGCTTCATTTCTTCTTTTATGACCATATAACGACTATTTTTTTTCCTATTTTTTAAAAAAGAAACACGATGTAGAAGGTTGAAGCAAACGAAGATCAGTGAAGAAGAAAAATTGTTTTGAAAATAGTAAACTTTCTCTTTTATGGCTCCCAATATTTGTCCTTAAAGTGCAAATTTGCATAAAGTATCTCACAGTTTTTAATTACTTCTACATTTTTTACTTTATTATATAATATAACCACTTATAACAATATAACCACTTTCTTCCTTTTTTACTAGTTTCCAAAAAAAAGCAACGCGATGTTTATTAAAGCGTAGACGAAAGAAAAAAGAAGAAAGTGAATCAAAATTTAGAAAAAAGGTTGAAGCAAATGAAGATTATTGAAGAAAAAAAAATGTTTTGAAAATAATTAAATCTTCTTTTATAATCGCTTACGTACGTACATTAAAGTAGAAATCTGAATAATTAATTCGTTTTTCATTTATTTCTTCACATTTTCCACCATTTCTTCTTTTGTGACATTTTAACCACCTTCTTCTTTTTTTGCGAATTTTTCAAAAATAAAACGCGATGTTTATTTATCTATAGATCAACGAAATGAAACAATAATCTTAAAGAAAGTATATCACAATTCAAAAAAACAGTTGAAGCAAATGAAGATTAGTGAAGAAAAAAATATCCGTCTTGAAAACAACATTTTTTTATAAATGCTACTGTACGTCTTCAAAACGATAAATTTCAGTAAATAATCTTAGTTTTTAATTATTTCTTCACATTTATATTACAGTATATTTTTTGACAATATGACCAGTTTCTTCCTTTTTACAAAATTTTCAAAAACAAATTACAAAGTTCATTAAAGTGTACACAAAAGAATAAAGCAAAATCTTGAAAAACATGGATTAAAATTAAAAAAAAAACAAATGAAGATAAGTGAAGAAATTAATATCTGCTTCAAAAATAATAAAATTTTTCATTTTTAACTGCCAATTTATGCCATCAAATTATAGATTTGATGGAAATATCTCATAGTTTTGAATCCCTTCTTCAAATTTCGCTTCATTTCTTCTTTTTTGCCAATGTACCCACCTTCTTCCTTTTTTACAGTTTTTTCAAAAAAAAAAGAAACGCGATTATTATTCTATACACGAAATAAGTAAAGCAATAATCGTGAAGCTGATGGATCAAAAATCAGAAAAATAAATGAAGCAAGTAAAGATTAGTGAAGAAAAAAATATCTGTTTTAATATTAACCATATTTCTTCTTTGCGACCGCCAATTTACCTCAACTAATTGCAAATTTGACTGAATTATCTCACAATTTTAAATTCCTTCTTCACATTTTGCTTCATTTTTTTAACAAAGAAGCCCTTTTCTTCTTTTTGGTCTCAAACATTCGTCAAAAAATGTATTATTTATTGATTTTGTAGACGGAAAAAGGAAGGCAATTATCTTCTAAAAATATGTATTAAAATTAAAAAATAAAGCAAAGTCAATGAAGATTTGTGAAGAAATAAATATGTGTTTTCACAACAGTTAAGTGCGCCTTTCATAACTGTCAGTTGACGTCATCAAAGTCTGAATTTCGGCCAGTTATTGTACAAATTTCAAGACAAAAGAAATTAAGGGATCATACTTTAGAAAAACAACTGAAACAAATGAAGATTAGTGAAGAAATAAATATTTGTTCTGAAAATAAATGAAATTATTTTCGATGACTATTAATTTACGACATTGAAGTTCGATTTTGTCTGTACATCGTTTTATAATTTTTGCTCTTTTGCTGCTTTCTTCATTCTTCTTAACAAAAACGTCGCCAAAGATAAATGAAGAAACTCACTCTTCTCTCATTCTTTTTAATCATAAACCACATAGAAAACAAACCAACACAAAATGGAAGACTTCTTGGAAGCACTCAACGTTTCGCCTTTATTCAATCCTTCTTCAATCTTCAATTGATCAACCCATAGGGAATATATTCTCTCTGAGGATACATATCCGCATTCTTATGATCTGGAGGATGCCCGTGGAGTAGTTCAGCCATAAAACTTATATAGGTGATCGCGAGCCGAAGAGTTTCAATCCGAGACAACCGTTTTTCATACGCGAAAGTAGGAACCTGTAAAATCTTCATTATTGAAGATCATATATATTTTTCTTCTTACTTTTCTTCGAAGTTTATCAAACGCCTCGTTCAAATTAAACATTCTCCTGCGTTCGCGAATGTTGGCAGCCCGTCTCTGAGCCAAAGTTGCCACTCTTCGACGAGGCTTTTTCTGGGCTTGCGAGCCATTCTGGGGGCCGTTGCGGGACAAGCGATTCCCCACCAAGCTTCCACATTGTTGGCGGGGCCACACTGCACAAAAAATGCGCGTACGGTAAAACTCACTTCTCACTCTCACGATACAATTTACTACTAAAATTACCTAATTCCGAGTTGAACGCAGTCAGAATGTCCGGATATCCTCCCAGGGCCGGATTTTGGCCTCCCAGACAATGATGGGGGTCCCACAAACCCCCGTAGCCTCCGATTTCGTTCGGATAGTTGGGAAATTCGCCCCCCTGTCACCAGAATTTTTGATTTTTTTCGCCACTTTTTTTTTACTTACATTGTTGGCTTCCCACGGTCCATGGTCACTAGAAAACGACATTTTCATTTCACTGAATCACAAAAGTAATTCCACTTATTTTATTTTTCAGCCTTTCGACTTATCCGTTCAAATTCCAGAACAATTTTGCAAGTGTTGACTTCGGGAGGTTCGGGGGTGGAGAATATGATTGGTGGTTGGATTTCGGGGGTGGTTTTATTGGCGTTGTGGCCAATGAGAGCGTTGCAAGATGTCGCAGATAGGGGTTGCGATTTTCGCCTTTATGTTGAGGGTGATTGGGGTGAGCGGAATTTTGGTGGATTATTGACGTTTTAGGAGATTGGATTTTGTTAATATTTTGATGTTTTGGGGAAAAATGTGAGAGTTGCTGAGAATGAATTACTTTGTTTGAGCTGAAAACTTAGAATAGAATAAAAATTTTGGACATGCTTTTAGTCCCATAGTTTCGAGAATTGAAGCTGAGCAAATGAAGAAAAAAAAAACTTTTGAAAACAATTCTTCTAACATAATTTCTTCCCAGTTCGCTTCATTCTTCTTTTTTTGACTCTCTAACCATTTTCTTCTTTTTTACTACTTAAAAAAACGTGACGTATGTTAATGTGAAGATGGCTTAGCTAACGAAGATAAGTGAAGAAATAAACATTTTTCTAAAAACAATTTAATTTCTTTTCTAAATTTGTAAATTTATACATGTATATTATTATTTATACATCAAACTGTAAATTTGAGTGAATTTTTTCTTCAGGTCTTATTTTATTTCTTCTTTTTCTGACAATTTTATTTCTTCTATTTTATAAATTTTTCTATAAAGAGATGCTATTTATTAATCTCTATACAAAGAATAAAACAATAATGTTAAAGAAAGTGATCATATTTAAAAAAAACAATTGAAACATTTGAAGAATTATGAAGAAAGTATATCCGTTTTGATTTTTTTTTTTCATAACTGCTACTGTACGTCAGTCATCTTGGTAAAAATTCAGTGAATCATTTCACAGTTCTCAAATATTTCTTCATATTTGGCTTCATTTCTTCTTTTTTAACAATATAATTTTCTTCCTTTCTTACCAATTTTTCAAAAAAAAGAATCGCAAGGGTTGTTCATTTGCAGACAGAAGAAATGAGACGATAATCTTGAAAAAGTAAATTTTTATTGAGAAAAACATCTGAAGCAATTGAAGATTAATTTAAGAAACTATATAAAATAAAAATTATTAAATTTTTTTTCATAACCGCTAACTTACGTCCTCGAGATTGAAATCTGGATGAATTATTTTAAGTTTTCATTTATTTCTTCACATTTTGCTTCCTTTCTTCTTTTACGAGCATATCATATAACCATTTCTTCTTTTTTACTAATTTTTCAAAAAAGAACGCAATGTTTATTAATCTGCTGATAAAAAAATGAGACCATTTTTTTTTAAGAATTCAGACAAACCCCTAAAGTAAACGAAGATTAGTGAAGAAAAAAATATCTGTTTGAAAAATAATTGAATATTTCTTTACAAACCGTCAATTTACGTCATCAAGATGTAAAATTAACGGAATTAACTGTCATTTTTTTATTTTTCTTCATATTTAGCTACATTTCTTCTTTTTAGGCACTATAACCGTTTTCTTTATTTTTACTAATTTTCAATGAAACGCAAGGTTTATTAATATGTAAACAAAAGAAATGAAGCAATAGTCTTGCAATAAGTGAATCAAAATTTCAAAAAAAAAACAGCTAAAGCGAATGAAGATTAATGAAGAAAAAATATTTAATTTAAAAATAATGAGGTCCCTCTTTCTTTACCGCCAATTTCCGGCCTCAAAGTCTGAATCTGATCAAATTATTTTACATTTTTCATTTGTTTCTTCACATTTCGTTTCATTTCTTCTTTTTTAAATCATTTTCTTCCTTTTTTAATTAATTGTTGAAAAAAGGAACGCGATGTTTGTTAGTCTAAAGCCGAATAAAATGAAACGATAATCCTGAAAAAAAATTATTACAATTTTGAAAAATAGCTAAAGCAAATGAAGATTAGTGAAGAAAAAAATGTCCGTTTTGAAAATAATTTTTACGTTTCTTTTATGACTGCAGATTTACGTCATCGAAATGTAAATATGAGAGTCTTCTCACAGATATGAATTGTTTCTTCATATTTTTGCTTCATTTCTTCTTTTTTAACAACATCACTTTTTTTTAACAAATTTTTCAAAAAAAAAAACCGATCTTTACTATCTATAAACAAAAGATAAAGCAATAATTTTGAAAAAAAAAGCCTTAAAATTTTATAAAAAAACACCTCAAATAAATGAAGATTGGTGAAGAAAAAAGCTGTTTTAAGAACAATTTAAATGCTTTTTCATAACTATTAATGGACGTCATCAAAGTATAAATCTGAAGAAGATATACCGCAAATTTTAAATACATCTTCACATTATGCTGCATTTCTTCTTTTTGACACAATATTGCCACTTATTTTCTTCATTTTTTCCTAATTTTTAATGAGAGACGCGATGTTTATTTTATCTATGTGCACGAAAAAAATGCAGCAAAACGCAAACTTGAAAAAAGTGGATGAAAATTAAGAAAAACAGTTCAAACATATGAAGATGGGTGAAGAAAAAAATATCTTTTTTGAAAATAATTAAAATTCCAATCATAACTGCCACCTCAAGTGATCAAAGTGTAAATTTAAATGAACTATCTCTCAGTTTTCACTTATTTTTTCACATTTGGATTGTTTTCTTCTTTTTTCTTCGGTTTGACAAATTAAAAAAATAATAAAAATTTGTATACAATAACACGGAAGAAATTATTATGAAAGAGAGAGATCCAAATTCAAAAAAAAAACTAAAGCAATTAAAGATTAGTGAAGAAAAAAATATGTTTTTACCATTATTAAAATTCTCTTTAATAACTGTCAATTTAAATCAACGAAGTGTTCATATGAGTAAATTAACTCGTAATTTTTAATTTCTTCTTCACATTTTGCTAAATTTCTTCTTTATTTGGCAAAAAAATCGCTCTCTTCCTTTTTAAATCAAAATTCAGAAAAACGTTTGAAGAAAATGAAGATTAGTGAAGAAATAAATTGTGAACATGGAGAAAACTAAGATTTTTCTACGAAATTGCAAAATCTGAGCTACAATATGAAAAAGTTTTGCTCAATAATAATAATAATAATAATAATTGAAGACCAAAAAAAAAATCGCTTTAATTATACACCCAAATTTAATTAACAAAAGCCAAATCTCCATTTCAACGCACCCAAACCAAGAAGGACGCCCCTTAATCATATTACACGCTTAAACACCCCTAATATTGTATCAGATGTCAAAACAAAGCAACAGACGCTTCAGTTCCGAAACTTTTCATATTAAAAATTAAACCATTCTGACAATCTGTTGCGACTCAATTTCTGTAATAAATTCGACTTACTTCCATAATTAAACAACGTATTTCTCGTTACAAGTCAAAATAGCTGGGGTGGTTTCAGTTCATCCCTTATTGTTGCGAGCGCACGTGCATAAGTGAGCATGAAGTTAGGGGTTGATTTTTAATAACAGCTAAATATCCCTATCCAAAACAAATCAGATTGACGAGGGATTTATAATTCGGGAGTTATTTGGAATTGTGACAAATTGCGTGATGACGAATGGGGGTGAGGGGAGGTGAATTAATAAAAGAAGCGAGAAGAGTGAAATTATACTTAAGATTATTTATTTATCAAATTTTCTCTTAAAAGTAACAGGCTCAGTGAGAAAAAAAATATAAAGTGCCCCCCGTGTGCCCCAAACTAGTCCATCCGTGTCTTCAAGTTCTTGACGGTGACTTTATCTTTCTCTCTGCAAAAGTAGAAGTTACTGACAGTCTTAAATTGGATTGAGCGACTTACATAACATACACGACAGCCCCCCAACCTGAAATCGCGTCTCTATCAAACGCATTAATTAACGCCTGTGACGACGTCTCGAACAACTCCTCGGGTCCTAAATTTGGTTCCCACAACGCTTCACACATCCCGAATAACTGCGCCGAGGCTGTGCCCCCCACAACAAAATCGTTTGGCTGATTAGGACACCCGATCAAATCCATGTTACAAATAAACGGTTCGTACGTAACGGGATCTAGGCCGGCCACAATTGGTTCGACAAAAAAGGGTCCGAATCTGTTCTCGTACAACATATTAGATAACATAGCGCTGAAGACTTTCGGGGCCATGAGTCGGTTCTCTTTCAACTCGTACAAGTTTTTTCGGAAACGCAGCTTCTCCATGACGGTTTGAGTATCAGTGGCAAGACCAGGGAGCCCAACGTATAAATGAGGGCCCATTTCGAAGATTTTTTGGAAATTTGTAGCGATGGTTTGCGCTTGGATACCGAAGCGTTTGTCGGAAGCGATCGAGACGCATTTGTCCCCTTTCATGGCCACCATGGCGCCGCCGTTGTAGGCTAGAATCGACTGGAAAAAAAAGGGGGCTAGAGTGAGAAAGTGTAGAGTCATTTGACATAACCTCAAAATTTTCCAACACGAGTTTTTTCACTGAAACTGTGGGAAATCAATAAGAAAACTTACCATTTTAACTAAATTGAATACAAAAGCTGTGATTTAGTGTAAAAATTAGTAGATTTAAAGCGAAATATACAAGTTGCAGTTTATAAACACCGAATTTTGAAATGTCACTGAGCTGTCACTCGGTGCCGGTAACGTCGAGCACTGGGTTATCAACCACCCGGCGAAAGTTAAAAATGCGCGAAATTCGTGCTTACGATGATAAATAATCAATAATTCAACAAACAAATAAAATAATTAAATCAATTTTGAACCAAAATTAAGGGTACTTACTCGTAAATTTGCCATTTTTTGGAGCACTGACGTTTGAATGTCAAAAACAGAAACAAAAGCACATTGAGACTCAGCCAACCATGTTGATGTAATTTTTCAGTTCGAAATAGTTTTTTTCAATCTTTTAAATCCACTTTACTGACTTCAATTAGTTTCAAATGAATTTCATCAAACTGATGAAAACTAATAAGAGCACGAAAAATAAGCGCGTTCCCTCACAGCCGGTAAAATCGAGATCTGTAGCTGAAGCGGTCCTACATCCAAAAATTGAGTGTTTGTGCAGAGATACCAACCTCATTTCCGAACACAACTCAATTTGAAACAACTTCCATTGAGTTTCACGTTTTCTTATTTTAATTCTACATGGATAAACTTTAAAAAGGCTAATTTTGCATTGTCGGTAATACAGTTTCCGACCAAGCTGTCAAATTCAAAGTTGAAATTTCAAAATGAGCCAAGACTTCAGAGAAACTGCTTCCGAGGGTTCTTCCGATGAAGAAGACTCCTTTGCTCAAAACGCAGGCGAACCCTCCACGTCAGGGGAGCTCCCCAGTTCGTGCGCTCTCCTCACTAAATTGATCCAAAGTGACCCCCCCGTTATCTCCTCAAAACTCGAGGAACCTTCCCCCCTCAAACTTTCTCACCGTGAAGCTATCAAGATGGCCCGAGAAATCACGGAAAGTATCGTCTATAAAGCTATCCATCCGCGGCTCGCCAGGAGAATAAAAAAACCTAAAATGAAGAGCGGCTGTATGAAATGGGACGAAATCCTCCCAAAATTTGACATCAGTAAGTTTATTGTGGTTACATACGTATCATGAAAAAACAGACTGAATTAGAAAAATAACTGATTATAACAAGCGCCCATTTATAGATGATGACATCTTCAAGAAGATTATGTTTACTGAGAAGTTATTGATAAGTACTTTCGAGGGCGAAAACGCGCCGCCTACTCCTGTAGGGGGACTGTGTCTAAACATCCAACCCGGACGTGGGGGCCCTCTTCCTAACCAAACGAAAACTAAAGGCGAATTCCTCTTGGAGAAATTTCTCGTTCATTTATCTTCGCAGCTCGATTTTATGAAGTGTAATGGGGGCTCCAGGATCACGGCTTGGGTGGACAGGAACTTGCAAACTCTGGAAGAGAAAAGAAGAGAGTAAGTAGCAAAAAACACACTAAACTCAACTTTTGAAGGTATATCCAATTGGAGGACGTCTTCGATCAGCAGATGCTCTACGTCAGTTCCCAAGAAAACTTCTACTACTTGCGCCACGACAAGAAAAAAGAGATTTTCTACAGCTACGACAAAGCGAGAAATCTTATCTGTGAAGGTTCGAATTTCGTGCTAATGCGATATTTGGCCATTACCAAGTTCGTGGGAAATTTCGAAGTGTCCACACTATATATCGACGGAAGCTTATGTCGCAACGTTTATGTAACCCCTCCCCCCAAAGGTTAACACAATTTTTTTTACAATTCTTTTGGTGGTAGTATTGCAAAGGTCCGAGCAGCGGCGTGGTCAATAACCAAAAACTAGACGTCTGTAAAATCTACAGGACGATCATCGAGAAATGTGGAATAAAACACACTTCCATCACTCTCCTCACTCTCGACGGCCAGATTCTGAAGCAAGAATGGCGCTCGTGCAACTACATCCTCCAAATAAATCCGCTCTGTATTATAAAACCGGGCGACATTGGGACCATTCCTCTACAACACCAACAAGATGACCTCCAGTTGTTATCAATATATCTAGACAACAAAGTGAGTATCGTCGTGAAAAAAGTCCTGTACACAACATTCATTTTTCAGACTCGTAACGAACACCTGACCAAAAACTACATGGACGATCACCCCGAGATAAAACACATGTTGTCAGACTACATCCAGACGATTCTCCAACTGAAACCCGAGGATATTTTTGAATTTACCGCCAAATACTTCCTCGCGTTTACCCCCTCTCTGCTTCCTTTGAGCGAATACTACGAGCCCGCGTACAACGATGACGAATACGACGATGACTACGAATTCTGGAAATATATCTAACTTACTTGTTCTTTATTGGTTATCTAATGGGTAACAAATGCCACATCTAGTGACATTTTTCGGCATGCATTGTTCGTGGAAGGCATGTTTACAGTTGAAAACCGTCATGTTGGTAGTTCTGGACGAGTCTTTTTCGATGACCATTCGATGGCAAGCACCACAGACCATTTCTTCAGACACCGAAAGCCCCTTTTGCTGCGTCCGCACGAGTTTGCGCAAAAGATTAAAGTAGTCCGAGACTAGAATTTTCTTACAACCCTCTTGTACCGACACCTGAAAAAATAACATGGCGGTCAAGATGGCGGCCAACATGGCTGACTTACATGGAGGTTATACTGATAGAGCATTTTCACTAGGGAATGCTTCAAACCTGGTACTTCCATGCCATTTTTGATCTTTTGCACTAAAACTGTAGGATCCACGTAGGTACCGATGCTTTGAAGTAAAAACGTAATGAATTCTGTCAAAAAAAATTATTAGTTATGAAAATGAGAAAGTGAGAGCATATACCAGGTTTGTCCAAAGAGTGGTTGACCAACTGATCCCACAAATCAGGGTCGTCGTGTTCTTGACAAAATGAAATCGCTTGTTGCATGTCCTTGAGCTCGTTTATAATAAGATCCAGAGCCTCCTCGATATTACCCATTCTTCCTAGCAAGTACACCATTTCTGGATAAAATTTCTCTTTTTTGCAGATGTCCAAGGCCTCCTGGATCGGATAATGGTCAGACTTTTTGAGGAAAGGCAGCAGTTTTTCGCGGGCGAAAATGGCGTACAGTTTTACCAACTCTCGATGATATTTTCCTTTAGGATTTTTCTTGTCGTACTCGTCTAAAAACTGGTCGCACCGGTTAGTATGAGAAAAATTTGGACGAATGAAGTAGGCAGTGGAAACGAAACGGCAGTCGCCTACTTCAATCACAAATTTTTACCCTATATAAGTGCAGTTCCGTAGGTCTGAGCTTGTCCACAATTTTGTCCGTCGAAATGGTGTTTTTTTCTAAAAGTAGAGCTATCGTTTGTTTGTGATCTAATTCCATGAGGTCGATGAGCATGTCGTGGATTACACCATACAGGTTGTGTTTTTGGATGAGTGTGAACACGTCTTTGTGCTTTAGTCTAGAAATTTAAACTTAGTTTTCATTGTAGTATCTTTTTTTACTCACTTTAGGTACATGGAGAGACTTTTGTCGTAACGTTGCAAAAAACTGTAAAGTATAGCTAGCGCTTCCAAGTATATATTTTTGTCAGTTTCACACACCAGAAGGTGTTCCAAGACGGCATTTATCACAGCTGAGACATTGTAAAGCTTTGGATTCCATTCTTTAACGAGGTTGAGAAAACCCTAAAAGTGTACATGAAGTTGGCGTCTAAGTAAGCTTTGAAATGTGTTGGTGGCTCCCCCTGTTATATCGAAACAGCTGCGTTTAATATCTTACATCATTGGTATAATCGGCATTTATCCTCTTTCCTTGTCGCACACCAACAACTAAAGCGGCCACCTTATGGCCATCCTTATCGCACTAGTCCTGAGCGTGTCGCAATGTTGACATGTTTCGCATAACAGGGTTGCCAACATTCAAGCTCTACTATACCTTGGCGTCCAACTTAAGAAATTCGTATAAAATCATCTCGTAGATGTGGGGATTCAGCTTAGAATCTAAGGTACGTGGAATGTAGGGGCTCACAGACCTGAAGTGTAATTTTGTATACAGAGTGTTCTGGAAGAAAAGGTACCAACCTTAGCTGATGCACGGTTGCAAACTTGTAGATCTGATCTTCCCACGTTGCCGCATCTTTCCCAAAAATCTTCATACATAGTTTTCCAGCGGCATCATACATCTCCCTACTCAACAAATGGTCTAGATAATCAATTCCAACTGATTGTACTGTATGCCTATGTATATGTCGACTGTCATTTTGCATTAAAATATCCAAAGCATCCTCGAATTTGCTACAAAAGAAGGATACAAACGGTTCTACCAACCTCCCCAAACTTACTTATGTTGTATAAACCACTGAATCCTATCGTCTAAATCGTACGGACTAGCTATAACCACATCTCTCGGTGCAACGATAAAAAACCGATTCTCGTCAATCAAAACGTCCAAATGATAATCATTAACTGTATATTCTTCATAACCTCGAAGCGATAAACTATCGGTACAAACATCCGAGTAATCGTTATCTCTATATTCAACTATGTACAATTGGGGACGTAAAGACTTCTGGTTTTCGTCGAGTTCTTTCGGAAAACCTAAGAGGACTAGCTGCTGATCTAAAGGTGCGATTCCACAGATGTAAAACTCAGTTTGGAAGGTGGAAACGGGGTCGACGAGGTACTCAGGAAGGTCTCGATTGGCTAGTTCGTAGTTACTACGTCGACGAATCACACAGACGCGTACTGTGTCCACCCAACCAATCAGGAGAGTGCGGCTATCGGCCCAACGGAGGTTACACCGGAACTTGTCGATAGAAATTCTGCGAAAAGAGATAATTTATATGTAGAGAGGTCGAAGATTCGATGTAACGTGCCATCATTTCGAAGCATGCGGCTAAAACTCGATGCAGTGCATCCATAAGTTCAACGAAACAATGAAAAACTCAATGTAACGTCCCCATATTTCGATGTTATAACGAAAACATGATGTAACCCATCCACAATTTCGACGTAAGAATGAAAACTCTATGTAACTCATTCATAATTTCGTTGTTACAATGAAAACTTAAAGGAACGCACCCATAATTTCGACGAAAACATAAAAAAACTCAATGCAACGTACCCATAATTTCGATGTTACAATAAAAAGACGATATAACCTACTCATAAATTCTACGCAACAATGAAAAACTCGATGTAATATACTTGTAATTTCGTAGTGACAATGCAGACTACATACAATAACGCACCCATAATTTCGATTTCGAACAATGAAAACTTGACCCGATTTGACCCGGCGCCTCCACCATTTCGATGTAAATAATACAATTCTATATACTTACCCGGGATGCTCCTCCCACTTGATGAGCCCCAGCGAACACCTCGCCGTAATATCATACACCCGCACCCCAATGTTACTACTCCACGCAATAAAATTCTCCCCCCAACAAAGACTCCTCACAAGTCCTTCACTCTCGCAAAGCACCGTCGGTTTGAGACTCCCCAAAAACGTGCGTTCATACAACGTCAACTTATCATCCCCTGTGATGAAGCGCCTATTTGCCCCATGCTTATAATACAATGGATCTAAAGCGACAGTCTTCACCAGGCGCCCCACATTCAAATGAAGACTGTTGTCTTTTGAGAAGAGCCCATGAATGAACACTTTGCCATCATCTGAGCACGTCGCTATATACTCCCCGCTGCCGTCAATACAAATTTGGTTCACTCCAACCGTGTGGGGACGCAACTCCTTGCTTTTGATGCTGTTACCTTGATGGTCGAGGAGGTGGATGACGCCCCAGTGGGTGCCTATGCAAACAAACTAAAAAGAAATAGAAGAGGGAGTTGATGGGGGTACGTACTTTGGAGTGGACGCCAATGCAGGTGGCTGATGATGTTAGAAGGATATTTTGGAGGTCGTTGGAGAGGCGCACATATTTGAGTTTGGGCTCGATTTCATCCTCGAGACTTTCGGTGTCGCTGGTGTCCTACATAACCTCAAAGTTAGAAGTGGCTGGGGCTAAACGGGTCAAAAATGACCGAAACTTACGTTAACGCTGGGCTCAGACATTGTTTTTGTTACTGTCGGGAAATATTTTCATTTTAGGTGCATGAGTCACTGACAGGTGACAGTTCACCCGTTGGCATGTGTCAGAATGTAGTAACAAAATGAAAAGTTCCTAGATGGGGATATCAACATAACCTTCCCAAAATCACTTTTTCTTCAAATTACCAACCAGAACCACCCTATTAGTCACAACAAAAACTTGTTCGCCTCCTCTTTTTCATGACGACACCTAAATCCAACGCTGTCACCAGGAAAAACCCCATAAAATCTAAAAACAAACTAACATAACCTCACTTTTCAAAGTACGCAGCATTTTCCTTCGAAATGCTAACGACGCACCTCAACACACTGCCCTACACAAAATTCGTCTTAATAGAAGGTAAACACTTAGTTTGGATTTTTTAACGTTTCGGCACTCTTTCTTCATCTTCAGATTGCGTAACAGCCAAAGGAAACGACATTTTCCAGTTTTTGCTCAGAAATCACGAAAAGCGTGAAGATTATGTCACCCACTTCTTTGTTTTCCAGCGGAGCTTTAACGGGGTGAAAAATAAGCACCCCAGGAGCATCTGTCATGATTTTACGAGCGATTCGCGCAACTGGATACAAAGTTCCGATGATTTGATGACTGTGATTTCTAATTTGGGGGAGAATTGCGTCATTGTGGTGGATTCCCTTGCCCACGTTTTGTACAGATATGGACTCCTAGAAACCTATAAGGTTTTCACAGAGTTAAAGAATAAAAAAAGCAAGTTGAAACATTTCAGGGGGCTTGTTTTTACCTTTTTTTTTGTAGATGTCCAACAAATTGTCACAATTTTGCACACAGACGTCTTGGAGGACAGAGACAAAGTCGTTCAGTATTTCGAACATCTAGCGACGCTTTATCTAGAGCTGGAGACAAAAAGAGTCCTCTATACTTACAAAAAGAGCCAGAGAAAGATTATCAGACAGGTTATAGACCCCATTTAACTGCTTTTGTTGACTTTTTTAATTGCAGATTGAGCAGTACAGGTTTGACAATGGCAACTTCATCACTGAACCTATTAAAAAGCCAGATAAAGACAAGATCCAGGAGACTCTCCAAGTTCATCCAGAAAACATCTCCACGTTCAAAATAGGACTGTCTGAAAAAGACAAGGAGTCAAGAGAGAACTTAGTCTTACCATACCTGCCAAAGTGAGTCAATGCAGCCCTCTTTAACTTTACTTAACGGACTTTTTTAGGGAAAATGATGGCAACATTCATTACGCTTTTGATGACATCGATGATTGGGACGAGGAGGACCCTGATGATGATCTCGATATTTAGTATCGTCAGAAGCGTCTCAAAAATCAAATCTTCAAAAACTGTCATTTTCATATTTCAAACTAAAAACAGGTGCGCCAACTTCGACGGACCGGGCGTCGAAAATCCCTAATTTCTCCGCATCTCGAGGGGGTTAAAAACTAATAATTTAAAATTCTGCAACCATTATCGTTAGCTTTTACGTTATAAATCATTATGATACAGTTATTTAATTTAATTAGACGTTTGTTTCAAACACCTTTTTTTTCCGCACTCTCAAGCGAAGGGTGCTGTGCCCAGTGACAGTTCCACGAAAATTCTAAAAATGGCGATTATTTGTGCTTTATTTTTTGAAAAACTCTTGTTTTTGACTTCGAGCAGTAGAAGCGCAGCCGAACTCTCAAATTCCAAGTAAGTTCTAACGTTTTTCTTTTGTTTTTTGCTACTTTTCTGCAGTTTTTTTGTTTTTTTTTTACAATACTTAAAATTTTAGTATTCACACGATTTTGACCCCCTATGTCGCAAAAACGACAGAAATTTCAGTTTGACAGCGGAAACAGTCATTTTTGACACGTTTTTGATGTAATTTTGACTGTTTTGATTAATATATTTTGACCTTGAAACTCATTTAGGGGATATTTTAGGAACTAGTGTTTTATTTTATTAGGGGTGGTGTTACTGCGATCAAAAACGTGACGGTTCCCAAAAGGAAACGTTCGTTGATTCGTTCTATAAGTGTACGAGCAGTCATGCCCACTTACATATTGGTGACCGAACGGTTCGATGGCGTAGATAAGATTTTAGGTAGAATGGGCAGACATAATTGCACTTTTAAACTGCTTTCAATTTTCTTATTTCGAGACGGACTTACCTACACCAAATCAAATAACCAATCAAAATTCAACTCTTTATTTTGTTCTCTTGAAATTATCCTCGATCTGATACAACGCTTTGTCTTTCGTTTCCGGTAAAAACAAAATTAAAACGATGGTCCCACTGAGCGCCAACATTCCGTAAATAAAAAAAGTCCCTTCAGGTCCAAAATTTGAAAACATCCCCGGAGTGGTTTTAACCACCGAAAAGAACGCAACATACGCCGATAATGCAGAGATCCCACTTCCTATGCCTCTGCTAGCTAGAGGAAACACTTCACCCATCATGGTCCAAGGGAGCGGGACAAACCCGATGGTTATAAAACTGACGTAAGTCGTCAAAGACACCAACGGAACGAAGGCGTACTCTGAAATCGCCGGATAAAACTTGACAGCAAAAGTAAAAGAACTCAATACGAAGAGGGAGACGAAGGTGCCAGTGCCGCTGATGATGGCCAAAGGTCTTCTCCCGAGTTTCTTGAGAAGAATACAAGCAAGAAGTGACATGAAGACGCGAATGGCGTCGATGACCAACATCGCCAGGTACTCATCAAAGCCTCCGGAAAGAGTCTGTTGGATGATGGACACGGAGTAGAAGGTGATGGCGTTGAGACCGGACCATTGACAGGTGATGAAAAAAAGAACTATGATAACTAGCGGTTTTATAAACTCTGGTTTGGTCATGTCTTTAAGAGTGTCTTTGATGGTCCGCTCGTCACAGTGCAACGAGGCTCTCTCTATAGTAACTTGGAGTTCTTTAGTAGCGTCTTCTCCTTCACCACGACACCATTTGAAGGCTTCTTTCGCGTCGTCGATGCGTCCGACTTTTGCCAACCACGTGGGAGATTCAGGTGTGAAAACCATGAGTATCACACAAAGAACGGGAAAAATACAACACGTCATTGCCGTGGTCCTCCAAGAGACGAAAGTGCCAATCAAATGCGACAAAAACAGTCCAAGAGCTATAGCAAAGCTGATAGAAGCTAGAAGGAAGCCTCGGTACTTAGGTTCCGACGTTTCACTCATATACACACCCGTTGGTGGCCCCAATAACCCCACACAGAACCCCGTCAAGAACCTCCCAACCAAAATCATAGTAATATCACTCGCGAAATACAGTACCATCCAACCTCCAATACACGGAAAACACGTCACGATGTGAGTGGTTTTTCTCCCGATTTTCTCCATCAGGAACCCCCCGAGGATGCAGCCTAAGGCCATAGGTAAGGCGGCCATGGAAGCTATCCAAGAGGCGGTTTCTTCGGTTGTTTCGAGTTGAGGAAGGAGGATCGCGGAGTAGCCTTCGGTCATACCTAGACTTGTGGTGATCAGAATGGGGCCCAACGCCACGAAGGTCTACAAATGGTTAGTTTATGGTTTTTGTGGTAAAAATGAAATCTTACTTGGCGAAGAGGTGGAGAGAAACGTGTATGAAATGGTCTCATAGTTGTGAAGGTTTCGACGACTTCGGCGGAGTTTTAATTGTCCGTTGATTAGACTTAATCGGTGGTAATTTATGGCGTATTGTTGGTGTGTTTTTGGATTATAAGCGTGCAGATGTTGAGTAAACAGTTGATTAAAACGGGTCAGATTAAAAAAAAAAGTGTCGAAATTTGGAAAAGTGTGCGAAAAATTACGAGTTTCTCGTTAGTGACACTGTTTATTATTATTATTATTATTAGTATTATAGATTTTTTTAATATATGCAATCGAAGTGTGGTGAGAGTGATTGGAGGCTCAAATTAATCTAATTTCTCTGGACCTTCTTCACAAATCGTTAAAATTTTTGGAAACCTTATGATCAATTAAAAAAAAAACTTGAAATATTTCTAATTTTGAAATTTTTATAATGTTAAAGAACTTAAAAGCCATGAATATTATCACTTAAAATTAAATTAAAAACTTATTTTTTTATTTATAGATTTCTACTATTTGATAATTGCTACTTTTGCTACTTATTCATAGATGTCGCCGCAACAGTTTTCAAGTATTCAATTTGCACAAAGGAATGCAATAATTAATTTTATGTTCTTACCCCGATTATAAAAATGTCATAAAGAAATCGTAAAAATGTCGTCAAAATATTTATTAGAATCAAGAAGGAGAAATAAATAATACAAATCTTTATTTCCTTACGAGGGGTCACGGAGAAATCAATATCAATCGCGTTGGTGACTGAGTCGCTAAATAGTGATACCAACGTCAAGAATCCGGAAATGAACATTATAGTAGTTGGTATAATGGAGTCGGTCATTAAATCTATCATTGTTAGATTTGTAATGTTTATTTTACTGCCCTTATCTTCGCATAATTTGTTTGCTGCTTCGAAATGTGTTTTTTGGAATTTGCTAGATGATAAGGTTGGTAGAAGTGCCAGGTTTAGTTAGCAACTTTGTTATTTTATTGTATGAATTACGACGTGTGCTTAGATTCCGGTTATTTCCCCGTATTTCTTTGTTGGGTTGGTCTCATTACAAAAAAATACGTTGGTAGCATTGTCCCATACTATATTGTTTGAATTCTTTCAAATTTAATTAATTTCACCTCGCTTCTAAACGAAATTAACCCGAAGCGAATTTTACTTCACACTCCTATGGTCGTTTAATTAAGGAAACAGTGTGTCCAACCTAAAAAAATAGCCTGTCCAGTGTCAAAGCGGAAGTACGATTCTAACATCAATGGAATCCTAATTAGCCATAAATTAAATATAAAAAATTAATAGACTCGACGAGTTTATGCGGGTACCCGTCCTCGCTGACCCTTTAATTTTTCTATACCGATTAATAAACATAAAAGTTATTAAACCATAATTTATAATGTAGTTAAAACGGGTGCCACCGCAGGTGCCGATAGGACCCTCCCACAACAACGTAGTTGGCTTTGACTGATGATTAAATGACGCCTCTTCACTTTGACATAATTAAAAAAATATCAATCAAGGAGACGAGGCGTGCTGCCAACCGCACGAGCGCGAATTTTTTTTTAGTACCAACCGCGAAAACGAATTCTAACTGAAATTACAAAGAGCAACATTGTTGGTTAATTAAAATACACTGCTTTTTTTTGACATAAAACATATCCAATGAGATTACCAACCACACAAAGGAATATAACTAATTGAACTGACAGAGTGATGACACTGAACGGTTGGTAATTTTATTGTTTGCGGCCAGAACGACCCATTCCATGTTTGTATGGGGAATAAATATAACTAAAAATATTACCAACTTGGTAGTTACAAATAAATGTTTTGTTCATACTACGACGCTGTTTAATTAGAAGTAAAGAATTAGCAGAAAAGTGATTTATTTTACTAGGGACGTTAAAACAGTATTACCTATACTGTTATTTTTCATTAGTTTTTTTTTTTAAGTTAGATAGGGATTTTTTTTTGCACAGGTGCCTAATTGCGGAATTAGTTTTGTACAGAAATTTGATTTTTGTTTTGGGCTTTACATGTGAAATCACCAACGTCGAAGTTAACTTGATAAACATAAAGTCTCCAATTATATCATTAGGGGAATTTAGTTTTTATATTTTAGCAGTACTCTCGATCACATGATAGTGTTACCAACCAAAAACAAAGTTAACAAGTAATTAACAAATAAAATGATAAATAATAAATTGGTTTGAGTAGATGGTAGTGCTACCAATCACACCACAAGAAAGTTGGATGAGAAACTATAAACAGCGAAGCTATTTAAACCACCTTAGTGTTTAATTACCAAGTAAAATTAACGCATTACTACCAACACTCGGCCTTATAAGTCCCTATAAAAGAGAAAAAACCTCCCATAATTCCTCATAAAACCTGCTTTACCGATACCATATAAATTAGATAAAACCACCGATGTGACGGCAGGAAGTTCTAATACTGACCCAACACTAATTAAGACAAATTGGTGAGATTTTACAACTTTCCACCATATTCGCTTCACCGTTCCATTCTCCATTATCGCTTTATTATTATTTTCAATTTGTTGAACATCGTATTAATTGGGTGCAAGAACTTGAGTACCGAGAATCGATTTTTAATCAGATGAAGAAAAGTGCATTCCACTGAAGATTCTTGTGCATGCATGAGGTGAGTGCTGGTGGCAATGATACCAATAATACCAACATCATCCCGTAAATTATTCAACGTGCGTTATCGACTGAGCAATGTCGACATTAGCGCGGCCACAGTGTCATTTTTCCGTCAAAAGAAAATCTCATGTCTACCAACCGCAAAACAATTAACCCTCCGAATGCGTCTGGTAGGTGTTGCGAATGATTTACGCCAATAAGGCCGACTGTTGTTGGGCGTTAGCCTGGAATTTTATGGAATCCAGTCGTAATTGTCATCGACCGCTAAGACTATTAAATGGGTATAAATTTCATAGACAGACAGACGTACTTATTATTATTGTGGTCGCGCCAACATTAAAATTACATCTGTTGCTCGAACGAAAACATACGTTAAAAATTGCGTTCACACCCGACGTACACAGAATAACGTTGCATTTGGATTATGATGCGGTTTTATTGATCTAAAAAAAAAAATTGTGTCGTTCAACTTTGCCTGATTTTCAGACCACCCGGTATAGTCGTTTTGAACCCTTGACATTCATTCGAGTTTACAATGTTTTCAATTCCGATTATTAATTAATTTATGCAAATTACAATGACCATGGTGCACGAAAAAGTTATAGGCTATCATAGATTTCTTTAATATTTCGTCTAAGTTGATTTTAGTTTAAATGTTGATTATTGCGTTGTTCCGCGTTCCAAAGAATTTTCTTTTTTCCACTAAAAATGTGTTCATAAAGTTAAATGGGAATTGAAGGCATTTGAATTCAATAATAGGGGAGAGTGGGGTCATCACGAACTCGAAGGAATCGCAAACAAACAAACGTCATAGGGTACCTAACGTCGTCTCTCAGGGCGTAGCCCGGGCACAAGAAAGCAAGGAACGTGCCTACAGCAAGTCTAGCTACAAGAAAAGCTGCACAAACTATATAATGCTGAAAAAACACGGAAAAGCGAAACACGCAACCAGTTGCAATTTTGCGAGCGAAGCGTGCACAACTTTTGCATTGAGATAAATCTTTTTGTTTTATTTGTTTTGTGTTTAAAATTAGATTGTTTTGATTTTAAATTAAATATGTAAGAATGTTTTAAAAAGCTCAGTGCCAGAAACAACGACGTATTTTGTTTAACAGTTTGGTTGACTTTATGGAAATTCGAGCATTTTTCTAGACACATGTACAATTTTGGAATTTTTTGGAAAATTTTTGGACTTGTTTTTAAAAAAAGTCGCTTTTTGATTATAGTTTAATTGCATATTCGAGTCCGAATCGAAATGTTAAGTAATTTTTTTTTCTGGAAAATTTCAAAAAACTGTCAAATCCCGTCTCGTCCGCTTCCTTTTCAGCCGCCATTAATTTCTCTGTAATGATTGCTTTAAAATTCTTTAATGAGGCAAATGTGAGCCGTAACCTCGCAGCCAAAAGAAAACAACGAAGCATCCGTTACGAGAACCCGCGTAAAAAAATAATAATGCGAGATTCCGCCATTATTCGCCTTTTTTCCCACCACCACCATACCCATTTGAAATATTTGACGGTGCAGTTTTTGACAGTCGGTATGCAAGACCCGCTCGATCCAACGTGCTTGTTTTGATTAATGCCGGCGCGCATTCATTTGTTTCTGCTTATCATAATTAATTAGCGGTTTTTGGCCCGTTAAGGACCCATTGTCCTCTACCCTATCAAATTTTACGACGGCGGCTGCGGGAAAAAAATCGCCAAAAATGACAGTTAGGGGGCGCAGCCTTCTCGATTTTTCGCCGCGTTCGTAATTGGGCACGAATGGCCGTTGGACCGGCTCTAATTATATAGAAAACTGTCGAAAATATGGCCGGACGGATAAAAACTGGCCGCCGAACGCCGTCTCGGAACAGATGAATATAGATGATTCGCAATTGTCACCCGTAATTCATTAGTTGATAATGACGGCAAGAGGCCCCGCCTTTCTCTGGTCCGACAAGCTGTTGTGTGTTTTTTACGGTTGGTACCACCATTTAGTACCGAACGACGACAACGGCACCGAATTGCGCCGCATTACGCCTCTTGTCGGCGGCGAGAACACGACTCTTATCAGCTCATATCGGATTCGGGTTATCGGACATGTTGTTTAAATGGCGGACGGAAGCCAAATCGCCAGTGGGATACCTCGACCTATGACCACCCTGTATACGTCGCTTTTTACAACGATGATAAAATGACAGCTGTCAAACCGTCTACTTCCGCTGTCAAGACCTCAACCTCTAAATGATAATAATAATTTCTCTTGATTAATCTTCGGCCGTCTTGTCATTTTTCCTGTCGGCACGGCCAACTACCCGACCTACATCGTGTAGTACAGTAAAACAAGTAGGCTGTGGCACCACGTGAGTAATGTTAGCTTCAACGCGACATGATTTAAGTTAAGACAATTCGATTCGGACGTACGTTTTTATAAAGCGGACGTTTAGTAATGGTACAGAAAGTGGCGCCCCCGTACTTAGATATCTGACAATAATTGCGTATTTATTACCGTCACTAATGGACACGAAAGCTCGTTTCACAATCGTTCTTTTGGGATTTACAGGTTTACAACAAACACGGCCGACTTTGATACGGTGGTTTGTTAACGTCACGTGTCATGTGATTGGGTGTGGGAGAATTTGATGCAGAGGTAGGATATTGTTTATTAACAAACACACTATATATATATATATATATATATATATATATATATATATATATATATAATTATAGTGTCATTGTTTTATACGGATCACTTTATATATGATCAAAGGGAGCTACCAACATTTGAAAAATTTCTAAGTTGTAGCTATAGTCCTCCCGTTTGACTAATGCGGCACCCACCAAAAATTCCTCTTTTGTATAAAAATTCAGCATTTTCGCAAATCTAATTAGTGTCGAATGCCACAAACGTTCGATATTATTTATGTGTTTGTCATCTTTAAGTTGGTATTCCGTTATTATTATCTATTAACGGCATTCAAGCGTTCAAGTGTGGCCAAACTGTTTCAATAAATTTACGAGACACCAAATCCGAAAATATCTAGTGTTATTCATATGGGGAATGTTAAGCGTCAACGACGAGCCCAGAATTATGAGGTGTTAATAAATTATTTTAATATACATATTTACGCCACTGGAAAGTCGCCGTTGCGGAAAACGGGATTGGTCCGTTCAAAAATAGGAATTTTTCCGATCGAAGGCGAACAAGAAAAAAGACAGAAAAAAAGAGACGGCTGCGGATATAAAGCGATAAATCAATCGGATTGGTTTTATTTAATAAATCGCTAGTTACTTACCATAATAAGGCATGAAAAACGTGCTGGCGTAAACTAGTATGGAATTTACAATTATTTATTGAAAAAGATGACAACGACGTCTTAATTACGGCTAAGCCAACCGTCCCGGAAAATAAACAAGTTATAATAAATGTGAGACAACTCGGTTTGTACCGTTTATTGAATAAATTATTTCGACGTGCTTTCAGGATTATGCAAGTGTTTGATGGGGTTTTCGAATCGGAAGGTTGGCAGCAGTGGGAAAAAATCACCGGACAAAAAATATCAAAAAGTACATATGTAGTATACTTAAACTTATAAATATGAGTGTTTGAAATTAGTTTATGCAGCTTTTATGATTTGGGTTCGCCGCCCCCGCCGCCACGCTGTCCACCAGAGCGAGAACAAAGACCAACGTGCGAACATAAAAATATCGTGATGAAATTGTGTCGTAAAAAGCTTGGCGGTACTGTAAAATTTACATAACAATTTGAAAATCAATAAAAGGCGAGTCGGAGCTTTGAAAGGCCATTCCGGGAAGGGCCTTACCCCTGCCCCGGTCCTGCTTTCCACCCTCCTCGCCCAGCCCACTATGCAAATGTATCGAGTCTGTTGTTAATGTCTAAAAGCAACGTATGAGCCGTAATTCATGTTCTTGCGGATATGTCAGACTGTGTAATGGCACAAACATTTATATAAGTGGGCAATGGATGGTGATTTTCTTTTGTTTGGGTCGTTGTTGTCGGCGATTGACGGCGGGGGCGCAGGCGGCGACGGCGGACGCAAAAGAAAAGATTTTACTACGGTTCTAATAATGTTCGACATTGGAAATGAATCAAAGCAGTTTTGTTTGGGACAGTGTCATTCAAATGGGGTTTTTATGGGGCGAGGTATACAACAAAGTGTATGTCTTTTGTCACGTTTCTTTATTTTTAATATTTTTGTTTTAAATCAAGGTAGTGCTAAAGTTGGTTGCTGCCAATGGCATTACAAAAGTAAAAGTAAAATTTTACTATTTTGTATTGTTTCTTTACATTTGACAATGTCAAAGATTTATAGTAACTGTCTAGACTACTTGCTATATAGTCGGTGCTCAGTTGTCAAATTTTGATACCATTGTCAAATTCTATCTTTACAATTTTGTCAACGTTATATAATTTTTTGAGCTTGACAAATTTTGTTTTGGTATTTTCTACAGTTGAAAATGTCAAACTTTAATAACAATTGCCACAATTGCTTGCTACAGTTAGTCATTTTCATCATTTTCATTAGTCATTTTTTTCGATTAGATGTTTTGTGCCAAGCTAGTGTCAATATCATTGTAGTCGAATATACAAAAACTTCAAAAGTTAGTTGTCAAATTCTATCGTTGTTAAAGTTTTGTCAGTTTTCAACAATATGCAATTTTTTAAGTTTCTATTTGCTCAAATTTAGTTCTGGATATTCTGACATTCTACATCTGCAAATGACAAAGATTGTTCATTTTACTTGCTATAGTTAGTGTTTAATTGTCAAATTTTGATAACCTTGTCAACTTCAGTAGTCATTATTTCCGATTAGATCTTTTGTTTCAAACTACTGTCAATAGTTGTTAAATTTTACGGTTTTTACAGTTTTGTTATGTTTAGACAGTATGTAATATTAAGGTCTATTTTTTTTTTGTACAAAATTTAGTTTTAGTAGTATCATTCTATAGTTGAAAATGTCAAAGTTTCATAATAGTTCTAATTTTTGGCTATAGTTGGTGCTCAGTTGTCAAATTTTGATAACATTGTCAACTGTACTAGTTATAATTTTATTAGTTGTCACAAATTGCTGTCAAATTTTAGTATTTTTACACTTTGGAGATCCTACTTTGTTAAATTTAGTTTTGATACGTTTAAAAATATCAAAGAGATATTTATCAAAAGTTACAAAGATTTTTAGACACATTTTGTTAAAACTTGTAGGTAATTTTTCCTGTAAATATCACTGTATCCTGCCAACATAAATTTCATATTTCGAAAAAAAAATGTCAATGGAAACACTCTGAGTGCGGTCCTGTCTCTTGCAATTACCCCTCGTAACATATGTAAACAAATTTCCCCCGCCCAGTCCGTCCCTGTCCACCGGCAACTTGATTGATAACCGTGACCCGTCGATGTTCGTCTTTTTGTCGCTGCCTCCCGCAATTAAAAAATAATTAATTCGCTTCGTTAAAACAAATTAATTAAACAAATTAATTACGTACGGTCTCGATGGCCGCGCGAATAAATAAAGTCCACTTAAAAGTCGATTTTTTAAATTCAGATTTATTCAGCGGCGGCGAAAATCGCCGGATTAATGCTCGACTCTTACGAATAATAAAGATCAAGTTACCCATGAGCTTGGTAGAAGAGTAAACGGACGTTTATAAGGAAAATATTTCGAGGTCGACGAGGATGTGTCATTTTTTATTATTCCTATTATTAATAATACAGTCACAAAAATTAATTTTACCAACTAGACGACTATAAATACTAGCGGTGGGACGTGGCGTGGCCGCAGGACCTTTAGGAGATATCTGTATTCATCTGTTTTTTTTTTGGCTTGGGGTTTTTTTTCTTTTGAAGTTGTCTCGCTTGAGATTTCAGCGTAAAATGGGCGAACTGTTATCTGATTGACAGTTGCAGTTTGCAAAGTATCGCATTCCAATTGTTTGAGGAGATGTCACACTGATAAGATAATAAGAGATAATTTTGAGAATAACGACAGTATGTTGCTGTGTTTTGTCGGAAATTTGTCTACATTAAGGATAATAGGTCCTTTTGTGTGACAGGAGGAATTATCGTTCATAACGAGGATTATGACGCAGTGGGCTTCGTTTTTACATAATGCCAACTGATTTATCGCGCGCACAAAATTCGTGTTTCGCGACGGAAATTCCATTGATATTTTTAGAACAAGATTTCTTTGATATAACAATATCAATTATTATTTTGATAGTTGGATGACGTTCTAATATTTTTTTCTGACTTTGCTTTTGTTGCGTTTTTTCACATTTCTTTGCTGTTGTTGATATTGACATTACTTTGATAGTGCTGGTTTTAATACACCTAAAATTGATAATCGACATTTTTTGCCTTTTTTATTCGCAAAAACTGATCTTCATTATTTTAAATTTTTCTCAAGTTCTGTTTTTTTTTTGCTTTTAATGGTATTGATATCACGTTGGTAAAACTGATTTTGATAAAGCTAAAATACCAACTTTCGCTTTATTATTTTACATCGTTCATAACTTTTCTTGGTTCTGTTTTTCAACTTTTTTGCTATTATTGAAATCGGCTTAACTTTTTTTTTTACTTTTTTTGCTATTAGTGATATTGGCATAACTTTGTTAGTAGTGATTTTAATACAGCTAAAATTGATAATTGGCATTTTTGCCAACTTCCTTTCTTCTTAAGAAAACTGATTATTATTATTTGAAATGTTTATCAACTGGCTTTTGTGCATTTTCTTTGACTTTTTTTTAACTTTTAGTGATTTTGACATTACTTTGATAGTACGAATTTCAAAACAGCTAAAATTGATAATCGACAGTTTTGCCTTTTCTTCTTTTTTTTTCACCAAAACCGCACTATTTTAAATCTCTTTCAACTCGTGTTTGTTGCTCTTTTCTCCCCTTTTTTGTTAGTTTTGACGTTGAAGTAACTTTGATTGTATTGATATTGATATAGCTAAAATTGATAACCGACAGTCGCCTTTTTTCTCCTCTTTTAACCAAAGCACGTCCTGATTATTTTAAATCTTTTCAATTTCCGTTTCCAACAGCGAAAGCGGTCATCCACCGTCCATAATCAGCAAAATCCATAAAAACCGACCCCAATAAAACACGAAATTTTGTTGTTAATTAGTCGATCGTTCGACCCCCGGCGGAAACGAATTCGAATTTTTGGCGCGTAAATAATCACTCCATCTCATTACACAGCTGTTATTAATCCCAAGGGATCATAAATTCGCGTAGTTAGTGAAAAGTGAAGCGATTGTGAGCCGGTGTGAACGCAAATAAATTGTAATTCGTTAAAAATAATAGGCCCACAGTTTCTTAAACTTGTCGTTTTTTACCAATCAAAAGTTTTTAAGGCCGTTGCCGTCCGACCGCCCAATAAACCTCACACACTCGCGCTTATCACTGCTTGGACTTATATCATTCGGATGACAGGGCCGGCGCAGGAGGCTCCGCCCGAGCCGGACCTGAGAAAGTGACAGTTTATACGTGGCGGATTTGTGTTGCAGTTTCCTTCTTGCTGTTGATATCGACAGGAGTTGTATTGATATTGATATTGATACCAACATCGTCAAATTGATATTGAGCGAGCCAATGTTGATTTTGTGGTTTCGTGGAATAAAGTTAGTCCATTTCGGTAAATACACGTGTTTCTGTGTTTGTCGGCGGTGGGCCATCCCCCCGGTCCCTCCCCGCATTTCTCGGCTACCACGACGTATGTGAACCCGTCGCAACAATGCCTTTATGTTTGTTAATTAGAATCGAAAAAGAGAATCGGTCGGATGCCTTCCTCTTGCCATTTAAAAAATTCGTATGTTGCCGTAAAAAAGTCGGATTCGGGCCATAGACCACGTCCCCGGTTCGGGGAAAGCCGCCGCCGATAACCCAGACTGGAATCTGACGTACCGACGCGACGCGATGTGGTTTTTGTCCGGGCTAAATGAGCCGACATCGGGCATACTAATGTCCGCAACGAACAAATGAATGCTGACAAATATTCGGCCGGTTCTTCGCGACGAACGAGGGAAGGGGAGGAAAAGGAAGAATTCTGCGATAAAGGAGGGAAAAAAGTAAAGGAAAAAACTCTAAAAGACGACTTTGGAAAATATCAATATTTAAATGGCTTCGATCGAGTGGAGATAAATTTTATTCAGCCATAAAGTTTACGACCTGGAGCGCGCCTTAAAAGCTCAATCCGATGAAATAGGCGAAAAAAGAAGAAAGAAGAGAGAGTAATTCTGCAAAACGGGCGAGCGAGACGGACTAAAGCGCCAATTTTATTGTCAAACCTAAATTTATCCGAAATTTTGGCTAAATTATTATACAGAAATAGGTTTTTATTTTGAAACAAAATTTTAATTTTAACTTATTAAAATCGCTATACGTCTCAAATCTTAAGTTTTAAGTTTTAAACTGTTCAGTTCTTGATTCTAACTACCTTAAATGATGCTACTTTATTTGGACTATTAATTTTAGTAATCTTAGGTTTTAGGCTTTTAAATAGTCTTTATATAAACTGAGTCATAGATTTCAGGTTTTCGTCTTTTTACATTTGGATCCAGTTTTTAGTTTCAAACAAAATTTCTATTTTAGGCTGTTAAAATTGTTATGCGTCTTGTGAATCTTAGGTTTCAGGTTTTAACGTGCACAATTTTTAATTCTGATTACGTCAAATCGTGCAGTTTAAACTTGTACTATCTTAGGCTTTAGGTTTTCAGAATGTTCTTACATAGATTGAGTTTCAGGTTCAAGATTTCAAATTTTTTACATCTAAGTCAGGTTCGTTTTTAGTTCCAAAAAACAAAATTTTTATTTTAGGCTGTTAAATTTGTAAATTTTAGGTTTTACGTTAAATCTTGCTGTTTATAGGCTATAATTTTAGATTTTCTTAGGTTTCAAAATTTTGAGATTCTAAACAAACCGTGTCTTAATTTTTAAGTTCCAGTCTCTTTAAATCTGAATCAGGTTTTTAGTTTAAAATCAAACAATTTTTATTTTAGGCTGTTAAAATTGTTGTACGTCTTATAAATCTTAAGTTTTAGGTTTTAGGGCAACAATTTTTGATTCTAACTACCTCAAATTTTACTGCCTTATTTGGACTATTATGTTGCTTATTTTAGGTTGCAGGCTTTTAAAGTTTCTTTACATAAATCGGGTCTTAGGTTTCAAGCGTTCAACATTAAACAACAAAATTTTTATTTTATTTATTTAGTTTTATTTTTTATTTGTTAGAATTATAAATTTTGACTATTTTAGGCTTAAGGTTTTAATTTTTTTTACATAAATATGGCCTCAGGTTTTAGGTTTCGGTCTTTCTACGTCTGAATCAGGTTTGTTTTGAATTCAACGCAACAACATTTTTATTGTAGAGTGTAAAATTTGTTGTACGTCTTGCAAATTTTAGGTTTTTGGTTTTACCATAAATCTTGCTGTGTTACAGGCAATAAATTTTAATTATCTTATTTTTTTTTACATAAATCTGGTCTGAATTTCCATGTTTCCCATATCTGTTTAGGCTGGTAAAATTGTTGCGTCTACTCACTGGAATCTTACTGTTTATTTAGGCTATAAGTATAAGTTATTTTAGCTTTTAGGTTTTCAGATTCGTGGAGTCTCCAGTTTTTATGTTTTAGAATTGTTTTTTTTTTCTTACACAAGTTTAGGTTTTAGCTGTTAAAGTTTAACACTTCGAATTGGATAAAAACTTGCGGTTTAGGTTTTAAGGTTTTAGGTTTTAAAATTTCAGTTCTCCGATTACTGTTTTCGATTTGACTTTAGCGTTTCAAATTTCATTGCTACGTTAGAATGGTTAAATAAATTTGAGGAATAATAATAATGGTAATTATAAACATTCTCTGATAAACCAGTAGTAGGCTATGAATAGTCAGGTGTTCAAAATGCTTGCTCGACCCACTAAATCTCAGCCATAAACCCCAGAAAAACCCGATTTTCTCAATAACCAAACTAAAATTTTAATCGCCGTCCATCTTCGCCACCATAAAGCAATCAAAAACCGGCAATAAAATAATTTTCTCATCAGCGCCGAGCGTAACAAGCGCTCTTTGAAAATTTCTTAAGTCGATCGGATTTATCGTGTTAAACATCCGAGTGTCCTAAATTGGCCATAAGGAATCCTCATTGGCAATAAAAAGAAAGAGCTTTGGTACATGGAGGGTCCATAACCTGCACGAAAGCGCTATACTGTCGTCATTCCCTCATACTTAGCTGATATTTATGTTTAATTAGCGACGTACACGTGTTGCCGAAGACTCACCTCGACGGAATATTTATGGAATGGTCGGAGCCATCGTCAACAACTTGGACACTGTGTAAACACGATAACAGTAAAAGATGACACATTTTCGGGTGAAATTTTCTACTCAGGACATTCCACGGATTGTCATCGTACACGTTTGTCAAAAATTTTGTCAAATCTTCTTCTCGACGGTCAACTATTCCGAACACCTGACCGTAGCCATGCCTATCCACGGCTGACTACGTCGGTAGAACAAGTTTGTTCTCATATTTACGATTTTGTCGGATGTCTCCTGTTCGATATTAAATCATCCCGAGGCGACTTCGATCCACCTGAAAAAATCTCCCTCTCCGATCTTGACGAACCCTCGACGACAAAAAATAAAAAAACTAACGTAACAAAAGCGAAACGTCTAGTGCTTTGACGATTATAACCTATGACATGCATCGACTGCTGTTATTTTACGACTGCACAAACGTAAATCAGCATAGTGCAAAAATTTTATTATGTTTATTCGGTTCTAATCCGTCTCCGGATGGAGATTTGATGGTATTAAATGTCAAAGGAAAGGTTCTAAATCAAAAATTGCGGTTTTATGATGATTATTGTGTCGAAGATGATGGAGATGATTGATTGGTAAGGAGACGAAACGTTGCGAGGGAGTGGCGGAAATTGAGGGTGAAATTTGATGGGAATGATCTAGAAAAATAATTGACGTTTGCGAATTGTTGAAGGAGGTTTTGTTGATGGTGATAAAACCGGAATTTATCGAAAGGTGATAATCGTAATGACATTTTGTTCCATGAAAATGCTGCCAATATCCCAACAATTTTATATTTTCTATTTTTAATAACATTGGCAACTTTAGTGGTAATTGTTTTTAATTAAATATTTTGATATTTTATTTTTGTTTGCTGAAGTTAGTGTCAGTTGTCATATTTTAATAACATTGTCAATTTTACTAGTCATTGTTATTGATTATGTATTTTGTTCTAACAATAAGATGCAATTCGTATTATTGCAATTAAATTTTGTAGAAAATACAAAAGTCACTTGGCTGGTTTTACCACTTTTGCGGTTTAGTCATTTTTATCAATGTAGGAATTTTTGAGTCCCTTCTAAATTAAATTTGATTTTGGTAACTTTTGACGTTTGAAAATGTCAAAAATTGATAATAATTGTTTGAATTCTTAGTTCACTTGTCAAATTTTGATAACGTTGTTAACTTTAGTTATCATTATTTTTGATTAGGTGTTGCCTTTTAAGGTGCTGTCAATATCATTGCAATTAGATATATCGAAAATACAAAGGTCAGTTGTCAGATTTTACCATTTTCTCAGTTTCGTGATTTATTTGACAACTAATAAACAATATATAAAATGATTTGAGTCTCTACTTAGTTAAATTTGGTTTTGCCATCTTTTGACATTTGTAAATGTCAAAAATTGGTAATAATTGTTTGAATTCTTAGCTCACTTGTCAAATTTTGATAACGTTGTTAGCTTTAGTTATAATTATTTTTGATTAGGTGTTGCCTTTTAAGCTGCTGTCAATATCATTGCACTTAGATATATCGAAAATACAAAAGTCAGTTGTCAGATTTTACCATTTTCTCAATTTCGTGATTTATTTGACAACTATTAAACAATATATAAAATGATTTGAGTCTCTACTTAGTCAAATTTGGTTTTGGTATCTTTTGACGTTTGAAAATGTCAAAAATTGATAATAATTGTTTGAATTCTTAGTTCACTTGTCAAATTTTGATAACATTGTGAACTTTAGTTATCATTATTTTTGATTAGGTGTTGCCTTTTAAGGTGCTGTCAATATCATTGCAATTAGATATATCGAAAATACAAAGGTCAGTTGTCAGATTTTACCATTTTCTCAGTTTCGTGATTTATTTGACAACTAATAAACAATATATAAAATGATTTGAGTCTCTACTTAGTTAAATTTGGTTTTGCCATCTTTTGACATTTGTAAATGTCAAAAATTGGTAATAATTGTTTGAATTCTTAGCTCACTTGCCAAATTTTGATAACGTTGTTAGCTTTAGTTATAATTATTTTTGATTAGGTGTTGCCTTTTAAGCTGCTGTCAATATCATTGCACTTAGATATATCGAAAATACAAAAGTCAGTTGTCAGATTTTACCATTTTCTCAATTTCGTGATTTATTTGACAACTATTAAACAATATATAAAATGATTTGAGTCTCTACTTAGTCAAATTTGGTTTTGGTATCTTTTGACGTTTGAAAATGTCAAAAATTGATAATAATTGTTTGAATTCTTAGCTCACTTGTCAAATTTTGATAACGTTGTTAACTTTAGTTATAATTATTTTTGATTAGGTGTTGCCTTTTAAGGTGCTGTCAATATCATTGCAATTAGATATATCGAAAATACAAAAGTCAGTTGTCAGATTTTACCATTTTCTCAGTTTCGTGATTTATTTGACTACTATTAAAGAATATATAAAATGATTTGAATCTCTACTTAGTTAAATTTGGTTTGAGTATCTTTTGACATTTGTAAATGTCAAAAATTGATAATAATTGTTTGAATTCTTAGCTCACTTGTCAAATTTTGATAACATTGTTAAATTTAGTTGTATTGTTTTATTAGATGTTTCGTCTCAAGCTGCTGTCAATATAATTGCAATCGGATACATAGAAAATATTTTTCAATTTTTACAGTTTAGTCATTTATTTGACGAATATTAAACAATATGTAATGATTTGAATTTCTAGTTTCTAGAAAATATTAAAGACATTTGTTGTTTTTTTATGATTTTGACAGTTTTTTAACAATTTGAAATTGTTAAATATTTATAATTATCTATTGTTTATTTTCATTGTTAAATCTTTAAATATTATCATTATTATGAATATAACACTTAATTTGAAAAGATATCTGTTAACTTTCATCCAAAACTAATGTCAATATTTCAATGTAAAGACTATCAATATCAATTGAGTCATTATCATTTTTATGATGTTAATTTTTGCTGTTTTTGATCTATTCAAATTTTGCTTTGATATGGTTTGAACTGCCGAATATGGTTAACATTTATATATGTATATTTAATGTTTTTATATTTGACCAAACTATCAAATTTCTAGTAATATTGTGTTGATGATATAACAAATTAGAGACATTCTATATCGTAAATTGTGAGAACAAGAAAAAAAATATATCGATGCGGATACGTTAATATCAATATCAAGATGAGTATGACATTTGTCGTACTTTCAACGCTTTATATGAGTAACTGCTGTCAATATCATGAATACAAAAATTTGATATTTAAATATCTTCAATGTTGTCATTAGCTATGGTTAGGTTATCAAATACCTATCAACACTCCATTTACATTTTTCACATTTTTACTGACTGCTGCTAATATCAAAGAATTCCAATACAAACTTGTCATCATCGATTACCATCGCTGTACAGGTCATTTTGATAATGACAGAAATAAACAAAAACTAAGGGTGATAACGTTTTTTGATTTTACGATGTATGACAATGAGAAAAGTCTAATTTAACCATGAGAGGGCGTTGATTTTAATATCCAGATCAATATCAACGGATTATCATTCTTTTACTTAATAGAGGAGATTTTCCTGCACAGCAGGAAAACTGGAAGCTAACAAAAGGTTATGAGAATGCTATTGTTTACCTGCATTGGCCCCTCTTTCCTTTTTCACGAGAATATCTTTTTCGTGGTGTAAAACGTGTATTTTATTTGATTAAAAAGTCATTCATAGGAAGCTTTGATGCAAGATTATGAAAGTATCTTTCCGGTTATAAAATAAAATTTAACGATCAAATAAATCCAGTTTTGTGATTTTTTGGAATGGTAATTATAATCAAGTGCTCAAACTTTTTCCCCTAAACTCTTCATTGCGTTTATATCTCTTCTATTTTATTCATTTAACAGCCGTTTTAATGCGAAAGAGAAAATGAGAACCTCTTCATTTGCAGCTTTAACACACCATCAAACATTTATTGTTCAAATTGAATACACGTTAATGACGTGGCAACGGTTGTGGAATTGAATAATTCACTATATTCACACTTTTGTTGGTAAAATGGTAATGCGACAGTTATGTATAAATAAACGTAAAAATCTCTAACTAATTAACATCAAAATTAGAAATTTATCGTTGCTGAATTTTATAGCACCGTAAAAATAATTCTAATTGGTGAATGGTCGATTTCGGTAAATCCATTAGTTCCCCGATAAATCGCAGAACCTTCTAGGAAGTAAATGCGTTTGGTTCCAAGAAAAACAAAAAACGAAGACGTTTCATTTAAATTTCCAAGTTCGTGTCTTGACCCATCATTGAAGTCGTTTTGTTTCCTGCGATCCTTTGTTAATCCTGCGGATTATTCAGACCGTTGCTACAATGAAACGTTCCAACCTGTCGCGAGCGTTCACTAAGCTGCAAAAAATGCGAATATGAGCGTCTCCTGCGGCCTCCGGGGATCATCTCTGGTTCAAGGTTCGTTTCTTGCACCAGCATCGCACTCTCCTGGTTTACATCGCGCAAGCAACCACAGTCAAATGACTTAATTAGCGGAGAAACAGGCGGTGAACTCGTCAGAAAGCACAAAACTAACATATTCCTGCCATGCAGGAAGTTAGTTGAAAAGCAAAAAACACTAATAACCAATTCGTTTCAATTTTTATGCTTGATTCGGCAAACATGTTTGTTTCTTGGCTAACTGTATGATGAGCCGACATGCTGTGCAGGAAAACTGCAAAAACCATCGTGAATATTGATGAATACATGAACGTTCCTGCTACGCGGGATAAAGTCTATTATTATTTAAATTTCTGTCACTTTCTGTAACAGCAGGACTGATCTTGACACGTTCATGCAGTTGCTGTTTTTCCCCGCAAAACAGGAATAGGTATTTATGATAAAATTATCTAGTAACTAAAGTGAATGAAAGTGCGGTCATTTATTAAAATTAATTATACACCGTAGCAGGAATTCAGTCAGGTCACCGCAACTAACTACGAATAAAAATATCTAAGGGTGAAATCGGAATGTAATAAAATCCGCGTTTAATATTCAGGATCGGCGATGTTTCAATGTGTATCAAGGAGCATTCCTGCTGAACGGAAAAATGCGAACGTTAAAGTTTAATAAGGCTGCTCCGCAGGAAAAGTGTCGTCTGTAAAATAAAACCCATTCGAGAGCTGTCAGAATAATTAGAAACAAACCAAAGTGAGTCACGCCTTTCCTGCTGTGCAGGGAAATTTTGAAACAATACTTACGAAGCAGTGAAATTAATTATTCATTTGAGATAAGTGTGCTCCTGCTGGGTGAACTGAGAAGACATTTGGGTAATTGTTATGATCATAGCGAACGTGACGTTGGTTTTGCAGGAAATTTAGATATATAGTTTTTTTGCTTTCTTATCCATGGTGCTCCTAAAAATGTTCACCTCACTGCTTGGAATGATTTGTCGATGGTGGTAGAGATGTGTGCGGTGCCTCCATAGATGTTCAGCAGGAGGTCTCTTCCCTATGATGACCATATATCATGGCCTCCTATTCTTAAGAGCTCGACCTATTCCCCTGAGATTTTTTTGTGTATAAATTGTGGCGGCATCGCTGTAGAGTTTATACGTTTGTTCCTATTTATTGCCTGGTGCTTCACTTCAAAAAAATATTATTATTATTATTGTGTGAAGGAGGCTTCATTTTCTAGCTGCCTAAAACATCGTAAAAGTGGTGTTAATTTAATTTTCTTCTTCTTATAGTTGTTGCTAAAAAGTTTTAATGTAGTTCAAATATATCAAGATTAGTTTAAATCTACAACTTTATTACTTCCTTTACTTCGTCATTAAATGAACTACTACTATATTTTATTCCGTAATTACAACGAAATTGCTTATAATAATTAAATTGTTGTATTTATGTGTGATATTCTTTCTATATTGAGAATTAAGTAGTCAATTTAATTGTTTTTTTTCTATAGAAGCATTAATTCTTACCTAATCATTATTGTAAAATTTCTTTTGTTTTGCTGAGTTAAAAAAAATTACTTTAATTTGGTTCTTTTATGACAAAGTTGCTTAATTCCTACTAATTGTGGATAATTAGCGCTTCAGTCACCAAAATGTGTTCTTCTTGCAGGTGCTTTTGCCTACCTTTTTGCTTACCTTTTAAACATAACCTCGCAGAATTCTTATTAATTGCATTAAACTAATTCGAATTGTACTTAGTAATTTAGTTTGAGAAGTTTGGTTTAATTTTAAACATAGCTCTGCGTAATTCTAGCTAATTATATCTAATTAATTTTATTACTTAAATTAACAGGCGTAAATATTTACTCACTTTAAGACTAATGCCACCACTAACAATTTTTAACTTTAAGTAATATAGCTTAATTTTACATCAAGCATTGCTCAATTCTAACTACTTCTAGCACTTTAGCTTAAATTCGGTAATCTTATCTGTTCTACATATAATTTGTTTTATCCACATATTAGTTGTACTTTTTAGAGTTTCAAGTTTAAAAATTTATTGCTTAATTTCAAACACAGTGTTGCTTAATTCTAGCAACATATGTAGAATTCGAAAAGGTTCTGCTTAATTCTAGCTAATTAATTTTTTTAAGCTTAAATTGATATCCGAGATCAATAAATCACTAAGAATTGCTTGTTTTTGAAAATTTAGCCTACTTTCAAACACAGCAAAGCATCACTATTTTTAGCTAACAATACTAATTTTCTAAGCTAACATGTCTGAAACGTGTTTATCTCTTTCCAAGAATAATTTAAAATTATTTGTTTCAAAAATTTTGTGTTTTGTTGTTTAAACACAACACTGCTTAATTCTGGCTAGTTCTAGTTGTCTTTTTTTCAACAGCAAGTTTATAGATCTCAAACTTTGGAAAAAACATACTTTATAAGTACTTTATAAGCTACCTCGCCCGAAGCTTTTTTATTCTCTTTCAAGTTAAATTTAATCCTAAAAATTTTGCTTAATTTCAGACAAAGTATAGCTTAATGTGAAATCATTACATACGATTAATTCTATTTTTTTAAGCTAGCATTTTTGACGAAGCTTAATTTTAAATTTAACATTGCTTAGTTTTAGTATAAAAATAGTTCTAATCTTGCTAATTTCTCTACATTTTTAATTTCAAGAGATTTTGCTTAAGCTCAAACCTAGTATTGCTTAATTCTAGTTGATTGTGACAGTTGTCTAGAGCTGTAGGAGTCTTTCACCTAAACCAAACACAGTTTTCGAAAAAATAATGTTAATCATAGAAAGATGATAACTTGCTGCTTAATTCTAGCAACAGGGTTTGTAAATTGCTTAATTCTAGTTAATTGTTGTTGATTAATGATAATTTTTAATTTTGCTTGTGTTTTACTTAATTTAAACTAATTATAGACGTTTTCATTTAGCCGTAAGATTATTGAGCAGGCATTATTTAATTTCAATGAAAATTTAGCATAATTTCAGAGAAACGGTTGCTAAATAAACTAGCTATAGCTATTAACACTACTTGTTAATTTTTAGACAAAATGCTGATTTTAAGTTGCGATTGTATGTCAAAGATTAGCTTAATTGCTTTGTTGCTTAATATTGCTAACCTTTGGCAATTTTTTGCTTAATTCTAGCTTCATTAGAATGTAGTTAATTAATGAAAGATTATTGCACTAGTTAATTTTAGTTTATAGTTTGTTGGTGTTACAATTCGTTTGAAAATTTGGGTAAAGCTTAATTCTTAGCTAATGAGCGTACGTTTCACCAGCAATAAATAATTTCAATCTTCAGCCACTTTAATAAACATAGTCCGCGTCGTCATCATTATTCCATCTTGACACATCTACGCCCCGAAAACAATTGAATGAAATTTACAACACAATAAAAGCATCATGTAAACGTTGAAATTTACTAAACGCTACAAACCCAAACACATCCATCCCAAAGAGAAAGCGGCTAAACTCCGACTAAAACCATCATCGTAAATCACAACCAACAAGATATGAAGCAATCATAATCCAAAAAGAAGAGATCTCTCATAATGACCCATAACCAAACTAGAAGAATTTCAATTAGACACACTCGCGTATAATCACATCAATCTCATTAAACTGGCCAATTTTAATTAATCGTTGTTAGATTTCTTCTTCTTCTTCATCATCATCGACCGACGATTTTTCTTCGGCGTGGCGTTAATGCGATAATAACAGCCGAAGAAGACTGCCTAATCTCAAATTACGGCGAGCACACAATCACGTGTGCAATGCTCAAGGTTGCGACCAATGGGAAATCGATTAAGTCCGTGTATACTAGAATTAAGCTAAAAGTGTGCAGAAAAGTCCGCTATTAAACTAGCGGAAGACCACCGCCTACACCACATCGATATGAGATATTTTTCTCCGTTCAGTATCACGAAATAAAAAATATTTAGTCAGTTTTAATAATTGACGTAAGCTGGTCGAATTTACCACGGTGCAGTTTTCGGCCAGCAGGTAAAAATAACTGACAAGTTATGTTATCATAAATCTGGACGAAATAAAAAGAGACGAATTTGCATATGCATAAGAGTCGAGTTCTCACCGAAAACTCGGCCCTTTTCGACTCACCACACAACGAAATTATTGGTAATTATAGGGTCACGTGGTTTAATTGCCGGCTGCAGGGATCGAGCTGCAATTTGCCGATTTATCGCGCACTAAAACTAATAAAAACTAAATCTAATAAAACGCTCTTTTCGCTGATTTCGTCCGGAGATTAAGGCGCAAAACGACAACTTTCGGCAAAAAGCCAAGACGAATAAAACGACTTTTTACTGGGGGGCTTAACGAGACTGATGGAGACATGCTATGTTCATCAAAGCGGCTAAAAAAACACGAAAAGTTTAGCTAAAATTAGAGAAAATGTACTCGTACTAGAATATAGCAGTAACGAAGAAACACAATGTAAAATTAAGCAAAATGTTGCTTAAAAGCCATAGTTTTTTAATAACTTAGCTAGGATTAAGCTAATGAATTTAGTTACTGCACTCTAATTAAGCAATAGATAGCTGATAAACGAAAACTAAGATCTATACGATTGTACGATTATTATATTATACGACCTGACACCTAGTTAACAAGTTATACCAACATCACTAGAAATGTGCTTACATTATCAACAGTACTAGAATTAAGCGATAAATAGCAGACTTAAGCAGCAGTATCTAAATATTTTAAAACATTATCTATTCTTCTATTAAAATTTACAGTTTTTGTAGTTAGAACTAAGCACTAAGAAATAAGCTGAGCCAGTACGTTAAAATTAAGCTACAAATTGCTTTGAGCATAGATTTAGGACTGTAACTTAACTTTACCTGCGACTACGCTAAAACAAAACCGATCTTAAGTAATTAATTAGCTTTAAGCTAATGAATTAAGCAATGCTGTGTTTAAAATTGACAGATACTATCGCTAAGTTAATTAAGTAAAACTGTATTTGAAATTAAGCAAAAACAGAATAAGAAACAAGCAGTGAAACATATCTTCGAGTAAATAACACATTCGGAACACATAAACTTATAAAATTCTAATTAATTTGCTAAAATTAGCTAGGATTAAGCAAAAAACTGCTAAGCCAAGAAATACAATCAATGCTCGGTAGCTAAAACTAAGCAACAAAATACAAGGTTCAGCAAAATGTAGCTTAGCAACCATAATTTTAAATATTAACTAAGGTACATCAGTTTTTGTTTTGTAAACAGTAGCATGTTGGCAAAATTCGTTTTTGTACTAATATTCACACATAGCATAGCTAGAATTAAATGATAAGCTTATTTACCTATATTACTAACCTGTTACGCTAAAACTAGACAATAAATAGCTTTGAGCGTGGATTAAAATTAGCTAGAATTAAACAAAAAAGTGCTAGACTAAGCATGTCTCACAATCACTGTTCGATAGCTAGAAGTAAGCAATAAAATATAAAGTTAAGCTAGAAGTAGCTTAGAAACCACACTTCAGTTTTTCTGTTGAAACTAGAACTTCATATCGTAGTTAGAAATAAGCAATCGAATTAAAATTTGCACTAAAATTAACCAACAGAAAGTCGATAAAAAATAAGTTAATAAGCTATACTAAACCCACTGGAAATTTAAGCTCTCAACACTACTAGAATTAAGCAAAACACTATGTATATTTTTTAAAACATTAACAACTTGGTAATATCTATTTTTCTATTAAAATTTACACAGCATAGCTAAAATTAGGCAATAGTTAATTTATCTATTACGCTAAAATTGAGCAATAAATTTTGAGCGTGAAATTAGAACTGCAACATGACTTGAAACGCGACTAAGCTAAAACTAAATTTATCTTAAATAATTAGATAGCTTCAATTATTTTTAATTAAGCAAATTTTTGTTTAAAATTCACAGACACTGTTGTTAAATTGAAGCATTTCTATGAATGGCAAAAATTTAGCAATTAGCTAGGATTACACAATACTATATTTGAAATTAGCTAAAATCTAATGAAATAAGAAAAAACAGTAAAAAATATCTTAGAATAAAATAAATAGATTCTGAACATATTTTTTTACGAAATTAAAATGTATTTGCCTCATATAGCTAGCATTAAGTAATGTTGGATATAATATTAAGCTAAAAAGTTAAAAATTATGAGTAGTTAAACTAGATTTCGAAGAAAATAATCACAGTTAGACATATTAGCTTAAAAAATAGAATCAATTAGATATCCATAATTACATAGAATTAAGCAATAATAGATATGTTTGAAATTAAGCTAAATTTTTAGTGGTGTGCCTATTTTGAAAAAGAATAATGAAAACAATAATAATGGGACCAACAAATTAGTATTAACAAGAAAAAAAATTATATACTTAAGTTATGCTATGTTTGAAATAAGGCTAAATTTCTTAAAATTAGGAATTCTAAATAGAGACAAATTTTAGAATGAAGCCAACTAGATACCGCACATATCAGATGAGAAAACTTGAATTAATTTGCACCAGTTAGCTATAATTAAGCAAAATTTGGTTTCAAATCAAGCTATATTTGCTCGGACTATAAAATCTACCTAGTTACTGAAACTAATCTTTAAATAAAATGTTATTTAGGAAGGTTAGCTTCTAAAATTAAAACTTACTAGGTACAATTTGCTAGAATTAAGCAATGCTATAGTTAAAATTGGGCTAAATTTGTGTCAAAATAGCCAGACCAAAAAAGATTATTATTGCAATAACTCAATTCATTGAACAAAATTACAGATACATATAAGAGACTATAATTTTGTCTAAGAGTGTAATTGAAATTGTTGTTTAACCTACAATGGTAAAGTTCTAAAAACAAAAGTATTAAATTAGCAATTTAGTTGTAATTACGCAATAAAATATTATTGCTTAACTAACGGTTAAGTAAATGGAGTCATTTAAAGTTTCTTTTTGGCGCCGAGAAGTAACTATGATTGCCGTGCAATGTAAAACTAATTGTCAAGCTTGAACAAAACTTGTAAGTTAGAAATTGGTCGAATTTTCTCACGTTGCGTAAGCACAAGATAAAGATAATTGGAAATAAAAAGCTGCGATAAAGCGTGATACACAAAATTTTACGTGAAGATAAGCAAAAGCGTTTCTTGGGTCATAAAATCAAGCTAAAATATAACGTTTCCATGGACATTAATAACTAATTAAAATGATGATAATAAAGCTGGAAAAAGCTTTAAAAGCAGGTTGTAAAGTTTGAAATTTGAAAAATGTCCCAAACAATTTACCGAGATAAAAATCAGTGGTCGGAACAAGAAAATTTTTCTTGGTTTTTGACAACGGTCAGTGTCATAAGTTTAGACACGGACCTTGGAATCGACAATGACTGGTAGTATTTTATTTTTGAGATGCTAATAGGAGATAAAGATACAAACCTTGAAGACTTCAATCGGAGATGAAGCGACGAACCCATGAAATGAGACACCAAAATACATAACTACTTTTTATTCAGCCGTCGCTTATTTACAACAATATACATTTACGTACATATTTACAATATTTGGTCTACTTTCAGAATCACACTGTACAACACCGAGTACTAGATTCATCTATCACATTTCGGCACGAATAAATTAAATAAATAAATTCAGTTACGTCTGTGCAAACATCGTCTCGCATTTGACAATTTGTCCGTACACTTTGTCGATTCTTTCGTTTAAGATTTTGACACTTTTATCTGGCAACATTGGCAATAAGTCTTTGACAACATCACTGTTGGTCTCGAACATGTCCCTCAGGAGTCTCCCGACGTCCCCTTTCTGATGTAAACGTTTGATGACGTCGACAGTGCTCTTCCGGAACACGCACAGGTTCTCGAGGAGGATATTATGATACACTTCGTATTTCTTCAGGAGACGGTAACCGTGCAAGAGTCCGCTTTCATTGTCCAAGAAGACTAACAAGTCGGAATCGGATCTCTTGGCGAGGTTGTGAGCCGGCGCGTCCATAATGTTCACATTCCATTGGTAGTTGTACAGGTTGTTGACGACGCGATCCAGGTTCGCCGTCAAGTAGTCGAAGACGATGAGGTCGGACCACTGCGCCAACTCCACGAAGTTCTTCAATTGTTCTTCTTCATTCATCATCGATGACATGTTGAAGACATCAAACTTGTTAAGGTGTCTCTCTGACGGCTTGAAGAGAGCCGGAATGGAAGCGTAAAGAAGATCATCGATGTACTGAGTGACCACCACGGGCTTATTGGAGCTCCATTGAGCCGAAGAGATATCATTGGCGATGTTGGCCCACAAAGGACTTTTCAAATCCACCACTGTGACACTCGAAGGCGCCAGATTCCTCAAGCCCAAAATCTGAGCCAAATAGAAACTAAACAACTCTCCTTGGATCTGATCCGTGTTCTGTCTATATCTCACACACCCTTTGACACCATCTCTGAACACCACCATCCGGTTCTGCATCCTTCCACATCCCGGTTGGAGTTTCACGGCGACGCCGCCGCCCAAATACCGTTCCCAAGCCGCGTTGTTCGTCGTGAAGCCTTCCGGTAACGCGCGCTCTACTTTCCTTCCCCAGTACACTCCGTCTCTGACGATGACGTCGCCTTCGTCGACGAACGAGACGTGGTTGCTGCTTGTCGGCGCCGGAGATGGCTCCTCGGGGTGTTGTAAATATAACACTGCGATCGATAAACCGAAGATTAAACCGATGGTGAAGGCGAGGCCGACGCTGAGTAGTAGCCACTTCTTGCACGATCTCGCGGAGAGACGGCCCTCCAGGTCGGTATAAGCCGGCATCTCAGAGCATTTTTTCACGCGCGTCTGCTCGCTTCGGGTCTCTTTTATACACTGAGAGACTAAGGTTCAACAATGCGGAGAGTGGGAAGAATAACTGACATATTTCTGAACGGAGAGGGGCGGCGAGAGGGGGCATTGTGTGCGTATATGGCGTTTTCGGGTAAGGCGATACTGGGATTGTGCACGGATGGACAAGAGGGGTTTTCAAAGAGCGAGATTTTACGTGATATAAAGAGATCGACGGTGGTGACTTCAATGACGGGATAAGCGACGAACGCTATTTATCATGGGGGTTGACACGAATTTGACTACATTTAATGTTGCAAAAAGAGATAATTCCTTTCCAACGGGCAAAAACGGGAGACTTCAACGTTGCCAACAATCAGCGACGAACCCATAGATGATAACTGGCAAAGCTTCAAAGCAAAATTACCTGAAAGCACGTGTACCGTTAAAAGGAAAAAAATGCCTAAAACCATGGAAAAATTGAGTCTTCAACATTGGCAAAACAATAATAAGTCCCCTTGAGGATATCTTATTGACACTGTTGATGACTGTGTCATCTTCATGAGAAAAATGACAAAGTAGAAGAAAATTAGAAATTTCAACGGCGTAGTAATAAGCGAGTAACCCAAAGACTCCCAAAGGACTAGTTGAAAAATCTCAAAGCTCTCTGAAAGCATGAAGAAATTAGAAACTTAATTATGTTTGATGTCGAAACCGAAAATTATGTTTGTATTAGGACAAATTTTGGACAATTCAGTACTTCAAAAAATCATTAAGCTCTCAGAAAGTACGAGATGATTCAAAGCTTCAATGCTCAATTATAAGCCAAAAAGCCATGGATTCTAATTATGGCAACTTCGCGAGAAAAACGTTCAAAAGCTCAAGAAAACTGGAGAGTTCAACGTTGCAAAAATAAGTAACAAACTCATAAATACTAACGTGACAGCTTTAGAACAAGTTTCAAAAACTACAATGTTGCAAAATCCTAAGAATCATTTAAAAACACGAAAAAAAAAATTTTTCAACGTTGCAAAATAAACGACAAACTCATAAATGGTAATTGTGGCAACCTTGGGAAATTATTATCTGACACTTTGAAAAAACTGGAAGCTTCAACGTTGTACAAATATGTAACGAATCCAGAAATGATGACAGCTTTAGAACAAAGATGTAGATCAAGTTTTTGACAATTTTGCGTGTTAAAAATAAACGACGAACTCATCGATAGTAATTTTTGCAATTTTATGGTGGAAATGTCCGAAAGCACGTGAAAATTCTGGACATGAACGTTGGAAAAATAAGCCACGAACTTATATACGATAACTGTGACAGTTTTAGGTAAAAAAAAACTTGAAGAAAAAATTATCTGAAGCTGGGACTCCAACGTTGCAAAAATATAAGACAAATCTACACATGATGCCAGCTTTAAAAAAATGTAAATCAAGTGTTAGAATAGTCATTGTCTGAAAAAACTTTAAAATTCTTTGAAAACCTAAGTAAGTAGAAGATTTCAACGTGCCAAAAATAAACGACGAACTCACATAGACCCACCTAATAATTGTGCCAGTTTCAGGCGGAAAATGCTCCCAAAAGCACAAGAAAATTGAAGACTTTAACGTTATAATAATAAGCGACAAACCCATAGGTGATAAATGTGGCAGCCTCAAGAGAAAAATTCTTGCAAGCACGAGAAAATTTAAGACTTTAACGTTGCAATAATAAGCGACGAACCTATAGATGATAATAATAGTTGTGGTAGCTGCAGCTAAAAAGTCTGAAAGCTCAAAACAACTGGAAACGAATCCAGAAATGATGTCAGTTCTAAGACAAAGATTCAGAGCAAGATTTTGACATTTTAGGGTTGTAAGAGGTTTGAAAATTGTTTGAGAGCTTGCAAAAATTAGAGATTTCAACGTTCCAAAAGTAAAAGAGGAACCCACAAATGATAATCGTAGTAGTTTTAGGCTAAAAAATCCTGAAAGAACGAAAATATTAAAGACTTCAACGTTGGAACAATAAGCGACGAACTCATGGATGATAATTGTTACAACTATATAAAATAAATTGTTGAAAGCTCTTGAAAAGTGAAGACTTAATTATTGTGAAAATAAGCGACAAATCCATAGATAATGTCACTGCTTTTAACAAATTTTAGATACTTCAATGTTGCAAAAATTCTCAGTCATCTGAAAACTTGAAAAAATTAAGATTTCAACATGAAAAGGCAAGCGACGAACCCATAGATACTAATTGAATCGGCTTCAGCAGAATAATACCTGAAAACATGTGAAAATTAGAGACTTCAACGTAAAAATAAGAAACAAAACAAGAGATAATACCTAAATAGAACAAAAATGTTTTCGACAAGTTTTAGTTTTCACCAATTCAGTAGGTATAATAAAAAGCTTTAAATGTTTTTAAAAGCACAAGAAAATTGGAAACGCAAGAGTAACGACGAGTCCACACATCAATGAATCTTTAATACATTTCAACGTTGCGCTAGCGGAAGAATCCAATTTTGCATTAAGCAAACTCATTGAGCTTTTGCATAAAATTTAGTTCAAGCTAAAATTTCGAAATCCTTCTCATGATTTGCCCACAAACGACGAACTTCGAAGACACTTTGTGCAATAAGCTTCTAATCTCACAAAATTTTTGGAAATTTCAACGTTTCGATAAGCGAGAAACTCCCTGTTACACTGCACAAACGAGAAACTCCATAAATAATCAAAAGAAGATATTTGAAAACTTAGTCAGATAAATGAAGATATTGATACAAGAATTTCGTTGTAATCGATTTTGGTACGAACTCCTGTTGATTTACGATAAGCAATATTTACAGATTAGCTTCTGTCACTGTTATTTATGGTTGTGCTGCACGTACCTGCTCGGCCCTTTTCGACCTCCAGATGTATTTAAGGTTGTCATTGTTATTATCTCCTAGTAAAATCAGTGATCCACATTTTAGTAGTTTTTCTACTCCGGTCTCCTTTCCTGTCAGCGCTTGCCAAAATTTTTTTAGTGATTCCAACGGTGCACCAAACGACGAACCCTAAATAAAAATTAGTTAAAAGCCAATCAATTAAGGAGAAGTAAAATTGTGTTATTTCCGATAACATTCTTAGTGGCTCAGACGCGATGAGTCATGTCCTTGAAGTTTCTACGTAAAAATGCACCCTCTTGTACCTGGCTACTCATTCATTCTTCGAACAATAACTCTGAGGGGATGATATGAAGAAAAGAATTTCTGGTAAACGTGCTTTTATGCCACAGTTGAATACCACAAGAGTGGAGTTAAATTGGCCCAAAATCGAGCAAAAGCTGAGATAATAACACTTCCGAAGTCAAAATTTTTGACACTTTTGAAAAAACACGATTTTTGATATTCTCTCTCAAAATTCGTAAATTGCGTAAATTGAATAATATGGAAAGTAGCCATCAACGTCAAAACAATGCCATAATATATCCGATAAGTCGTCGAGTCCGGCCCTGTAAAGGCCGACCGGTTGTTGGAACTGTGCATATATTAAGTCTCATATTAGAAAAGTGCAGGTTATATAAACACAGTCATTATAATAATTTTAAATGAGACGGGAATAAAATTATAAAGTAATGTCCAAGAGAGACAAATATTGTTTTTAATATATTTTTATGACAGTATAAGACAATAATTGTAAATAATATCCGTCCGGAATAGAACAAGTTGCAATAACGTTTCTCATTCTTGGTCTTCTTGAATGCAGTGAAAAGGAAACGGAATGAATGCGAGAAGAGAAAAGGAAGAGTTTTGTTTGGAGATGAATGGGACAACAGGTATAATTGAGGGTAGGTTTTCGGAGAAGTAGAAAGTTGGTAGCAATGTTTGTGGCAGATTTAGGCCGATAAAAAGAATATTTTTGACGCATTTTGAAAATTGACAGTAACACTTTTTTCTCCTTTAAAACTCTCAACAACTTTTAGCTTTATCGCTTTTTTTTATTGTTTTACGTTTCTTAACTTTGACATTTTTGTGAAATAGAAAAGAAGGTTATATCATATTAAATGATAATTAAACGTTAAACGCGAAATTCTTAATTAATTAACAATAATTATAGTTAAGCTAGTATAATCGTGGTTTCAAAAATTCAATTTTTGCGCTAACAAATGTCAAAAACTGTCAAAATGTTTAAAACACAACAAAACCTTAACCAGTGCAAAATATTTTTGATGCCTTGTAAGAATTTTATAAGTAAATCAATTTTGTATTTTTTTGTTTATTTTTAATTTATAATTTGACAATTTTCTGAAATTATCATGAAATTTACCTATAGTTATATTAAGTTAGAGTGAGACGTAAACTCTTTGTCGTAATTAGATAGTTATAATAATTAAAAATTATTAAACTATGGCTAAAAAGTTATTTTTTTTTTTAATTGCTAAGTTTTCAAAATTGTTAATTAATAATTATTATTAATAATAACAAGTTTAATAATAATAATAAGATTATAATTAAGCGCTATTACGGTAGCTGCGAAAGTTTTTTTTTTGTTTGTTTTTTTGTACTGTCAAAAATTGTCAAAATGTATACTCATGTTAAATTTGGATTCTTTTAAATCAATTTCTAGTATTATTGAAGCAATTTTAGAAATTTTAGTTACTTTTTATATTTTTATTGTTTTTTGTTTGTTTTATAATTTGACAATTTACCTAATAGTTAAAAAGTTTAGTTACACTAAATTAGAGTCAGTTTATAGTAAAACAAAATTTAAACCAACAACGACAAAATTTTTATGCTTCGTGTCAAAATTTTAGAAATCTTCAATTTTGTAATTATTCTCCATTAATTTAAATTTTGTCAAGAACTTTATATATTAAGTTAAAATTAAAAGCACAAATCAAACTAACACGAGATGATCGAATTTTTGATGCCTCATCATGATTCTTACTTAGTTTTTAACTTTGTAATTTTTTTCTTTGTTTAATTATTAACTTGACAAATTTTCGAAATGTGTATATAGTTTTTTGAACTGACAAATTTTCAAAATTGACAAACATTTTGTCAGTGTATAGAAGGAAAAAATGAAAATCAACAGAGGCAATATTTTGTGTTTCATCAAAAATTTTAATGGTCTTCAATTTTTACTTTTACTTTAAAATTTAATAATTTTTCGAAATAGAGCAAGTTAAAATTAACTGTTAACTTTGGCTTTAAATTGGCTGCAAAATTGTTAAAATTTAGCCGTTTTAAAATTAACTGAATTTCAGTGGCGAAATTTCGATGTTTTCTTAAAAAAAATCATTATATTCAATTTTTAATCTATTTTATTTTACTTTTACATTATATTTTGACATTTTTTTAAATAGTCAAAATCTATAGTGATTTCAAAACAAAACAGACTTTAAATTGATATACAATTGATGCATTGTTAAATCTCCAATTGCTTTCATTTTCTCCAATTGCTTTCAATTTTGATGTTTTTTTCTTTTTTTTTTTTTCATATTAAAATTTAATAGTTTTTCAAAATAGTCAAGTACGGAATAGTCATATAAAGTTGAAATTAAACATAAATTGTTTTTTCGTAACTAGTTAACAACAATAATCAACAACAATAAAAATTATTTTTTTTTAATGACGAATTCCCAAAATTGTCAAAATATATTTTTGGCGCTTTGTTAGAATTTTCAGTTGTTTTCAACGTGATTTTTTTCTTTGTTTTCACTTTATAATTTGTCAATTTTTCGAATCAGTTAAAGTCACGTTATTCACGTTAGCGTTAAACGTAAAATTTTTGTTACAATATTAATTTTAATTACAAGCTATTACGAGTATAATTGAAGCTGCAAAATTACATTTTCTGGACTGAAAACATTTCAAAATTGTCAAAGATTTATGTTTTCGTTTATTTATTTTAGTTATTTTCAACATTATCATTGTTTTTCCTGTTTTCCTGCACATCAAAATTTGACAGTTTTCCGAATAGTCAAAAACTTTTAATGCAAAAATTTGAACACGGTTTAAAAAAAATTCTATATATTATTTACAAATTTTACATCGCTTTGACACTTGAATTTTTTCCGGCAACAAAGCCGCCTTTTTACTTTAGATTTTTGTCTCGTTTTCGTCCAAATATTTGTACAATACAACGAATAAGACAGTTATAAAATCCCGACCAAATATTTGAGCTCAAAGCAAACGTTTTATACAAACCGCTGGCATTCTCTCGTCCATAAAAAAATTTACGACAGCTAATTACCGAACATTTGCATTGTGTTTTATCTACATCTCTATTTATCCGACTTTATTGTCATTTTCTCGGAATTTCGATGTGGACTGACATTAAGCTCGGTTCACACTCACACCCGACGGAGCTTTCGTCCGACGAGTAGTTAAACCCGAAATAAATTAACTAAAACAAACGAAATTTCTCTACGCCTACTGTAGACTTTACAAGCTTAAAGATTTATATATCATTGTATTCCATTTTTTTATGTTGCGATGACGTAAAAACTAATATGGCGCTCGTATTAAAAATTGTCAAGTAGGCGTCAAATAATCACGCTCGTAATTCATAAACGGACGCATGTAATATATTGTGTACACCCGAAATGTGAAAAAAAAAAAAAACAAAAGCGAAAGATATAAAAACGATCAGGTTGGCTGTAACACGTTGTAATTTTTTGGGAAACGTTTGATATTCTATTGTTCTGCGCGTATAAATCTCTCATATAATAAAAGTAATTTATACAGGAAATGTCATGTTTTCGAGTGAAAAATGTGCCACCTGTGTTTAAAAATAAAATATGGTTGTGTAAAAATCGAATGTTTTATACATGGTAACTAGATAATTTGGATTCGGGCGGAGTTTGCGAGTCATTTAGATGCAGGCAGTTTTTTCGGAAAAAATCAAGGGAGCGGCGCGAAGTGCAAAAATAGACATTCCTGATATAATTTCATTTTTACTAATTCCAAGTAATTGGTACTACTTTCATCCATAATCGTGAAAAATTTAAATTAACCACTAAATCGAATTGATTAATTTTGCAAATTGGGCCCAACAAAAAATATAATTACTACAATATAATTACAAAAACTAGAACAATGACATACTTTAATTAATATCTACTAATTAGCTCCAATTAGTTGTTGTAAAATTGGTTTTCCTAATTTATTGAGTAACTAGGAATTCAAATATGAGTAAGTAATTCATCACTGCAACAATTATTAAATCTCTAATTAAATTTTAGACTAATTAATTAAGTTTTTCTAAAAATATAAACATTAGACAAACTATTTGAAATGACTTGCTCTTAAGTATTACTGTAAATTTTCTAGACTGAATTGTAGCTACTGTAGTTGTAATTTCTCCTAATTTTGACTAATTGAAAAAATAGAAAGTACAAAATAAAAATTATTTTTTAAAATGTACGCAAGCGACGGCTACTAAAGGAACCTTAACTAGAATTACGACTAATTAGAATAATTATAACTAATTTTTTTACGTTTAAAATAATTTGCTACAGGAATCATCATGCATATACCAACTATATTTTCGTATTTAGTAAATCTGTTGTTTTTAGACTGAATTCTAACGATTTTAGCTGTAACTTGTACTAATTTAGACTAATTATTACATTTTCTTTTGAAACAGTAGTAATTTGCATTAATTGTTACACGTTTTTAAAAATTATATTTATAGCTGTTTTAATTTTAATCGAACGACTTCCAATTTGGGCGCTTTTACTAAAATTATACTTACTGAAAATAATTGCTACTAATTTTTTCCAAAAAAACTAATCTGAGAAGTTAGCTACGATACAATTTTATATTCTGTATATTCCAATAAATTTGCTATTAAATCTTAACTATTTTTTTTACAACTTCTACTAATTTGGACTAATTAGTAGAATTTTCCCTTTCTGATTTATTAATTTCATATAATTTTTGTTCATCACAATTTTAAATAATTCTTTTGTTTCTAGAAGATGAATTTGAGTTATTTTTGTCTAAATTTGTACTAATTTCGACTAATTAAATCTTATTTTTTCAGTAGCAGTTATTAAAACGAATTGTTGCTCATTTTAGTGTAATTTGTTTCTCTTTTATAATATTGGACACTTGAAGAATTTAATCAAAATTAGACCAAATTATTAAATTTTTTAATGGACTAATTTACTACAACAATTACAATTAGATGCTCTAATTTTAAATAATTCTGTAGCCTCCGAACCAAATTCTAGTTATGCTTGCTGGAACTTAAACTAATTTCGCCTAATTAATTTAGTTTTTTGCTAAAATTTGCACTAATCAGAAATAATTTTTACTAATTTTTAACGAGTGGACTATTTTACCACAAAAATCAATTATATCACCGTAATTGTGAATAAATCTGTTGCTTCTGAAATTTAGGTACAGTTTGAACTAATTGGGACTAATTAATACAATTTTCTAAAATAATAAAAAATTCTAATAAAAAATTAAAACAAATATAAATAAAAAACAAAGACAAATAATTATAACATACTAAAAATAATGGAAAATTCTAATCCTATATAAAATCAACAAAAAATAATTTTTAAATATCTATTTAAAAGTTTATCCCTCTCTTGTTCTTGTAAAAATGTAAGGAAATAGACCTAGAAAGTTATTAAAACGGATTAATCTTTTAATTTAGTAGGACTTGGACTAATTTGCTACAATAATTATTTATACAAACATATCAGTATAATTTTGAATAATTCTAATTCTAATTTGGATTAATTGATTTTAATATTTCAGGTATGTAGCATACATTCTTACTTTTTTTAAATTACGTTTTTCCACTGCGTTAATTTAAAGAGACCTCTAATTTAGACCTTTTTATTAGAATTGAAAATAATATAATAATTGTTACTAATTTATTAAGAATGAACTAATTTACCTTGAAAACACTAAATTAACATATTCTTTTATAAATCTGCTGCTTCTAGTTGAATTTCAGCTGTTTATTTTAGAAAACGGTTTAATTTGCTACCAAATTATTAAAATTAGAGATAATTTAACTTAATTAGCCAAAAGTTTCAAGGTGAAAGTACGCATATGTTTGAATCTATTAAACTGTTATTCAGAAATAACAAAGTAAAATTAGTCAAAATTTTAGTAGCAATAATCAGAATAGTACATCCCGTTTTTCCGCTACCACCCGTTAATTAGCTAAATTTCCCGCTTCTGGATACGTCATCTTCCAAACTCCCCAGATGTTAATATATAAAAGTCCTCCTCTTTCAAAAGCGCCGATCACGTGCCCGCCAAAGTCTCCGTTAGACAATAGACCCATTGTACCATTGTATTTACGTTATCCATTTGAAATATTTAACCATAATCCTTCTTGATTTGGAAAAAGCGCCAATCATCCATCGTGTTTCTAAAGCGGAAGTCACCGCACGCACACATTTTTATCCAGATTTGGCCCTGCCATAAAAATGATGGCTAATAAAGATTTTCCTGCCTCGTTAACGTCGCGATGAGGTCAACGAGACTTCGAAATCGTAAAAAATCTTCCAGTTAATAATAAGACTTGAAGCAGCTGGGTTTTTGTGAGAGTAAAAATACCATCGATCCGTTGAGTTTTTTTTTTCAAGTGATGAGGGTGTGTCCCCTTAATCCGGCCCCTGCTTACTAATGTACTTTACAACATTGTTGAGTAGTACATAAAGTGGTTTGTTGTGGCGGATTTACGGCGCTAATAACTCAATAAAACGCCTTGAACTTTACAATAGACCTCATAACGTTGTTGCTGAGATATGCCATAATGGAGAGAAAGTCGATAATTGCGGAACAACAATTAATTCGTAAATTATTTCGTAGATAAAGTGTTGTTAAACGTCATAAAACCTGAGATTGACGGCGGTCACACGAGAGATCGGAGATTCGAAGCCTAATCACGACCGCACTTGGTCATACTTATAATTAGACTAATTTTTCTTCTAATGTAATTAATCTTAATATATTCTCAATTTAGAGCCTAATTGTGACTAATTACTGCTAATCTATTGCTGCATGGACCCTGTAGCTTCAAATTAATGAACTTTGCAATTTGTTATAAAAGTTATGTTCAATTGTCTATGTGTCTATGAAGCGATTGCTACTTTGGGAACTTTAACTAGAATTACTACTAATTAGAAATAAATATGACTAATTTTTTACGAATAAACTAATTACAGTAATCATCATTATATTATATTAACGTAAATTTAGTAAATTTGTTGTTTCCAGATAGAATTTTACCGATTTTAGCTGCAACTTGTACTAATTTCGACTAATTAATACAGTCAATTTTAAGCCAGTGCTAATTTACAGTAATTGTTACAATATTATAAGGCGAATTCTTCTTTTGGTACGTTTACTAAAGTTAGTACTAATTACTACTAATATAATTTTTCAGGATGGACTAATTTGATACAATTATAACTATACAAATATAATATTACCGTAATTTTAAATATTTTTGTTGTTTTACGGCTAAATTCTAGAGGTCTTAGCTTCAATGTGGACAATTTTGACTAATTAATATATTTTTTTGATCTATAATAATACTAATTTGTATTAATTGTAACACGTTTTCAAATAATGTTTTTTGCTATATTAATGTTATATAGTGATTTCTACTTTTTGGTATTTCTACTAAAGTTGGTACTAATTGGTAGTAATTGTTGTTAATTTTTAAAAATTGACTAATTTGCTACAATTGTCACTATATAAATATAATATCACAGTAATTTCGAACAGTTTTGATATTTTAATTTTCCAGAGATTTTAGCTTCAATTTGTACTAATTTACACTAATTTATAATTTTTTTAATTTTTATTTAGTAATTAAATTATTTAATAATTTAATTTGGCGACTTCCAAATTGGGCGCTGTACTAAAATTTGGTACTAAGAAAAAATTAGTTCCACAATTTTTTTTCAAATAGACTAAGAGAAGTTAAATTTACAATTAAACTTTAGCAATATTTTCTACAACTTGTACTAATTTGGGGTAATTAATACCATTATTTTTTAAACTTTCTCTACAATAATTTACAATTTTTTTACAGAATTTTTTATTAAATAATTATTATTAAATTATTTTGTAGATAAAGTGTTGTTAAACATAATAAAACATGAGACCGCATTTAATTATACTTATAATTAGACTAATTTTTATCCTAATATAATTAATCCTAATCAATTCTAAATTTAGAGCTTAATTGTGACTAATTACTACACTAATCTATTGTTGCGTAGAGTCTGTAGGTGAAAATAAATGAACTTTGCAAATTTGTCGGCCATATTGTTCCGCCATGTTGTTTGATTTAGCCACCTCTTTAAATAAATCTTGTATTTTTTTTTGTTTCCTCATGACAGTTGTTATTAGTTATAGCTTGTTGGGATGTTCCATCCGCTTGCCGATCAAACACCTGTCACTCAGTTAACCGTCGATTAAAGCGGAATCCGTAACAGAGATATTAAACTCGAAGAATGCCATCGTCGGCAAGATAACATTTACTCGAACTTCCTTCGAGAAATTGTAAGCTGCATTACAGTTGATTCCACAGAATTAGCGATCGTAAATCTCCACCTCGTTCGCCGCAAGGAACTCCCCACGACCCTCTTCTAATCTTAAAACAATACACCCCGAAATTTTCTCACTAAACTGTCAAATTCAGCGCGTTTCCGTTTTGTTTGCCGGCGTTGTTGACCAAGATCATTACGTCCATGAGCATATTTACACAGTTGTCAGCAGTGCTTGTCAAACACCATGCCCACTAGATTTACGACATACCGTCGAGGGCGAATTTCTCTAAATTGGTAGTTCTGTGGGCGTGCATCGACGCGAAAGACACCAAGTGACATCTACAAGACGTTCGCTTGTTTGTACAAGAGCCAACTTACTCCCATTTGAGCCAAATCGGCTGTCGTGTTCGATTTGACAGATGAGCGCTTTCGGACGAGAGGAATCCTCGGCGCGAGTCCGGCCCTGTTAATAAATAACAATTAAGCGCAGGTGCGGCTTTGAATATGAGACAGACTAATCCTTTTATGTTGGGCTGTGAAAGGGGGGGGGGTAGATGCAAACAGGGTAGACATCTATCCAATAAAAAAATGTCAAAACCGATCCGTTTTCATATTCTCCGCCAAACAATGAACACTACACCTCCCCCCTCCCCTTTGACTCGGCTATGGTAATGACCTCGGTCAACTGTGTCCAAGTGTGAGAGCGTTCCGAAATCACGTCCGTTGTTCGACATTATGTGTCATTTGAAAATCGCGGACCGAATTTCATCAAGTCGGCGAGCTCTGATTTCCTCAGGATTCGCGTCCGAAACGTCGGGGAAATGTTTGGAGTTCGTGTGCTACGTCGGTGAACACCTGTCGGGTCGGCTTTCACCGAAATTAATAACGTTGGAAGAGGTGGGCCCACTCGTCAAACCCATAATCAAAAAACACTTAATGCACGAAGAGGTAATGAAATTTGGTAGCAACCTACCATTTAGTTAAGTGACAAATTATTATTTAATTTGATGGCGAGACGTGTTCATCACGCGGGGATTTACGCCGGTTAAGTGACCACTTATGGTATTACAAGAAAAAATTACTATGGGTCTATGGGCGCGTGTACCGCAAGGAACCACACTCGGACCTCTTTTTTCCAGAAAAAAAATACACCTAGCACGAGGAATTCCGCTTTTGGTACCTTTTTCACTACGTGTTGCTACCAACCCGCACGAGCAAAAAAAATCGAAACAAAATGGCGGACCAACATGGCGTCCGTCTCATATATTCTAGAAATGTGTCCCTGTCGCACCACGGCTTGCTCTACTGCGTTTCCTAAATTTGATCCCTCCTCTTCCCCGGGCCAACTGCGTTTTTTTGCACGTTGACGAGCCCCGCTTATTATTTACGGCTTTATCTCTGTACGAAGCGAGCAACTCGTAATAAAACACGCAAAAATATCGGTTTCGAAATTCGAATAAAATCCAACCGCCCGCTGTTAACATATAAACAAATACTGAAAAACATATTCAGGACTATAAATTACAAAATATGCAAAGTCGGCATCCAAGGCCAAGCAACAGAAGGAAAAATTTCTATCGATTTGTTCGTTTTATTATTGTTATTATTTAGTTCTTTATTTCAATCGGAACGGCCGAAATGGTTTTGTTATACCTTATAGTCTAGTTCCTCCTCCGTCGCCCTCACCTATAAACTATAACTAACTGGATTCCGATCCGACAAACTGCGACGTCATACCCAACAATGAACCTACTAACAAAGATTAATGTTTTCGAATTGGAGTTGTCACTCGGATTCGGGGGGGGAAACACGCGAACCCTCGATGCTGATTTCGTGGGAGCGTTGGGTTTTGGTGTTTTTCGACGGTAGCGGTCGGTAAGAGTGGTAGGGAAACTAATCGGAACATTTTGAGAACCACTCATCAAATAAGTGTCAAATGCAAAGTTACATTTTGCATTTCATAAATTATTCGAGGCGAAAAACTAAAATAGAAATTTTAACATCAAAGATCAACGGTGTCAGTCAAATGACAAATCTTTGTGTGAAACTAAAGCTCAGTTTGCGTTTCGATGTCAAATGTCAAATTTGAATTTTGCAATCCAGCATTCATACAAGACGACGAGATACAATGACAGGAAAATGTCACATTTCGGAGCATAGAAAACCTGCGCAATTTGTCATTTATACTATTAAGAAGTCAAATGTCAAAATAAAGGCAATAAGATAAAAGAAGGATTTTAATATTAAAGATTAGCAAAGTTATTAGTTAGATGTATAAAAATGTCACATCTATAAACATCTATCTTTATAAACTATAAAAGGCGAAAGAAAATGACAGAAAAGTGTCCTTCCTACTTGGAAACAATATATCTGTGAAATTTGTCATTTATACTATCAAGAAGTGAAATGTCAAATCAAAACCAATAAGCTGAAATGAATACTTTAATATTAAAATTGAACAATGTCGGTAGTCAAATATATAAAAATGACATATAAATTACTCGTCTATGTATAAAAAACGTCCAGTTTGCCTATCAATGTACATCATAAGGGTCACATGTCAAATGTACATTTTGCGGTTTATAAAACATAAAAGGCGAGACAAAATGACAGGAAAATGTCACATTTATGAAAATTAATCTAGTGGACAAATTGCTCTTTATACTTTTAAAAAGTCAAACGTCAAACTAAAATCAGTAAGAGAAAATGAATATTCTTATATTGAAGCTAATAGTGTCAGTAGTCAAACGTGTAAAAATGACATGTAAATGTCACATTTCTGTAGTCAATAAGAGCCTACTTTGCCTTTCGATATATAAAAAGTCAATGTCAAATTTACATTTTGGACATTACGAAATAATGATAATATGCACAACTTGTCATTCATATTATTAAAAAGTCAAATGGCACCAAAGCCACCAAGTTGAAACCGAATTTAAAAAATATTTGTAATCAAATGTCAAAAAATGACGTGTAAATGGCAAATCTCCGTGTAAAATTAGACAGCAATTTGCCTTCCAACGTCCTAAAGCGAGAACAAATTACAAGGAAATCTCACATTTTGATACATTAAAAAACTGCGTAATATGATATTTATTTATTAGATATTTAAATTTAAATTTTAGCCAATAAGAATAAAGAAGATGAACAACTCTAAAAGTGTCAACAGACAAATTAACAAAACTTTAAGGCTTAAAAGTGTAATTGTATTTTGTAATTCATAACATAGAATAATTAACATAAAATGACGTATTAAATGTATTGAAAATTCAGTCAATAAGAGAAATATATATATATATATATATATATATATATATTAAAGAGAAAATGTGTCAAAATAAACCTGTAAAAATGGCATTTAAATATGACATCTCTACTTATGATAAGTAATAAGTAATAGGCATGTGCTCTACATGAGTACATGTATATAAAAACAGTTGATCTGTCACATCTATGGCAGTTTCTATATGTAGGTCGTTTCTTTTTAAATTGCCAAAATGTTAAATGAGCAACATGTGTATCAATATGTTCCGTGGCAGCCAGCAATAAATTTCCGCGTCCATCTGTCGTTTTTTATCTATAGTCCGGATAATTATCTCGAGGGTACCCCAAGGCTCAACTCTCGTCCCTTTTCTTTCGCTGTATATTCAGCAAACACGTCCAAACACGTTTTTTTTTCTCTCGGTATTCGCATCCGTGGAAACAAAGAGGATCGTTTAGGTCGAATTAGCGTCAATTTCGGTGTGACAGTTCGTTAACACAGCCGCCTAGATCCTATTGTTTGTTTATGAATCCACGAGTCAAGCCCACCGTTCCTCGCCTTTATGACTTACTTAACTCTCGGTGTTAGAAAGAAGAAAAGAAAGAAAAAAGTGTACATATGGGCTTGGAAAAAATGCCGCAACTGTACCGCTTCCCACATGTGGATGACTGGTGATTTCTCAAATTATTTATTTACTCAAGCGTTGAATATTCGAGTTTTTTCAGTCGTTGAACATCTTTAACACAATATTTACTCAGCTCTTGAGTTTCGATGTTGACTCGAGGAGTCCTCAACAATTAAATACATTGTTACCGACGATGTATATCGTAATAATATTTATCACTTCAAGGTCTAGTCGAGTCATCGTCAGGTTTTTGTAAGAGGACTCGAAATACTTTTGCGATGGTTTCTTCTTCTTGATGGCGGCACCCTCTTTGACCTTTCAGACGCGAGGGTGACTCACCTCCGATGCAAATCGACTATTCTAATTGAAAATTCTTACTTAATGAGAAACTAATTGCGACTGCCTTTTGTTGTCACAAACGATTTACGATGGCGCACACTGCTTTACTGCCGATTTGCTGACGTTGGAGGCTGATTTACGGCCACCAAGGCGATCAAACGGAGACTTCCACGACAGGTCAGGACACTAACACGTTACCCAATGCTAGATACAGGATGTCCTGAAAGCAACCGAAAAAACACAGATTTAGCTCCGTCTCTGGTCCATCGACCTTGAAACATCCAACTGTCGTAACTAAATAAATTGGTCATTAGTTTTGAAAAAGCACCCACCCGCACCGAAACATGCGCTCAATAAGTGCCTCCTCAAGAACAAAACAGTACTCAGCGACCCCCAAAGACGCAACGAACAGTTACAATAATCGTAATTATGCAGACATCTAGTCGACCGTGCTCTTAAGATCATAAAGATGGACGTCGTTAAACCCGCAACTATCATCCACATAGAATTTTTCGCGAGTTTAAAGCACACTAGATTTCTCGAATACACTACTTTATTGTCGTCTAGCAACAAAGTTCGATCGAAAGCACAATTAGTATTCCTTAGGATTTCAAATGGGCCCTGAAATGGTTTCCTTTTCGCTACAAAATACACACTCGCAACATTGTCATTTTATCGACGGAGTCGGTTTTACGACCTCTCTTATCGGAGCTAATACGTATTTCTTGTAATTCGATTAGAAACGAGAGACGAGGAGTGTTCGGTCTTTGTCGGTAATTGCGCGAGTTATTATTCTTGGAAAATATAGGTAAAGCGGTGGACCAAAATCGGAACCTTGGGGCACCCCTCGAGATGCGCCACCGTGAGAACCGTCGCCGTCACGTCTACGTTTCTCAGGGACGTACGTGAGGACGAGTGTTTGAATATTGAGTAGACGTGAGGGACAATACGAATTGCGAAGAGAGCGGCGCGAATACGAAAAGAGATAACACGACGGATAAAACCTGTTGTCGTATATCTTAATTTGCTGTCTTATTCAAATGAGATGTCGCCGAAGTGTGCCAAACGAGAGGATTATTCAATTCGTGCGTGAGTCATGCGCCATCTTGGAAAAACGGACAAAGGGGCAAAGTAAAGTAGAAATTGGCTATGTCCTCAAAGTGAAACTTTCCTAAATGAAAAGTTTTGCTTCTGACTGCTGACTTTTTTTCATCAAGGTTGCTGCGTCAGATTTCTAGATTTTGATTAAACAAACTATGAAAGAATACAATTAAATTAGATTAAAACACCTTCTAGACAAGAATTTATTCACAGACGCTTATTAAATAAACTGCAGTATCTAGAATATTGATGTAGAAGAAAATTGGAATCTTAGATGGAACGTTAATCTAGAAGATCCGCCAAATTTTCTAGAAGAAACCACGAAACTGAAACATCTAAAGAACTTTGTGTCAAAAATCAAGATCTACATCTAGTAGATCCTTACAAATCAAATTTTAGACTGCTTTGACACAGCTTTTTCATCAGATTGAAATTGACAATCACAAAATTGTTTGTTTCCAATAATTGACACGCTTAACTGTTTTATTCTTAACTGCGACATTTATCTGTCATTTTTATACATTTGACTACCTTATGTAACTTTGTAAATGACAGATTAAACAGTTTTATTATACATACAATTTAAATTTTTCTGTAATTTTATAAATTTGTTTACATTCTGTTGTATGCAAACGTTAGAACATTTAACTTACGTCATGTCTATTTTCCCACACACACTGAAATTGGACATTTGACTCCTCATTGTATGCTTAGAAATGATAGAATACAATGTTTTATCACATGTATCATTTGTGACATTTTTCTGTCATTTGTTATAGATTTGACTATTTTCAGTCAAGTGTCAGAATATAAGTTTTATCGTCAGACTAAAATCTACCTCTAGAACGTTAGATGATTCTATTGAATGTCAGATGCAACCGTTTAATTCTAGATAAAGTAGTCATATTTATCTGCCACTTTTATACATTTAGCTTTCGAATTCAGTTTTATTGTATATACATTGTGAAATTTACCTGTCATTTTTTATAAATTAGACTTTTTTTTAGTATTTACAAATGACAGATTATCAATTTTACCATTAGACTAAAATTTGACACTGAAACATTGAATGACAGATTTAATTGTTTTGTTGTAGATGAAGTAATGACATTTACTTGTCAATTTTATACATTTGACTTCCGTTTTGCTAATTTTCTAGCGCAGGCTGGTACTGGACCTTTGACTCTTGAGTTTATTGACAGAGAACGACAAAAATAAAATGTTTTGTCACAGGCACAGTGGTGACATTTAACTGTCATATTTTATAAATTGGACTACTTTCTGATATTTATAAACGACTGAATATCAATTTTTCCATTAGACCAAAATTTGGGACTGGAACTGATTTTAATGAATGATAAGTTTGACTGTTTTATTGTAAATAAAGTAGTGACATTTATCGGTCATTTTTACACATTTGGCTTCCGTCACGTCTATTTCCTCGCACAGACTAAAATTGTACTACCAAATTTTATATTAAAAACTGAGAGAATTAACATTTTTATTGTATATACATTGTGAAATTTACCTGTCATTTTTTATCAATTAGATTTTTTTTAGTATTTACAAATGACAGATTATCAATTTTACCATTAGACTAAAATTTGACATTGAAACATTGCTTGGTTCTATTGAATGGCAAATTTAATTGTTGTGTTGTAGACAAAATAGTGACATTTATTTGTCATTTTTATATGTTTGACTCTCGTTTTGCTAATTTTATAGCACAGACTGGTACTGGACTTTTGACTCTTATGTTTACTAACAGAGAACGACAAAAATAAAATGATTTGTCAGAGGCACAGTGGTGACATTTACCTGTCATATTTTAAAAATTAGACTACTTTTTGTTATTTACAAACGACCGAACATCAATTTTTCCATCAATTTTACATTTGACTTCCGTCACGTCTTCTTTGTTTTGCACTAGCGAATGAACGATTTTATTATACATACAGTTGTGACATTTATCTGTTATTTTAATATATTTGAATTTCGACATGTCAGCTTTTCCTGACACAAACCGAATTTGGACATTTGACCTTCGCTTGTTTTGTACTAGTAACTGACAGAATAAACTGTTTTATTATATTTGCCTTTAATTTAAAATCTATTTAAGTATTTACAATGACAAAATAACAAGATTTAACTGTTTCGTTATAGAGGAAGTAGAAAAATTTGTCTGTCATTTTGTATACATTTGACGATGGTATCGCATCAACTTTATCGTACTGACCTAAATTAGACATTTGACTCTTCCTTGTTTTGTACTAGTGAGTGGCAGATAGTATTGTTCAGATTTGTGACATTTTCTGTCATTTTTACACTTGACGTTTATTAATAAGAAATTTGATTTTAAATTTTGACCACCTTATGACAATGACTTTTACGGACTTGATTATTACCCACTAGTTATGTGGAAATCTCCCTCTGTCCTCTCGTCCCTTCTTCCATGTGTCAACACGCCGCCGGAATTTCTTCAAGAGTTCCCGGCATCGCATTTCGAACAATTTACCTTAATTATAAGCAATAAAATCAGCAGTAAAACTCATAATTACGTCGACCTCCAAAAAAGAGCGCGTCCCAGATGACAAGAACCGGAAAGACAAAGCTCCGATTTTTTTTCGGCGTTCTTGTACATCTACCATGAAGATAAGAAGAAGACATCGTTTGAAGAAAAAAGAGCGACCTTTCTCTTTTCGTCCTGGAACAGTTTGAGGACCACAGGAACGCCGACGGCCGATCACAGCATGGTGGCGCTACGACCGGGATTATATATGGTTACATCGCGTTCCTGAATGGGGCCCTGCAACGACAGGGGCGGAGTGGCCGAAAATGACACGATGTTCCGATGAGTCGGTGGAATGCCTCTAATGGCCGCTGACGATTGATTAATTTGAGTGGAATTGGTGATTAATTGTTTAAATAAAAGGAGATTGCGGCGGTTATTAATCATGCAAATTATTTGACACGTGATGTAAGACCAATTGGAACATTTTGGGAGTGATTTGTGCTGATGATGCGAAGAACGCAGCAAGAAGTTGAGGAGTGTTGCGTAATGGCGCACCCAAGGGGTCGGAGTAATTAGTAACGATCGTAGGAAGCCGTGTCAGAGAGAAAACCTACAAGCGGTCAACGGTTTTCTCACTTGACGCATAAATTCCTGCCAAAAAATGTCAAAGATAAACTAAAATGTGCACTTTGACACTTGCTCGCGTTTCCGGCTATGTATGCAAATAGCATGGGACCTGGAGTGGAGCCTTGCGGAGAACCCCCGCATTTATCGTCTCTTGTGACAGTAATCTCCTCCGGAACACCCTCAGACACACCTGTTCTGTCCGCGTCAATGGATCTGCAACGAACGCAAATCGTTGCAGAATGAGGAATGTGCGCTTCCTGTGCATTCTGTCGGCACGTAGTCGTCCGATTCTTCGAACGTCATTCTTTTGTTAACAATGGCGACCGGTGGGAACTGCCACCCCCGACCGTCGTAATACATCAATTATGACATGTGTCAACCGAAATAGAAAAAATTCTTTCTATGTTCATCATGTCTCGGAGGATTTAGTGGTATCACCGAAGAAGATCTTCGAATATTTCGGCGGCGGGACGAAGGGGGTAAAATGTCTCGTTACTGTCAAAATCATTGCGATTTCTTACTTTCAAACGACCCAGAAACGTCACTCGCAGCATCGCGAACGTGAGAACGAGATAAACCATGTGACCTTATACACTTGTCATATCGAGACGTGGTGCCCTAGACCAAACGAAAAAAAAATCAAGAATGATTTTGATCGTGAGATCGTGTTACTCTTTGTGCTAGCGCCCACGAGCGTATCTTCGGAGGATTAGGACAAAATCCGATCGCTAGGGGAGAAAGAGAGGGGGACGACGAAGGTCTCGACGGTATTGTTCAAATTCTAAAGAAAAATTCCACAGGTCTGGTCAAGTACGGTGATAATTCGTTGCAGATTTCGAATCGGAATATTTTATGTGGAACGATTCGAGGCGGCTTTGGGGATTTGACAATCGAAGAAAATTGGGAAAAGGCTTTTAAAATGACAGCGAAAAATTTTGTTTAATTGGTGCAGTTTATCACACGGTTTGAGAAAACTCAATGCTACAAGGCAAATTGACATTTTTCAAATCATTAATGTCAAATTTTCAACAATATTTAACAATTTATTTTACGAATAGTCTTAAGGGTTGATATGAGTTTTTTAAAAATATGACAATTTGACAAGTTTTCACTGTTTATTTAGAAATCCAAAAGTCTTTCTAACAAGTGGGTCATGAAAGTAAAAACGTATGTCTCTTATACCGTCATAATTAAAAAAATGACAGACTAAAGAAGGTTAAAGTGGCAAAATATTAGCAAGATCAATTAATAAAACGACATACGTATTTAACTTCATGACCGACTTTATAGAAAGACTTTTGAATCGCTCGGTATATATCAATTTACTCGACCGTGATTTTGACATTTGCCAACTGCGATACCTATATCTTTATTTCTAATTAAGTCAAAAACCAACCACCTCACTACCTACATACACCAAAAGCTTGCTAGATCAAATCAAATTATTGATCTAATAAGATTTAACAAATGTTTGACAAGTTGACTAAGAATTTTAATAATGAATTATGATGGCTGCTTTTTAATGAATCTGAAGCATCGTTATGTTTCTGACAATTTTTGGCTACATTGCAACAACTGGAATATGTGTGTTTAAAGTTCTTGTATTTGACAGTTTTCAAAAACAGTCAAAATACTGAAATGAAACTAACACAGAAGTATTTCTCTCCAGGATCTTTGACTCACTATGATATTACTCTTTAACATAATTTTGACATTTGTCAACTGTTTATGTAACAAACATTCAAATACCAATCATCTCATTACATCAAAATCTCGCCGAATCAAATTAAAATATTAAATTATTGAGTCAATGTGATTTGACAAATTTTCGACACCTTTATGAAACTTTAATAATAAATTATAATGTGTAGATTGTGATAAAAATTATTCATACTTTTGACAATTTGACATCAGTGTTTAAAGTACCTGTATTTGACAATTTTCAAAGTCACTCAAAATACTGAAATAAAATTAACGCTTGATTTTTGCTTGCTGTCAGTTTTGCCAACTGCGATGTTTGTTAGTTTCTAAAAACAGTCAAATGGCAAACTTTTTAATGTAATTCGCTAACTATTGATTTAAGGGGATTTGACAACTTTGTAAAAATTAAACAAAGAACTGTAATGTGTGAGAATAATGAAACTGAAACATCGAAATAAGTCCAAAATTGGAATTTTTGACAATTTTCACATAAATTACAAGAACAACATGAGTGTTTTAAGTTATTGAATTTGACATTTTAAAAAAATAGTCAAAATAGTGAAATGTAATAAACACGGAATTAATCATTTATCTTGATTTTTCACTTGCTGCCATATTAGGTGCTTTTTATAATGACCTTGATATTTGATAACTATGGTGTATGTTTATTTCCAAAAACAGTCAAATACCAACCACTTCAAGACATCTCGCTGGGTCAAATTCAAATATTTATTCAATAGGATTTGACAAATTTTACCGAGGATTTGAATAAATCAGTTATATTTTCTGGATTTTATTCAAAATGAAACATCAGGTTTTTGACAATTTTTGGCTAAATTTTAACAAAGACGAGATGACTGTTTTAACCCGACAAATTAAAAACCAATAATCATCACCTTGATCTTTTGTTTGTTGTCACATTACTCATAATTGTTATGAGTTTGACATTTGCCAACTACGACGTACGTATCTTTCCAAAAATAGTCAAATACCAAGCAGCTCACTACATAAAAATCCCTCTAGGTCAAAACAAATATGAATTATCTCTCCCATCGACTTTCCCAAATTCCTCACTATATAAAATTTATTTATGTTAATGGGCATCGTTCGATAAATGATACATCAAATTGTCATACATGAGATCATCGTAATATCAAATTTCAAATTTTTCGACCACTGTTATGACATCACTCTCGAAGAAAAAAGCGGTTCCAAAAACCCGAAAAATAGACCGAACGCACTTGTAAAAATTCGTTCCGTTTGTCATTTGAATAGTTTTAATCGTCGTTTCCATCTTGATTTATGGCAGTATTAAGGGAAACGTCGCCGGAATTTTAAAAAATCTTGCCATAAAATTTAATATCACCCTCGGCTACTATCGGTTCGGCAGGAAATCGTCGAAAATCGGAGCAATCTATAAACGCGGATTAGGACCCACTAAATCCCAATTATAATGAAGAAAACAGTAATAATTTAGTTTACAAGACGGAATTCGGTCCAACACGACGGAATCCTTCAGAAATCGTTCGAAGGAATCCGATCAGACGATCTGATAATCTATGAATTTATGTGACTGCTCGATTGTCACTCGACCTTGGACTCCAGATTCCAGGATCGGGGGCCGAAAATTTCATCTGGTCGGGCGCCACGAAAAATTTTGAGGATCGCTGGCCGCGCCGGGGGTAGCTGCGGACATCGAGCATAACTATAAGCTATTTAGAAATGTCAAAATCACATTATTCAAAGCGGCATTCCAAGCGATATGTAGCCATAACTCGTGAGCGTCATGGAGATTTTGGTTCGGAGTGGTTCCTTGCTTCTGTGATGGGCGTAATAAAAAAATTTATATTATTATATGTACGTTTCGGCTACCAAATTTGGTCGGCGTATTTGAATTTATAATAATACGAAAAATAAGCATCGATCGATCGCCGTTTGTTTCCAAGTGGTGTTATTTGTACGGCCTTCTTGATCATTACATAATGGTCGCCCCGCCTCTTCCACTGTAAGTTAGAATTAAGCCGTCCAGGACCGGACTCGTCCCGGTGTCATTAGTAGGTGTTAACGGGTAATTAGCCTCCCCTCCAGCAGCCATTACCCCCCACTCTTTCGTAAGTAATTAATTCGATTAATTCCAGGTCAGATCCATCATCTCACGACTGTCACATTCAATTAGAAGACAAAAAAGAACAAATTACAACCTGTTGGCTGAAAAAACCCGCTTTCTAACCTCAAAGACGTCACGTGTTGTGATCATTTTCCGCGGAATTAATTACCGTACGCTATCGCAATACCGTTACCCCCACCGTAATGGCCTCCGGCGGGGAGGTTCTAATTGAATTAACCGAGTATATCTCAATCGGCGGGGTGACCCCGCCATTGCTATTAATCACGGCCGCCTAGATCTTGATAAACCGTCCCGAACCACTAGTTTGTTTACGATCGGGGTGGGTTTATGATAAATGGCCGCGGCCACCTTCACATGTTTTTCCCATGCCTACTGCTCTGCGTGGTACCGACGCTTTCTTTATTATTATTGGATTTCGTCGATGGCACTTTACGTTTTTTTCGTGTTATTGTCGCCCGATGTCATAATTCGGTGGAGGGCGAGAGGGGGCGTCCGATGCGTCCGTTCGAGGGAGCCGATTCGAGTTGGCTATGCGAAGAATGCGTCGGGGACCACCGGCGGGCTAAACACACTAGATGCTCGTATACCTGAGATTGTTGTAATTGGAAGCTGCTGATACCGGAACCGAACGGATTTATTCCGATTGGGATTTTTTTTTTCTCGCTGTGGTGTTTGCTTGGTGAATTGAGGGGAAAACGCGACGAGACAGGGGGGAAACGGTCATATGTCAGGTGCTGACCTACTCGTGTCAATATCGAAGATTTATCTTTGGAGAAATAAAGTCAAGCAGGCATTGAATTGGGTTGGGATTGATATATGGCGGCATTATCGGGAATGGGACAAAATAATCTTGACTAAATTTTACTAATTAATGGAAAATAAAGCCTTATAGCAGGAACCCACACGCATTTTATACAACAATTTCTAGAAATCAAAACTAAAATTTGAGATTTGAGATATTTATGTTATACTAATTAGACGTAATTAATCAAAATTAGTTGCAATGAACAAAATATTACAACATTGAGTAGACTTATTGGTACTTTTGTGATTCAATCAAGATTATATTGGTTAAATCAATAATTAAATGTGACTAATTTTTGACTAATTTTATTGTACTAATTACTTTTTAATGTAAGTGCGGTGCACTCAACTCACGTGTTCAAAATTGTCTGTAATTAGCATATACTTTTATTTAGTTTTACTAAAATTTGCATTTAATTGTATATATAACCATAATTAAGTCTATTTTTTGACTAACTCCTTGGTAAAGTCTCAATATTCTGACGATGCAGCCAACTCACGTGTTCAAAATTGACCATGATCCGCGCACTCTAAAAAATGGACTAATTCGCTACATGCAAATATGTTATTACCATAATTTTGAATAATTCTGTTGTTTTCAGACTGTGTTCTAACGATTTTTACTGCAACTTATACTAGAGGAGATAATGTAATAATTTTACTAATTTTCAGTTATTTTGACAATTTTTTGACCAATTTGAACTATTAATTCTCGGCAAAGAAATTCATTTTGTGCCAAAATTTCTGGGAATTAGAACCAAAAAAAATACTTCAATTTAAAATATACTAGTTAGATGTAATTAGTCCAAATTAGTTGCAATCAACCAAAGATTGCAACACTTATTAGACTTAAAGACACTTTAATGGTTTAATTTAGATTAACTTAGTCAACATCTCAAGGTAGTAAATAAATCTGACTAATTTTAAACTAATTCTATTGTACTAATTAAGTCTTAATTTTGTGTGTTTAAAATTGCTCATAAACAGCGTGGTGTAGAAAATATCTATATTTTATTTTTAGTCAAACTTTTACTAATTAATACTTACTATTACTTTTTTTTTAAATAGACTAATTAGCTACAATAGTTACGGTACCAACATAATATCACCCCAATTTTTAAACAAATGTTGTTTCCAGACTGAATTTTAGCGATTTTAGCTGCAACTTATACTAATTTTTACTAATTATTACATCTTTGAATTAGTATTAATATATACAAATTGTTATAGATTGCTAACAATTATGTTTTATTTATTGTATTAATATTAACGGCCCGACTTCAACTTTGGGTTTTTTACTAAAATTAGCATTAATTGATACTAATTTTGTAAAAATTGCCTAATTCACTATAGACTATAATAGTAATTTATGTAATCTGTGGCAAAAATGTTCTAAATTTACTAATTTCCGCTTATTTGACTTATTCTTTACTAATTTGAACTAACGAATTAATTATTAATATTATCAACCACATTTGAGCTAAAATTTCCAGAAATTAGAACCAATCACTAATTTTTTCTTTGAATTAGTATTAATTTGCATAAATTTTTACACGTTGTTGGAAATTTGTTTTACTTACTGTATTTATATTAATTAGCATTGATTGGTACTAATTTTGTAAGAATTGTCTCATTCCTTACAATACTCAACAACTAAATATAATATCACCGCAATTTTAAATAATTTCGTTGTTTCCAGACTGTTCTAGGGATTTTAATCGTAACTCATACTAATTTTATGTAATACGTAGAGAAAATGTACTAAACTTACTTACTCTGGACTAATTTGGACTAGTGAATTAATTATTATAAATTTTCGGCAAAGAAACACATTTTGTGCTAAAATTTACACGAATTAAAACCAAAAAATAGTTTTCTTCAAATTACAATATGCTAATTATAGATAATTAGTCAAAATTAATTGTAATTAGCCAAAAATTGCAATATCAGGTACACTTGTTATTATTACTTTAGTCAACGTCAAGTTTGACTAATTTTCGACAAATTTCATTGTACTAATTACGTCTTAGGACGGTGTAGTCAATTCACGTGTTCAAAATTGCCTATAATCAGCGCACTCTAAGCGACATCTCTATCTCCTTGCTCAATAAATCACAAGTATCGCCTAAATTTACAGCGCAATAAAGCTCGAAATATTTTACAAATTAGTGTGACAGAAATAATTTAAGACCCAAAATATAAATAAAATTCGGTCGTTAAATTTCGCGTCGCCTAAACATGCATTTCTCGACGAAAACTCGGAGAAAATCCCCGTTTGGAATTCGTCGGTAACGAGAAACGTGTGAAAAAAATCCGAAAAAGATCCATAATTTACGACGACAGATTCTGACAAATTACAAAAGTTGAATAAAGTTAGAAAAGGCCATCCTTGGCATTTGATTCGTCGGACCGCCCATCTAAGAGGCTATTGCACTTTTCGGTAGCCGACACATAGATAAATTTTGTATAAAATATTTATTATATTTAAATTAGCGGTGACTTTTCCGAGAAGAGACGAGAGGAGAAAAAAAATCGGTTCGTGTTAGAGCGAAAAATTCTATGAGATAGGATGTGTGTACGTAAACACGTTCGACGTGTTTAATCGATAATAAAAAGCGTGAATTATGATCGGTGGTTATAGATTAAACAATATGGTGGACGGTGCCACTGTAATTGACGAGGGCTTTGGAGGAGATTTATTGATTGAACGTGGAGAAATGAGATCATTCCCAAAAGTTTTATCAGTAAACGAAAATCTCAAATATTTTTGTTTAAATTTGGAGTAATTAGATCTAATTTAACATAATTTTTAGTTTTAGACTTTTTTCGTAAAATTAAGACTAATTTGAAATAATTAGTACTTAAAAAAATATGTTACAAGAAACACTAATCGAATAAGGTGTTTCTGAGTACTTCTATTGCTTCTAGACCAAATTGCACCTAGTTTCTCACAACTTGTACTAATTTGTACTAATTAATGCCTTTTTTTAAGCAAGAGATTTAATGATTAAACGTCTAGAAATTAGATCATCATCAAAAACACTGTCTTTAAACAAAAAAACAAATCATATATTTTTAATTTTTAAATTTGGAGTAATTTGTTCTTATTAGGAATATTAGAATATTTCTTTTCAAGTAACACGAATTATCATAAACTCTTACTCGTGTTTGAAATTACGACTAATTAGTAACAATTAGAGCGTAATTTTCAATTGGTCCATTTATTACAACTAAGTTAAATTTTTAAATAAGATACCACTGTAATTTTAAATAATTCTATTGTTTTTAGACCAAATTTCAGCTATTTTTTTTACAACTTGAACTACTTTAGATTAATTAATGCCATTTTTAAAGAGATTTTATAATTGTAGGTACGTCTAGAACTGAAATCATCTCCAAAATTACTGTCAACGTAACAATAATTTTCATTTTAATACAATTCTTCTGTTGTATTGATTGTAATGGAGGGATCTAATTATATTTACTAGAACTGGCAATAATTGTGACTAAGTTTACTAACTAGTAGTACAATTTCGTAGTGTATAAAACTGTATTCTAGCGATTTTAGCTGCAACTGGTACTAATTTACATTAATTAAAACCATTTTTGTTTTTGTTTTTTGCTGTATAAACGTTAATAAAGTGGCATTTTTACCAAAATTGGTACTAGTTAGTACTAATTTTTCAAAAATGAATTAATTTGCTACAGTAATTACTATACAAATTAATGTTATCGTTTTTTTTGTTGTTTCTAGACTGGATTTTAAAAGTTTTAGCTGCAGTTTATACTAATTTAGACTAACTAGTATAATGTTTTTTTTTACACCAGTACTAATTTGCATAATTGTTAGGCATTTTGAAAATTATGTTTTTTTACTGTATGCTAGCAACAGCGGTCATTTTTACTAAAATTATAGTAAAATAATAAATTTTACTAATTTTTTAAGAATGGATTAATTTATTACAGTCGTCACCATACATAGATAACGTCACCGTAATTTTGTTTTTTAGACAGAACTCTTACAATTTTCGCTGCTATTCATACTAATTTAGACTAATTAGTATAGTCACTAATTTACATACACTACAACACGTTTCTAGGAATATGGTGGTTGTTGTACTAATTTAAAGGGGCGACCTCTGCTGTAAGCATTTTTACTACAATTGGTACTGATTGATGCCATTTTTTTTTAAATTAATTCATAAATAAATAAACTATTATTACTAATTTTAGATAATCATGTACTTTTGATGCATTTATATCAACTATATCTATCATTTATATTCAATTTAACTGAAATTTGCGAAAATTAGAATTAATTATTACAAACATTTTAAGAATGGACTAATTTGCTACGAAAATTACCATTTAGTTTAGCGTAATTTTAATAAGTCTGTTTCTTCCAAACTTAAATTTGTTCAGGTTGTACTAATTTGGACTAATTAATGCTTTCTTTTTAACTAAATCCTTAATTTAATTTTAAAACGCTTCAACAATCACATGCAAACATTATTTTACCATAGTTTTGTTTCTAGAAACTCAGTTTCAGGTGTTTTTACTGCAACTCGTGATAATTTAGTCTAATTATTTATTTTAAGTAGCAAAAATTTGCAGAAATTGTTACATTTTCTTGAATTTTTTTTGGTTCTTTTCAGTTTTAACAGAAGGTCGTCTAATTCTGATATTACTACTAGAATTGTAACTAATTGTTACTAATTAATAAACTAATTCGCTAGCATAATCACACTGCAAACAATATATTCTCGTAACTTTCTATAAGTCTGTTGCTTGAGACTAAATGTTGGCTATTTTTACTGCAATTTGTACTAATTTGGACTAATTTTTCTAAGTACAACTAATTTCGCAAAAGTATTAATTATTTTTCAATACTAGTCAAGCAATATTGTTTGCCAGAATAATTACCCTATAAATGTCTTAAGTACACGAATGAATTTATGTTCAACTAATTTTGACTAATTTTCGCTACATATTTGCAACCCGTTATAACTTACAAAAAACTTCTGTCGGGTGTTCGCTTATATCCGCTCATTTAATTATTATTTATTCATCTAATCAAACGAGTCATCCTCAAAGCCAATCAATCAATCATTGGCATAAATTCCGACATTTGCAATTTTTCCAGTTTATTTAACGACCCGATTCTCATTTGTAATTTGAATTGATCAAACCTCCACTGTAAAACAATAATTGCCTCAGATTACCCATTAATCGGCCGTTAGCTGATTAATCGGTTTGCAGATTCCTGTTTTTCTACCATAATAAATACACAAATATAAATAAATTCTAAATAACTCATTTCTTTATGTGACAGTATTATCCCAGTGAAATATGTCCGCGAAAAAAGTAGTCGCTTAAAAAAAAATGAATAATTTAATCAAACATTATATGTGGGTTGGTACTCGTGATTTTCCGACGTAGGCGTCGACGCAAGTACCTACGCCTAATTATTAATTTCAAGTGATGTCAACGTTGCTTTTCGGACGGAATAAATCGTGTTTTTTTTGCAAACGTAATTAGTCGAAAAATTTATGAACAAGGAGCGCAATTTCGACAGAAGATAATTAAAAGTTGTCTAATTAGTAGTTTCGTGCAAATGGTTTTATTTATTGGTTACTTAAACACATCACCAATTAAAATTTTTCCGATGGTTTATGAGAGGACGGTGTGGGCAACCACGTTTGGGTTATAACAGTAACAGGCATGAAATTATGACAGTTTGATGTTATCGACTGTCAAAACAACGATTTTTATGGAGTTTGGGAGAAATTCGGGGAAAAGGTGATAAATTAATGTGTTAATTAGAGGTCGAGGAAGCGGTGGAAAAACGTGCGGGGTCTTGTAGCGTTGGGTTTTATAACTGTGTAATTAATAGGGTAATTAGCAAAATTATTTGCTGTAATTTAAAATTAACTAAGTACTACAATGTATGGCGGTACTAAAATTCCTAACTGCATGATCAAAATGTTTTACTAAAACTAGTTATTAGTAAGTTATTGACTAAATGCAAACTAATTAGGAGAAAGGAATTAGTAAATTGCCATTGCATAACTTGGAATTTTCTCTACATTACTAATTAAGTAATCAAAGTTTTTATATCGTAAGAAAAATAAGCTTTTTTGATTAATCAGCATATTTGTGCGTTTTTCCTAATTTTATTAATTTAATCTCCCGTATAATTTTCGCAATTTATTTTTAATATAATTTGAAGAAATAAAACCCTATTGATTTACAAACAAATTTCTACTAAACTGGTATTTAAAAACTGTATTCTACTCTACTTAGTATAAATTAGTAATTTTCTACGCAGTTTCTACTAATTTGCTAAGAAATTACCAGTTACACTTGAAACAAAAAAATATGGATCTTCATTATTCCAAAAATAATTAATCTACCCAAAAAAATTTGGACTAATTAATTCTAACTATTTATACGTATGATCATTTTGTTTTTATTCATTTCATAATAAATAATTAAGAAACGAAATTGAAGTAAATAATAAAATCATAATTACACGCCTTCATTACTACAGAAATAATAAATTTTCTAATTTTTTTACTGTAAAAACTTTTTAATTAGTATTTATTAATGGGAATGTACTAAAAAATTAAGAATCAAAATTAATATTGATTTAATATTGTTCGTCACTACAAAATGATAATTAATTTCTTCTTGTAATACCGCTTTCATCAACTAGTACTAATTAATTCCAAAATTAGTAAAGTGAAAATTATTTAAAATTTCGTTCAATTTTTTAAAGCTATAGATAATATAATCTCCAGAAGATAATCACTTGAGAAAAATTGGAAGAGCAATTTAAAAAATTAGCACTACTTAGTCTACAGTAAAATTTAAAAATATTATGTAAAGAGAAATACGTTAATTAACCAAGAGATATATCGTCAACTCGTATTTTAAAAGAAGCACTCTGGACTAATTAGTATGAATTAGTACTTTATAATTTTCTACTAATTTACTAATAATTACTTACTTAATAACTACAGGGAAAAGAAATGTTCATCACTGCAGAAATTATTAACCACTAATTAATTTTAATTACTTAAAATTTTGACAATTTTCTACTAATTTGCTGGGCCAATAATAAGCAATATTAAACATACTTTTAACAAACTCATATTTTACAAGATGTACTCTGCCTTAATTAGTATAAATTAGTTCATTTTTTAGGTCAATTTTTAGAAACTTACTAAGAAAGTAGCGTTTTTTTTTTTGTGGGTCTTTATAACTGCAGAGGTAATTAATCCCAAAAATTTGAATTAATCAAAGGCTTGACGAGATTCCATTTTAAAATAACTTACAAATTAAAACACAAAAGTACTAAAGTAAATGTTCAAATAATTGTTATATATCATTAAATTTTCTAAATTTGGATTAATGTCACGAACATGTTCAAAATAGTAAAAAAAATTATTAAGGACTTTTATCACTGCAAAAATAATTAATTTTCCAGACACAACTTTAGATTAATTAATTCATTAATTAAATGTTAAATTGTAAAAATTCGCCAAATTATTTAAAACAGCGACCAATTAACGTCACTATATCCGAGAAAAATTAGAGTATCACATCGAAAAAATTGTCCCAATCACCTTCGGTTACTGTGTTGTAGAATTTAAAGGAAAAGAATTATTAGCGGTAATTTATTCAAATTAGTGAAATTTTGTACTAGTTAATTAAATCTGCAAAATAAGTTGGCTGTGCAGGAAGTTTGATGTATGCCCTCTGTTATCCGATCTTTGTACTGATCGCACATTGCCATCTACGAAATGAACTTCGAACTAATAGGAACCTGCATCATTGACGAACAAGATTTTATTCCTTTTTTTCATTTTTTATTTCCTATCGCTAAAGTAAATACAAAAATAGATCACAATTCAAACCCCTTACCCCTTCATAGTAAACCCCGTTCCACTAAAAGCCTTAAACTCATTAGGACCCTCGTTCTCCTTCCCTGGCTTATTCGACCTCCTAATAAACCTCAAAGTCCCTATCTGATATTCATAATCCGGGATTCCCCTAACATAAACTGGCTTCTGTGGGACAATATCACTCGTTCCCGAATCTTTCCTCTTTTTCCCATCCAATCTATTGCCTGCTCCTCTAAAGGCGACAAAACCTGCCGGCTCCGGCATAAGATCTGCGGGATCCACCGCCATCTCCTCGTCTTCTTTTTTCTGTTTCTCTGGTTCTTTATAACCGACAGGTGCGGCAAACTCGACCTAGAAAACTTCTCTATAATTTTTAACTTAAAAAAGAGAAGGGGTACTCACGTTCATGTCACATTCAATGATACTGATTGCGTTTCCGGGTTTGGTTTCAAGGACACACAACTCGTAGATCTTCTGATTGTATTTGACGGCGATCACGTCGCCTGTGGTGAGACAAGCGAACGAACGGAGACAATTTTCAAGAACGGCCTTGGGATTTGTGATATCGAGAAAGTCTGGAGACAAAGGCTGGAATTTCGAGAAAGTTCCCACAGGAAGCGAGACGCTCTCCATTTGCACCATGTCACCTTCTTCAAGGACCATATTTTGCATCATCTGTAAAGATATAAATGGATAAAAGCAGCTTACAAGTGTGCTTTGGAATTTGAAACCTATTGGTAACTCTGCTTAAAATGTCACTTTGAGGTTAAACGTTTATGATCCTTAAGACAGTTAGTAAATATTACAGTCAATAGACAGCAAGGTTACCAACCCACTTCAAATATCAGAGCTTACATCACACTTTTAAAGTGAAAGAAGTGAGGTTAGACACTCACCCAAAGGGGTAGGTACACTTTTCCTTCATCAGCCACAAATTCCAGCACCCCGCAGTGAGTCACCCTGTTTGTTTTTTTGTTGGTAAGCTTGAAAAGCATAGGGTAGTTAATGTTAAGACGGGTTAGCTGCTCTAGGGCTGAAGGGGGCATGATAACTAGAAAAACATTATAAGAATGGGGCTCGCAAATTTAAAAAAGTACAAACTTTTGCCCCCTCGTTCCACGTCCTGGCGCTCATTCCCTGGTAACATCGCCACAGAGTGGCACTTGTAGATCATGTTGAAAGGTCGCGGAATTTCCGGAAACATGTTGAATCCGAACTGAAACTAAAAAGCAGAATAAAATTGGGGCATAATTGAATGACAGTACCATTTTGGTGAGATTTTAGGGCTTCGAGTTTGAAAACGCTTGAATTGACAATTCATGTACTGTGACAACTGACAGATGATTACAGGTTTCTGTAACAGGGGATTCAAAAAATGACATTTGGGGTTGTTTTGTCCAACTATACGCTGCACTTATCTATATCCACATTTCTGTACATTCTGAGGGCACCACAACTCCGAAAAACCCACTTTGCTTGTTTTTAGGCGGTAATGATTTTAAAAACTGAGAAGCGCCCTCTGTTGATTGACTGTGAAAAATGCGCATAATCGATTAGAACACCGATCAATAACCTTAAAATGAGTCATTTTTAATAATCCCATCCAATTTGGAACAAAAACTCATAAAATGGAGCACTAGAAACAAATTTTTCAAGGGTCGGCAACACAGATTCCTGTGTGAAAGATGGGCGCACATGCCAACAAAATCGAATTTTTCTCTACTGTTGATCGCAATTTTAACATAAAAATTAGTGCTTATGGTGCAATCAAGGTAAAACATCAATTCCCAATAGATTTATAATCGCCCCGTGGAATAATCGTACTCCCTGCCTCTCCCATCTCTATAGAATTTTCACGAAACGTCATCCAAAAATATCCTTTTAATTTTAGCTTTTCTCGGCGCCGTTCCCGAATAAACTAGAAGATTCGATCCGAAACCTTATAAATAAGCATGCGGTGCACGTTTTTCCAGTTCATAAAAAGAAACTAGTTCAAAGTGTGACATAACCTCAAAATGACGGAAAACGCAGTGAAATTCAAAGAGGAAGGCAACGAAGCGTTCAAGAGTGGCAACTGGGATTCCGCAGCGAAGCTCTACACCAAAGCCATCAACCTCCACCAAACGGAAGACAAAGATTTGGCTGTCTTTTTCAAAAATAGGGCTGCGGCGTTTCTCAAGCTGGAGAAGTACGAGGAAGCCATCAAAGATTGCGATAAAAGTTTAGAAATCGTCCCCCATGATCCCAAGGCTCTGTTTCGTCGCTGTCAAGCTCTGGAAAGTTTGCAAAGATATGAAGAAGCCTATCGGGACGCCACGCAGATCTTCAAAGATGATCCCAATAATAAGAGTATACAGCCAGTTCTGGAGCGCCTTTTTAAGATCGTACAAGAAAGATCGAGACAGAATGCCCAAACTAGCAACAAAATCGAAAGCATGACAAAGATCGCCTTCGATTTGGCTGCGGATAAAGAAAAACGAGAAACAGCAATGAATAATTTGTTGGTTCTAGCTCGGGAAAACGCGGGGTCCGAAATGATGATTAAATCTCCAGTAGTCCAACAAATCAAAAAGTTACTTAAAGTGGAGAAGAACAGGGAAATATACGTCACAGGCATCCGTATTATCGGCGAACTATGCAAGCATACTCCGGAAAAGACCAAAACGGTTATGAAGGACGTGGGAATACCCTGGTTTCTAGAAATCCTGGATTCGAAGCATCAGGAGCAAGTCAACGCGGCTCAGTATTGTATCCAGCAAATTCTGAACATCTTCTCTGGAATGGAAAATAAACCGGACACGAAACCTAATAAGGATTTGTGTGAAAAACACAAGAAGGATATCGATATGATCCTCACTTGTTTGGTGTACTCGATTAACAATCGGGTGATCTCGGGAGAAGCTCGGGATGCAATCATCGAGCTCTTGATCAGGAATATACACTACACGACTTTGAACTGGGCTGAACGATTGGTGGAGATCGGCGGTGTCGCCAGGCTGATGGAATGCGCAAGCGAGTTAGAAGAGTATAAGTATGAAAGTGCTATGAATATCACCCCATCCACACGAACAATCGCAGCCGTTTGTCTCTCGCGCATCTACGAGAACATGTACTACGATGCGGCCAAAGAAAATTTTATGCAGAAGATCCAGGATTTCATCAAGGACAAACTACTGACTCCAGAGATCGAATCCAAAGTTCGAGTAGCTGTTGCGCTCACCGCTTTGCTACGTGGTCCTATAGATGTTGGGAACGCTATAGTTGGTAAAGAAGGAATCATAGAGATGATACTGGTCATGGCTAACACTGAGGACGTCCTCCAACAAAAGGTGGCATGCGAATGTATCATAGCTGCTGCCAGCAAAGCTGACAAAGCCAAGGCTATCATCTCCCAGGGGGTGAACATTTTGAAACAACTATATAAGTCCAAGGAAGACGCCATCAGAGTCAGGGCGCTTGTAGGGCTGTGCAAACTTGGAAGCTCTGGGGGAAGTGATGCCACCATGAAACCTTTTGCTGAAGGCTCAAATTTGAAGCTGGCGGAGGCTTGTAGACGGTTCTTGCTTCATCCAGGAAAAGACCAAGATATAAGGAAATGGGCGGCAGAAGGTAAGAAGAAAAGACGGAAATGAATGACTTCCAGTGGTGGCAAACGGAAAACCTTGCTACAGACCCACCCACCAGTAAGCGGAGCTCATTCAAGACCTACCAAAGATTCGTTTAACTCGACCATTCACGTTCTTTTTTCTTTCCAGGCCTCTCCTACCTCACCCTCGATGCGGAAGTCAAAGAAAAACTCGTGGAAGACAAACCCGCCCTTCAATCTCTAATCGAGCTCGCGAAAACCGGCGACCAGTCATGTCTGTTCGGCGTGGTAACCACTCTCGTCAACCTGTGCAACGCCTACGAGAAACAAGAAGTCATTCCCGAGATGGTAGAGCTGGCGAAATTCGCCAAACAACACATCCCCGAAGAACACGAATTCGACGACCCCGACTTCATCACCAAGAGGATCATCATTCTAGGACAAGAAGGTGTAACCTCGGCCCTTGTAGCTCTTAGCAAAACCGAAAGTGACAATTCCAGAGAGCTCATCTCGAGAGTTTTCAACGCGTTGTGCAGCGAACAAGAGTTACGAGGAACTGTAGTATCCCAAGGAGGCTCCAAGGCTTTGATCCCTCTAGCTCTGAAAGGTACCGAGAAAGGAAAGAGACACGCGTCGCAAGCGTTGGCGCGGATTGCGATCACGATGAACCCAGAAGTGGCATTTCCTGGACAAAGGGCATTGGAAGTGATTCGCCCTCTTGTGGGACTCTTACACCAAGACTGCTCCGGATTAGAGAATTTTGAAGCTTTGATGGGACTGTGCAACATCGCGCAGATGGGCGAGACCGCAAGACAACGAATCTTGAAAGAAGGGGGACTGTCTAAAGTAGAACACTACATGTTTGAAGACCACCAGATGTTGTGTAGAGCAGCCACGCAATGTCTGTGTAATTTGTCGTTGTCTCCGGATGTGGTGAAGATCCACGAGGGGAAAAACGACAAAATCAAGTATTTGGTGTCACTAACCATGGACGAGGATGTGGATACAGCTACAGCGGCCGCGGGGGCTCTCGCGATCCTCACTGGAGACAGCAAAAAATGCTGTGAAAAGTTGTTTGAATCTAAGAACTGGCTCGAAGCCGTACACGTGTTGTTGGCGAACCCCACGGGCAACATACAATACCGGGGGGTCTGCATAGTCAGAAATATAATAGAGAACTCGAAAGAACTGGCTGAGAGACTTATGGAAACTGATGTCATGGAGATCCTCATGGCTCTAACCAAAATCCCCCCAGAAGAAAACAGATTAGGTATTATCAAGACGGCGGAGGCAGCCTTGAAGCTCGCGGAGCAGTGGGGAGTGATAAAGAAACCCGATGATGATGAAGATTAGGTTATTTAGGTTTTAGGCTAAATGTACTTCGTGCCTTTTTGTACATTTTTTAATGTAAAATAAAGAGTTAAGTTTACCTGGCGTCTCACTCCTGTTCTTCGTGGCATTTGTGCGGATTTTGAGCTAAACACGGGAATTTTTTAAAGTTCGGACGATGTTTTCACGTTTGAAAAAGTTGAAGGAAGTGGTTGAAGTGCGCGGCGCCATGTTGGCGATTATTTTGACAGAAAATTGAAAAATAAAACGCACTGAGCTATGATTATTGATATTTGTTGTCTTTAGGTAGCATACAGTCGCCTCCGTGATAAAGGAGGCTTTTATTTAATTTTTTGTGACCCAAAGAATTTTACGCGTGGTGTGACTTTAACCACCGCCGCCTTTCGAATGCTGTTACATTAGAGCATAATGGTGGTTGCATAATCCATCACAATTATCTCTCTAAAAAATGCATCGTAATTTAAAAAATCAATCAATAATGATTGTATTGTATTGACTGTCAATACAAAATTAATTAAAGTTAAAATTGACGCCACCTCTTCATTAAACTGGCCAAATTAGAGATTTAGGTGCGTCAAAATGAGAGCATCCGACTCATAGTTCATCCATGAGAGCATCCATTCGTGGTGTTCATTCAGCTTCCAAACGCCTCCATCTACTCCCAAAAGTTCCGTCTTGTTTTCTTCTCTACTCCCTCCTCAATCCCGCTCTGTCGTCGCCATTTTTGACAACTGACAGTTCTGCTAAATTTGACGTTTGTACGCTCGAATTTTCATTCTTTTTTCGAAAACAAGGAGAAACTTTATTTTCGGGTGAAACAGTGGTGTCAACAGTGCACGGGGGTTGTCCACACCCTTAGCCCTTAAAATGGAGAGGGGGGTATGACGTGCACAAGTAATTTTCAGTGAATGTAGGTTAGTGTTCGGTTAGTCGCGAAAGGTTTAACTTGGTGCCCCCATTTTCGAAATGGAATTCAAAGATGAAATTGTCTCGAGGGTGAGATCCTGTTTGATTTCTACAAAGGGGAGAGTCACATTGAAACAACTGGAAGGTGAGTTGGGGAGATTTAGATGTGGGAGCGAAAATTTTGTAGTCGGGGGAGGGTGCAGGAAGTTATGTAAGGCAGTATTTAGATTGCGCTAGAGGTCCTCTTTTCCAAATTTTATATTTTGTCAAACAATAATGTGCCCATGTTTTTTTTTATCTTATCGCTTTGAGGTTTCCCCCCAAGAGCATTATCAAGGAAAAGTGCAATGGAGCAGAAATGTCGCTTTCACATTTAGTGTTACAAATCCGTCCAACGTTAATTACATGTCCCAAAATATGAAGAAAATATTCACAAAAATTATCATTCTATCACAAGGCGGCAAAAACGAATTTACCTGTTTGTGTACAATTTTTTTGACCCCATATATCCGAATTGTATAATACGTTTCGCAGTAAAAGTAACCGCGACGAGATTTTTTATCAGTCACTTTCACCTTTCGAGATCGCTACTTTCGTCTTTTACCGCCCTTCAATCGGTACTTTTCGTGACACTTTGATTTTGAAAGTTGCTGTCCCACAGGGCTCCACATCTCCTTTTTATTTTAATATAAAATGATGACTAATAGAAACAATACTCTAATTTACAAACTCAGCGATCAGTTCTTCTAAACAAAGCTGATAAAAGTTAGCGAAACGCTTTCGAAACTCGATAACTTTTCTCAAGGTTATACGATATAGCGAGCCGTGGGTCAACATTCCAGATGTTTTTTGTCGGCGACCCATAAAATGAACTACAACCACCATAAATGGTCGTCCATTTCCTGCAGAGTAGTAAATTACATGAGACACTTCTGAATTGGAAAGTCAATTTTATTTTCCTTTGTTATTGTGTTTGATTATAGCGTTGCATTGCGGGTCAAGTAACGTCGTTCTGATTTCTATTACCTTGTTTCGTGCACTCGATATCGGAAGTAAAAATTGTTATTTTAGTGCCAAGACGGGGGGAGGTTGCGGCCCTGAACTTGAAATGAGTCTAAAACCGTTGATTTTTGTTTTGGAGCGATTGTAATCTTTGAGAGTATGCCAATCAGGCAGATTTTGGGCGGGAAATCCGCCAGGTTATTTTGAAATAGAACCATGATTCATGGCATAGGATTTTGCCCCAAAAAGTGCAACGTTCCGACAGTTTATTGTTTATCGAGAGTAGTAAGGCGACTTTATTACTATTGTGTTTGCAGCCGATTATCGCACTCTTCTCGGCGAGCGTATCCCTTACCAAAAACTAGGCCACAAAACCCTCGAAAGTTTCATCCAGTCGGTGCCATCTCTAATAACCAGCTACGGTCCAAATGGCGAGATTTTTGTCGACGCTCAGGTCTCGGAGAAATCCGCACACATCTCTACGATGGTCCAAAAACAAAAATCTTCAGGTGTAAAAAAAAAAGTCCGAATACAACCACCGGCGAGATTTAATAAAACGTATCTACAACCGCCACCGGCTAACTCTAATTGGCCCCCAGCTACTTCAAAGTGGCGGCCGAAAAAGAACCCATATATGAATACGCCGAAGAGCTCTCCCAGGTTGGCGGCGGTTTCTCATAATCAGTTTGTTAATGGGGGCGGGTACAGGAAGCCGACGATGCCATCGAAAGTGGTGGTGGCGGATAGAGCAGATGTGAGTATAATAATAATAATGATGATGAGATTGTGAGTGATTTGTGACAGAACCAGTTCAACCAAATCACGACGAAGAAGTCACCCCCGAAAGAACTGAGGAGGTTCAATTCCACCCCTGAGAAGGTGCTCAGTGATGGCAATGGGACAACCGTAACTGTGGAGGAATTTAGAGATGATTGTTCCCCGTTGTCTAGTACCATGAGAAGGATCTCCAAAGTTATGTCGACGATTAGTATGGACAGAGACAGCGGAACCAGCAGCCCCACGACGGAATTTGTCTCCAGTTATAAGGTAGGATGTTTTTCCAAGGCCACGTCGCCTACATCACCGCCATTTTTATCCGACTCCATTATCATTTCCCACTCCGTACTTTCCCCGCATCCATCTTCGTTGATCTTCGTCAAATTTCGCACAAAAAATGCACATCGCTGCTTCTTCACACTCTCATAATTTCGATGCGATACAAGTTCGTGAAACGTGACAAAAATGGCCGAAATAGAGGTAAAACGCCTACTTAAGATACTTCCCACGGCATGTAATCACAGACCTACGTCTGTATAATTATCCTAATTAACCAGAAGTTTTGTTGAGCCTGAAGGAATGTTTTTGTTGGTAGGAGTATGCCAAGACTGGGGATCCTATCACGGACATACGAAATTTCGCAGCCTATCACAAACTAGGCGACGTCGAAGTCAAGTTCACCGAGACCAAGTCCAAAAAGTCGAAAGTCGCACAGTGCCACTGCAAAATCACGGTAGGCTAGGAATGCCGAAATTTGTACATTTATTGACCTTTTGGCGCAGGTTGGCCAACATAAATACTCGAGTTACCCGAACGATTTTTACGATCAAGCAGCCGCCGAACGCCATGCCTCCCAGAAAGCTCTAGACGATTTGATGATGAAATATAGCAAGCGAAAATCTCTTCTCCTTTCGAGTAACGAAGATATCATCGAGAGAATCCCACCAATGCTGGAAAAGCATAACAACGCCGTCTGGATGTGGCAAATCGAGGCAGATTATATTGACAAATATAACGAACAACTTCCCTCTGATTGGCTACAGGTCATAGACAACAATCCTCACGTTTCCATAGAGAAGTGTCACGGCGGCTACGTGTTGAAGCATTGCAACCCGGACGACGTAAGTATTTTGTTTCGATGGGTGTAGTTTCAAGAATGAAGTTGGCAGCACTGTTAAGGGTCGTCAGTTCGTTAGAAGCAACGACGCGCCCAGATTGGTCGTGCGAACTAGTGTGTGCAATAAAGATAGGGAGAAGGTGGCCGATTTAGTTGTTAGGGTGCGACAAAGACAGGGAATGGGTCGCCGACCAATTTTGGGATGCTTGTTTTATGTTTTATGCTTTTCGATGATCTGGGTGCAAATACTAACGAGGAAATTTAGTGGGCGACACTGCTTAAAGTAGCCGGTGTTTTGTTAACATGTTTCAGAGCGCTTGCTTACTAACTGTCCCTAATCTAGAGCCGTTAAAATCTCCTAGGTTTTACAGAAAGGGAAAAAACTAGACATAATCCTGAACGTTGGCGACGTTTCGGTTCCTTGCAACACCGTCAACGTCGGAGATAATAACCGTCTCTATGGCGTCGTGACGGCAGCCCACTCGACCAACGAAGTCTGGTGTCAGCAATGCGCAACTCCCGAATATGTAAGTGTTACCAACTATCACTAGCAATCACTAAAAATCCCAACTTAGGAACGCTTCGTTCAAATGATGGAGAAGTTGGAAACTTACTACAGTCATCACAAGCAAGAATTGTTAGCTACGAACATCAATATAGGTAGTTGTTACGTCATCAACCATGAAAACACGTGGATCCGCGTGCGGGCTTTAGACAAACCAAAAGATAATCATGTAGATTGCTTCTTTATCGACTACGGTGAAGAAGAGAACGTTTCTGTTGATTGTATGTATGCAATGAGAAGAGAGTTTGCCTTAGAACAAGCACAGGCTTTTGTTTGTCGCTTGGCTGGCTTAGAGGAATTACAGGAGGCGTCGGTTGAATCGGAACATCTCACGTCATTGGTTGGACGGGAGGTAGTACTAGAGATAATATTGGAGGAGTCAAGTAAGAAGGCGAAGCTTCATCAAAAACCCACTCTAATTGGTGTACTTTTAGGTGACGACATCACATTACCGGTGGTGATGTACGACGCACATACGGCCGCTTCCATCAACGAAGAACTAATCTCGCTTTTGACAATCGAGTCGGCCATGCCAATATTGGACAAAGTACGTCTACTAACGTGTTACCACAGCTAACAATTTTTTCGCAGAATTCCATCAGCGAAGTTTTCGTTTCAAACATCGAGCCTAACGGCGACATCTACATCCAGATTCGCACCGTCGGCTACCACGTCCTCTCCGAAAGGCTCGACGAGTTAATCGCCACAATTTCGAAAGACCCGCCTTTAAAACTTCTAACTCCTCCCCCTTCCAAAGAAACTAGTAAGAATCGAATTTACTTAGTCATGTGTAGCAGGTCAAAAAAATGGCGACGTGCTACCATCATCGACTGGTCACCAAGCGGAGATCACGCCCAGATCTACTTCGTCGACGTCGGCAACACCCAAGTTATCAATCTTACGAAAGATCCTATATTCCCATTGGATAAAATCAACGACGTCATTAGTCAGTACCCACCCCAGGCTATCAAAGTACGTTTTATGATAGAAAAAATCCCCGATGATTTCGTGGAAAGAGCGAAGAAGTTGTTACCGTACGACGAGGCGGTGTTGTGTAAGATTAACAGTTATGATAATGAGGGCGTTGCGTGGGTGGAGTTTTTTAAGAGGACCAACGACGGTGTTTTGGTGTTTATTAACAAGTCGATTTCTGTGGAGGCGGAGCTACAGAAGTGAGTAGGAGGCGGAGTTAGACTTGGCAACAGTTTTTTGTTTTTTTTTTTAGTAACGACGCGGTGAGCAGCAACGAAACGACGAGAAAGAGGCTGATTAATTTAGTACAATTCGGGGATGCTTCAAGTAAAAAGGCACTGTTGATTTTGATTTTGTTTAATTTTTTTTTTTTATAGAAGCCGTCCCATCCGGTGGTTCTTTGAAAAAACCAGATCTACCTAAGATCGGCGACTACTTTAATGTGAACATCCCTTTTTCGGTCAACCCATGGAACTTTTTTGTAAGTATACAAGTCACGGTAACTCGACAACTCATCCTTTCGTAGGTACAACCTTTAGACTCCTTCAAACAGCTGACGAAGCTGATGGCCGACATGCAGCAATTCTACAAGGATGTCACTGTTAGTCCCATGCAAATAGAAGACATCATTCCTGGGAAAATATACGCATCAAAGCACGATGATGGGCTTTGGTATAGGACCAGCGTTCTCAAGGTCATCCATTCTGGTTCTATTAGCGTGTTTTACTGCGATTTTGGGTATTACACCAATTTAACTTTGACCCAGTTGATACCGCTAGATCCGAAGTATATGGGGTTCCCCTATCAAGCTCTCAAGGCTAAGATTTCTGGTAATTTTTGTTTAGTCGTGTTGGTGACGGGTTTTATATATTTTTTTTATCGTGTTGTAGGTATCAAGCCGATTAAGAATAAATGGACGATGGAAGACTGCGATATTTTCAATAGTTTAGTGACAAAAAAACAGTTTGTTTCAATTCTAGTGAACATAGAAAAGGATGAGTTCTACAAAAGTGATATAGTATTACAGTTGTTGTTGATTGACACTTCGAGCGATGAGGACGTTCATATTAAAGAAGTTCTCATTGAAAGAGGAATCGCGACGAATGTACAGAACTCCTAATCATATTTATGTTATCTAAAGTTTATAGCAGTTATAAGAATCATTTATTTTTCTATCGTTATATTCCAAGGATTTTTTGATGTTTTTAATTCCATAAGTTGGTATTATTGTAGTTGATAGGTGTTGCCATAGTTACGTTGAAAATTGAAAGAATTTTATTTATTTTTAATCCAAATTTCGGGGGCGGTGAAAAAAGCGGTCGTGACAGTTTTATACTGACAGCTCCAAAACTGTCATTCACGCATTTCCACGCTTCTATTAAATTGCCAAAGAAGCTTTTCATTTGTTATTTTCCATAGTTTTATACTTGTTAAGGACTGAAGACATGAGTGAGTTTACACCCCATAAATATTCCGTAATAAATTATTTTTTACTATTGTTTTGAATTTGGCGCTCTAAACGTGTTATGACTTCACTTCTCTTTAAGTATCAGTTACACAAATAATCTACAATAAATGCATTGCCAACCTTGGCAGATAAATATTGTTGAGATGTGCCAACATGGGCATTTACTCCTCTATACTTTTAGCTTTAAAGCCTACTTTGTCCATACCTTTTTTCACTCTACCTTCTCTTTTTGTCTTTTAACCTTGTGGATTTGCAGGTTTTGATAGAAAATGATAGAAATTTTTGATTCGTCTTCAAAACGACACTTCTATTTATCTCTCTTAGCTTAAAAACAATCAGAGTTTGAGGTCATTGAAGAAGCATCACTCTTAAAAATTTATTTACACAATTAATCTACAATAAATACAAGTGTGACCAACCTTCGGTGAATAAATATTATTCAGTCGTGCCAACTTCGGTTTTTACGCCATACTTTCAACTCTCAAATCCACTTCATCCATTCCTTCTCTAAAACTGCTCCTCCTCTTCATCCTCGGAGGCGGCATAGGCGCCAACTTCTTCTCTTTTTTATCCCGTTTCAACCAACTCTTCAATTGCCTACCAACTTGGTAGAAATGAAAATATAAAAGGAATAAAATCAAAAACACTACTAAAAAAGACACGATACTGAGAATAAGCGTAGTGATAGGACTGTACGACCCCTCCGACGTAGGAGGAGCCAAAGTTGTCGTCGTCGTTTCTGTCTCCACCTCCGGCACCATAGTCTCCACCCCTTTTCCTCTAATCGCGATATCTGCACACGCGCGGAACTCCTCTTGTGGACCGCACCCCACAGCTCCCGTCCCGTTGGGGCAATTCCCCCAGTTGTTCCCAGCGATGTACCGCCACTGGAGGAGACAATGATCACATGACTTGTTCGGAAGGCGGTACTTCATTTCGTAGACTTTATTGCCTTCTTTAGGGTAGTAGCGAACTCCATCGTGGTCCACGCCCTCTTGAGGTTTGACCAATCGCAGGATATTTTGATCGAGACACTTCTGGGTGGCGGTTTTGTAGTCGGGGCATATTGAAAAAGTGAAGTAGCCGAAGTGGCTGGCGGTGAGCTCCACGCGGAGGTTTATGGTGGCGCCGACGCCGTATTTGCGGACGATTATTCCTTGCCCGTAGGCGCCGCCGAACTCGTGGGGGCGGGGGGTTCTAAAAATTAATCCGTAATCTGTGGTTTTTAGCGATCAATCGACTTACTTGACGTCCCATGCATCGCCGCAGACGCCGCATTTGCCCTCGTTTTTGACCCATTGTCTGGTAAAACCTCCGCAGTAAAGTTCATGGTCGTTGTAGTTGTGTGGGGTATTGAACCCATAACGCCAAGCCGAAGCACGGCTCGGTGGGTCAATGAGACGACCATGGGCGGCGATCCGAGGCAGGAAAAGGGCGAAAAGGGTGAGGTACAAGCCCGGAGACATCCTGTGTAAAATTAGACAATTTTACTAAACAACATCCGAGCCCGTATATCTCACTCATAGTCGACGTCCTTTTCTGACTATTAAAAAAGTATACAGGGCGATCCAGGATTCAATTCACATTTTTGTGGAAATTTCAAAACACAATTAAATTATAAAAATCAAAGACCAAACTGACGTGGAAATTTTTAATAAATAAATTGAAATTTTTCGAATTCTTCCAAACTTTTTTGATAAGGATCAAAATATATTACAGTATGATTTCGAATTATCTTTCTTTTCATTTCTTAGAATAAATTTCTATCGGTTAAAAAATAATAATCAGAGTTAAAAAGTTCCATATATTAGACTACCGTCGTCTTATAAAACCATAAATAAGAAATGACAGACTAAAAGAAGGTGGCAAAGTTTGAGCAAGATCGATTAATAAGAGACATACGTTTTTACTTTCATGGCCCACTTGACAGTGGTTTTTAGACTTCTCGATATATAATTCGTGATCTGGGGGATTGCTGCCTTTAAAATTCGCTGTTGCCACTTTTAAGCCCGAGGCACTATATCTCACTACGACTTGACGTACTTTTCAAGTTGCTGCGCTGAGGTCAACCGTCGACATTCAACTTTTTTCTTGAGCCAAACAAGGCTACCCGTGGGTTACACATAGAATCCATAAATTAATTAAGATAAAAATTGCAAGGCTAGCGTGACCGTATCAATACAGGAAACACTTAACGATTTTCGACACGCTTGCCAACCAAAAAAAAAAATGGCGTTCTATTTCTCCAGAGAAGAGAAGTGTTCTACATAAAACAGCCTCAATTTTCTCGCTTTCGAGCCCTTTCACAAAAAACAACTGCTGTTGGAATTTCTACTTCAACTTTCGATTTTATAGCACGCTTGACCTTACACAAAAAAATGATAAAAACAAAAGATTTCACAGGAAACGGTTTCCTTTTTTTTCAGATAACTTTTTCTATTACATCCCACTTACGACGACGAAAATCTTGATCAACTTTGCGTAATCGCGATGTGTGTGAGAACGACCGATTTCGTTCTTCCGAAGTTTTGATTATGAGAAATTTGAATTTATGCAACGCCAACTTGACGTTTCGTCATATTCTGACGACACTTTTGCCATATGGTCTGTGATCGTAATTTTATATAAAAATTTATGCATCGTTGCCACGGTGAAGTTGCAGTCTATTTGCTCGCTAATTAATGAAAATACTGTTTTTACAAGTGGACGCGCTTGGGGTGACAGTGTAAATAACCTTTCCGGTTGCAGTAGGCTGCGATATTACACGTTTCAAAGCCAACTTGAGAAACAAGATAAATCAGCCGACTTGATTTTAACATTCTAGTTTGCATTGATTATTGTTACTAAAAATATTGATTGTTGCAAGATATATGTGACATTCACTTGTTTCGCCATAGAAACACAATAATAATAATTTTAGCGTTTAAGCAATTATCAAAACTTAATATTTTAGTAATTACAGGTCTAAAGACGCTTTCACACTTCGAACGTGATCGTTAATATAATTTGTGACATCCGCAATTTTTCTCTTTTTTATTAACTTGAGGTAATTTCAAAATTTCACTTTGATGTTGCCAACTGTGGGAAAAAATATAATTAACCCCAATTAAACACCGTCCACCGTCCAAATCGATAAATTGAATAACAAATTTGCATACTTTCTACAATGCAAGTAGGACGATCTAGCGTGCCTTGGCGTCTATAAAAACAAATTGTCGCAACTAAAAATTTAGTAACAATTGCAACCATTTTCGGTAAACCCTCAAACAATGGAAGAAGTCTAATTAAGTTCACCGACACGGCTGGGGCTGATGAAACGTCTCGATGACAAAACTAGTGATTCATATTTCTGCGATTTATGTCGTTTTTTTATGTTTGTTTTTCTTTTGTTTTAAGTGTATACTTACTTTTCCTATGTTTCTAAATCCATAAATTCTTGACGTTTCTATACAAAAAAACTCGGACACTGTGTCACTAAACCGAGCACGTGAAGCTCTCACTACACGACCGGCGTCCACCGACTTTACGAGGCGAGTAAATACTTAGCCTACTTCGATGTGGGAGAATGGGTTTGTTATGGTGGGTTTCCGGTACCGTTACGTCAAGCTTTCCAAAATTTTAAAGATCGCGGAATTGGCGTGAACTTGAACGAATCGAAAAATATTTAAAGTTTGATATATACAGGGTGATCACGTTATGACAAAAAAGATCTAATGTTTCCAAACTTAATCTTCACGACTTAAATTTCCAGATGCTTAGGTTCATAAATTTCAAACCTAATTTTAGGGTTCTTTGGTTCCAAATTCACAAATTCTCAGATTTATAAATTCACAAATTTTTCAAATCTTCAAAGTTTACGGTTCGTAAGTTTTTGCATTTATGACAGAAAGGTACTTATGTTTCCAGACTTCTTTCTCAATTCACAAATTTTTAAATTTTCAGGCTACGATTAATAAATTCTTAAATTTAAATTTTTGGGTTCTTTGATTCTAAATTACTCTAATTTTTTTTCAGTTTTAATTCTCAAATTGACAGGTTTTGGTGTTCTTAGAGTGAATTCACAAATTCTTACTTTAGTTCATTTTTTCCAATACGCCAATTTTTGATGTCAAAAGTGCTCAAATTGTCAAATCCGAAAATTTCCTGTTTTTGAAATTCTCTTTTAAAATTCCCAAATTTGGTTCATTTTGGTGAAAATATGTTAAATATTTTAATAATAATAATAATAATAATAATAATAATAATAATAATAATAATAATAATAATAATAATAATAATAATAAATTCATAAATTCACAAATTTTAGTTCTTCGATTTATAAATTCCCAAATACATACATTATCACTAGGTCTTTTCCCAGTTTAAGGGTTCTCATATTAAGTTCTCAAGTTACAAATGTGAAATTGTCAAATTTTGTCAAATTTATTAACCTTACATTTCCATTTCCAGCTTTTCCAGGTTAAAAATCTTTTTCCATTCAAAAATTCCAGTTTTAAACTTCCAAATTATTAAATTTTGAACTTTGTAGATTAAATTTCAAGATATTTTGAGCCATAAATTCTAAAATTCACAATTTGGAAATTTGTTTTTATTATTTGTTCATTTATTTCCCACAATGAATTCCTAATTCAAAAATAATTAAATCTTTTGAATGTTTTCATACCACGAAATTCTCAGTTTAAAATTCTCAAACGACTTTTCACTCAGTTTTCAGTTTACAGTTTTAAAATTTAATCGAATTCTCAACTCATAAATTTTCATTTTAGAAATTCTTAAATTTCCAAACACTTCGCGTCCTTAAATTCTCAAATTTTTAGCTTCTCGGCTGCTCAAAGTAATTCTTAATTCACAAATCTTTATTTTTATCAAGTTCTTAGTTCTCAAATTTCGACAATTCCAAGTTCAAAATTAAATTCCTAATACACTATAAAATTATTTTTTTATAAATTCCCAAACTGACAATTCGTAGTTCAAAAATTTAAATTAAATTTTTCAGTTCTTAAATTCTCCAGTTAACAAATTCCAAGCTTTTAAAATTTGAGATTTTTGGTTTACAAATTCCCAAATTCTCAAATATTTAGATTATAAAATTCTCGAATTAAATTTCTATTCACAATTTCATAAATAAATTTGGCTCATAGTCTGAAATTCTGAGAACATTCTCAGGTTTCAAATTTTCAAATTACCACATTCTTATGACTACAATTTTTGGTTTATCTGTTAAGAGTGTCCACTAAGCCCTAAAAAGATAAAGTTTAACGTGGATGCGAAACAACGCTCGTTTCGCTCGTAATAGGCTCTTTTACTGTAATTTTTAGCTAACATGTTGAGAAACCAGCTCGCTTTACTTTCCAGAGTGTCTACTAAGCCTCAAAACCCGGAAACCCGTACTACGCCCCGGGAGATAAAATGAGTTTGCTTTTTCTTTCTCTGCTTAAGGTGGAAATTCAGGTGTGATTTTAGTTTAGTTTTATGATCGCATTAATCACAGGCAAACCACAATTTTATCATTACTTAATTGGCGGAACTGTATGTTTTTCTTTTATTGATCGTTCAGTTTTCCGTTATAATCGCATTTATCACATGCAAACCACTAAATCTCATCGGCGCTTGAATGTTTCATTTGGTTTTGACGGACAAGTTGGCCTTTTCGTTTCGCTTTGTAATCGCACTTCTCGCTTAGAAATTTGAGGAGTTTTAGTACTTGATGCACAAATGACGCTGTGTTCTTGCAAATATTTCTTGAAGAGCGTTGTTACGTTAGATTCGAAGCTGTGATATTTTTCTAGGGGATTTTCACAACCGAACGGAGGGTGGCACTTTTGGTGAATCCCGTCTTTATTTAGTCGAAAAAATTTGGATGTTGTCCAGTATGGGCGAAAAGTGCGGTGATAAGGCCTTTGGGTTCTTACAGTCTCTTCACAGTGTTCCGAAGTCCACATTTCTGTTAAATCTTTAAAAAGATTATAAAAAGAAACTTTAAATTACTAAAAAAAATAACTAGAAAAAAATGAGATTGATCCAACTTCAAATAATACGTCAAAGGTTTGAGGTTAGGTTACGAAAGCGCTTCTATTATTTTTCGTCATCTTAATATCGAATTCAACAAAGTTTGTTCATAACCTTAAGTCCCAGAACATCATCAAAAAAATATCTAAAGACTCAATAAAGATAAACCAAAAAAAAATATTTGTTAAGATCTAACCTCAAACAGAATGTCGTGACAATTGTTCGGTTTCCACTAGACTTGTAACGTCGGTTTTTTAATTTCTAATCTCGTGTCATTGTGACAGTGACGTTTGAAGTTAGGTTTAAAGCACAATTGTTACCATTATGAACCTTTCTGGTGAGGTTAATTCAGCTACACTCCCACATTTCTCTAATAAAATCCTAAAATGTCGCTACTAAAATACTCTAAGGAAATTGCGAGGTTATTTTCAAAATCAAATACAAAGCGCTAGTTAAAAAAGTGTATAGGTTGTATTTAAACAACATTTAAAATATATTTTTGGTAAATCATAAAAGTTTGGTTACTAAAGTTTAACCTCAATCATTCACTTTCCACGTGACTTGTGAACGTCAATTTTTGAATTCCAAACGTCACTTGTCATTTTGACAGTGACGTTTAAGGTTAGATCAGACTCTGTTATTTTCTACCTTTTTGGTAAGTTTTATTCAGTCAAGCTTGTACCTTCTTTTAATAAAATTCCAACAGGTCCCTAAAATGTCGCTACTAAAATACTCCAAGGAAATTGCGAGGTTAAACCCAAAAAAACGAAGCACCCATCGATGCAAAGTCTGCAAGTTCTGGACAAGATCGATGATTTCCATGGTCAATCATATCCGGCGCCACGAACAGGGTATCCAACCCTTCAGGTGTGAAAATCCTGTCGAGGAATATCACTGTGATGACTGTAACTTTAGAACTGGAGAAACAATGCTGCTCAAAAAACATTTACAGGAGTGCCACCTTGCGAAGTTAGAATTCAAAGAAGTGCAAACTTATCTCTGTAAAAACTGCGATTTCCAGAGTAATTTTTTGTTGGACTGGTTCAAACACGTTGTGGTTAATTGTGCCTCAAATGGTAAAACTTTGGTAGCTAAAAAGAGTAGAAATCCATGGCGGAAATGTGAGCAGTGTAAGTATCAAACAAACAAAGCCTCCTGTTTGAAACAACACCGTGTTCGGAAACATTTGAGAAATCCGGAAGTTCAGTGGCTTGAATGTGATAAGTGCGACTATAAATGTAAGGCAACAACTTTAGATCTCACTAAGCATGTAGAGTTTAAGCACACAGGAAAAGACGAAGATTTCCGGCACAAATGCGACCAATGCGCTTACAAATCAACAAAACGATGGATCCTTGAAAAGCACAAGAAAAACAAGCATTTAAATCCCGACGCGAGCGACTGGTTTCAATGTGATCACTGCGCTTATAAAACAAAAGTGAAATGTTATTTAAAAACGCACACAAAACTGAAACATTTGAGCAACGATGAGGTTCAATGGATAAACTGTGAATTGTGCGACTTTAAAACGAAGTTGAAAACGGGTTTAAATCGTCACATGAAGATGAGACATCTGAGGGAAGATGAAATTCGGTGGTGGAAATGCGAACAATGCGAGTATAAAACGAAATATAAAGCAGACTTGTCGGTTCATATGTTAAGAATGCATGTCAATAGCAACGAGGTTCAGTGGTGGACTTGTTATTGTGGTTACAAAGCCAAGCTGGAGAAAGATTTGTTAAGGCATAGGAAAAGGGTGATGCATATAACAATTGAGATTGATTAAAAATAGTGGAGGTGGGAATTAGGAGGTTGTGGATAGTTAATATTTCTTTTGAATAAAAAAAGTAAAAAAGTGGCAGGATTGTTATAATTTAAATTTCTCACATTTCGGTAGCCAATGAAAGTTTTTTTTTGTTTATTTTTTTTTAACGTGTCTTAGATTTGCTGCTATCTTCCTAATTCTGTTCTTTTCTTTGTTTCTGTCGCCACTTAAATTGCGATAACGTTGACCGCATCTGAAACTGAGATAAGACCGGATTCTTGGTATTTGGGACCCCAGAAATACGATAGCGTTGACCGCATCTCGACATCTGCCCCAATTAATAGCCTAAAAAATCGCGGAATTCGCTGAATTTTGGTCGTTTCGACACAAAATGCAAATTTTCAAAATTTCTTACTTCAATAACTCGGAACGCGAACTTCTACGTCAATTTCTCTTGGAATTCTACGTGTGATTGGAATAAATTTATTGAAATAAGTGAAAATTAAAGGATTTATCGCGACTCTTAAAGTTTCATGATTTTACCATAACGTATTTATTTATTTATTTATTTATTTTGATGAAAACAGTATAAAATGCTGGAATTTTTCCGTCGATCTGTAGCCTGGAGCAAGATCCATAAGCCTACAAAATCTCATTTTGATGCTTGCACTAGTTTAGAAGATTTGGAAAAATTTCTAAAAATGAACAAATTTCCATCAATTGAGTTAGAAACTTTTTGGAAATTTTTACAATTGTCTTTTGTCTTTTTCTGTTCCGATCTCTCCTGTTTTTCTCTGTCCCTATATCCTTCTGTCTTTCCATCCCCATTCCCGTTTTTTCTATTTTTGTCCCTGTCCTTGTTTCGTCTGTCTCTATCTTTGGCTTTATCTTTATCCCCTCACTGTTTATTCTGCTTTTGTTCCTTTGTCCTTCTGTCCCACTGTCCCTTTGTTTCTCTATATTTCTATACCTCTTTTTCTCTGCCCCTTTACTGCTTTTGCGTCCCTTTGCTGTCCCTCTATCTCTCTGTCTCTCTACTGTCCCTCTATTGTCTTACTGGCCCACTGTCTCTGAGCTGTCTTTCTGTTCTTCTGTATCTTTGCTTTAATTCTTTCTTTCTGCTGTCCCTCTGCTGGCTCTCTGTCTCTCTGCTGTTCATCTGTCTCTTTGCCTCTCTTTTGTCTTTCTGCCCTTCCGTCTCCTTGCTGTCCCTCAGTTTTCTGTCTCTTTACTGCCTCTCTGTCTCTCTGCTCTCCCCAAGTCTCTTTTTTCTCTTTGTCCCTTTGTCTCCTTGCTGTCCCTCTGTTTTTCTACTGACCCTCTGTCTATCTGCTGTCTCTCTGTCTCTGTCTTTTACTGTCCCTCCGTGTTTTTACCGTCCCTCTCTCCCTCAGTCATTCTGTCTCTTGCTGTCACTCGGTCTCTCTGTCTCTCTGCTGTCGTTCTGTTTCCCTGTCTATCTTTTTCTATGTTCTCTATTCCCTATTCTTCTGCATGTCCCTCTAACTTTCGCATTTATCAATCGAATATGTAAGTAAAATTTTTAAGTCGCTTGTTCACCCGCCGTAACACCGCTATTTTTCGAGTTTTTATATGAAATAATTTAGAAAAAAAATCTAATCTTAGCTCTCGACTCGACCTCATCTATCTCATTCTAAATAAATAAATAACCTAATTTAAAGGATGACTGGAATTTTTTGGAACAATTCAATAAAATAAGTTTGACTAAAATTACTCTATATATTCTTATATATTTTTTATTTTATGATTTTTTTCTTTATTTACATGTATCTTGTCTTGCAGAAGTCAAGTTCTACCAGTGAGGGTTTGTTTTTGTTTAGTTGGTGAATTTTTATTTTTCTTAGTGTGCGTCTCTTTCATCATTGACTTGCATTTTCATTATTCTTTTTGTTGTTTTTTGTATGATTTTCTATTATATTTATCTCCAGCTGTCTAGGTCTGTTTGACTTTTTCTTTATCAGTATCTTTGTTTCAGTTTTTATTTAACTATCGTTATTTTAATTTCTACTTTTCTTAATTTTAATGACTTCTTTTAGCCCTTGGTTTTCTATCTCACCGTTTGTCCCCCTTGGGTTTATTTCTGTCTTCAGCTCGTTTTCCTGTCTTTTTTAATTTTTAACTTTCAACTTCCACTTCTCACACTCTCTCGCCTCTGTTTTGTTCGTTTGTTTCAGTTTTTGATGATTCTTTTTGTTTTATATTTTTCAAAGCTACAAATAATTTAAATAACGCGCGTTTTGAGGAACAACCAATGGGACGAGTCCTCTTGAGAAATCACGTGGAGATTAAATTTGAAAATTAAGAAATAGTTAGATTTTTGTTCAATTTTCTTTGATTTCTCTAGCTTGTATTCTATAAGTGTGCAGAATAGGACAAAGTAGTTTTACAAGATTGTTATTTCCACTAAAATGACTTTCCGATTTGAATTTCTCACTTTCCCGCCGTTTTTCCCACGTTGACATTTGCTAGACGCCAAAAAATAAATCAATCATGGCGGTTTGAAGACCGAACGATTTTCCAACAATCTCTTTTCGTTCGAATTCTACGTAAGTTCCATAAGAACTTTTAGTAACACTTTCATATTTTCATCATCAAGCTCAAACTTGCAAAATCCTAACCTCAAATCCGACAACCGACCATGAGTTCCAAAGGACAACACGTGCAGGATAACTCAGTAGCCGAACGAAGACTGCGCCCCATTTATGGTACGTATGAGCCTAAAGCCCCCTGCTACGAATCCTTTTACCAAAGATCAAGAAAACACTATACATGGGGCTTGAAAATGCGACCGGGAGAAAGTGAGGTTATGTATATTTTCAGATTGGTTGGATATCGGGAACAATAAGAAAGCACTCCAAGAATGTGAGAAAGTGTTGAAAAAGACGCCGAATTTACAGTGCGCGAAGGCCCTCAAAGCGCTCACTTTACATCGAATGGGGAAAGAAGTGGAAGTGAGTAATATTTTGGATGCGCTGACGGCGGAGCGCCCCACGGATGAGGCGACGTTGCAAGCGATGACGTTGTGTTATCGGGAGCTACAGCAACGTGAGCCCCCTTAATTCTAACCGTGGTTTAGATAAAACTAACCCCGCTTTCAGTGGAGAAAATCTGCAAATTGTATGAGACGGCCTTAAAACTGGACCCCACAAATGAGGAGCTCTTCACGCATTTATTTATGTCGTACGCTCGGATTTTCGATTTTAAGTCGCAACAACAGACGGCAATGACGTTGTATAAGCACAAACCAAAAACTCCATACTATTGTTGGGCCGTTATGAGCATAATTTTGCAAGCGACTCGAGGAGAGGGAAAAAACGACCCCAAAAAGCGACAATTGTTGCTTAGTTTAGCCGAACGCATGATGGAGAAGCTCATAACTGATGGAAAACTTGACGCTGAACAAGAAGTCCAGTTGTATATTATGATTTTAGAGTTGCAGGAGAAGTTTGAGGACATTCTTGTGATTTTGGATGGCCCCCTGGGAACCAAACTGACCTGTAGTAACTCCCCACAAAGCCGCCTGGAATATTTGATTCCCCTGAAGCGATGGGATGAAATCAATTTGTTGTGCAAGGGGGTCCTAGTCGATAAGTAAGCAGACTCAATCAAGGGGGCCATCTCTAATTTTTTACTTCCAGTGTAGATAAATGGGATATATGGAAAGAATACGTTAATTCAGTCTTTGAATTGATGAGCACCAACAAATGCGAAAACAACCACGATAATGGTGCCCCCGAGAACGATCTTGAGACTGTAGACGACACACCGGAGAAGTGTCACGAGTTCATTTGCAGGATCGTGGAAAATGGCGCCGATAATGGTAGCCATTTTGGTTTTTGTTGTTCATAACCTCACTTTTTGTTTCAGGTTTTTTATTGCGAGGGCCGTATTTGGCGCGTTTTGAACTGTGCTCGAAGCTAATGCAACGCAGTGTGGATCCTAGCGATGTCCTCGGAGAGACTATTGAGCTTTTTATTGAGTATTTTCGGAAATTCGGGCATAAACCGTGTTGTGTCTCGGATTTGAGGTTATATTTGAATTTGTTAGATGCCGAAAAGAAGGCGGAGCTGTCGGCGAGGCTGATCAAGGACGTGGGGATAAGCTCGACGAGCGTGCCACAGTCGGTGAGTGATTAATGACTGATGAAGGAACCTTTAGCGAATTTAATAGCATTAAGCAGCCTCTAATTAGAAATTTGACAGCTGTAAGAAAGCCTGTGATTAATTTAATAGCTGTTAATAATCCCTGACTTAGTTTGATATCTCTTAAAGGAGTATGTAGTTAGTTTGACAGCTACTAAGACGCCTCTAAACTCTAAATGGTTGTTTGGCAGCTGTTAGGAAGCCCCTATTTATTTTAACAAAGAAGCCTTTAGTTACCTTTATAGTTATCTAGAGGCCTTAACTTGGTTTGATAATTGTTTGACTATTATTAAGAAGCCTTTAATTGGTAGTTTGACAGCTGTTGGGAAGCCTCTAGTTAGTCTGTCAAAACGGAAATTTGATAGCTGTAAAAAAGCCTTTCATTTGTTTTATAGTTTTCAAGAGGCCTTTTGCTAGTTTCACAACCTTAAGAATTTAGTGAGCTTGACAGTTACCAAGAAGTCGGTATTTGGTAGTTTGACGGCTGTTGGAAGGCCTTAATTAGTGTGGCTGCTGTCAAGACAGTAATTTTGACAGCTGTAAGACGCGTTTCCTTTCACTAGCGCCATAGTTGTCAAGAGGCCTTTTGGTTTTGCAGTCCTTATGACACATTGTTTGACAGCTGTTGAAGCAGCCTTTAGTGAGTTTGACTGCTATTTGGTAGTTTGACAGTTGTTGAAAAACTTAAAATATTTAACAGCTGTTAAGACTAAATTTGAGAGCTGTTTAAGAAGCCTTTAATTACTTTTAGTTCTAAAGAGGCCTTCGGTTAGTTTTATAGCTAGTAAGAATTTTGTTTGACAGTTGTTATAGCAGTCTGGTAAATTTGATAGCTACTAAGAAGCCGCTGTTTGGAAGGCTCTAAGTAGATTAACAGCTGTCAAATTTACCGTCTTGACAGCCGCGTTGATTACTGTTTAAAAATTTTGTTTTTAGGAGCAGCAAATGCAGCGCCATCTATGCGCGCTCCAACTTTCTCGTCTTTGTGGCGCCCACCGCAATTTAACTTCGGACCACCTCAAAGCTCTAGTGACAGCTTTCTCGCTGCACTACGAGCATGGCTACCAAACTTACGGCACGAATTTACTATCGACCGATTTGGGACCTTCGGATCCCTACGCCTTGCTTGCAGCCCACGTCCTTTACGACCTTTCAAGGACGGAAAACTGTTCGGAACCTTTAATAACAAGCCTTGTCCTTCTAGAGAATTTACTAAAGAACAGCCCTAGCAATTTCCACGCAAAGTTACTATGTGTCCGTCTGTATCATACTGTGGGTACGTACCTTATCTAGGGAAACACGGGGTAAGGTGGACTCACGGAACGATTGTAGGGGGATGTTTAGGTGCTCAAAATATGTACAATAGTTTAGACACGAAACATTTACAGTTGGATTCGTTGGGTTTCATACACTGCGCACGGTTGCCAACCACGGGTGTGTTTTCGTTATGTTCGAATCTATTCGATGTGACTTTGAAGTTCTTTTCCTCTAATTACAAAGATGTAAGATGACGGAGTTTGTGAGGTTATGTTTGATGTTTTTTCGTTTTTTTAGAGCTCGGATCATATTACTTTTTCGTACAAATACGGCTCCTTTATCAAACTGGACGAATTCATGGATTTCAGAGAAAGACTGAATAACAGTATGCATTATACTTCCGTAGCAATAGATAGGATAATTCTAACCTTAATCGAGTGCACGACCTTAGAAGGACTTTACAGTATCGACATATCACCGAAAGACAACAAAATCGAGTGGGAGGCTTTGAGGTAGGCTGTCCCAACTTTAATAGGCGTGGCTAACCTTCTTTTTGTAGAGACAATCACGATCTTAGCGTTTATATTAGTTGGGACCCTGAGCGCATCGAGGGCCCGCCTGAAGACTACGAAGACATCAAAAACTTCTTCAGTCATAATTTACTTTTCTTGAAGTTGCGAACGTCGTTTTTGTGGGCATTGTCTGCAGCCGTGGACATCATCAAATCTACTGATGGCGTCCGAACCAAGCACGTCGAAACTTTAAGAAATGTCCTCAACAGTTGGGCGGAGCTATGGGAGGAGACTCGAACACGCAAGTACACGCCTTTGAGGCAAAATCAAGTGACGCTGCCCCTTCCATCGCGGCTGCACGTCGCTATAGACACGCCCCAGGATATTATAGCGAACACGTTTCGAGTTCTATTGGATGCAACTTCAGAGAACGGAGTTAGCGATGATCTCGTCAAGAAAATAGAAGTTTCTCTAAAAGATTTGATGGAAAAAATCGAGAAGCGAATGAGCGATGGGAAAAACAGTCATCTTGGGTATAGGCGTGAGAGTATGGAATATGTTGTAAATATAGTCGAGGTATTGGAGTCGTACGGTTGGGATAGTAGCTAATTCTTATGGTTTTAGATTTTCTCGGTGTCGGCGCTCGTGTGTTTACTGTGCAATGAATTGGTCAAACCAACACAGGGTAAAAAAGGGAAGAAGAAAGTGAACGAAACGTCAACGAAGGAATTAGTGAATCAGCTCGCGAACAGTTTTAAAACGCACATTAACGAATTTCATAATCTTCTACAATCATGGTCTAATTTTACTGTGTCGAGTGATTTAACAAATATGTTGGAATCGTTGAATCTGAATAATCATGGACACCAGGTTTGTGAAAATATAGTTAACAGTTACGTTTTGGCTTGTCGGGAAATACAGTCTGTACTGAAAAGTAAGATTAAAATGTTGCAAAGTATATGATAAGATATAAAGTGTGCCATTTGACACATGTTGTATCGTGATTGGTTGAATAAATTGTGGTTTTTATTCACTGCTTATTTAATCATAACTAGAGGGCGTGGCGTCAGTTCCTGATACGTGTCGGTAGAAATAAGGGGCGTGTCCTAAGAACAACAACGGGTTCTTAAATTAATTTACTAAAAATGGACGAATGATACAGACTTAATCGTTACAAATATAAAAAATAAAAAAGATTATCTACTGTTAGTTGCCTGATCGTTGCCAAGAATAGCATTCTTTTGTTCAATCACGTGACTAGAGCTGTCCTTGGCAACTAGATTTAGGCCTCTGCAACTAACGCTTGGATCCTTACGTGCAATAAAATTAAATAAGTCAAAACAACATACAACCATGATTGTAAAATTTTCAAAAAAATATACACCGTGTAAAATATACAAAAAAATGGAAATGTATCAAATGGAATATCGAGGTTCGATATGTCAGTAAAAAACCTTAACATTATCGAAAGATCAGATCTTTCACTTTTGGTCCTCAGTTCACTAAGAAAAAAAAACAACTACAGTAGCAACAAGCTCGTTGTGAGGATCAGAACCAAGATGACGCTGTACGTCGAGACGCTGCTCGAGTTAAGCCATATTAGGCCTGGATAATTAACGTTGGGCGTTGAAATCTCTGTAAACAATTGAAATTCGTTAGATTGATATTACCCAATGACGTCATGCGCATGCCGTAACTCACCGAAACACTACGAAGAGCAACGACAATAACAAAGCCGCCGTACTTGTTGACAGTGTTGCCGCATCTCCGTACCTGGCTTGGCCACAGGCGGGGGGACACACGGGGATGATGGATTCTACACAAAGGCGGCGCTATACTACTCATGCTCAGAGAAGGCGGGGCGCCTCAACGCCACGCCTCCGTTCACAAGCAACTAGCTAGAAAACATGAACTAGCCAATGAAATCTCACCGAAAAGTTCCACCTCGCCCTCGGCGGTACCCAGTTTGTTGGCTGCTTTACACACGTATCGGCCATACTGACGCTTTTCAATTGTTATGACACGAAGAGTCGTATCGGTGAACTCGTCAGCGGTGGCAAAATGAGAAACGCTGTAATGTTGGTTGTTGGACAAGGCAACTTCGTCTTTGACCCAGGTCAAGGCCGGAGGTGGATACGCTTCTACGTGGCATTCCAAGTCCATGTCGTATTGGAGAGCTTGCCCCAGACGGGGGCGGGGCACCGTCACCACCGGTGCAAACTCCACCTCCACAGCAATGTTTCCTTAAAAAAAAAAATGATGTGTAGCGGCAGTGTCATGTGGTAATGTCACCATACTTTTAGTTCCTCGCCCCACGCCGTTGTCAGCGATGCAGTAATAAGTTCCACGGTCTTCTTTCTTTACCGCTTTTATTTTCAAGATATTCCCACGGTAAATGGAGCCCCCTGTCGGCAAAATTGCGTTGTTTTCCCTCCTCCAAGATATCCTTGGAGGTGGGTAACCCCCAGCGTAGCACTCCATTTCCACGGCTTCGCCCTCAGACACCACAATCGACCTCGTGGAGTTGTCAGAAATGAAAGGGGGCCGTCGAACTTGGAGCTCCACTTCAGCAGACACTCTATTACTTGGAGAAATGAGAATTTGACAATGATAGAACCCAGCGTCGGTCTCTTGGATATCTTTGATTTGCAACGTGTACGTAGAGCTGGCCTACAATTAAAAAGTAAGGTTATGTCGTTTAAAAGGCGACGCCTACTGTGTCATAACGCAACGAATATCTGGATTCGTGCAAAATCAACGAACTTCCAGTAGAAATAGGTAAACTATTCGCGTTCGATCTTGGGTCAATTTTCATCCAAATAACCGGGTAATCTGCTGTGTATTGTACCGAACATGATAATTCAACAGTCCCTCCAATATCTTTGATTTGGGTCTGTGTGATGTAGGAGATCGTGGGGGAACGCTGCCCCAAACCTAAAAAAAAGGGGCTGTTAAAAATAACGGGAAAATCAAATCGGGGTGTTGACATCAGGCGTCATTTGTTTACATTCTCTTATCTTATCTTGCTGTCAGAATTGAGGTTATCTTAGCCGATAACACAATCATGTAATAATAAGTAAACTTACAAATTGTTTTGTAAAATAAAAGACGATTTTTACTCACATTTTGGTAGAAAAACACATAAAAACAATAAAAGCACTGTTTGCACCGACGCCATCTTCGTTTACCACACCTGCCCAGATCCCAGTGGCGGCGCCGATGATGAGTCAGTGGGACAAAAAGAAACTATTAGAAAGTTTCAGGGATTTATTCGAACAACGCGAGGATAAAAATTAGCAACCTCTTCGTTCACGCTTTGAGCCCACAGGTCGAAAAACTCTAAAATGAATAAATATTGAGGTTAGAAAAAACAAGTGACGGATGCGCATGGAGGAGGGAGTAACAATTAATCAACGGTCTTAGTCATCGGAAGAATGTTATTGTATAACAAAGTCATAGAAATGATTAAATTAAGACTGAATGTATAAGACCTTGGTGATAATGGAGCCGGTGATTGTAATAAGTTTTTATTAATGCTTGATTTGTCTACAATGCGAGCGAGCTCACGTGACCATGTTTAGAGTGGTTTAAATATATTTTTTGATTTGTTTTGAAAACCTGTTTTTCAGGATGAAAAAAAATCCCGCCGCCTATGGTCTAATAAAATTACCGAAAGTCAACGGCCACAGTGCCATAAAGGCGAGAGTTAGTACTTCTAACAAGCTGGAACGAGACAAAGACGGTCACTTTAATCAAGGGTTAATTATTAATTAGGAAGTATTTAAAATTTTAATTAAAGCGGTGCTCGGTCGGTTTTGGCGCTCTCTACTTTATGGATACCGCTAGTTTTGTGGTTTATTCCCTGAAAAATGCTGTGACAGTTCTGTGAGCTCCTGAAGGGTTAATAAAATCGTCTCGCTGCTTTGTATTGCCTTTTCTCGGCTAGTTTTTTAATTATTTTTGTTGAAAGTTGCAGACTAGAGCGCCCTCTGCCGTTTTGTCAGTTGTCATTTTTCCTTTTCTTGTTTTTCTATTTCTCCTGCTTTTCCAGGAGCTCCCTTGTAACCAAGAAATGGGTAAAAGCCGCCTCCGTCAGCCCCGATCGACGCACTGCTGTCAATGTTCGTGTAAAACACAGTTCGTGGAAGTTCGACCTAAGAAATCAAATATTGCCGCCGATCGCCTGACAGTAAGTATCTCGTTTAAGTTTTGCCGCCTCCGAGCGCTCAAATCGTAACGGTTTTGGCGCTAGCACTGATCACTTGTCTTCAGCTCTTACCGGGGTTCGTGTCAAAAGGGGTGAAGTCCCGCTCTTCTTCCACATGTGAGTATTCCTCCAGTGTGTATGTATGACGACTAGGCCTTGCAGCCTCCGATGATGACGACAGCCCCGTGACCCCCCCAAAATTGCGGCGCTCGTGGCGATTAAGCAAAAGAAACCAACCCGTCACAGTATCGGGATATTTTAATAAGTTAGTGGAACACAGGAAGATTAAGACAGAGGCAGAGCTGGATGACGGAATCGGGAGACGACTTCTTGAAAGTGTGACTAACTTTCAGCCTAGAGACTGTGAGTTCTTCAAGAAGGGGATTAAGGAAGAGGTCAAAAGTATCGAGGGGCTTTTGGCGGGGAAAAGGAGTATGTCGAACCGAAAGCGGGCTTACAACGAAGACGACAAAGAGAACTACCCCATGAAGTGTCCCTACGTGCCCCCCTCGAGCTGGGTGTTCCAAACCCCCCCGAACAGAAAACTCCACTACAATCATCTTAAAATTGACGACAGTGGAATGAAACCGGCGGTTATCGAGACAAGAAATGACAGAAAAATTGTTTATGAAATGAACAGAAAGGTGAATGTGGATTTGACGGGGTTTTCTCACAACCAGCAGATCGATATCGACAAGCGGTACATGGTGGAAGTAGCCCCCACGTTCGGGGAAGAGACTGAAGAAGACAAGGTTTGAATCGGCCCCGTCTAGCTTCATTCTATCTTATTTTTTGCAGGGTGGGCCCTTTGAGTTAGAGAACCATTTCCTGAGCCTCACATGTCGCCCCAAGAAGGCTGTGCCAACACTTTCCAGGTTTGCCACCCTCAAGAGGAAACGTGGTGACATTTTTGAGCCTCAGCCAGGTTGTTCGACTGATACTGATGACTACAGGCCCAATGACTGTTTTATGGAGACTTTAAATTTAAATTCGTTTGAAGAGTCTTTTACTTTTACGTTCACCAGTGGCGAAGGGGACCAAGGGGGCACCACTGGTCACCTCTTCGATTATGAAGGCAATAAAAAGAATTCCTTCAATTTTCGCTTCTAGACTGACTAGATTTTGTAAATAACAAGAGTTTATTTTATTAATTTCAAGTTTATTTTCGTGCAATTGTTATTGAATTTGGATTACGGCGTTCCTATGCAATATTGATTTGTGTCGTTTTGAAGGAATCAAAGTTTGATTTGATTTGAAGAAGTATATTAAGGTGAATCGTTGTTAATAAATAGTTTATTTGGGATTTTTCTTTTTTTTTAATTTTCCTTTACATAGGGTGGAGTCGGGTAAGTGGGCCACACGGGTAATTCATGCTAGGGTACAGTGGGGTAAGAGAACGACTTACAGAAACAATTATTTATTTTTTATATATTTTTTACACTTTAGATTTATCCCTAATAGCTAAAATACTTTCATTTTGAAACGTCTTTGTCAACCATGTCGCAAGCATATCGCTCGTTTCATAAATATTCACATTTACAGTATAATGTATCTAACAGCTTTTGATCTAAACCCGCATGAGATGTTCTACCAAAAAAAAAGCATTCAATAAGTACAGTAAATATCACAATGAAACAATACTTTTTTTTCCTTGATAAAATTTAGGTCGGAACACCTCATATAGTTGTTTGAAGAAGAAACTAGTGCACTAACCAATCAGCTGCTTTTATTCCTTATTCGAAGAACTAAAAATTTTCCCCAACATCTACGTTGTCTCATTTGTACACAAAGAAAAAAGCTGTGTGAAAAAGATAGAGATGGTGCAAAAAACACTTAGAATGGCAATATTCGGCCGTAAACAAAAAAATAAAAATAAATAGTAAAGCGTACTTCCTAGAAAGTAGTAAAAAAATGAGCCCTAAGGCTGTAAACAACAATCAACAAGTCACTTTTCTAAAATCCCCAGACCACGCCCTTTCATTCATATTTACAAGTTTTCTAACAAAATAGATCTTCGATCGTCGATTTTAGAAAAGTAAGGAATTGTAGCATCATCTGGCGGCGGCTTACTTTTTTTACTTATAATATTGCTGCGTTTTCGATGCTGTTCCGGCTCGGAATTAGCGGGCTTAGAGTTCCAGCCACTTTCTGGCCCCGTTCCATTTCGTAATGGGTGTCCAACTGGATACCTGAGGATGAAAAAAAAGTTGTACGAAACGTAGGGCGAGTGAGTGAGACTTACTTGATTCAGCACTTGATTTTGTGGGGATGAACGAAGCTGCGACGAGCGCGCAAATGACTAGAAAGGCGCCAAAGACGAAGGGCGGCCCGGGCACCAACTGAAAACCGAAAAAAATCCTGAAATATTTGTTTCACTAAAAAGGAAACTACACGAATCGCTTAGGCAGACAATTCTAGCTTGGTTTCATGTGTCAACTTGGGTCCTGCGGTTACTTTAAATAGATCCAGTATGGTACCATCATCGGTACCATAATATAAAGGTTGCTTTAAAGCCCGAGTGCGACAGATGTTTTCAAGCTATAATTGTCTCAAAAAGCGAACTACCACGTCAGTTTTCCAAAATTGTGTTTTTTTACGATTACTGTCCTAATGACATATTTTCTAGTCAAACTCGAGTTATATCGCTTAGATTTAGAGACAATCACCATAAATGACTTGAAGGGTCAATTTTAGCTTGATTTCATGTGTTACACTTGGTTCTTTATTAATCTTAAACGTATAGTACCAAACGAGGTACCATCCCATAAAAAGTGTCCTGGAATATAAGTGTGGCATAAATTTTCACGCCAAAACTAACCAAGAGCGAAGATAATGATGTTAAAAGTTTTCCCCTATGTTCCCATTCAGTACCAATTTTTCCCAACACAGACAATAAAAATCTCAGAATAATCGAATTAAATTGAAACCATGATAAACCACTAAAACAGTCACATTTAGCTTACTTTGGTTCTACCCACATTTTTATTAGACAAACAATAAAAGCAAAATGGTACCATCTTCAAAAAGTTAATTTAAAAATGACCGAGAAAAAAATTATAGCGTTGATGCACTAATTCAGGTGCAACTACCACAAATCGCTCGAACAGCCAATTTTAGCTCGATTTAATGTATCACACTTCAGTTTTAGGGTCATTTCCAACAGACGATTTTCACTTGTTTCAGTTATATATTATCCCATCTAATTTGAGTGAGCTAAATTTAAACGTAACCGCCATACATCGCCGAAGAAGTCAATTTCAGTTTGATTTGATGCATGCCACTATCAACTTCTCCAAACTTTAAACAGACCATGTATAGTTCCAGGCTAGGTACCACTTTTCAAAAGTTACTTTATTCCACAAGTGCGATACATGTTTTCAGACTAAAATCGACTTAAAAAGAAAACTATGACATCAGTTTTGCAAACAAACCTCTTTCAACGATTTTCACTTGTTTTAATTACATGCTATATTTTTTTTATCTGGGAAATAGTGCATGAATTGAGATAAAACTGCCACAAATCGCCAAATTGAAGAAGTTCAGGTCGATTTCATGTATCACACTTTAGGTTTGCAGCAATTTTACATAGACCAAGTTTGGTACCAGATCCGGTACCAACTCGTACAAGTTATTTTACACCACAAGTGTGACACATCTTTTCAGACCAAAATTGACCGAAAAAGACGAATATGGTGGTGAAAACTTTCCCTGACGTTTCTGCGAGTTTTAAGTCCTATTTTCAGTAATAAAAATTTACCTGTGAGTAGCTATCCGCGTCGTGCACGGGCGTCGAATGCGTCCCCCCATCTTGGTTCTCTCCCTCGTTGAGATCGACATGGAAAACATAAAAAATCAACCCGAACATCGCCGGCCCCAACCCATTACACAGCCCCCTCATCCCCGTCACCATCCCTTGTACCACCCCTTGTCGATCTGGCGTGCTAACAATCGAAACGAACGCCGAAATCGCCGGATAGGTGATCGAACTCATCGACGCCAACATTCCGGCTGCCCACATCATCCACGTGGTGGTACCAAAACCGTACCACAGCAGCTGGAGCATCTCGAAAAGAAGTCCTAACATGATAGTGTGCTTGCATCCTAAATTTTTCATCAGAGCGCCGAGACAGAGTTGCGTGAGAACAGCGAGGAGGCCAACGAGGCCGACGAAGACTGCGACCATAGGGGCGCTCCAGCCCATCACGAGTTTCAGGTAAACGAAGATGCAGCTGTATTGGCCGGCTTCGGGGAGGTAAGAGAGGAATACGGTGATACAGAGCAAGAGGATTGTGGGGTCTTGGCCTACGTTGCGGAGCGAGGAGAAGGGGTCAGCTTGCTCCCAGCTGATGGGGGAGACGCGCACTTTCTCGGGGAGGCTTTCGGGGACCGCGACGAGGATGAAGAAGACGTCGAGGATGGCCACGGCCGTGGCGAGGGCCACCACGAGCGAAACAGACCATCTGCAATTATCATTATTATTATTATTATTTAAACTTATAAATAAAATAAGGTAAACAACACAACAAACACAAAAATAACCATAAAACCTATTTATAAGTTCAAGTATCGCTACTATTATTAACATTATTATTATTATATGTGAGTGGCCTGGTAAATAAGAATTAGGGCAACAAAACACACGTTTATACTTAAAATGCAAATAAACGCGATAAGCATGAATAATTTATCAGCCTGTCCGACAACTGATAAGAGAATTGTTACAAGTGGGTTTTGAAAAATCTGAGCATATTTAAGACAGATCCGTATCTAATATGGAACAAAAGAATTTTTCACTATTTTTTTTGCATATCTTTTACAGCTCATTAAGTAAAAAACTGAGTTTTTATCAACAAAACAACATAATTTATAACTGAAAATTTCATTTAAATTGATTCAACGTGGTACTGATAAAAAAAACAACAACAACAACAACAACAATAGGGCCAATAAGGAAAATTGCAGAAAAATGCTCCTCTGACTGTTTTTTGCGAGCGCAGCGAGATAATTGCTTCTATAGGGGCGTAGCTCGGGTACGCTTTTATTAAGAGCTGAGGGAGATTCCAACTGCTAGGGCGTAACCATTACTACCGTTGGAACACCTATAAAAAGGTCCCAGCGCTACCATAATTGCAAGCGAAGCGAGCGTCGTTTCACATATCTAGATCAAATTTTTTCACCAGCAACAAAAAAAAAAAATTTAAACAAGTAAAACGTGGAAAAGAGAATCGATAATTGAAAGTTCAAATTTGTTTCTTATTATCGTTTATAACATAAGAAACTTATAATTTTCAATATAAATATATAAAAAAAAAATGGGGCATCCAATTTCGTAGACGATTATGAAAGATTAAAAAAGAAAAAAATCAGTTAAGAAAAGGTCCTCAGTCTGTCTTTCGCTTTCGCGAGTGCAGCGAAATAATTGCCCTTATCGGGGCCTAGTTCGGGTGCACTTTTTTAAGGGCTTAGTTCAGATTCCAACCTCTGGGACGTAGCCACTACAACCGTTAAGGGTAACCCACAACCGCTCAAGAAGCCCCATTGTCTGTTTACTGCGAGCGAAGTGAGCGCCGTTCCCCATTAAGACTAAATTTAATCAGTAGCTACAAAAAAATATAAGTACATAACAAGTAAAACACACAAAGAAAAGACGATCCAATATGACGGGCGATAATAAAATAAACTTTTCAATTTAGTCAAAATAAAGACCCATCTACCGAGGCTTAAAGAAGCCCCCTTACTCTTTATTGCAAGCGAAACGAGTGTAGTTCTTGCATCGCAACTATGCGCACAAAAGAAATCGTGGAAAAAAAAACTTTCAAACCAAACAATTAAATGAATTCGAACGTAATGAATACAAAGTTTGACAACAAAAGTTACAATCTCTATCAATTTCGACTTCATAAAACTTGAATCACGTACACGTGAGATATGATATAGTTCTTAAAACTAAAGTATCTGAATTGTGATATTTAAACTCCCTAAAACAAAGAAAGATCTTAAAACATTAAAAAACAATCGCTCAGAATGATAAAAATCTAGCACTTGAAAATAAAAGTATCAGTCCCAAAACAGAACCTTGCGGAACTCCATTCTACGAAATTTGCTTATTTATGTCAATTTTTGCAATATATTTGATGTGTAGATAAAAAAACGGTGCACTTGTTAAATGACATTCCAGGGAACCGCTGATAAAATTCTCAATCATTCAGATAATCGAACTTTTGCTCGAAAACTGATCAGATTTTCTTTATTATGAATGTTCATAGATGCACGTGTACACTATGCGTTAACAAAAAGCCTTAGATATTGGCATGACTCATGAAAAAAGCGCTAAAAGGAAATTCTTGCGGTGATAATGAAAGTGATAACAAACCAAGGTCTTGTACAAAACAGCACGACCTTGATACGCACCTCTCCATCAAATAAGCCCCCAATGCCGGCGAGATGACCATACTGGCCGCAAACGTGGCACTGACCAACCCATACGCTAAAGACCTATCCTTTTGGTCAGTCACGTCAGCCACGTACGCGAAGACTACGCTAAACGTGACGGCGAAGACTCCAGAAATGCTGACCATCGCGAAGAACCAGAACGTGTTGATAGTCATCAAAGGGATGGGCAAACACGTGAAGAACACCGTTATTAGAAGAAAAAGTTTTCTGCCACATACGTCCGATAAAGCCCCCACTAAGGGGGCACTGAGGAAGCTCAAAATGCCTTTGATGCCCATAATAAGACCGTTCATTAGAAACGTGTGGTCTGGGAAAGTAGTGTTTAATACTGATATGACAGGCATTGTGAGCAGCCCCCATGCGAAGAACTCCAGGAAGATGACAACGAGGGCATGGTAGAGGCTGGGCATGCCGATGCCCGACGTCTGAAACAGAAAGTGAGGTTATGAGAATTGATTTCAAAGGGGCTTACAGGAGGGTAGCGCAAGTAAAAGCGACGGAATCTACGAAAATTAAAAATGTACTTTTTGGCTAGGTAATAGAAGACCAGCATACACATCACGAATGATGACTGTAATCTCTGATAAGAAATCTTATCAGCTTGGGGGGGAACCTGAGCCCCATCCGATGAGTTTATCATCTTCAGGTGATGAAATATGACCTTGGTGAGGTCTTTTTCATGATTTCGTCGCTTTTGTTCGATTTTCAACAACTGTCACATTTGATTATACTTACGGTGACAACTCCATCCTTGGCGATCGATTTACGAGACATCATTATGATGCCCGCCATTCTTTTCGAAGACTTCGCCTTCATTTCTTCCTCGTCTGTCATCGACAGTCTTTTTAATAGTCTTAACAACACTTTAAAACCAACATTATCGCGAATTAGTTATCGACTCACTGACGTTTACACCACAGCCGCCATAACCTTTGTTACTGACGTTTGCTGCCAACTGTGGACGGAAAATCCCTGAGTAAGTTAGACTTACCCAGCAGAAAGAGGGGGATTCTAGTGGGAATTACAGTTAATGGGCACTAATTTAGAGATAACGAGCAATTTTTAACATTCTGTAGCAATTTTCATGAAGTGTCAAAAAGACGGGAGGAATGATACCAACGTAAAAAACACGAACTAAACTACAATTAAATAAAAACAATAAAAAACAATAATTAAAGCTAGACTTCTTTTCCTGCATCAGAACCATAGCTAAAAGAAACTTAAACATTTTTCATTATCGCAGACTAATTATAATTAATTTACACAGTCAACAAAGCTCAATGTTGGCACCCTTGCCTGGGTTGACATTTTAGTTTCAAACTCAAAAAGTTAATTGAAAACAATCTCTGCGACCAAAAAACAAATTTTTTCGACTTTCCGGTGTCTTGAAAACAAACCCAGAAGTAATTTTGATTTTTTTTTTAGAACGAGGGGAATTTCCAGGGGAAAATTAATTGGAACAGTTGATAGGGGACCAATGTTGGCAGCCCTAATCAAGTTGCTAGATTTTCGGAAATCCACCGCCATTTTGAGTGTGTGCTAAAGTTTTTCAAATTGTGCCAAAGTCCCCGTTTCTGGGGCCCCAAACAGTGAAAAGTGCCCCCTTTCGGTGTCAAAAATGGAAGAAGTTGTCTCTGAGCAGCACAAACAACCGAAAGTAAGTCACTTTCGCTCTATTTTGTTGAAACCTCACAGCCCCCTTAACTCTATAATTTTATAACTTCTTTTATTTCCTATATGAGAAATATACAATTAATATGTGTAAATAATAAATTTGCTTATTTATACAGAATGCCAATTTCAACTGTAAATAACAATTACATATTTACAAAAACGTGCACGCAAATACGCCCCAAAGTCCCCATTACATAACCTCAAATCACAAATCAGCTTCATTCTGTAACAAAACTAGTTAAAACAGCCTCGGACGTGCTAAAGACAACCTTGTATCACTCGGTGTTCTCGGGATCGTTTTGTCCGTCACCGGCCTCTCGCGTCATATTTTGGATTTGGCTTTCAGGAGGGCTTTCGGTGGGGGATGATGCTCTTTGATCAAACGGATCAGTGGAATTTAGTTTGTCGTTTGATTGGGAATTGGGGGCACGAAGGAAGTCCTCTTTAGGGGCGGGGGACTCGGTTTTTTCTTCTTCGTCGTCGGGAATGGGGGCTGTGTTGGTCAGGTTTTGAGTGCCGGCGAGGATCGCGGGGCTTTGTAAGTTCGGTTTTCGTACCTTGTCGCCTGAAAAATGAAATGTGGTATTAGTTAGTTGTGCTTGAAATTTGGGAGTTAATTAGTCGTGGAAATAAAATAGCATGTCGTTGATAGACCCACATTGCTGGGAGAAACTAAAGCTAAATCTTTAAATTTAGATGATTTTCTTAAGTTTTTTTTTTGATGACATAAGCATTTTTTTAAACCAAATTTTGATGATTTAAAAATTTGTTTTTTCAGAGAATGCTTTTGACGTATTGTTTTTTATATTAGTCATTAAAGAAGGCTAAAATTATAAACATGATAAATTTAAACACACATCGTGAATACTTTAAATCCTTTTTAATGTTATAATGATTTTATAATATTAGTCTTTTTGTCGAGACTTTTTCTGAATTTGTGACTGAAGAGCTTTACAATTTATTAAATTTACAAAATTTAAACAGTTTCTTTTACTATTTGTAATGTTATAAGCATTTTTTGAAAGAACAAAATTTCAATTGTTCAATAATTTTTATGGCAATATTTTTTTCGAGTGTTTTTATCAAGACTTTTATGAATTACTCGCTAGAGCGTCATGCAATTTCGAAATGGAAGAAGATGAAGACTAACTTTTTCATGCTATAAGTATTTTTTGTAAATCAAAAAGGCTGTAATTCTTATTTTGCTCCTACCGCGTTGACATATTTCTCAACTAATCCTTATGACAATTGACAGACCAAGATGGCGTCACAAACAAAATAAAACCGCAGCCCTCTTGAATCCGAGAATTAAGCAAAAAATAACAACCTTTCCGCCAAAGTGTGATCTCTTGCTGCTTAAAATACCGCCGATCCTCCGTGTCCATGAGCACTAGATTCAGAAAGTACCTAACTGAGAACTTCTTATTGATGTCTCGCATCGTGGGGGTGAGTTCGTACCCCGCTAGGAACACTCTAATGGGGATGCTTTCGCCTCTAACCGGGGCCCCATCCATAATTTCATACTTTGCGATAGTTTCATTCTCCGTGAACGTGTTAGGCCCAGTTCCAGTAGTCTCTTTCTTGATAATAGCAATTTCCATGTGCTTAATTTTGATTCTAACCAACAAAAAGTAGATTTTTCCGACTATGACGTCCTTCAAATGATATTTGGACTTGTTGTACTCAAACTCAATGTGCAGACAGTCCTCGATTCCTACTTCCATTTTGATGGAATTGTTCATTTCTGGGTAACTGGAAAGTGTATGGACGGCGATGTCCACCTCTTTGACGATGTCGGCCAGACGTCGAATTATCGTGACCTTGAGGAAATATCGCAGCCGTACGTTGGCTCCCGTGTACACTTCGAAGGGTTTTTCAACGCAGCTGAACTCAAAGGGGTAACTCGTGTGTGCTATCATGTCCCCAGGTCTCGCTAACTCCTTCACCAACGAAATGAACTCATGGTGGTTTCCTCTGTCATAAAACATCTCAATCTGTCCAATAAACTCAATTTTAATACCCTGATGTTCCAATTTGCTCCCGGGTTTCTTCAAACTTATATTAACCTGAAAATGAGGTTAGGATCGTGAATTGAGGTTAGAATCGAGTTTTTCCCCACTTACCTTTCCGGAGACAGTTTCTCCGTCGTAGTACAACAAAAGTCGCTCTTTCTTCCCATCTTCAGTCTTCACTTCGGCGGTTTTTCGCGATTCATGACCATCCAAATTGACTTCGATTTCGGCCGATTGACCGAACCCGAAAAAGCTCTGAATTTTTAAGCCGACATTAATTTTAATGTAAGGGGGCGTTGGGGTTCTCTTACCATTTTTTTGTGGGGCTGTCGCGAGGAGGCTTCGGTGGTGGTCGAAAGGGGGCGTTACGGGACTATTCGAGGTTCAGATGTTAACACGGCACAGCCTGCTTCGGTTTTAAATCATTGTTTTAATTGGATTTTCGTTTATCGGGTGTTCAGTGCACCTGCAAGATGGCGGAACGAACGTCGAAAGTTTGACAGATGGTTTCGATGTTGGGGGGTTTCATCGACTTGCTGATTTCTTACATCGAAATCGGAGAAAAAGTAGCGGGAAATTTGAACGATTTTGTATATTCAGAAAAATACTCCCACGGCCTCGATGGTCCCTTGACATTTTTTACAAGATGGGAAGTTGTTTTTTTCTTATCTTTATTCTTGTGAAGGTCAAGATCGTTTCCTTACATCTCATGCGGAAGTGTTCTCACATCCGCTTCAGACTGAATTTATGGAGCTATGAAAAAACTCATAAATGCGCGACCATTTTTGTTATTACTGATTATTACATAATTACAGATAACGACTTTATTGTATGCTAATCACATTATCAGGTGTTTAGCTTCTTTGTTTTTTTTCCATTGTTCTTGCGAAAAAATTGATGGCTTGTAGTAACATCGTAGAAGTGTTTTTTTTTTGTATTGTTCCATAAAAAATTATAGTTCAATGTAACTCTTCATGTAAATCAGAATTTTCATTATTTTAATGGCGTTTTGTAGTTGTTTTTAGGAGCGACATCGTCGTAAATAATACAAAATGTTAATAGATTTGCACGTAACCTTTCTTGGAATGTTAAGATTTCGTAGTACGTCGAATAAATTTATGATATATTGCGTGAGTGAGAAAAACTAAATGTCGAATTGTGGTTTTTAACAATTCTTTAATATGATCAAGTTGGCTTGGAGTGCTCTACGTCGTAATTTAGTTGTGGTTTTCTGTGAATTCTGTTGCTCAATATACTGACCTTTTTTGAGAGACATATAAAACATACATCGAAATTATGATGTATAAATAGATGAGTTCAACAGTTTCATCGAAATAAACATGGATACGTCGAAATTTTGACTATATTACCAACATTTGTTTCCTTTTCTTTATTCTCTAAACCTTACGTTAGTAGTGCAAGAATCACACTAGGTGTCCACTTGAACCCCTCGATATAAGCCCACACTTTCTATTCTAACATGCAGATTTAGCATTTAATAAATACAATTGTTTATTTTTGCAACAATTTACTATTAACTGCAGCTTTCTCCGATTCGCAACGAGCATAAAAGTTGCTTTATAAAAACAATGATTTCACAGCACTTATCTTTAGATCGATCTTAACTGACTATAACCGACCCGTCATGATCTGTATGCATGGAAAAAACCAAAACGATTTAACAAAGCAGTGTGATATTTCGACTCTTCCAGATGTTGCGTTTAGGAATATTTTTGGCGCCCAAAAGGTGGCCTGTAAATCATGACACCAAAAACGAGTTTTTGTGGCATTCAAAGTGGGGCTCGTCGAAATTTTTCACTCCAGAACGTTACTGAGAACTAGCTTTTTGAAAAAAAATTGGCGCCCAAAGTGAGTTTTGTGTTCTCGCCCATAGTGTAGCTTCTGGAATTTTTCGCCTCAAATTGTTAACGAAGAACCATGTTCGAAGCCTAGAGTGAATATCTTAGCCTGTAGTTTTTGACACCCAAAATGTAGTTCGTCGTAATTTTTGGCGCTCAGAGTGGGAGCTCGAGGTAGTTGGTCCTGTGTTCGTGACCTTATGTTTATGTTTTTCTGAATAATTTTAGACTTCAAAAGTATGTAAAAGTATGTATGTATGAAAGTAAACATGAACTTTTTAAAAATTGGCGCTCACAGCGTGGCTCGTAGTATTTTGTGTACTTTTTGTCAAGTAAAGTAGAGTAATTTCTGGTACCTAAGTTTCGTTATGAAATTGTTGGTGACTGGTCGAAATTTTTGACGCTCAAAGCGGAGCTTGCACTAGTTTGGCTCGCTAGAACGTTAGGTAGAAATGTATATTTCCATGCAAAATAAGATTGGGTGCCAAAGTGATTTAGTATCCCGGAATACATTTTTTTTCGTCATAATTCTTTTCATGGAAAAAACCAGAACTTTAACAAAACACCGGTACCTGTGACCTCTGCGAAAACAACTAGCTCTGTATAATTTCTGGCGCCTAGATTGGGGCTTGCGGTAGTTGCTGTCACCCACGGTGTCTCCTGTAGGATAATTAGTAGTGTTGCTTTGGAGTAAATTTGTCTCCTTAAGGTGCAGTTCATTATCCGGTGAATGGATAATTTTTGCGACAACATAATTTGTCATCCGCGGAAAAAACCAAAATATCAACAAAACGTGACATCTAGGGTCTTCGCGAAAACAGATGTTTGTCGCCAAACGGGCGCCAGATTCCCGACAAGGCCGCGGCCTTCTTGATCCGGCTCATAGAGTTCATAGTTCAAGTGTCAGTTGATTTTTCCGATGAATTGGAGACAATCGCGTCATCTTCGACCAATTAGGTAATCTCGTTCGGAGACATTGATGCTGGATCAAGACACGAACAAAATCGCCATAAATTATATGATGCGTCATATTAAAGGATCTAATGTCAATGCCAAATTTGGCTTCCACGTGTGCGACATTTTTAGTAAGATTTTTAAAGTTTTTTTTTGTTCAATTTTAATGTCTTTGCACTTGTATCTTCCGGTCACGGCTGATGAGTGGTCGGAACCTTGCACACAAGAACGTAAGAGTCGTGTTCGGCCTTACAATTGCAGACGAGATTATCGAGAATGCTGAGGTGTTACTAGACCAACGTGACCCTGCTGGAACGAAAGGATAAGTAGTAATTATTATATATTAAGTTTAGTGCAACGAAGTAATTGCGCTTTCTTTCACGGTGCACATAGCAGTGTTCTAGCAGTGTGACGAAACATCCGGCTGTAAGGACCAAAATCTCGTACCCGAAACCGTCTTCCTTTTCCAGAAACTCATTCCCAAGGTGACCACTCCAATTAAATCTCGAACGCGGATCTAGGAATTGGGTCATCAGCCACCTTATTCCACCTGTTGACGTAATCCTCAACGCCTACTAGATCAAAACCAAAACAACAATCTCGCGGCTTCTTCGTGCGTGACTTTCTTTACGAATTTACGCCTGCTTGATTTTCATTATCTGTAACAAAACAAACGCATTCACTTTAACGCACTGCCGCTTTCGTTCTTGACATTGCCCCAGTAGAAATTTCTCGACTTGTTCTTCGTAATCTTCTTTTTTTTCCATCAGTTTGACTTTCTTCAGACCTTTGTCGGCCAAGTCAACGATCTTCACTTTCCATAGACTACGGCGATAATAGAAAAAACTTTCACTATGTCTTATGATTTTTTTTCATTAGGACGTTCCATGGTCAAGGACGATCTATGATCGTGTCAAAGGTAACTACAATAAATTTGAAGAAAAAGACCAAGGTTGATAGGTTGCTGAAAGTTGGGATTCGTAAACAAAAATATTTTGATTCGTGTTATGATTTAAGAGTTTTCTTGGGTTTTTCTAATGTCGCTTGAGTAGATCAATAAATTAAATTTGAATTGAGTTGTAGATTTTTAAGTGATTTTTCTCTGCAGGATCTCCGATAATGAGCACGTTTTTTATTAATGGTCGTGGATTGTGAGGTGTTCAGGAACTTATCTTTTATAATTAGTAGCGACTCCGGGTATTTTACGTTAGCGCTTTTTTTACTGTTCTAGGGAAATTGTTAGCTAAAAATTACATAATTGGGCGATTATTGTCGATTGTTGTTGCTATTATGCAGTAATTATGAGAAATGGGTTTTCTGCTTCCTGGGTCTACGTAAATTTTGGCGCCCACTATGGGTCTTGTTGTCAAAAGTGAGTTGGGCGCTCAAGGTGGTTGCTCAAATCATAACCCCAAGAATATTTTGGTGCCATTTCTTTTGGCGTTCTAAAATGCACCTAAAAAATGTGTCACTCAAATGATATTTGATGGAGCAATTTTTGACGTCCAGGGTTCCAGAAGCAGTATATCTTGACCCCAGAGTGTACAAGGGAGTTACTTTTTGGCTTTCTCCGTTTCATTGCAAAACGTAAATTAGTAAATTTGGCGCCCAGACCGGATCCAGAGTACGTTTTGGCGCCCATAAGAGGGCATCATATATTATTGACGTGAAAACTCGCATTTTCCGTTCGACTTTTCTTTAAATTAGCATCTGCGTGCAAATTTGTCAAGGCTACAAAAGCACCAAACAAACTATAAATTCTGCATGAATCGCCCATTATGCACCCACCGACCTAGCACGTTCACATTACGCAGTAGAATCGCATCGTTTTAGATCGCGCTTGATTTCGTTTATCTTTTCCTAAATATAGAAATTTACAACAATGAAAAATTCTAAAAACAAATTCATCTCGCAACACAACATCCAAAAACAAAACGGATTCCCCGGCCGGCAAAGAATGCGGATAATGACGTCACGTACGCCATATAAAACAAGTGAACGAAGCGCCGATCGCACACAACTGAGTCGTACACATACGAGTGAAGACGACATATACAGAGTGTTCTACTTTCCTAAAATGAAATCGCACGCGTTTGTTTTGGTGTTGTGCTTTTGTTATTTAACCACGGTGGAGTCTTCGGCGATTCCGATGTGGGAGTTTTTGAGCAAAGAGGAGAAAGTGAGTGAGAAAACGAGAAAAAGCGGAAATATTTTTTAATTTGTTTTATTGATAGATGTCCTACTTGTACTCGATGTTCGCCAATCAGGTTGAACAGTTCTGTGGCAAGTCGACCATGGTTAACTGCAATAAAGAACTGTTAAAGTATGGCCTTGGGAAACTCAAGGACATGCCGGAAGATCATCTTGATACCATGGATCCTTATCAAAGGGGGGCCAACGACATCAGTAAGTCTCGATATAAAAATTAATGATATTAGTATTGATGATGTTATCTTAGTTTGGGACTCTATGATGGAAGGTCATGAGATGATGAAGACCTCTAACCCCCGCCCCACTACTCATGCACCGAACAGTAACGAAGATGATTCTTTTGGTGATTACGGAGCCGCTTCGGCTAAAATCGACAATATATACCGGGTGCCCCCTCCTAAAGGTTTCGTGTATACGATACAATCAGGAACACCACAATATACTTACCCCACGAACGCATTCAATACACGGAAAAATGGGGCTTACACAAAATTCCAACAGTTATATCCCACCACCACGACAGGAAAACCCTTCGAAGTTAAAGTTTATCCCGATGGTAGACCTGTCGGGGGAAGTACAAGTCAAGCACCCCACGATGAAGACTTCAGGCAGTACCAACTGTCCAAAGTGATAATTCCTACCTTGTAGAGACTCTTTGTGATATGCGTGTATTTATTGTGTGATTTGTTTATTTATAGTATTTATTTTGTCACTTTGTGATAGTGTTAAAGATGACGTTCTCGTTTTTGTTTTTGGGGAATAAAAAATGGGGGCGTTTTGTGTCCTAGAGCATGTGATTTATGTTTAGTTTTTGTGGCCTTTAGCGATCGATATTTCATCGACTTAATGTATTCGTAACATTGATGAGTCATTGGAGAGTGTATAAAAAATCACTAGTAGTGATTGATGACATCAGCTTGACAAGGACAGTGGCTGATGAACTCTGTTCAAGAACTTTTGATTGACAAGGCAATGATGTTAAAAGCTTTGAATTTGTATACAATAAAGTTTTAGGTTAATGGAGTTGAATTTGGTAATATTGGGAACAAGGGTGGGAACAATAGAATGGCGCAAAACTAAATAAAACGGTGAAATTATACAGAATTTAATAATAAAATAAAAAAATATATAACTGACGGTTTTTGGAACCAAAAAATATATGACTGATTCTTGGGCATTGACTACAACCCAAAATGACCCTCTGGGCATTGGGCATTGACTACGACTCAAAATAGCCAACATCATATATTTAGAATCTGCATTACACCAAGAGACAACAACAAGATCAAAACACCGACTTAAAAAAATAGAAAAACACCATAAAACAGCTTAAAATTTTTTCGGCGCGATCAATCCGTTCAGCATATCGAAGGTATTACCATCGGGCTGCACTGACGTGAGAGACCCATCGGCCAATCGCACACTTAAGAATCCAAATGGGTCAATCCCAACGATTTTAGCTGGTTTTGTTTCGTCGTTTTCCGTTCGTATCGTGACGTCAGCATCACTGCAAACTCACATATAGAGTGATTAAAAAAAAAAAGGTACTACCTGTGTAGCCAGTATTTGTAATATAACTTGACTAACGCTTCAGTTCCGTTTTTTTGGACTTCATTGTAGATTCTCTCCAATTCGTTGAACACTATAGCAAAATATTTTTCATAAAGGAGTGGCTGGAGGGAGGAGCCGTTCTCTCGATTGCTTCGTTCAATGAGATCATTTATACAAATCGTAGGATTCTGATTGGATAAATTTACACCACAACCTAGAAATCATGACTGAGATGAAGCACCACGAGATGGCGTGCCACTAACCTATATTTACAATAGCAACATCTGAAAGTATAGTGGAAGTGACTAAGAGCCCGCCGATTTTAACGGACCCGTCGGCATAGAGATCATTAGGCCATTTTATGCCGATACTAAGGTCATCGTAACCTTGTTTTTTAATAGCTGCTACCACGGCTACCATGATTAGATGCTGGATCATGGGCAAGCATCGTCCCATATTACTAGATAAAGGAATGTGCATTTGTAGGGAAAAAGCGGCGCTTCCTATAGGAGATAGCCATGAGTTGTTGGAACGTCCCATGCCGTTGGTTTGCTGACGGGAGATTACCACTAAGCCATGTTTCAACTTCTTCGTGAGGAGATGCTGAGAACTTGTTAGAATGTCACTGTATATGACCAGGCGACCAAGGTCTTCAGTCTCTAAGGTCTCAAAGTATTGTAAAGTGGAGAAGTTGGAAGGACAGGAATGGATGAGGACAGGTAAGCGGATGCTGGTGGCTTGACCGGGGTCCACATTGTGGCCACAAAATACGACGCTGATTTTGTCACAGGTTAGTTGGTTGGTGGAGATGCTTTCACAGTCCGACATCATGTTCATTTTGGCCTGGAAAAAGATCGTTTTGGGGTTTCGGAATGCACCCTATAAGAGTACTCACATCGTATCTTCCAAGGAAGTACCCGGGGCTGTACTGCACTTTCCCAAAGCTGTCATCACAACTCAAATCCAGATGGTTTTCCAGGATATCCTTCAAGATCTCCAACCTCGCTTCATTGCTACTCAGCAACGATCGATACTTGTCTTCATCATTTTCGTACTCGTCTGGATCGATCTCCAGGTGAACCTGTGAAAAAACCGCCTTCCCGGCTGACGTTTTGAGTTTAGCCAACAACAAACTAGGAGTCTGCCACGTCTCCTCGGTCCCCAAAACTTGGACTTGGATGTTATAATCTCTATCGTTGTGTCTCAATTCAACATTAGAGGGCGTCCGAGGCGCCAGCGGACTAGATCCGTTGCTGCTATGGTTGGATTCCGAGTCTTTACTGAACTGTTTTTTCGCCGGAGATGCTTGGTAGCAGAAGATATGATGCATCATCTTGACTCTTTGCCAAGAGCCGTACGAAAACCGGACAAGTTCGTGTTCGCGGACTTCTGCCGTGGTGAAGGTATAAAGGACACTGTACATGAGATCGCTACAGAGGCAGAGGAGTTTACCCCCGGAAAGGAAGTACTGGATGAGGTTTGAGGTCAAATCGGGGGGGACACTGCCACAGACCACCACGAGGATTGTAGATTTATCCCAGCCAGTTTGCTTAGACGAGGTGGGGAGGTCGTAGATGGTATATCTGCAAAAATAAGCAATTTTCTACTACCCAAATACAACAAAGTAAATAGCTCCAGGACACAATCGATAATATAACGCAGTAGACTGTCAATTTTCGGAGTTAAAGGGAAGAGGGGGACAAGGGGTGAGGAGGTTGTATGCCGCGTTATTTTATAGATGCCTTAATAAAAATGCCTTTCGCCCGGGCGTAGAACAGGTACCAACATACAGGGTGAGTTAATAGTGCGATGTCGTCGATCCTGCCTTTCGCATTTATGATATGAGGTTTTTCAATAGTCCAGGACCGTCATTAACTTAATTAATTTAAATGGAACCCTATTTATTTTTGTACATATTCTGATTTGTTGGAGTAATTAATTAAATTTGGATACAAGATTGCCAAGTTACTTTTAAGATGCATGTGTTGAATTAAGGTATATATTTAGCAACTGATTACGAAAATTTGCTGAGATTAAAAAAAAAATGCGTTCTCTATAATAATAGTAGTATCTAGTATCATCGAATTTTTTGAATGTCTTTTATTTTTGCTAAGTATACATAAAACATACTTTTTGAAATATCGTAACTTTTTTTAAAAATTGTAACGTAAATGTAATAATTATTCATCAGAAGTGAGCTCTGATTAAATTTTAGGAATAACAAGTTCATGTACTGTTTAGAATAAGTACAAAATAAGTGTTTCTAATGAACATCCTGTACGATAACATCGACTAATATTAGTGTCATATGAAAAAACAACTTCATTTAAAATCTCAGTAACCAATTGTTAATCATAATGCTAAAAATGTATCTTAATTGAACATATCCATCTTCAAAATTTTGTACAAAAATTGAATAACTTGACAATCTTGCACTCAAAATTTAAAAACAAGATATGCGTTTAAAGCATTTAATCCAACAGGATCGACTGATATCGCACTATTGACTCACCCTGTATATAATTGGCTTGGGGCTCATAGCCGCCCTGGAGAACATGAGCTGTGCGAGCCACTTCTTCATTTCCTCCACCACTACTAACCTCTCCTTGTTCAACAGGGAGAAAAGCACCCTCTTCACGTTATCCTTGGTCACTAAGCTGTCAGCATAGACCAAAACGTTGGGTGGTTTGGGGGCGGCACCTTCTCGACCCGCCTCTTCTTTCACTATTTCCCTAACCTCAACTTTCACCTCCTCATTCTCTTTCACCGAGCTCTGCTTCACCAACTTATTTGCCGCTCGTTTATGCTTGTGTTCTTTTTTTTCCTTCGGTGGTTCTTCGACACTCTTCACTTTGTGCTTGCTTTTACTGGTACTTTCTTTGCTCTTGGCACTCTCTCTAGTCTTCTTGTGTCGCCTGTGTTCCGTAGTACCAACATCTAGTGTGTTTTTGTCTTCTGATCCTTTCTTTGGTTCTTTCTTCACATCAAGAGTGTTCTTATCTTCATTCTTTTTAGTTTCTTTCTTTGGTTTCGTGCTATCGAAACACTTAGGGGAGCCGTTTTCGATCTTGATTTTGGGACTAGAAAGAAAGAATAAAGTGGAAAGAAAATTGAAATAGCAGGGAGTACTTGGTTATATCTCGGATCTTCGAGTATAATTCCTTGACTTCTGCCACGAATCGGTTCCAGTGCACAGGAGCGTAAGAGTACTTCAAAGTTTGTTCTTTTAAGTACTTTTTGTCGTATTTTATGACAGTTGGTGATCCTTCCACGTCCACAGCTACAAAATACTCAATAAGAAGAAGTCGTGGTTGTCTCCATCACTCACTTTCTATCTTTATCAGTTTCAGTTCGTGATTGATATCCACGTCATTTTGGGAAAACTGGTTTATGAGTTTGGTTAAATGGTCTAAGTCAGTTTTGATCACAACCTCGAACGAGTCACTAGCTTTCCAACCAATCAGCTCTCCGAAATTCTCCACCTGAAGCCCCGCCCACTGACTTAAGTCATTTCGCCAAATTATACTTACTTGAATAACTTCACCTTGATGTTTCACGTAACTATCTAAAAAAGCTTGCAACAGAATGAAGATGCCTCCTTGATTTATAGAGACGGTATTGTCCTCGATGAAGATCGGGAAGTACCGGAGGTTCCTCGGGAAAGCGATCCATTGACTTAAATTGAGTTTTTGCTGGAAAATCAAGTGAAACTAGGAAAAACCATCAGCCTTTGCTTACTCTAGGGACTACAGTACAAGCTATGCGGTTTTCCGTCTTAAAAAGTAGGTTTTCCAGACTGCGATGTTTGCGGCTGTCGTGAACGGACGCCCCTGAACAGATCAGGAGAGCGTTCTGGTCGTTCAGGGTTCCGTTCAATTTGCGGCTTAATGTACGCAAACGCCACCACTGCATTACAGTGGCGTAGGCGTAGCAGAGAGTGAAGAGCATCCTGGTTTAAGGGGGCCACGGACCTAGAACATAGACGTATGTTTAATAATACCTAAAATAAAAAGGGAAAAAAAAAACAAAAGTCCGTAATTTAGGAATTGTGTTGGTAGCTCTGTCCTAAGGTTGAGCATTGAAACTTTCAACTGTCAGTGACAATGTTATCAACACAGCGATCGGTTCCAAAGCTGCCACCACATTTTTTGGTGATTATCGTTGTTGCTGGGGGCTGCCGAGAAATGTCATAATTGTTTATCAAAAAAAGACCTTGTAACAAAATTACGATAATCAGTCGAAAAAATCGATTTTATCAACAGTTTACGTCCCAGGGAGTTCATTTAATGGCTAATTACGTCTAGCAATCAAAATATTATGAAAACACGCTAAAAACATGCGATAATGTGTCATTAAAAAGCTATTATTATATGTCTAGTAATTAAATAAATGCTCAAATGTATTGTTGGTTGCATAGCTGAACTTTCGACCGCTACACTTCCCATTTAAACTTTGATCAAAATCAATGACTCTCTTGTTTGCTTTGATTTTTTTTCCTCTCCGTCATTTGTTTGTTGTAGCACTAGTGACCTGATTTGATGTTTGTGTGGTGATGCATCGCGATTTCTTTTATCGGTGTCAAGAAATGTTAAAAATCATTTAACTAAACGCTTAGCAACAAGAAGAAAAAAATAAATAACGATTTGTTGTAAATATTGACGTCCTTGGATATTTTACTGTGTACAATCGGGCATTGTAAACATACAACAATAAATGTATTTTTAAATTAACGATTGTTATATAAATACGAGAAGAGCAAAAATTATCCTTAACAATGAGCGATGAACTTTTGACCCTAGGTCAGCGAAAAAAAGATATAAAATTGTATATATATCTTTTTACCCCGGGTTCCCCTACCATTGTCCTTCACTGTCAGACTCATTGGTTCCGTTTTCTACAGTAAAAATAATTAAATTTTGATATTAATTAAAGTTATTTTCTTCGTTTCGTAAACAGCTAGAGTTGTTTTAAACGTAACAGTGAAAGAATTAACTTGTTTTAGTGGTATTTTCTCCACTCTCCCCTACCGGCTGCCCTGAACTACACTATCATCGAACTCATTACTCTCATTTTTTTGGCGCTATAAAATGTGAAAATTATTTCTTTTCAGTGTAATAAATTATTAAGTGTGAACAGATAAACTAAATATAAATTTTAATTAAGATTATCAAGGAATAGTTTGAACTCATTGCATTATAACGTTCCAGTACCAAGTTCTAGAATTATTTCTGGAAAAATGAAAGGGGGGCCCCAATTAAATGCACAAATATAAACAATCACGACGAGATTATGTACTTTTATCGGTGGATAAGTTCATTGGCACGATTGACTACACGGACTTGTTGAGAAAGAAGGATGAAAAGAATATATAGTTGGGGAGAAGAATGAAAAAAAAAAGGAAAGAAAAAGAAAAGAAGTGTATTGGAGGTATTGAAAAAAATTGTGCGATAAAAGAGTGAAGAATATTAAAAAGATAAGAAATATAAAATAATGAATAAAAATTTCTTTATAAATTTAGGTTGCTAGAACCACGGAGATAGTAAATGTATAAAAAAGAGAAACTTAAGGGCGATGGATTAGCAAAATGAAGGGTAAAGAGAAGGAGTGATAAAAGTATGGGAAAAAAAATGTTGAAAACTATGAAAGTAACGAAAAATGAAAAAGACGAATTTGGAGGAAGAAAGGTCAAAAAGATCAAAAGAAAGGAAAGAACATGTAATATATTAAAAAAACATGAGATAGACAAAATATGAGTAAAAAATCATAACGAAATTAAATGTATATTGACCTAAAATTATAATGATAATCCTGGAAAAAGCAAGATGGAAAGAACATAAAGTAGAGAAGAACATAAAATGGGAAATTAGGACGAAAGAAATGGAAAATTGCACAGATGTCTAGAGAAAGAAGGGTAACAAGCATATGGAGTGAAGGGAGGATAAATAAAAGTGATACTAAAAACAAAGAAAGTCGAGCGTCGACGACAAACGTGAAGAAACAAAATGTGTAAATGAACGTGAAATTGGGGCACCTCTAGAAAAACGCCCCGAAAAAGTGCTCCCCCGCTCGTCTTTATCACATTGTTATTCAAACTTTTTTAACTATCAGTCAATAATAAAGAACTAATCGCAAAGTAGTGGGGATCCGCGTTTCTTAATTATTCGATTTGAGAGCGTCGCTCGGCCGCGAGTTGCATGAAAACAGCCCCCATGTATCTCACGGACCCCAGCGACAACTTGTTCGCGTACAAGTGCGAAAATAACAACAGTTGTCCCTTTAAAGTGATGAACGACAAGATAAAAGATCTCAATTTCAACCACCAATGCAGAAAAACAGGTAGTTTTTTCGTAACTTTATCACCGGTTTTTACTCTCGATTTGTTCAGTAGATGGAAACATGGGAGACAGTGAAACGAGCGGAGACTCGCGATGTGAGGAAGTCCTGGCACTGAGAATCAAGTTCCCGACAAAAATACCGGTAGGTGTAGCCCCAAAATTTAACCGAAATTTTACAAAGATGGTTTCTAGATTATTATCAAACGTTACGGAAAAGAGCAGACGTTGCCGGAGTTAGATAAGTGCAAGTTTTTGGTGCCACAGGAGATTACCATGTCGCAGTTCCAGACTATTATAAGGTGACTTTGACACATAAGGGGGCTATTTTCTAATGGTTTGATTGTAGAAATCGACTCCAGCTCGAGCCGACCAACGCTCTCTATCTACTAGTCAATAACCGTTCCATGATTAGCCTTTCAAGAACTCTTGCCGAGGTCTACAGCGAACATGCAGCCCCCGATGGATTCCTCTACATTACTTATGCTTCACAAGAAGTCTTCGGCGCTTAACCCCTAACGTGTATATAGTATTAAGTGTGTGTGTTCATAGTTTGTATTTTATTACCGCATGAGCTTCGAATGGTACATTTTAAATACATTGATTTGATGAGATGGGGCCACTCACCTGGTGACTTTTTCATGACGCCAAACTTAGACCCGGGGTCATTTTAACTGAATTTATGGCGTAAACAGCGGAATTTGCCCAGAATAATGATAAGATGCGAATTTGCGATGCGACACTTTTAGCGTAGTGGAGTTGGCGGTCCTGGTGACGTTTGACAGACATAAAACTTTCCAACCCAGCAAATCGAGATATCACGGAGATTTTATACCATTTTTAAACAGGTTCCTTAAATTTCGTTTTCCGGCCCCAAATAGTTAAAATAAAACCATTTTAAATGAATTAAAGTGTGTATTGGCAACACTGTGCGTCATCTGTCAAATAAACCACGGATGTGGCTACAATCACGCTTTGCACGATGCAATATTAAGAAAATTAACAAAGCGCAATTGAGTTAACTAAATTAGCTTATAACCAAAATTAAAATTAAATTTCCATGTTTGTAAAATTTCAAGAAAAAAAAATTCAACTATTTCTGTCAGTGTTTACAATCACGCCATTTTTAGTGACGTTTGACAACTGTCAAAACCATGTGTCGTCTCGTCCGATTTTGCAAGTGACTTTTGCCCCCTTTTCTCGCTGATATGTAAGTGGGACCACCATGCGTCTCACACCGTTGCGCCACTTGAAGTTCGCCACAGTCAACCAGGTCCTAACCCGCCTCAGATCGGACGCCCCCTTGGTGTGGCGTAGCCTTAAAACCGCCGGCAATGAGACATTCCACAAGAAAATGACAAGCATCAATAACTGGTACACCAAGTTCTTAGGTCTAGACGAGGTGAAGTTGTATCAGGATCGAGTGGTATCCCTTCAGGAGCGACTTCTTGAAGCCCAAGAAAGGCGTCGCGAGACGGGGCGAAACCTTGCTGCGATTCGTAAGAAATCCAACCAATTACAGGATGAGATTCACAAGGTCAAACGCCAAGAGAATTTGGAGCGGTTCTTGACGCTGATGAAGGAGGAGACTGTGGTTTTAAGGGAGGAGAACGAGGTTATGAGGCTCTTTCAGGAGTGTGACCAAACTGAAAGGGAGCTGTTTACGGCGTTTACGAACGCGGTGAGAGACTCGCATGAGAAGCAGAGGGCGCAGCTAGAATATACCAAATATTTCGGGATTATTTTAAGTATTGTGGGATCATTCCTTGCTTTTTGTTACACAACTTTGCGAAAAGACGACTTGAAGAAGTTTATCGAAGAGAGTGTTGCGAGGAACACTCCGACAGAGCCCCCAAGTGAGAATCATAGTGATATAATTAATTTAATGAGAAGTGAGACTTCGCGAATAAGTGACTTGATCAATTTTAAGCAAAGTGAAGTTGCGTTAATGCTCGAGCGTGAGCATGAAGCAAAAAAGAAACAGTTTTTACTGTTGATAGCAACGGGGACTGTTATGTTAGTCATTTTTAGGTTAATGTCTTCTTAAAATTGTATTTAATAAGAAATAAAATTTTGACAGTTTTCACGTAACTATATCTTAAACGCACTGTGCGCTAGATCGTTATGGGACATCAACATAGCCATGGTACTATACCCCTTTTGACATAATCTACAAAAATGGGGCTTCTCAGGGTCTGGAGCATCCGCGCTATGTTGTTTCATATGTTGCGTCAAGCTATACCTCTGTCGACAAGCATACGGGCACTGGCTACACTTGAACGGTTTTTCCCCTAGAAGAACATCCTTAGAAACACTACACACTACCAACCTACAAACCTGTATGTATCGTGAGATGCGACTTCAGAGTCGACAACTGTTTAAAACTCTTCTCACACTGCGGACACTTGTAGGGCCGTTCGCTGCTGTGTCGCTTCCTATGTTCTGTTAAATGGCTAGCTTGTTTAAAGGCTTGTTCACACTGGTCACACTGATACGGTTTTTCCCCCGTGTGTTTGCGCAAATGTAGTCTCAATTGCGCCACTCTACAAAACCTTTTTGCGCAAATATCACACTTGTAAGGGCGCCCGGTATGGATGCGCATGTGAGTGTTCAGGACACTAGTTTGAGAAAAACCCTACAATTCATATTTTTGACGTTGCTATCAACTTTGGAGACTCACCCGTCCACAGACGGTACAAACGTGCGGTTTTTCCCCGGTGTGGGTCCGCTCGTGCATTATCAGGTGGTTACGATTCGCCATTCGTTTATCACAGTACTGACATTTGTAGGGGGCTTCCCCGGTGTGGGTCCGCATATGAAGACGAAACCGAGACAGACAACTACACCAATAGTGTGCAAAGTGCTCAGTCATACCAACCTGAATTTCTTTCCGCACTGTGTACACAAAATCCCCTCAGTTTTCTTTATGGGTGCGCCGGTAGGGTCGTGGAAGCGCTCGTTGTGTTTTTCTAGGCTTCGGACGCGTTTTTTGCATATCCTACAGAAGTTTTGGGGATTGCTTCTAAAGATGGGAGTTATATAGAGGAAAAAATAGTCTTGGATGCTTACAGTTTTAAGGCGGGGACTTCGCAGTTTTCAGACTCTTCGTTTTTGGTCAAGGAGTAGTGTTGTTGTAGATGCGCTTTGAGGGCGCTACGCACGGCAAAATTGGCGGGACACAAAGAGCACTTGTATAAACGGTTGTTCATATGTACACGCAGGTGTTTCTCTAGGTGCCTGTACGCGATGAAGCCCCGGTGACAGATGTAGCACGTGTGAGGCTTCACGCTTGAGTGGCAGCGTAAGTGTTCGTACAAGTGCCCCCCGGAGGTGAATTTTTTTCCGCAAAATTTGCACTTGAAGTGGGTTTCTACATGGCTCGCGGTATGTTCAGGGAGATTGTCAACTTCAGTGTTGCAAATACCACACCAACGATCTTTGATATCCCTAAAAGAAGGAAGTTATGGAGGGACCCTTAAAGGGGGTTGCTATACTTGTGGAGACGCGACATATGAGCGGAGAGCGCTTTGGCGTGGCTTGTGAGGAACCCACATTTTATACACTCAGTGTTGGTTGAATACAACTTCTCTTGGTGCTCCCGGATCGCTTCCTCAACTTCTTCTGCAGAGAACTGCTCCACAGTCTTTGAAGCTCTTCTTATAACTGGGTTAACAATAAGAAGAGTATCCTCAACTTTAATAGCTGGAAGTTCTTCAATGTTGCATTTATCTTCCACAGGAGAATCCAGAGCCTCCCCTGAAACCTACAAACCCATTATAGCCCCCTTCCATAGTCGTACATTACCATATCGCCCCCATTCATACACTCTCGAATGATTTCATTTGATCTTTGTATTAACAACTGAAAGTCGTAAGATAACCTTAATTTTTCTTCGCATGGCTTACAGAGATAAGACGGTAAAACTTCGTTTATTTCGATCTAAAAACAAAACACAGACTTTTTTCGTTGATGTTGTTTACTTGATATAACCTCAATGTTTCCGACCGACGACAACATAGCGATTATCTCAGAAGTTTGTTCGCTTTTGGGGACAAAATTCGTCATGTCGTCGGTTTTTATCAAGCAGGACCGACAGACGTCGCTAAGACGCACCTCGACGGAATCGGGGGGCTCCATCAGCCAAAAAATTGAATTCCGGGAAAACTCATACGCGGTGTTGGACTACTAGATGGCGCCGTGAAAAATAGATGTAAATAGACATAGATTTATTATTACCAGATACAGCCATACGACAATACCATTCTATCGCTATCTCTGTCAATGCGTACAATTTGTATAGCTTCATCCTTTAGAGAGGTACCGACAACTGCCAATTTAACGCGTATTAAATCTGTTTATCGCTGTATAACTTATTCGAAGCATTTAGTACGAAATATTACCAAATAATTGTAAAATTAACAATTATTCAAATGACATTGAGCACGCGCAGTCTCTTGTCTTGACCGATTTGGACCGATTCGTCGAGTTACGACACACGCTAATGTGATAAAAAGAAATAAACAATTGGCATGGTTGAAGTTAGAAAGAGATGGAGAGATGTACCAATTTCGTTGCTATGTTTTTTAAGAGCAGACGTACGTTTCTAATAGGATGACTATCTGGTAATAATAAATCTATGGGTAATTGAAATTATTCTATGTAGCGCCATCTGGAGCACGATAAACGTATCGCATATTGCAGTGCGCTATGCACGCGACGCTGTTTCGGTCGATAATACAGCTTGAATTTTGATATAAATGACACCGACAGAGAGTGCGTTGTCCGTTGGTGTGTTTTAATTTTGTGTTTTTAATTGTTCTTACGAGGTAAGTAAAATGTCTTTATATTTATTAAACGTTATACAAGTAAAATATAATTTCTCTGACGTTCTGTTCATTTTCAACGGTTGTGTCGAAAATTAAAATAAATCAAATAGCTGAATCCCTGACCCGCGCACTTGGTACATCATTATCGTTTTACAATGTCTTAAAAAAACATTGCTTTCGCGTCCAAAACATGATAGTAACTAATAACTAGAATAATTGTTACTTGGGAGTTGCAACATGTGTTGTAACTTAACCTAAAATTATGTACAGGTAAGCAATTTTCTGAATTTATGTTTTTCTAAAGGTTTTTAAATATTGTGTACTCGTGTGGCGTCCTCTGTGTCCGATTAGTTCAATCTGGCAATACAGGTCGCCACAATCGCAGAGGAAATAGGTATCGAGGAGGCTGTCTTTCCAAGTTGTCTTAAAATTAGCAAAATAACGGCAATCCATAAGAAGGGAGATACTAACAATATTGATAACTATCGTCCCATAGCTTTTTTACCTATATTATCTAAAATTTTTGAGAGTGTTATTAAAAATCGTTTAATCAACTTCTTTGAAACAAATAATCTTTTTACTTCAGCACAGTTTGGGTTCAGGAAAAATAAATCTACAGTTCTAGCTGTACTAGATATTGTCGAAGATATATTAAACTGTTATGAAAATCGTGAGATCATAAGTGCAAATCTACTGGATTTAAGCAAAGCATTCGATACAGTGAACCACGATATATTACTTAATAAACTTGAATATTATGGCGTAAGAGCTAAAGCCAACGATCTACTGAGGACTTATCTAAACGGCAGATATCAAGTGGTTTCTGAAAAAAATCGGTTGTCAAACAAAGCGCTCGTTAATCTAGGAGTACCACAGGGATCAATTTTGGGTCCCGTGCTATTCTTAATTTATATCAATGATCTGCCGAGTAACGTTCGTTCCGCTAAAGCAACTCTCTTCGCAGACGATACAACTTTAAGAAATAGAGGTAAACAAGTTGAAGATTTAATTTCCAAAGAAAATGTGTTACAACTTGGTTCAGAGCCAACAAGCTTACTATGAACGAAACTAAGTCTCAACTTATTACATTCTCACTGAAAGAGAAATCTAAATCAGATATTACGTCCGTTAAATATCTAGGTATAATGTTAGATAGCAAGCTAAGTTGGTCTTCACATATAGATTATATTGCAAAAAAATTAAATTCTGTAGTTTACCAGCTAAAGAAATTATCTTCCTACTGCACTTTAAACGCAACCTTAACTTTTTATCACTCCAATTTTTCTAGTATCCTTAACTACGGAATAATGCTGTAGGGCAACTCGATTAATGCTGAAAGAATATTTCGCATCCAGAAGAGAGCTATCAGAGCGATACTTGTCGCTGATCAAAAAACACACTGTAAACCTCTGTTTCAGCAACTTCAGATTTTACCACTACCTTGTTTATACATCTTTTCTCTACTGGTATATGGTCACGAGCATCATAAAGAATTCAGAAAAAATTCTGACCACCATCAGTACAACACTCGTAATAATAATCGTTTTTGTACCCCATTTTTTCGCTTGAGACAAGACCCAAAAGAACGATGTAAATTTTAATTCCATCAAACTTTTGAATGTTCTGCCGACTAATATCTTACGATTCGACCCTGTAAAATTTAAGTGTACAGTTAAATGTTTTCTGAAACTACACCGTTTCTATAGTTGTGAAGAGTTCCTCACTTTTTGTACTAATTCAGGTACAAATAACGTAATAACATTCTCAAATCCTTATAACAAATAAGGCATTATCCTTATGAGATGGTTTCCAATATTGTCTTTGTTGGTACTATGTTATTGAATGTTTAAATGTTTTATACAATGTATATGTTATATATGTAAATGTATTTGACGCGCCAAAACAAATTGTACACGATGAACTTCATGTATATACAGAGTGATCCATTTCAATATTAATCATAGTCGGCTTTGCAAGTTTGCACGTAGGTCTTAGAACATTTTTACTATTTTTCACAGCATAACACATCAGCGTGGCAAAAAGTGGGGTTGAGGGGGGTATTTACAATTATTTACGTTCCGTTGAAATAAAACATTATAAAATTGGGATTTATCAATTTTTTACTGTTTTGTGCTGTCAGAATAAGATTGCGAACAGAATATAAGGCACATAAAAACAGGTTAAAGCGATTTTTTTGCCGAAATGTTCTACGCCATTGGCCGACCCGAGTCGAACGGCGAACTGAGACGAACTGTCAATACTGTCATATGTGAAATTGTTGTGAATCCCGGGAGTCGGAAAGCTCTCTTAAATAGCATTTTTCCTTGGTGCATTGATGTATTTTGAGAAAAAAGCAATCCAATGGCGTTTTCCGTTGAAGAAAAAGCGTTCTTGTTAGAATGCTACTTCAGAAATGGGGTGAAGCAAGAAAATGGTGAATGGGTGTCCATTCCAACTGTGCGTGGACGAATACCGAGTGAAGTATCCACATCGAATGAACGTTGATTATCAAAAGTTTATCAGTGCGTTCAAAATATGGTGCCTAATTTTAGAGAAACCGGATCAGTCGTTAAGAAAAGGCCAGGTCGGAACATTTCCGTTCGCACTCCAGAGTTCCTCGAAAATGTTAGAATCATAATGCAAGAACAACTATCAACTTCATTGAGACGTTTAAGCCAGAGAATTGATGTCAGCTATACTAGCTGTCAACGAATTGTGAAGAAAAACGTAAACATGTATCCTTATAAAGTGAGAGTGGTCCAGGAAATAAAGCCCCCAGATTTTCCTAAAAGAATCGCTTACTGTCAATGGTTTGAACAATGAGGTGCTTGATTTGACAATTTTTTAGTGATGAAGCTGAAGCCTGGATTTATTTGGATGGTTTTGTTAATTCTCAGAATATGAGACTTTGGTCTGTTGAAAACCCTCACCAGATTACAGAAGTTGGTTTGCATCCCCAGAAGATTGGTATTTGGGTGGCGATGTCTCGTAGACGTATAATAGACCCAATCTTCTTTGACGAGACCATAAATGCAGAACGATACCAACGACTCATTCTTGAAGAATTTGTGAACCAACTGGACGATGAAGAGTTGCAGAATGGATACTTCCAACAGGACAATGCAACGGCGCATACGGCTAACGCAACATTATTTCCGACTTTGTCAGGAAAATAACAGAGGTCATTTTGATCAGTTTTTGTGAAAAGATAGCGCTAGAATAAGGTAGTTAAACGGGATATGCCAATTATTACTGATTACTGATTTATCAATTTTGGCAAATCTCAAAGATCAATAGGAAAACTACTAATTTAGGATCGGCATAAACACTTTTAGGATTAGTTCTGACAAATTGGAAATTTAATGTCCAATCTTGCAGAATCTTGGTTGTTCAGAATCTCGGATAATAATAATTAGATTTTGTGGGAATTTTTGGAAAGTTCAAAATTATCGGAACACAGACAGATTCATTTGTTACTGGAGAAAATGAAAATTCAAATTATTATTGATTACTTGGCTTATTGTAAGTGGTTGTAATCTTTTATCTGAAATAAATTACATCATGTCTTTTTTTTAGTTTTATTTCAGTATTTAAATAACCGCGTTGAATGTTGAACTATCCACAAAAAACATTTTTAGTTGCGATTTTACTCATAGGTAATAAAGTTGTGGTAACGATCAATATGGACACTTTTGAAAAGTTTTTTTTTGGTCATATTTTTTCGAAATGCCTTTTTTGCAAATAACATTTCAAAAAATCCCTTGCTGGGTATGCAACTAACAATACAATGATTACTGTAATTAAGACTACTCAAGGTCAAGGTGTCCGAAGTAAGAATAAACATGCCCTAAAGTTTGCAAAGCCGCCTATGATTAATATTGAAATGGATCACCCAGTACTTGTAAGGCAATAAAAATTATTATTATTATTATTATTATTATTATTAGAAACATTAACACAGCCATCAAACTCTCTGATCGAATTGGCCTCTTGTTTTGTTTTTACTTTGTATTTTAATACTTTTAATCAACATGACTTTACACACTAACATATTTGCTACTATAATCTGTTTGCAGCTTGATGCCTTCACCTGATCGTAAACGGCAGAAGGTGGCAGGCGACGTAAATTCAGTTGCAAAGATGTCGAAGGTAAGTTTACATTTATTCCAATTTTGTACCTACCACTACATTATTCTCCAGTTCAAGATAATTACCTTTGTTTGTTTTTACGTGCAGGTTTCACCAACGAAAGACGTTCAAACTCAGACTGAGAATGGAACAAGCACGGCATCAACTTCCAAAAAGGTAAAATAAAATTTTCAACTCGATTTCCTAATGGCTTGTGCTGATCGGTAACTGTAATGCTTCTTCTCTTTCACAGGCAATGTTCATCAAGCTAAACGCTCAGGGGTTTGAAGAGGTTGCCAAGTTGGACGGATTTGTGGATAGAACGATGCTCATAGAGGAATTACTAGAGGGAAAGAAGGGAGACGAGGACGCGTACGTCATGATTTTTGCACCATCAAAATTTGGCAAAACTATAAACCTTAATATGATTCGTTTATTCTGCGACATCGAAGATAAAAATACAAAAACAAAGGAAGATGTTGCAAAGGACCCAACAACGGAAGATCTTCGATCGAATCCCTCGAAGAACATGAAAGTACTTCTTAGACAGTTTGAGGGCACAGAATATGAAGAATGCTTGATTTTGAAACGAGAACAATTTGTCATCCAACATTTTGGACGTCATCCAGTAGTTTTATTAGATTTCAAGACCTCTGTGGCCAAGAGTGTGTCAAAAGCAATATTTTTTTTTGCTGAGCAAGTGCGTAAGGGGTATTTGGAAAACAGATATCTTGAAAATAGTGAAGAACTTTATGGCTCTTTGAAAAGAACATGTACCGCCTGGATCAACTACACTGATGATGACCTTAAGAGTCTCTATGAAAGGCAAGTGATAAGTGGTTTGGAGAATTTGATTAAGAGCTTGAGGATACATTGGGGGAGAAAACCGGTGTTTTTGGTAGATGAAGTTGACAAGCCTTGTGTAGCCGCCATGGAGAGTGAACTTTCTGAAAAACAAGTACGTGAGATAGGAACTATTATCACTGATCTGATATGTTCGATTTTGAAGACACATGACGAACAGTTAAGACCTCAAGCTGCCTTGGTCACTGGCATTTGCAAACTTAGAAATTGTGGACTGTCACCTATGGACAACACACTGCCGGTGTACTTCTTGAGGGACGATAGATTTTCTAAATATTACGGGTTGACCTCCCAAGAGGTTAGTATTTTAGTGGAGAGATTCTGTGGCTCACGGGGAGATGCCGAGAAAACCAAGATAATTAGCGACATCAACGCAAAATACAACGGTTATTATCAGCGTTCCTTTTCTGGCGAAAACAAGACAGATGCCAGATACTGCCTATTCTCCGTCCTTAACTACTTGCAAAATACAAATACCGAAAAATGGTATTTTTGGTCGGACGGAGGTTTTTTGACCGGAAAACTTGTGCCAATACTCAGGAAATCTCACAAAATAACGAATGCTATTCAAAAACTGTTTTATGACGATTCTGGTTCCATTGAAATCGAATATCAAGAGGAAGTAGATGTCGCACATGTTCTCAGGCTGTATCGTGGGGAAATAGATCCGGACCTAAGTCAAGTTTTCAACTTTTTCTTACAACGAGGTTATTTGGCACGCAATCCAAAGAAACCAATAGAAAATGTTGGATTGAACACGAAGATAAATGTAAGAATCCCAAATCTGGAAATTAAAAGGCTTTACAAAAATATGCTCGACGGTTACTATCAAAGTTTTCACGAAAATATTCAATCAGAATTTACTAGTTGCGGACAGATCTTCAAGTCACTAGCCACGCAATACTCTACGGACTTTCAGAACGATCTATATAATCTCTGTAAACACTTGAAATGTATTTTTAAATTTATGCAGTGTACAGGCGAACGTACAATATGCAGCCACATGTTGGCAATCTTGAAGCATCATGCTGAATTTGAGAAAGGTGAGACGGATTATGCAGTAAAATATTTTGTTTGGGGGCGTCGCGGCAACTTCGCCATTATATTTCAAGTTAAATTCAATTCTGATGCTGCCGGTGAACCTGGCAAAATCGGATCTAAGGCAAAAAGCTCCCTCGCTGCCGCAGAGGATATAGTTAAACTTCTACCTGGTAAAAATCAACCAGAAGGCGGATCCGGCGGTAAAGCTGGCACCGGCAGAGATTTAGAGGTGCTGAAGTCTCAAATTGAGAACTACGTTCTTATAGGTCTGGCCGTGGATGGTGATTATACTACTCATATGCTCGTCTTTCGCGACACGTCCGATTGGAAAAATGTAATTCAAGTTAACCCTGAAAATCACGTTGCAGAAATAATATCAACTCATCTACAATCAAAAATTCCTGTTGTCTGACGATAGAACTGGTGAGAATGGTGTTATTGTGATATTGAGACTGAGTTATTTACTGATAAGATTTTGCTTTCTCTTCATTCATTCATTGATGTTGAATATAATTGTGAAAATTCACCAGCGTATTGAACATTGAACGTTGTTAACTCGGGAAATATTGATTTGGAAGTTTTCTATCTTTAGTCGATTCTTATTCGTTACCTAAATTGATTTTTAGTGCAATTTTGGGTTTTCAAAAAAATTGGATTTTCTTTCCGGTTGTTTCGTTGCTTTCGCTTTTTTTTTGGTTTGTTTTACTATGTTTTTGAAGTGCCTAATTGTACTGGTAATATTAATACTAATATTTTTTGGGCCTCCGTTCTAAAATAACACAAATTGCATTCGTCTAAATCCGCTTGAAACCGACCGTTTCGCGGCCTAGACCTGCAAAATGCACGGCCAACTACAGAACACAGAGTTTGAATCGTTTGAGGTTTGACATGCGTCGGCCGTATGCTCTGCCAGCGTCTGCGACGTTCGATATTCGATACATACGATCGATGTTGATAGAAGAATATATCAAATAATTTCTCGGCAGCTTCCGTAATGTGCACTGGTGTTTCCATTTTGTAAATCGTAATTATTTGTCAATGTCAAAAACTAACACTTACTTGATTCTTAATTTTATTGAAATTTATACGAAAATATTACTTTTAACAAATTTAATCAATTGTCGGCCCAAAAAATAGTGTGTATCACACAGCCAGAAACTTATTTTGCAACAATTCGCTATTGCAGGCTGCGGCCTTCGGCCTTAGCCTGCAAACTACGCTCATAGTTGCAAAAAGTCAGTTTCTGGCCTAGTGATACAAATAACTATTTTACGCCTTGTAAAGCAATAGTAGCTACTGTCGATACAGTTTTTTTTATTTTACCAGTTGTCATCCTGATACATCGATGAAAAGCCATTTTAGGGTATCTATAAATGAGGCATTTTGCCCTCTTTTTCAATCATTTTAATACGTTTTGGGACTAATTTCTTCATTTTCGTTGGATTTTTAAAATGCCCAAATGCCCTGGCCCAGAAATAAAAAGAACATTTCGGGGTGCTGAAAACCGAGGGATTTGGATAAGTGATTGACAAAATTTCCGTAATTTTTAAATGCCCCAATTAGTTCGGTCCAGAAATAAAAATCCATTTTTGGGTGCTTTTAACGTAATTATGTTTGATTTTGGATGATTTTCTACAGTTTTCTCTTGTGCCCAATTTCTGATGGGCTATTTATTGATTTACAACAAGAAAAGAAACTTGAGTATTTAAGTCGTCCTTAAGAATTTTTCAATTTGGAACTTTCTTTGTATCCGAGGACCCCTGAAAGATTCTAAGTTTTTCAAACTTCGTTATGAAGCACTTCACGTCCGGTTAAAGCGTCGCGCTCTGAACATGTGCATTCATTTACGGCGCGTGTTCCAATCCCTGATAAAGCGATAGAATATTTTCTAAAATAAAAATTTCAAAACGAATCCAAAAATTCAAAAAAAAAAAATTGAAGGGCCTTATGTTTAGTCACAGACTCGGCTGACGCTACAGAGCAGCAATGCTTTAATTTTATTGTTTTTCGCTAGATGGCAGGTTTAAACTAACATACTCATAGATATGTTATAACTAGATAAAGTCATCGTATTAGAAACGTACGTCTGCTCTTAAAAAACATATCAAAGAAATTGGTACATCTCTCCATCTCTTTCTAACTCAACCTTGCCAATTGTCTATTTCTTTTTATCACATTAGCGTGTGTCGTAACTCGACGAATCGGTCATGACAGGAGACTGCGCGTGCTCAATGTCATTTGAATAATTGTTAATTTTACAATTATTTGGTACTGTTTCGTACTAAATGCTTCGAATAAGTTATACAGCGATGCCCGCAGTTGTTTCTTCCACATTTCACGATACTTCGAGGAGATTTTGTATCATCAGTGGAAGCCGTCAAATTTTAGCCAACAACGTTAAAATGAAGTTAATACTAAAATCGTAAGTAGAATTTACTTTTTGGACCACAAGAATGGATAGTCTTACCATGCAATTAGTAAGAAAATGAATAAAAACTCACAAATTTCAACAAAGTCGTTTGACAGTACCTCTCTAAAGGATAGCGCTATACAAAATGTACGCATTGATAGAGACAGCGATAGAATGGACGTCTTGCTGAACCTTTTGCCGTATGGCTGTATCTGGTAATAATAAATCTATGAACGTACTTTGTGGTTTTCTGGTATGAAAAATAAGAAAGCACACTAACAACAGAAATATTTTATAACAAAAATTAACACTCGTGCACAAATATAAAAGGAATTTGAAACGCGGGATGATGTTCGAACGAGCGATCAACCGGAAATCTCTTGTAATTCCGTAAAATGATGGATCTTGACCTTCAATTGGTTTCTTTTCAACTTGTGGTTGGCAACGCGCTGGTGCTGCCACAAGTTAAAATTACTAGATGTTTAGAAAGCACCGCAATCCATTGTACTCATGTGTTAGACAGAGATAACAATAAAAGCACCCCAAAATGTCAGAGTGACAGATGATTTATGTCAATTCGATAGACAACAATTTTCAAATTGAAAACTTTGTAGAAAACTAAATCAACGTTGTGTCCTAGTTTCTAGGTTTACTCAGAGACAAAATGCCATGGTGTTCGGTTACCGGATGTGGCAGTAACTGTAAAAATTGTCGTTAATTTCGTATACCACGTGCTGGATCAAATGTGGAACGAACAACTCATTGACGGCCCCGATCTTCTTTTAAACGCGAAAATTTGCGAAGTAAGTGGTAAAAACTTCATATCTTAAGACGACAATAAAAATTAATTGAATTTTCTAGAAACGGTTTTGGGAAACGCAATTTGAAAATGCTAGAAAAGATGGGAGGAAACCACTAAAATCAGAATTTTTCCCGGATTTGTTTATTTCAAAAAAGCGAAAGATAGACGAAGATAAACCTCCAATAACACCCGATCAACCACAAGTGGAGGTAGATGATGATTCTTTTCAAACCAATTTAGAACCTGAGGAGGAGGTTGAGATTAATAAAATGGTTGTAAAAAAACACGAATAATGTCGAGGAACTGAAGAAAAAATTCAAAGCAGCTTTAAGGAAGTGCCGATATTATGAAAAAAAAAAATTAAGAAAAATGCCCAACAAATCTAGAGAATTTTTTTTAATTATACATTGCTTGTGGCACAAAGGGATATGAAGAAATTCGTAAGCAATATCTTCCATTTCCAGGTCCATGTACATCACAACATCGAGTCTGGACTGTAAAATTGAAGCCAGGTATACTAGATGAAGTTTTTGAGCTGTTAGAACTCAAAGTTCAATTTTATTTTAGCTCAAAAACTTCAAGGAAGAAGAGAAACATGCAACCCCGATTTTCGATGAAATGGCAATCCGACCAGGACTTTGGTGGGACAATACACTGTCTATGGTTGTTGGTTGGCCCACACTTATCTGGTCAAATAAGGAAAAATCTGAAAAAGCAGCCACACATGCGCTTTCTTTTATGCTCGGAGGCGTATCAAGTAGACGGAGCAAATTGTGGGTTATGACTTCACCGGCAGTTCTTTCGGCCCCGAGGACGCATTCGGTAGATTAACTGAAATAATTCAGCGAGCTCATCATATTGGAGTGACAATTCAAGCTGTCATCGGGTCGCCAAGACCAAAGTCTATGGAAAATGTTAAACGTAGCCGATTAGAAGCTTTTTAACTCCTGACCCTGTTCACGTCTTCAAAAATCTTGCAGCCGCCTTCATAAAAGGATATAAATTTATTCTTAGTGACTCAGTCGTTCAAAAGTATGGATGCAATACTGTGAACAGATTAAAACTCGAGAGAAAACCGAGATGGCTAGAAGAACAAGCGGTCGGCCTGATCGAGACGAACATGGAATATTGGAAGGTTTACTATCTGATTTTAATATGGTACATTTCACAAAAAAAATTAAGGAAAATGTGCTAATTTATCCAACGATGGACTTGTTCAAACATATACTGAAAATTGAAGATCATTCCGTCGAAATGAGAAGGCAATTATGTCAAATTTTCTTAGCGTAGACGGTTTCATAAACTGACAAGAGATTCCTTTGAGAAACTATCCTAAATGTCATTATATTATTTCAAAAATAACTAAATTATTTGTTAAAGGTCGTTTATACTTTGTATTATCGGCAAAATCGAAGAACATTAATAATTATGATGTTAAAAGCAGTCGTAGTGTGGCTACGCGTGTAGTATTAAAAAAATAAAATATTTTATTTCAAATCCGAATTTAAATCTTTTCTTTGCATTTTGCCGAGCCCTAGTGGCGGGCCATGACTTGATCGTGAGTCGACCCAGTTAAAAATCTTTCTCCAATTCAAATTTCCCGCCACTTTCCGCCCCAAAATGGCGAACAATTTGCGGTACTTGGTAACTTTAACTTTGCGTACCCTTTTCCATTGCCATTGGCTGTAGGTCCACAAACAGTCCAAATACTACGAATGCTGACAAATCCGAACCTGTTGTTATTATCCGGTGCCCGTTTATTACTTAAGTCACAATCAAATTACTTAATTCGATCTGGTGCTATCTGGCTCAAACAACCACGATGGCGCCAACTATATTGTTTTTGTATAAAAGTAAAGTCGTTTCTCCCCGGCGTGACTTGCATTTGTTTCGTCCCCACGAGCGTAGTCTCGTTATTTTCGTCCGGGGTGACAGTAGTTCACGTAAAAATACAAAATTTGTGAATTCATGAGTTAATAGGTCCATGTTAAGATCGGACGCGACGGCGTCCGAGCCGACCTCCTCCGGAACTTTCCGATCGGTTACAAAATAGTGGAAGAAGCGGCGCTCCGGCGCAGAGTTTTCGTGGATATGCAGACAATTTAGTCGATAACGTGCGCTTCAAGTTATGTAATATCACTGGTAACAATCATGCTGTAGCGAATGGGGTAAAGCGGGGCAAAACTCAGTAGGTGATGTGATTTCGGAATAAATTGTTCGAGTGTACACGCGGGGTAAAAAAAACTGTGCTTTTCTCTGGGGAAAGTTGTGTACGGATGTTGGATTTAAAGTGACCGAAACAGGTTGAGTGAAAAATGGGAAAAAAGGGTCGCAGGACCAGGTGGCGCACATTAACTATCACGGGTAAGCTTCGCACTTTGACCTTTGACATTTACCCCGAGTTGCCCTGGAATTTTCTCCTCGCCGGCCGGCGTTCGTTGGGTGTGTCTGGGGCGAAAAAAAATATTCAAATTTCGATCAGGTGAGTTCAAGGGCACCGTTCGAATCGAGACGGCTATTTTGAGTTAATGTCACGTGTGCGGAACAAACGAAAGGCATCCGTCAAAAGTGACAGATAGAAGACCAACGCTGGGATGTCACGTGGGGGGAGGGCGGCGGAGCGACGGCGGCGGCTGCCAAGTCGTTTGGATGGGAATAGAATCTATGATTATAATTTTCGATGTGATTTATCGAGGTTGTTACGCCACTGGTGTTACAATAAAATCTCGATCTGCATCAGATAACTTATGCCAAGATGTTGTGCCAGACTGTACCGGGGGCGGCTTTATCGATGATTGCGTGTCGGGGGCGGTTTTTGAGAATTTCGGGAAAAAAGCCACACCCGGGATGAGGGTCCCGCAGGATTAAAAGACTGATTTGATATTGATCTATCTACCTGAACGCGGGCTTCTAAAAAAACGCAACGAAATTCCTATCTATTGACCTACTAATGATAACAATTTACTCATAATTATCTACGATCTAAGTACGTTTTGTAATTATAGTCGTTACGATAAAAATGTTTCGCATTGTTACGCAATGTGTTTACCGAGTCCAGTGGCGTACCGGGTTCAAACTCCTAGAACGAAAAATTGCAGTTGTTCATTACGAAACAGAGAAAAATCACAAGATAGAACGTGTTATCAGCCTTATCTGTTTACAAACTGTTGTAAATCTTTCGACAAACAATATTTGTTGAGTCCAGAGGCTAAAGTACACGGATCCCTTTTTTCTAGGATACTGTGGCACACTGGAGATAAATACATTTAAGAAATTCGTGGTGCAAATGATCTGAAGTGCCACACCAGACCCCAACGTCCATATCAAGTAAGCCATGATCGTGTGTCAGCATAAACTAGATCGAAATAAACATCAACGAAAACAATTTTGAGATAACTCGAATGTCATTGTTGAAATGTTATTTGCACCTCTATTTGTAATTGAGTTTTTTTGGCTCCGTTAGTCTCTCCAGATGCCATAATTTCCTAAAATTTTGCCAACCAGCCTTCCTTGCCATAATCGCAACGACATTGTGTGTGGTAAAATTGGCACTGTACGTACGTCAAATTTTTCATTTTCACACTTGTTACGTGCTAGTTAATTTTTTAAGTTGTTCCAAAACAATACATCGGGTTGGGAAATTGCCGGGTCATTGACTGAAACGTGGTGCAAATGACCTATAAAATTTGACACTTGACAACCTGTCATTGTTCTATTAAACTACAGGAGCCCGAATTTATACATTTGGAAAAGTCCTGGTTTTATGTCAAATGTCAAACAAAGCAACTTGTAAACCTGAAACGTCACCGCTGATATATATAGTCATTTGCACCAGAAGTTTCCAGTTTTTTGGCGCCAGAAATTAGCCAGATGTGATAACTTCCTTCTAATTTTCTTAATGACCCGGACCAATACAATAAAGCTAACGTCCAAGTTAGTTTTATTGCACAAAGTTGGCACTGCCGATAATATCATTTATATTTTGAAACCATTCTTTTATTTTTATCCTGTTCCATTAAGAAACTTCATTCTTATTTTTTTTTAAGATGTTTGGAAACAATGTAAGTAATAGCCAGGTCGTTTCTCAAACTGTGGTTTCTGATTGGTAACGTTTTAAAGGTGCCAACTTGATTTTAGAACGAGATTTTTATTACACACTCATCCTGTGTTTACTCAGAAACTCTTAAGTCTATTTGTTTTAAACTGATTCGTTGGAGTATAAAGGGCTTATCAGTTGGCTGCTTGACCTTGGAAACCTTCAGATAGTTGAAGTAATGTGTAAAACTAGTAGGTTTTGATTGATTTTCAAGAAAAATGTAGTTTTTTTTTTTGTGTATACTTCAAACTTGAGTAGAGCTCCGCCCTCGGCTTATCGCGATCTTATCCTATTTTAAGCCTAATGCACACGAGCTCTTGCCTTGCCCAATGACTCCCGGTTTTAAGAAAACGACGATTTTGGTTCAAGTTGTCTTAAGCTGTTTACTGATAAATTATAAAGAACATAGTAAACAATGATGTCATAAATATCATCAAAAATGATAACGGGATTAGAATCGACTGCTGTATTCTTTTGACACGAAACACCTCAATTTCCGGGCAGAAGCCCCGTTCCGCGCAGAAAGACACATTCGCGTGCTGACATTTCAATTCGTAATTACGGTAATTCGATGTAATGACACGGCCAACAATATCTCGGCTTTGTTACGGTCATTTTTATTACAAACCAAGCGTTTAATAGGCCATAAATCATAATTGAAGCGAATGTAGATTGGCGACATCTGTGAGAAACTTTGGAACGTTGCTAGAATAAAAACATGTGACTTTATGTAATCGGATTAATTTATTTTGCGTGGGATTATTTTTTTTTTTATTCCAAAGGAAAAATTCAAACGCTTGATTTATTGTGGTATTTGTTAGTGTCTTGTCGGTAAACGCGTGCGTCTATTTAATTTCACTAGGCGCTACTTCTTCTCGAAAAATCAGATGTTGGAACTATTAATAAACGTAGAATTAAATGAGATTTTGACAGGGGGAAAGCGTGAAAAATGCCAGGTACAGCTGTTGGCGTTTTTATTATATGTGATGTCCTCGGCATGTTCTGGTGACAAAATTGACATGATTTATTCACAGTCTTTTTGGCAAAATAAAGGTTTGGATGGATAGGTCGTTGTACAGACTTTTTTGGGAGATTTTGGCCGATCTAGTCAGTTTTATTTCCATTCAGTTCAGTTTAGTCTCATCTCTATTTTTCTGAGGTTTTCTCCTTCAGAGTCTAAAATAGCCAGATCTGCCTATTTTAGTTCCAAAATTTACTTAATCCTATTGTACCCCAGACTAGAGATCTCGTTCTACTCAGTGTAGCCTATTTCATCAAGTTTAGACCTACAGAGTCTCAAAAAGTCCATTCAGATCAACCTATAGTCCAATTTCCCGGATTCAGCAAATTTTGATCAAACTTTATGAGGCTGTAGTCAGGTGCTAATTCTTCACTGCCCTTTTAGTCCGTGTATTTTGAAGCGTTTTGGTTCAAATTTAGTAGCTATAAAATTTCAGCACGTTCGGTAACTTTTTTTCTTCACCACAGGCTTTCAATAGGCACAAAATCTGGCTCAAATCAGGCACTTTCTAGAAAAAGAGTATTTTATAATTTTAGCGAAAACCGCATGCAAAATCACGCGTCTCTCGCGTCTAAATCCGTAAACCACGTGCACATTCGATATCTCTAAAAAAATTTTTGTTTCACGTTCCCGTGACTGCTATTTCTGTCCTAGCCAAGTTGCATCATCTCGCGTTTATTTATCCGCGAAAACGACGACCGGAAATTCGGCATTTTTCGGTGAATTCGACATTTCAAGGTCATGGTATTGGCATCTGACAGCTGCCATTCGAAATGTCCAAGGTTCAGGAGGAAATCACGATCACGCGTATGCTCTAAGAATAGAAAAAAAAGTTCATTGAAAGCGTCCAAGAAAATCACGTTTTCTCATAAACGGGGAAGGGAGTATATAGTATGATGTCATGACAACACGAGTAGTCAGATTCGGGATGGAGACAACGAACGGTAAGAACACGTTGTCGTTGTGCGATGTCGAGGTTCATTTGTTTTATCGTTAGACCGGCGGGCGCCGATTAGTCGAGTGGAAAAAACTGAATGTCGTGTCATTTCTTTGGAATGACACTGTTTGACATTAGAAAATTACCGTCGGCAAATGTTCCGATTTTTCTTATCTTGTTTATGTCAATTTAGTTAATTCGCTTACTTTGTTTTTACATCGGTTATCTGACATTTGACCGACTTTTGCTTACCATGGTCGTTATTTTTTATGAAACTACCTGAAATATGTACGGTTTAATTGACGGTAAAACGAACAAATGAAAATATCTCCCGGGGGAGTTTTTTCCTTGTTCTATTTTCGTGACGGGATAATTTAGCGTTACGTGTCGCATCCGACGTTTGAAAGCAAACATTTTCAAAGTTTGATGTCTCGTTTCAAGTTGAAACTAAAAATACTTACAAAGGAGCTAATTATATTCGGTATATACCACGAGTTTTCAATGGGTTTCAGGTCGGGAGACCGTGGCCGCCGTTTGTTTCATGTTTTCTTTGTAGTTATTTTCATGTCTTTTACTGCCGTAGTGATGATTTAGTTACGTATTACAGTTCAAGGAGATGTTTCGTTAAATTTACGGCAATTCAACGGATTTCAGTTCCTACTGTCGCGGTGCACCTACAATATCATTAGAAAAAGTTAATGTCAAGGTCAATTAATACATTTCTAAGAACCCAAAGAAAAACTTCGAAACTACATGTTCATGGTCCACTACCTTCGTTTCAATATAAAGCTCATGCTGTTTGAATTTTCGATAGGTTTCAGATTTGGTTGGCGTGGTGGCCGCTTGTTTGTTTTTTTGGCTATTAGATTTCCATGCGTGTGTCACCGTAACTGTGACTTTAACTCGTGTCCACGCCGTCAATCCTGTTACATTGTAACTGTTTACAACTCTAATCATAAATCCCAACATGCATATTGACATAGGCCTCACTGTTTACTCTCTTATTGGTGTAATTTACAAGTCAGGTAGTTTCTTTTATCAACATGAATGATGTCGCATTAAACGGAAGATCGTTGTTACATCATATTACAACAAAGCATTTGTTACATAACTATGGAAAACTGTTGTTATTTCACAATATGGCACGAAAATAGAGACATAATAATCTTTTCGAAAGCTTCCGTTATCGTTAATGGCGAAATTGGCAAACGGTGAAGGTTGTTATTTACCCGATAACATGTATAAACATATCTTTCATATTTAACCAATTCGAATGTCAAAGATAATGGACCAGGGATCGGTTTCTTTCCCAAAGCCATTTTTCTCGAGTCGATAACCTCGTTCCCAAAATTGTGCCAACAGTACGTGTATAACTCGTCGTCTTGAACTTTGCACTACTTATCAAAATCGCGAGAAAACTGGAGCTATTTCCTGGAAACTTTCGAAGTTGATTGCGTAAGGGGTGCCCAGGTGGCGCCAGTGTCCATCCCATGCTAACGCCGACGATGTAAGGAAGTGAATAGAGGCACCCGCGGGCATTGGGCATTGGGCGTCATGAAAACTTGCACGTTTCGGCAGTGACAAAGCATCTCCACGATTAGCGCAAGCTCATTGCGAAACGTCCTCTGTTCGCCCGCCCCAAACGGCCGTCCTTAGCCTTTACCTCGTCCCCGTCCTAAAATTATCGCATTTTTTCTATTTGTGTCTTTTTGATGTCAACAGATGAACACAGCGACAGCGAAGAATCAAATACCACGACTTCGGGTCACCGCGTGCCCAAAGGATACCCGCAAAAATCGTATTACTCGCGTTTCACGTACTCTAGTCAATCAACGCCCACAAGAAGATACCAGTGCGATGGCACGAAATCGACGAGGTCCAGCAGCACTGCCAGTGAAAACAAAACTAACTTCAACGAAGGTGAGAAAATACATATTCTAACTAAAATCGTAAGCTTTGGAAGTTGCGGCCGCCAATTTTCACCGATCTAATATCCATTGAAATATAGTGATGCACGTTAAGGTTATCGGAGTTAATGCAGTACTTTTGTTGTGTCCGACATGGGTTACAAAGTCATTTCTCACTGCCGGATATGATCATTATAAAATTGTTAGAATCCGGCTCCAAGGACCAAACACGTGCTCCTCAAAACAGCATATCGATAATTTTGTTTATACAAATAAACGGAATGAGCGAAAACACACAGTCTTCAGCAACCGTGTGAATTTTTTCCGTTTTTTGGACCTCGTTCTGATCTCTGAAACTTTCCGAACAAACAAGAACAAGTGAAAAAACAATAATCTCTAATTAATTATTACCGAACATGTTTATTTATAGTGCGTCCAATAGAGAAAGATCAAAGAGCACGAACACGCAGCGGCCAAATCGTTCCAGTGCTGTAAACATCAAAAAACGGAAAAAAAATGTACACCCGTCAAAACAGTATGCACATGATAAAGAAAATTTATAGCCAGATAACTAGCGGAAGTTCGAGCTCGTGTACGTTGATACCGATTAGGAATGGTACTTTCACAAGGTTGGTAACGTTCAATTTTTATTAAATTTCCAAAGCGCTGCCAAAAGGACGACATTTACGCGTTGAGAGCGTGCGTGTCGTAATTTTCGTCCAATTGAAAGGATAATTAGCGATGTTGGCACTTGACGTAATTGAGGGCTTAGAATGTCTTTATTAACAATTTATACCAAGTTAAAAAAGATAAAAGGATGACGCGTTTTGTGTAATAAATTACGTTATGTTACTCAAGTCGCGTAGATCTTTCTATGCCAAAGTTTTTTCTTCGTGCTTTACGAATTTGCTATATTTAGAGGAGTCGGTTTTTTTTTTGTCTTCAAAACTATATATTTAGATAGAATTGGTCTTGCAAAAGAACCGTGAGTGACGCGGCCGCAACGGGTTACATACCAAAAAACAGAAAACTGGTTCGTCGTTAAATTCGGGCGATGTCATAATGCAGCCGTCGATAAATTCCCAGCGGCGCTTCGCAAATTTTCAATGTCTGACGTACAATTAATATAATACACTTGTTCCAATCCGGCTCAAAGGACCGAAACGCTTAGGTATATTAAAATAATTAAAGTAATGGCTTCAATTGGCTCATTAGTCTGTTTAAATATAATTTAAACTTCGCATTACAATTAACTCTGTGACATTCCGAAGTATTTATATAATACCTCATCATTAATGCGTGTAAAAAGTTTTGGCGTCCATATACATTTTTGTCTTTAAAAATAAAAACAACGAGTACTATGAAAGTCTATTATAAGCTCGACGTCGGCACTTTAATCTCACTTATGTAAATCTGTGCCACCGCTGTATTGATTTCAGTTTTCCTCACTTTTCTTACCTCGATTTTCTAAAAATAATACAATCATTCGTGAAACTATTATGAGAGGTGGCCGAGAGCTCTAGATGTGCCGAACAAGGGCATAAAGTAGGAAATTGCGCCCCGGGGAATCTCAAGATCCTCGATTAAGCTCCTTATGAAATTAAATGCGAAGCCAGAATTCGATATTTGGTCCCATATACGCAGATAAATATTTCACGTTGGGCTGACATTTAGTGCAGACGTGGGACGTAATTAACCTGTTAAAGATGGATTGAGGCAGAAATAATTTAGTGTTAAGTTGGTAATAAGATCCAAGTCATTCCGTTTAATAATATCTAATAGTGTGCGTAATCAGAATCAAGATGGCGACGGAGTTAGTGCCCAGAACTTAACCTCACTATCTCGAAATCTAATATGACGTTTAAATATCATTTCCAGACGAATATACGCGCATTACGACACCAAGACAAGATGTACTATTTAAGAAGGGTTACTTGAACAAACCGAAAACCTACCAGACCCAAACGTCAACAGGAAACTCCACCACGTCGACTGGTAACTCCACCGGAAACGGAACTCCGGACCATCAATCCACTGGTACCAACTTCCAACCATTGTTACCAACTTTAGTTAACTAAAACTTTTGCAGATTTAGAATACGAGTCGCAGTTCGTCTTTCCGAATGGTTTCGTCGATCAAAACGGAATCTATTACGTCAACAGTGAGTATACATGTAGCGAGCGATTCAAAAGTCTTTCTGTCAAGCGGGCCATGAAAATTAATAACGTGTGTCGTCTTATAACATCATAAATAAGAAGTGACAGACGAAACAAGGTTAAAGCGTCAAAATATTATCAAGATAATTAAAAAGACATACGTTTTTACTTTCATGACCCACTTGATGGAAAAACTTTTAGATCGCTCGGTACTTCCAGTGACATCGTTTGCATTGTGGGACATCCGCAATGGGTTTATTAAGTTGGCAGTAATGATAATGGCGCCAGGATAAAAGTGGAAGCTTATGAACTTAAATTGGTAGAAAGAACGGGGGAGGGGGAATTCGAATTGGTGTTTTTTTTTTTGTTTTGTTTTTCATAGTTTTCCGAATAATCGTAAATATTTATGGGCGCTTACAATGTTCTTTTTTGTTTTTATTGACACTTAATTAGACATAGTAACAGAGAAAAACGACAGCCGCAAATAGCTCATGAATTACGAAACTGGTCGTTACCAACACACGACGAGAATGTCCCCCAATGTTGCGAAAAGCGTACGCAATCTGGTTACGTCGGAAATTTTCATCTCACGCATTGCTGACGTCGTTCTCATCCTCGAAATGTCATTCGTCGTCATCAGTGTCATTTTTCCATTACAGGTTTCGAGCCGTATCCCGTGATGGTGTACAATCCACCCACATATTATCCGGATTATACCAACGTGAAAACGAAGAGATCCAGTACAGGATCGTTGGTGAGTAAACAAAAATCTTTGAATTGAGTACATACATGACAAACAAAAGCTCAAACATCGCGATGTCTCAATATTTGTCGCCGAAAATAGCACATCTAGAATAGAGCAGACTTTTGGCGGGAAATTTTAAATTTCGCGCGCTTTTCCAGACGGAGTCGACCAGTCCCAACAATGAGGAAGCTAGTCAAGATCTGAGTCAAAGCGAGACGCCTAGTAACGTTTCGGAATTGAACCACGTCTACAACGTTATTTATCCGGGGTACTACTACAGTGGCGACGCGTGTCAGTCGCAAGGTAAGTACGGAGCTTCTTCCGCCGTCTAAATCTGTCTGTTTTCTTCTTTAGACGTGACTTGCGAGCCGGAACCGCGTCGCGTGAAGAAACGCCGACGACGAAAACTTTCACGTTCGAAGCAAGAGGGCACCACATCCGAATCGTCTGACGAAATCTTCAGTGACGAGGAAGAAACCAAGACTGAAGAAGTAGCACAAGCGGCGACGGAAGAACCATCACAGTCGGTATCGGGAACTCCCGAACCTGTAGCGGAATCATCCGAACCGGTGACGGTGACGGAACAAGCTCCCGAACCGGTAACGGAACAAGCTCCTGAACCGGTAACGGAACAAATTTCCGCACCGGACGTCGCCAACGCACAACCCGAAGACTCTCAAGAACCCAACAAACCCACGAAGTATGATCTCAAACCGGACGCCGAAGAGTTCGTACCGAGAGCGTACAGACAACCAGAAACCATTCCCATGGAAGCGAACGTCCAGTTTATTAAAATCCCATCGAATTTTGTACCAGTACCCATCATCAATCCGATGGGCGAATTTAACGCATTTATTCCACCTGGGATTCCCATCAATTTCATACCTCAGAACTTTGTCAATTTCGTTCCGTATAAACCGCCGGTGAACCAAGCGGAAGAAAAAGAAGAAGAGAAGAAAGAAGAGACGAAAGAAACGGTTGAAGTTCCTAAGAACCAGATCGACATTGCGAGAATTGTGTCAAAGCTGGAAGAAGCCGCCAAAGAACAGAACGAGACGAAGGAAGAAACGAAGAATGTGACGAAGAAAAGGTACAAGTACCAGAAGGCCGAACCGAGAAAGGAAGAGAGGAAGACGTGGACGAAGACGACGAACAGCCCCAAGAAAGAAGAACCACCGAAGCCGGTGAGGAACTACTCAGATACGTTGAAGAAGTCGATGGTGCAACCGAGCGTACGACCCGAAAGTGCGGAGAAAACGAAGATGAACAAGATTGCGAAAGAAAGTGTGATGAAGAATCAAGAGAGACTTGAAAAGGCGCCGCCGAAGAGCGCCAACGAGTGGATCTCGGTATCGAGAAAGAAACGAAAGAACAAGAACGTGGAAGAGCCGGAAGAGAAGACTGAAGATGAGAATTTTGAGCCTGTTGAGCGAGTTGAGAAAGTTGAGCAAGTTGAGAAAGTTGAGCCAGTTGAAGAAGTGATTGTTTCCTCACCGGTGGTGGTGGTAGTGCAGCCTCCGTCACCACCCACGCCACAACCAGCACCACCTTCAGCCCCAGCCGTGCCCGAGCCGAAACCAGCAACGTCAACCCCAATCCAGTCCGAAGAGAAGAAAACGAAGAAGAAAACGAAGAAGAGCCAAGCGAAGACGACGCCTCCTCCAATCACCAAAAGAGTGATCATCACCGACGTGGACTTATCCGAAGTGAAAAAAGAGGAGGAAGAAACGAAACCTATCAAGGTCGAAGAAACAAAACAGGAAAAAGAAGAAGAGAAGGTCGAGGAAGAGCAACCCGAAGAAGAAAATGCAAAAGAACCCGAAAAGAAGCCAAAGAAGAAAAAGAAGAAAACACCTCCAAAGACTTCCATTCAAAGCAGCCAATCAAGTTCCAGTGCCACCCTCAACGTGACCGACGATTCCTACGATTTTCTTCTGGACGAATCGTTGGAGAAGACGAACGTGGAGGTTTCCCAAGAGCTGGATAAACTGATCCAGAGAGGAATGTACGGCAACCTCGAGGAGAAAATCAAAGCTATGAATATCGACTCTAACGACAGCTTCTTTAAATCGATAATCACCAACATATCAAGTCGAGAATCAAGCGTTGAAAAAACTCACCCTTACATTAAAAACCCCAATTACAGTCGGCTACTTACGAATCCAACGTTACTCAAACCGGCGCCACCTCTCGATCGAAAACCGGGCGATTTTTTAGGTGAATCCACCACCCCCGATGATGTTGGGGGTGGTGACGTGAAAGTAAACGACGACAGCCTCTACCCCATCACCAAAGCAGTGAAGGAATGGATGACCCGTACACGCGAGAATACCCCCGACGTCGAAATCTTGAAGAGCCCGAGCACAATCTTCAAGGAATTCGGGGGTGACGAAGAAGTGACGGTGTTTTCCTGCGGGGAGGAGACACGCAAGACTTCAACTTCTTCGATCGAAGAAGCGGAGGAGGTCTTGGAGGACTACGAAAGTGTTTACGGAAAGGACGAAGAGTACCTGAAGATACAAGCCGAGGTCCAGGAGCTCAGGAACAACTATCCCAAACACGGAAACTTGCCCTATAGGGCTATTTGTTGCAGCATCATGTGATGTTGGCATCCTTGACGGTACTTAAGACGTTCTTCCCTCGGCTTAGATCTGGTGATAATGAAATGAGTGTGACGCACTACGTCTTGTGAAAACAAGAGACTGTTGAGACACTGGTTTGTACTTATCATGGTGTCAATCACGCCCCACTCACCCCCTTCTTCCCAAGGCCTGCTAAAAGAGACTGAGTTATACGCTTAAGGCAGGACTTAAGTGCGTCACACTGCTTAAAAATGTCTCTTTGTAAATCTAATGTCTATTGATTGTTCTGTAATGTTGAATCGTTATTGTTATATAGATATATAGGGGACAAGTGAGGGCCGTGTCGCGGTTTCTACTATGTTAGCGACAGCCGAATTTCCTAAATGACGATACGTTTAGTCGTGTTTTTTTTTTGGGTTCGATTTCACCTCTCACTAGTGTTACGATGCCATTTGCTCATTTCTATTGGTTGTCTTTTTAGAATGTAAAAGTAGAGTGCAATTTTTTTTCGTATGGTTGGGACATATACACCCCCGGCTCTTTTTGTTGTTCATTGTTCATGTGTAAATTTATCGCGACAATATAATATAGAAGGGGGTGTAGAATTTCAAAAAAGACACTGTATGTATGTAAGATTAGTGTTAAGTTTGTTTTGCGCATGTATGGAGTTATTCTTTTTTTTTTCTTTTTGTTTGGTTGTTCTATTCTTAGTTACTATTGTTATAATGTTTGTTATTTTTTTGAGAGTTGTGCCTTTGCAAAATTTGTAAAATAAAGAAAATTACTAATAAAGCTTGTTTTCGTATCCTAAGAACTTTTTTTTGGAAATATCGCAAACTTTTTTTGAGTACACCTCGTACATGGAAAACCGTGACTTTATCGATGTGAACGTACCTCGTATATAAAAAAAAAAAACAATTTTTGACAGTTGACACACTTGACACTTAACAACTGTCACTTGTCAAAACACTGATTGTCGAGTGTTGTGTTACCTTCCAGTTTAGAACCATGCCGACGGACGCCGCCCCCGGCTCCCAACGCCTCACAAACGATGACTTCCGTAAGCTGCTCATGACCCCCCGAGCCACTCCGGCGAATGCCCCTGCCCCAGGGTCAATTCGCGAGGCTATGGCGAACTCTTCCTCGATGCCGCCCCCTAAAGAAGACAAGAATGAAGCCCGCCGAAAAAAGAAGAGTTACTACGCAAAGTTGAAGAAACAAGAAGACAACAAAATGGCAGAGCTTGCGGAGAAGTACAGAGATCGAGCTAGTGAAAGAAGACAGGGAGTGAATCCCGATTACCAAAGCGATGATCCTGTTAACACAGCGCAAGCTTATAGGGCTGTGGCCCCCGATTTAAAGTCTGGGTTTGATGCGGCCGAAAGAAGGAGACAGATGATCCAGGAATCTAAATTCTTGGGGGGTGACATGGAGCACACCCATTTAGTAAAAGGGTTGGATTACGCACTGCTTCAGAAAGTAAGAAGCGAGATCCAGCAGATTGAGCAGGAACAGGAACAAGAGTTGGAGAAGTTGGCAACTAAGACTATAGAAGAAAAAGAGAAGAAGGAGACACAAAAGAGAGAGGAAGATGAATTGAAGTTTAAAACAAAAATCGGAAAATCTATCTATCACACGATTTGCTCTTTGAAAAGTAGACACATCGAGAGATCCGAGATTTTCGTGCCGGGACGCATGGCGTACGTCATTGATCTAGGTAATTTAGTTTCTTCATGTTGGTATCGAGTGTTCATTTAATTATCAGGTTACCTGTAAAAATTATTTGTTTTGGAAAACGTATGTCGCATTATTAGCTTACATAACCTTTTTATTAAATGACAGCAAGATTTTAGAAAAGAAACAAACAATGCAAATAAACACGATTATGATCACAAGAAACAATTCAAATACACACGACTAAGATCGACAGTTTAAGTTGACAGTTGACAGAAAGAATAACGTTATGACGTGCCTCCACGCAAACAAACAAAAATTTTTAGGTAACACGACCCAGAATGTTAAATGAACACCGATACAATCACACCCTATTTGGTGATTTTACACTCCTTGGTTGGTAACACATTTAAATTTCAGACGACGAAGCGGAAAGCGACATCCCTACTACCCTAATCCGCTCCGTGGCCGACGTCCCCTCCTTCGAACTCACCACGACCCTCACCACCAATGACATCGTCATCAACAAACTCACTCAAATCCTCAGTTACCTCCGTCAAGGCAGCCGCAAAAACAAAAAAACGAAACGGGGACTCCCCGACACCCGCGAGAATGAACCTGCCGAAGAAGAAGGTAAAAAACCTCCGAAACGTTCCAACATCGACGACTCCATCTACGGCGACATCGGTGACTACGTTCCCAGCAGAAACAACAAGCACTCGTCAAGAGACCATGGAAAACAATCATATTTCGATAAACAAGAGGAATCCGTTGATAACAACGCGCCTACTTTCAAAGTCAATAAGTCCGCGCAGATATTAAACAAATTGGCGCAAGAACCGGAAGGTTACGCCGAGTGTTATCCTGGATTAGAAGAGATGAACGATGCGATCGATGATTCTGATGATGAGGTCGATTATTCGAAGATGGATCTTGGAAATAAAAAAGGGCCGATTGGGAGGTGGGATTTCGATACGGCTGAGGAGTATTCGGATTATATGAACCAGAAGGAGGCGTTGCCGAAAGCGGCGTTCCAGTATGGATTGAAGATGGCTGATGGGAGGCGGTCGAGGAAGCATAAGGATAAGAATGAGAAGGCACATTTGGATCGCGAGTGGCAGAAGATCCAGAGCATCATCAAGAAGAAGTAGTTTTGTTTATACAAGTTTAAGATGGTAATGTACGAATCTGTAAAGAGAAACTAAATAAATCGTATGATTCTTAGTGACAATTCAACACGAAAATGTTGTTCAGTTCGTAAAATACATCTTGACACTTGAATCAATAAAATTCATTGCTACGGACGCACAATAGTCCGTGAAATAAATGTTTATTGTGGCAAAAAATTACAAAATATGGTACTTTGACGGTACAGTACATAAAATTTATCTTTACCGTCGCAAGAGTCTGTAAAGTAAATGCTTCTAGATTGGGCCTACAGTGAGAATTGTTAAAAATTTTTGTTGCTCTAGTGGTCATCAATCAATCAATCAAACGTGATTAAAAAAGGTTTAAAACATGAATAAAATGAAAAAATTCAAATTAGTTACTTTATTGTCTCCATGTTGGCGTCCTGTCAAAACACCTTCCAGCGCCATCTCGAGTTGACTTAATCAAAATGCCCATCAACTAATTAAAATTCTGAACTTCTTGTTTCCAAATTTGGCCTCCGCTTCAATTGTCTCGAAACCGAATTCACAAATCCGTCCATTCAATGTGAGCAAATTTCCCCCGTGAAAATGCACCCTTCGTCGAACCACAACTAACCTCAAAATGTCAACCCAATTCTCGCTGTCAAACAATCGACAACAAAAGCGTTTTTCGATCGACGACGCCTTCGAGGAAGAAACCGACGAAGCTATCAAAGTCTACGGTGCAACGACGCCCCGATCTCCGACGACGGGTTCCCCCCAGGTCGATGTCCGCATCGACAACACTCGGTGAGTGTAAAACCCTGAGAACACGTCTTCAAACTGTCTTTCAGGGGGTACAAACTCGCAAATGATACGTCACGTGATAGCGACTCGCTCATCCAAGACTGCTATGATGCTTCAAGTCAAGAGTATGTAGAGAGGTCCTGTTTTAGACACCCAAAAGTGAGAGAGAACTGGAGGATGGTCCTTGCTGCAGTCACACTTTTGATTATTGGTGTGGGGCTGTTGACGACGGGGACAGTGTCGTTGGCCGAGCCCAATTCGGGACTGCAAGGTTCGGTTTTTCTGCTAGCGGGGTTTATTTGTTTCGTGCCAGGGGCGTATCATGTGGTTTATATTTATTTAGCTGCTAAGGGGAAAAGGGGGTACCACTTTCATAATTTGCCCTTGTTCACGTAGGTTTGCGCACTTTTAATACTGGCTTGTGCCGAGCATCACTCACTAATTGTAAGATACAAAATAAGACTTATTTTTTAATATGTATATGGCATTTGTTGGAATATACCAAAGCTGGGGCTCTCAGAGTTAGGTTGGATATTTTTTGACTGTATTTGTTGTGAATCTCTGTATTATTTATGATTTTTCAAGCGCTAGTTTGTACGGTTTCACTTTTATTAATAAATTATATATGATTACGTTGATGGCGTTTTTGTGTGGGCGGGGCTTCACGAAAAGGGTGTGGCTTAACGATTGCAGTTCCATTGAACATTTGTCTTTCGCAAATCGAACACTATGAATTTAAGGCGAAAGTTAAAGTGTTTTTGCGTCGTAGTTTTCTATCTCTTGTTTTTTTTTTTTACCGGATAGTTACCAGTTCTATTAACGCTACAAAACAAAGTAAAGTCCCTAATTCAAGAACACTTTTCAAAGAAATAAAAATTTGGTCTCGGGTGTCCTCAATTACACAATTTTTCGGTTTTGGGGCAAAATTTTTATTCAATTTTTTACATTGCATGTTACACTTTTGACAGTCACTCTAAGTCTACTACAATATTAGTGGGGTAGCACTAATATTGTAGTATGTACTATTAAAAATAAAGTAACTATGACATTAAAGGGACACTCGAAAGTGTGACTTCCAATAGGAGGCTTTGCATCTTTCTTCCATGTTGGTAGTACTGTTTTTTTTTTTTTTGATTTTGACACTTTAGAACTGCCATGAAACATGTCAACAATGATAATTTACACCAAAACTGTCAAAATGACGCTTTGAGCTAAGAGCACACCAACTTAATTCAAATTCCAACGATTTCTTTGACGCTGCTCTTATTTGACTATGTGGTATCTTGTGTCATAGTTCTTTTATTTTTAAATTTGAAAAAAGTTGTTCTTATTTACCGCATTACCAAACCTTGAAAACAAATTCTCTGCTATAGAAGTATAGAAAAGTTTAAATTTTATTTTTTACAAGTGATCAAAAAACGCAATGTATGGTAGTCCTTATATTTTCCTTACTTGTTGGTGACATTAATATTTTTTAATTTTGACATTTTAGAACTCTCATGAGACAACAAAATTCAAATTACAAAGCTTGTTTTGACGCCATTTTTATATGATAATTTGTACAGTTTTTATTACTTTTTTTCATTTTAATTTAATTAAAAATTTTCATTGAATAAATATAGAGCAAATAAAAGTGAGAACATACAAACCGTGTTCACACACGGCAAACTGTACTTTTCCACCAAAAATTTTATTTTTTTATTCGATCTCAATAATCTATATTTCGTTTTCTATGGAATGTACGATACATTGCAAGATTATGCAACCAACAATACACAAAATTGTGTAATTTTATGAAATATTTCGTATCGTAACTAAACGTGATAATTTTTTTAACCATGGTATTATCAAGGAATATTTGTGGGAAACCCGTTATGGGTTATCATGTCCATCCAGCATGACACGTTACGCAATAATCACGTGACCTTGATCAATTACCAACAAGCACGTGCACTTGCGCAAACCAGCGCCACTTTTGCCAAAGCGGACGCAGTCAGAACCACCTTCACGGGGTTGTAGCCATTGTTGCCAGGTAAGTCATAATTTTCTCTCTAAAAATATTTAAAATAACACCATAAATTAGACTTCTTCGGTCGCCTGGAAAGCGCTTTTTAACTTAATATCATCGTTGTAAAAATAATCTGATTTATTTGTCGAGTTCGTGTCAAAATTACGCTCTTATGTAACGTGAGTGTGTTGGGTCTTTGAAGCAGATTTACGCTGATTATTGCGTTTATGGCTTTAATATCTACGTTGAATTGTAACCGTTAATTCAATTTTATGGTTATGTAACGTGGGAAATTAAAGAAAATCGATCAACGTTGATCAAGTGACCGCGGCCATACGTCACCCGTTGAGGTTATATCCTCGGAAAGTTTGCGTAATTTTGACAAGTGTACAATCAGTGCTAAATTTATTTATGTTACAGCCTTCCACAACGCTTCACCATGTTCTCGTCACTTTTATCGCGGGCCATGTGCCAGAACAAAGAAGAGGAAGCCCCGTTATCTCCCCCACAAATGGGTCTCGTCAAGTCGTTGGTAGCCGGTAGGACGATCGCGGCGGCCGCCACCGCCAACGTCGGGGGTACCGCTGAAGGCTATAGCTGTGAATTCGCCTCACCTCAGTACTTCATGCTCTGTGGCTTGGGAGGCATCCTGTCTTGCGGTATCACACACACTGCCATCGTCCCTCTGGATCTCGTCAAATGTAGGATCCAAGTGGACCCCGAGAAATACAAGAACGTTTTCAATGGCTTTAAAGTAACAATGAGGGAAGACGGAGCCAAAGGGCTCACTTTAGGCTGGGCCCCCACGTTCTTCGGTTACTCAGCGCAAGGTCTGTGCAAGTTCGGGCTATACGAAGTCTTCAAAGTATTTTACACCGATCTTATCGGCGATGAGGCGGCGTTCTTGTACCGCACGTCGTTGTATCTCGCCGCCTCCGCTTCGGCGGAATTCTTCGCTGATATCGCCTTGTCTCCCATGGAGGCGGCTAAAGTCAAGATCCAGACTACCCCCGGTTTCGCCACCACGCTTAGACAAGCCTGGCCTAAGATTCTCGCCGAAGAAGGTGTTAACGGTTTCTACAAGAGTTTGGTACCGTTGTGGATGAGACAGATTCCATACACCATGATGAAGTTCGCTTGTTTCGAACGAACGGTTGAACTTCTATACAAACATGTGGTTCCCAAACCACGCTCTGAATGCACCAAAGGCGAGCAACTGATCGTGACCTTCGCCGCCGGTTATATTGCCGGTGTCTTCTGCGCCATCGTGAGTCATCCAGCTGACACCGTTGTGTCCAAGTTGAACCAGGAGAAGGGTTCGACCGCCTTGGAGGCGGCGAAAAAGCTGGGAATGGCCGGATTGTGGAAGGGGCTCATGCCCAGAATTGTCATGATTGGTACTCTGACGGCGTTGCAATGGTTCATCTATGATGCCTTCAAGGTAATGACCATGATCGTCATGATTATGACACTAATCGGCTTTTTCAGGTTGCCACAAAAATGCCACGTCCTCCACCACCAGAAATGCCAGAGTCCTTGAAGAAGAGATTACAAGCAGAAGGGAAATTGTAAATCAATATTTTAATTTAATTGTAATTTAAAACCAGTATTTCCGGCTAGACACAAACCGATGTCATTTGTTATTACAAATTCTGTTACTAGATTGTAAATAGGGCTATCGCTAAATGTTTTAACCACTGAAATAAATTGAAAGGCGGAGGTTCGGGTTTTATTGATCAACCGAGAAGGCTTGGAATTTGAAATAGGTTGGTATCTCCGCTGCCTGACTGATCATGTCAGTAATGACTGCTTTGTACATCAATTGTTTAACCTCAAATTTGCAGAGGTACCAACAGATTTCAAATTTCAAGCCCACTTTGGATACCATAACGTATTAAAAGTAGCTTGGAATATCATAATTGACAGAAGCAGTGTGATTTCCGTTTTAATTATAGCTTTATCACAACTGATTAAACACTTCAAGATAAGTATTACATTGCGTATACAATGTAATTATTGCGATGATTTCGTTATCAATTTGATAGTCATTCTTAGAATCTGAGCTATATTTATAGTTCATTAAATTTATAAATTAGTTACTATGACTAAGTTTGATAGCTCTAGCTTTCCATTTCTGCTACTTAACTCTTAAACTCATAACTAAAGCTATCTTAGTCATCGTTAGTTCGCTAGCTTCCACGGTAGCCAACATTCAGACACTAGTTGTAGTTATTTTTGGGCTTTTAACTATTATTCTCTATCTTTCAAATTTTCTAGCCTCCTAGCTCTGCTTCAGTCACGGCTCACTAGCTATAACTAGTCCTCTAGCTTTGATAACTATCTACTTCTTTAAAACTATAATAACTTTTTAGTTACTAGTTTTTTAACTAAACTAAGGTATTGCGCTTTTTTACAAAAAATTCTCTATTTTTCGCAAGTCTTTTGTTCTGACACAATATAAGTCCAACGAGTCCGTATTAACTTGACTGTTAGTATTACCAAGCCTCCAGAAACAAATTCCCCCATTTTTTCTAATTTTGACTCTCCACGAAGTTACGATATTTATCCCATGCCTACTATGACGCCATATGATGGTGCACAACAAATTCATAAAAAATTAAAATACAAGACGAGCGACAGCTAGCCGAGTTTTTTATTCACAGTGTCACTATCCTCAGAAAACAAACGGGCCGTTATGATTACACAGAAACATTAAGAATTTGATCTAGCGCCTCCACCATTTTTGGTAATTTTTTGTGTTCTAGTTATTTTATTTTTAGTAGGTTTTAAATGTCATTTTAACGTCTCAAATGGCTTTATTTTTGTTGCTTTTGGCGATTCTGATGGTTATTTCAAGCCTACTTTGATATTTTTAGCCGATATTTTACCAAAACCAATTCTAAAAAACAAATTCCCTACGATATTCTTCAGAGAAATAAAAAATTGCGTATCATATCATATCATTTTTGGTTGGTAACATTTTGTCCCTAATTAAGGTTTTAAATAAGAAGATTCTGCTGATAAAGTTTCGATGATGAAATTCTTATTTACCCTACTACCAACTATGGAAAAAAATCTCATTGTCTAGTGACTTTTGGAAGAATAGAGTAGATACAAATAAACTACCAAACTGAGACAAATTTTCATATCTTTCTACTTCCAAACTTTTTAAATGTTTGTACAGCTTAATGTCGTTCAAACTTGTTTTGTATATATTTAGTTTTTATAAACTCCAAGTATTTATAAATATGTTTCAAATAAAATTGAAACAGAAGCAGTAAAATGATGTTTATAGCAATAATATGTATTCCGGTTGAAATGTTGTGGAATGAGTCATATATCGACGATGGAATCAGTTCACTGACTCTGATTTTTAAATCCTATTATGTAATTTTACGATGACCTACGTTGGTTATCGTAACATAATGATAATTTGTATATTACGTACGTCACAATAAATGAAGATGAAAGTTAAAAACTCGTGGTTTATCATTTATTACGACATGTTCAAATCACCCGCCAAAAACTAAGAATTTTTATGACACTAAAAATAACTTGTAGCTGGTTTAATGTCAGCAATAAACTTAAAAATGTTAAACAATGATTTAGTTTATCGTTTGTGAATTTTTTATTGTTATTTTCGATAAAATTGTTTTTCTGGTGACTTTGCTTTTTCTATGATTGGTGGTAGTTAAGCCCCGCCTTCTTCTCTATCTCTGTTCTGTCATTTTAGTGTCAACTTGACGTCAAAGTGACAGCACCAAAATAATATTTTTATTGTCAATCATGGGTTAAAGGGCAACACCATCATGGATTACCTCCCATTTCGTAACGAGAGCTTAGACCAAGCAAAAACTTCAGAATGGAACACCAACTCCACGTTTGGGAACCTGGAGGACATAAAAATGGACTCAAACTTCGCAATGTTGATGTGCAGTCTCGTTTTCGCCGTAACATGGGTGATTTACATAACTTATTACAATTCCCGAGTCGTGGCTTTTGTCATCACGAAAACCATGAACCGGTTTTTCATCGAAGACGGCTATTTCAAAATTGGGTCCCTTTCTTTGAACGCTTTATCTGGGAAGATCATGTTCCGGGATGTGGTGTACATCACTCATGACTACACCATAAGAGTCCAGGATGGGTACTTAATTTTCCGTTGGTGGAGGTCCTACGTCCCTAAGGATGTCAGCGAGGATCTGTCACATTCTGATACGAGATTATCCGTGATGCTAAACGGGTTTGAGCTCCACGTTTACAACAGATCACATTTGTACTCGAACTTGGAGCGCACGTTCGGATTAGGTCCTAACATCATCCCGAGCTACGACGAGAAAGTCAGTGAGAATGTGACGCAGTCCGAAAGCCAAAGCTCGGTGAAGAAACCGCGGCCGGAGGCGGCGATGGCGAGGACTTGGAGAGACCTAATTCCCGTGATCAAAATCGACGTGTCTTCGGTAAGTCATTCTACGTCATGAAGTTACCTACATTATTTTTTCACCGTAGAGTCGCTTGGTCTTCGGAAACCGCCTCGTCCCTACCACCCTCAGCATAACCTTTGAAGAATCCCACTTCGTTTACTCCACAAAGCCGGCGGTGTGCACCCTCGACCGCTTCATGCATTTCGTCAAATGTAAAGCGGAGAACGTCCGAGTCATGTTAGCCCCCAGCTTGAAATACACGGGAATGTTAGATGAGCCCCCACGTTACATGGGCGAGGGTTTCGTTCTCATGTCTACCAATGATCTAGAACTGTACTTCTACATGGACGAGCCCGGGCTAGTCCCCGAGGAACCGGTTTTGATAACGTTACCAAACGGCGACGTCGTGGAGTCAAGCCCCCCGCAATGGGGCGTTGATATCAAATGCGGGAAAGGCACGGATTTCAGCTACGGCCCGTGGGCCGACCGCCAACGTGAGCACCTTTTCAAGTTTTTCTACCCCCAAGATTACCTCCTCATGGAGGTGACAAAAATGCCCAAACCGGGAGAAAAACGACAGATGCAATCATTCGACGTGAGATTAGTCATGCAAAATGACGCAACAATTGATATTCTTTTTACCAAAGACAAAGAAACGAACGCTGTACATATAAACGTGGGAGCGGGGAGTTATTTGGAGGTAACCCTCCCGTGGATCACCCTCCAAGATGGGTATACCACGAAAATCAACGGACAACTCCTCCACTTGGAGGCGACGACGAGTTTACAGTTTAGAGATTTAGTGGAGAGCGAGACTTTGGAGTTTTGTTTGTTGTGCCATTATCCGTTGGTGTGGAACGATCACCAACTTTGGGAGATTAACTTAACAGGATGTAAAGCTACAGTGAAGCTTATTTTTTCGCACAAGTGGTTTTTTCAAGATTTGATCAACGATTGGGCGTCGAAGCAGATGCCGGATTTGATGCACTTTGTTCCGTATACTTGGCGGTTTGGAGTTACGCTGAAACACTGCGAATTGATTACTCTAGTCAACCAATATAATTGGATAGATTGCAGCAGTGTGGGGCAGAGGAACCGGCTGGAGAACACGCAGTTGGCGTTGTGTGCGCATTTCTTACATCTGTCGTTTGATTTGCCCTTTGATGAGTTCTTGCCAGAGACGGTGCCGTTGAATTTTGGAATACAAGTGAGTTCAGATGAATTAATTTCGGTCGGTCCACTCCATAAAAAACAAGGTTGGCAATGCAACTTTATAGTATTTTCTCCGTTGTACAGTTGGTAGCTTTGCTGTTTTGTTTGAAACGTCAAGTTTTAAGTCACATTCGATTTATGTACGAAAAACAAAAAAACAACCCTGCGTCATGCGTTGACATTAAAAATGACAGATTATCCCCCAAACTCCGCAAAGACAAATTTACACTACTCAAAAAAATTTATACAGTGACGGCCAAAATAAAGTGGTACAAGTATTGGAAAGCATTTTTTCAAAAATCAGTTGTGTAAACGGGGCGAACGAAGTAGACATGATGATTTTTGCTGTAGGCTTAACGAAACAAATGAAAAAATTGACATTCTTAATTTTTCAAAATGCATCAAAGTCAATCGGTTGATGTTTTTTGTATTAAAGTTCGATATCTCATGATTTGACAGGTAGTAATAACTATATTGATGTATTTATCCGGATGGTGTAAAACAAAATGAAATATGAATGAATTTCGGCATCAAGACATTTTCAAATGAGCAGGTACATGTGATATGGAGTTTTATTTCAATTACTCAGTACTGACTGTCATTAAAAGTGAACTAGCTTTGGTAGGCACAGATGACTTATTAGTAGTTCAGTGTATTAATTTTTGACCTATATTACAATGACAAAATCCGGGGAGTTTCATTGTTGCTAGCGTCTTAGAAACTCGCTCGCTTCGCTCGCTCAAGGCAATTGTAGAATACTTTGAAAAGACTAATACAAGTATCCTTCATTTTTTTTCTATTCCAGGGCGAAAGCATCGACCTAAGCCTGTTCATCCCCGAGTTCCACACGAGCCGCAACGTCGTCCAATCTCTAGAAAAATGCGCCAAAGTTCTTTCGAAAGACGGTTCCACTACTAAAAAGACTGAAATTATACCAAAGTGGCGCAACGTGTGTCAAAACAGCGGCGGATGGGTCGACTTCTGGTGGGTACCGATCGGTGCGATCAACATCGTCTACACTTATCATCCCTGTCCTCCTATCGGTACCACCCCCCAAGCCGACATATCCACCCCCGTTAAAGAAGAGATTTTATTATCACCAATACGATTCCCTCACCATCGCAAGAACCGAAAACGGTCACCGGAAGGGGTGCAGAAGTTTGACCCTATGAGTCTCAAAGCGGATACTGTTAGCGTGGAGTTGGAGATCGGGCCGTCAGTGTTGTTGCTCTACGGAACGGCTTTGAAGAACTTTATGAATTTTAAAGAGAATATCTTTGGGGAGGATCAGTCGTTTACGGATATGCAACAGACGGGTCAGGAGAGTTCCGGGAATGGGGATTTGAAGAGTGAAGATAGCTCGGCTAATCTTCCTTTGGAGTTGCGGGAGGATTTCGATCATAGGAATTACAGGCCGTTGGAGGTGGACGTTTCGATTATTGCGCACGATGTTCAGACGCATTTGTTGAAGAACTGCACCGAGAAGGATCCTCCTTGTCCGATTATCTTGATAGAGCGTTTCGGGTTTGAGATGAAGAAGAGGTACGACCAAACGGAGCTCCAACTTCTTGTGAGCCCTTCTGTGCTTCTGATCTCCGACAACGTGAATCGCTGCTCTAAAGACAAGCATTTGAATCAAGGAAAACTCACGCTGTCGTCTCTACAAGTCAGAGGCCACGCTATGTTCTCCAATGTTGGTCAGTCTTTGGACCAAGACACCATCGAGTACGCTTGGTTGGTCGAAGTCCAACTAGGAAAACTAAGCGGAAAACTCACTTCCCCCCAACTTTACTCCCTAGTAGCCTCCTTAGAAACCCTCGTCCTCCTTTTAACAGACACCGAAAACGAACTCAACTCCCCAAAAGACGACGCTCTCCTAACACGCCCCGTCACCACCAAAAAGAGCACAGTCTCCAGCCAGAACGTGCACGTCCAACAAGTCCAACAAGCAATCCAACAACTCCTCCAACCGAACCGGACTTCCAACTCCTCCAATAAGAATCAAGTTAATTCTAACGCCCCCAAGACGGGTCAAAGCAAGGAAAAGAAGAAAACCGAAGATGAGAAAAAGGGATCGGTGCGCAGCGCCGCCCCCCACGAAGAAAACTTAGACAACCGCAACGCCCACAAGCTCAAATATAAGTTCTGTAGGCTGGCCGTGGACGCCATCGATTTCTGGTTGGTCGAAAGCGGCGCCGCTTTACAACTATGGGTAAGTCGTCGTTCTCCAGAAACGCCCACTTTACGCTGTTGGTTTCTATAGGTTTCTCCGATCCGATTGGCTAACTGTAACCTTCACGGGAAACAAGTGGGCTCTGGACTTAGCTGCATCATCTACAGCATGTCGGTGCGCCAGATGGTCTGGCAGACACAGAAGTACAACCATAGCAAGTGAGTACTGCAAATAAAAAGTTTTTTTTTTTTAATGGTTTCCCAGGTTGAATTCCGACAACATGGATCTGTGGCTCGAGGTCGGCGCCGTTAACTTCGGTCCGCTCATCGTCGAATCCGCCATCTCCTCCGACCCCAAAGACCAAGACCTCCACACGACACAACAAAGATTCCTAAAAACCCACGACGACCGTTTCAAGAAGCTGTGGTTCCTCTGGCCCGAACTCAATAAAAGCATCGGGAAGTGTGGTTGCACCGGAGGCTGCATGTTCTTCGGTGCCAACAAAAACGGCACGCGCTTTTTCAAACCCAGCCGGAAGGACCTGGAGGAAGGGTTGAACGTGGCGGCGTTCCGCATCAACGACCCCGGAAAAGATCCAGGTTTCGGCCAGAGCATCCTCCACGACGGCATGTTGATCTTCCGGACGCCTCCGTACATCGTTCAGGAGATCTCTCTTCAAGACACTTTGACGAGGAAACCGCGCCAGACGCCGAGTCCCAGAGTCGGCGTCCCAGAGAAAGAAGAGGAGTTGAAGTTTAGCCCGGTGAGTACCACCGAGAGGAAAGTGAGTCGTAGGTTTTCCTCCACGTCGATTCGGAGTTCTTTGATGAAGGAGGTGCCGTACGCACGGCTGGTGGAGACGTGTCCGTCGATGTTGCCGACGAAGCTGGATAGCGACTCTAAGCTGCATACTGAGGTGGGAAAGTTAGCAGTGAGCGCCGATCCTGAACCCTTACCTAAAAACAGTATTTCGGACTCGAAACTCGCAGTGGACTACTTCAACGCGCCGGTGGTCCCCGAACCCCAACCATCCCCAAACGTAGTAATATAGCACTTACTTTCGTTGTTTGTTTATGCGGTTTTTGTAGGGGGCGAAGCCGTCGGAGTCCCATCATTCACTAGGGGAAAGAATCAGTTCGGACGAACGTCTCCAGAAGGAGGTCCAACGGACGACGTCCATGTCGAGTGAGAACCAATCAGAGGCGTTTTTCTCCGCCGATGAGGAGGTCATCAACTCGAGGAGTTCTAGTTTGAGGAACTCTATCTTGAGCGCGGGGGGGACTTTGACGCGGCAGGATAGTAACAGTGTACCCCCACAGAGAAAGAAGTTTTCCAGCGAGCTCAGTATTGTCGCAGACCGCCAGTATAAGACAGTGGGGCCGATTCACGCTCCGGGGTCAGCTCCGGAGGCTACTAGATTGAGGTTGTCGTCACATCGCAGCGACCATGAGATTCACACTCCCGAGCATCGCAGTTTCGGGGTGACGGTTAGCCACGCCTCTGGCACCGCCCTACTTGCTTTGACACGCCCTTTTTTTGCAGCTGGAGGAGAACCATCGCACGGTTCAAGGCTTGGTGACTCCCCAACGTCTCCCCAATATCAACCGCTCGGTGAGTCCGAAGTTTATCTCCGTCACGGGGGCGGAAACCGAGGATGCCATCAGCGACACTCTCGGAGACTCCTCGGATAGTTACAGTAGCACTTCTTACGTCTCCGCCGTGGGAAGTCAAGAAGACTTCACTCTTGTAGATCTACACATGCAGGTCAACCGCTTGATTATAGATTCCCCCATGTTGATGTCCAGTTACGTCACCCATTTAAGTCAGAGTAAGTGTAGCAACTGGGGCGGTCAGTCCAAACATTCCGACCAGTTCTCCGTGCCTCTCTTCGAGAAGAACGAAGAAGGGAAATTGGTTTACGTAGGTACGTGGGCGTTCGCGTTGAAGTTCGCTCGTTAACCGTCCGTTCTAGGCGCTCGCTTCGTCCCGAACATGGAACTTTCGAGTGAAGGTATAACCTCGCTGAAGATGGTGTCCAAAGCCGACCCGGTGATCAGCAATAAAACGCCGACATCACCGTTTATCCACGTCTGGGACCAAGACGACGTCGATAACGACCCAGCTTCGTTCCAAGAAGAAGAGTTATTGAGTAACCAGACGGATGCCGGCTGTCGCACCGTCGTCATCGTGAAACTCAAAGGTGACCTCGACATCATGATCAGCCCGCTCCTTCTGGAGTCCCTCCAGAGGTTCGTGGACGCGTTGACCCCCACCGTAGCTAACCTACACCCTCTCACGGTCATCAACCATCTCCATACGTCGTGCGTCAGCCAAGTCGAAGCCGCCAACATCCTCAAGACTACAGAAAACGTGGCGAAACTCTGTCAAACCCCAAACGGCGAAGGCAGCGTCGCCGAAGGAATCTACGAAGAAACCGTCAAAACTCAGCTCCAAGCCGCCATATTCTTACCAAAAGTCAACGTGACGCTCCTCCAGGTCTCCATCGTCGAAGAAATCATCTCGTTCTCGGCGTTAGACAACATCAAAGATCTCACGTGTGTGTCTTTGTTCACGGTTTGTTTCGACAACATCACCGCGAAGTTGCACTGTGACAAACAAGCGCGGGAAGTCCTACAGCGGTTTCATAGACCTTCGGTTGTGCAGACTGGAAGTAAGAAAGGAGCGAACAGAGCGAAGATCCTTCTGGGGCTGCAGACCAACACCAACGCGGATATCATCCAGGGCGAGCCTGTTTTTATCGAGAGTTGCGAGAAGCAGCAGCAGCAACTGGTGGTGTGTCTTAATGTGGGAAAAGCGCATGCGCAGTTGAGACGGTTGAGGAACGAGAGTTCCATTCTTGATGATGCGATCATTACGGCGATTCCGAACTATAAATCGAAAGTCTTGTTTACACCGGCGAAAGTTGGACCGCAGTATCGAGGGGTGGAGTACTACTTGCAGCCGTCGCCAATGGAGAACAATGTAAGTGCTACTATGTAATGTTTGGCTTATATTCCAAGGACAATTTTTGACAATTTTGACTAATCAAAAATTTCCAAGAGCATATATTAAAACTTGTATTTCTGGGAGTTTGAACGCTATAGCTATAAAATTTTAAGAGACTATTATTTTACATTTGTCTGTTAACTGTGCCAAATTATAAAATTATAGAGCAAAAAAGACAAATTTTAGAAATTTATATTCTTGGGGCGAACCAAAAATTTCGAAGAACTAAGATTAGAACCTGGAATTTTCGCCGTTTTAATGCTACAACAATAAAATTTGGACTATTTTTGACCTATTTATTAACTGTGTCAAATTACAAAATTATAGAGCAAACGAGACATAATTTAGAAATTTTAATTTTTTGAGCCAAAATTTTCAAAGACTTTATATTAAAATTTCTATTTCTGTAAGTTTGAACCCTATAGCTATGAAAATTTAGGCGATTACTATTTTACACTTGTCCATTAACTGTGTCAAATTACAAAGTTATAGAGCAGAAAAGACAAATTTAAGAAATTTTTGTTTCTGAGGCGAACTCAAAATTTCCAACGTTTTCCATGAGAAGCTGTAACTTTGATAGTTTTAAATCTAGAGAAATGAATTATTATTATTATTATTGTTTTTGACTTGCTATTATTAACTGTTCCAAATATCAAAATTATAGAGCAAAAGAAAAGTGTTTTTTTTTTTCATTTTTAAGACGAACCAAAAATTTATAAGACTATTCAAACTTGAAATTTTTGTAGTTTTATTTTTATGGAAGTCAAATTTGAGGAGATACCATTTTTGATTTACTCATTGACTATGCCAAACTGCAAAATTATAGAGCAAAGAAGACAGATTTTGGATATTTTCATGTTTAGGACAAACCAAAAATTTCCAACACTTTTATGAGAAACTGTAACTTTTGTAGTTTTGACTGTATAGTAACAAAAATTTGGGGATGCTACCATTTTTGACTTGCTTATCAACTGTACTAAATTATAGAGCAGAAGAAAAAATTATTAAAAACTACCTAGATTACAATTTTTTTTGAAATTTAAATTTGTGTTACAAACTAATAATATGGTACTTTGTGAACTTTTGTTCTCTCTACTTCGAGAGGGCAAGGCTTGCTACCGCCACCCTTGGCACACCCACGCTCATTGGTCAAAATTTGTGATTTCAGTGTGCGACAAGTGAAGAAACGAGCGAAGACAAACTCGGCTTCATAATGTTCGAGTGCGGCCTCGAAGGAGTCTCCTTAAAAGTGGTCAAAAAGTCCCAATTCGAACACATCGAATGTAAACTGAACGTCAAAGACAACAAAGATGAAACGAAGCCCCACGAAGACGTCGACGCCGGAGATACCACAAAATCCACGACAACGACCCCGAGACTCAGCGAGAAGAACAAACCAGACACTCCCAAAGCCGCCCATTGGGAAGGAGGCGAAGGCGACGCCCCCAAGAGTGACTGGGAGAACCCCGACTCCAAAGACAACAATACGGTTCTAGCTAGAGACACAGGAAACGTGTCTTCCTGCATTATCGAACTAAAAATGGTATGGTTTAACTTTGCGGCGCCTCCACGAGCGCCCATCACCCGTAAAATTGACTACACGAGGTTGGATTGGAACTTGCTGAGTACGGCGTCGCCGGCAATCAACGCCTGGATGAATCCCAGTAATAGATTGGCGATCAGAGTCGTGCACATGGTGCGGACCATGTACAGGAGATCCACGGCCATCGTTGCTTGTTTGATGGCGGAGGCGTTGGAGACCCAGAAAGCCCACATGTTGACGAAGGTTTGAGCCCCCAGGAGTCCGAATGAAGGTTAAATCTGTGCTTGTAGAGTCGCTACGACAAGTTGACACCGTTGGCTCAAACCCTCCAGGAGGATCCAAGCCTTCAACTGTGTTCCATCCTCCAACAGTACTATCTAGAAACGGACCCTGCGGTCATCGAGAACAACCTTCGAGAGAGCGAGATTCCACAACTGTTCACGTTGCGTCAAGGCGTCGTCGTGTTGAGCCGCCAATGGAAGAACATTCTGTACACTCCGTTGTTGCCCCAGCACACGGTGAAGTCCCGTATTAAACCTTTGAATGTGACCATCGCGGTTCCTGAAGTCGAAGAGGTAAGTTTCGTTACTAATTTCCCAAGACGCTTCTTGGTGGCTCCATAACTTTCCTCTGCAGATGAGCCGCGAGTTCGAAGAGGAGGTAGAGGTAGAAGAAAACAGTAAGCGCCTTTATCTAAGCTCGCTTAAGTTAGAATCACGCACTAACTTTCCATTTGTTTTCATAACACTTTGTGTGCTTTGGCTCGCAGGTCTGTGTCACTGACGGAGAGGCCAGCGGTAACGAGGATCACGATATTACCGACGAACACGCACGCTTGCTCCATTCTGGCATCATTTTAAAGCCGAATGCTCACAAAAACGTGGGTAGGTTGTCTTAGAATCATTTCGCTAACTAGAAGCATGTGACTAACACTTCGTTCGATCGTTAGGACTTTGATTTAACGTTCGTTTTGTTTAGGGATCACGAGTAAAGAAAACGTGGCGCAGCTACAGTCACCTCAGTTGACGAGTTACTTGGACACGGCGGTGCATACTCCTCAAGTTGCCGTGGTCTCAGGAGGCGTGGAGAGTGTCTTAACCTCACCGAGTCCCACGGGTATGTTGTGTTTGTTGTTTTGTGATTAACTCTACTAACACTGTGTGTAAAGTTACTCACAGGAAACGCAAAAAGAGCTTGCAACCTACGCAGCATCCCAACAGTAGCAGGGCTAGTGTAGTCTTACCTTTACTCACTAATAACAACCCTTTTGCGCAAAAGCGCGCCAACGATGATAACATATGTGAGTTGGGCGGAGCCTCGGTGCGGCTGCAACGAAGCGCTTTGGTTGCAACCATAAAGTGTTTTAAACCAACCGGTGTGCGACAAGGATAGTGATAAAGTGGTCGGTTTCCTTGCTAGCGTGCGACAAGGATAGCGATATGGTGGCCGATTTAATTGTCGGGATTCCACATCGTGTTTTATACCAAGTGATTGTAAATTATCGATTTTTTTTTGTTCGATTGGCATCTTTTTTAAGTTATTTTTTGGCCTGCTTGACTTTTGAGTTTTAACCTGTCAAATTAAAAGTCAGAATTGCCAAAAGCCAACATTTCAAGGGTTGGCTCTGAAAAATTTTTTCTTTTATTTTGTTTCTTGCGATTCACATTAGTAAAACGTTATTTTACGATCACTCTGTAAATTCTTATTTACAATAATATCTATTATTAATCTATTGTCCAAACTTTGATCAAATAATGAATCAGCAGGTGATACGTCATCAATACCAATTTCTCAGTGTTGCCAATCTACTAAAATTACCCCAATCATCCCTAGTTCCTTTTTTTAGTTTCTGAAACGGAACTTCCCAGCGTCAGTTATTTTCGTGCGAAATGGATAGTGAACAGGTGGCCGGCCATATGCACCACCAATTTCAGATCAGAATCCACGTTTTGTGCGAAATTTCGTATTAACTAGGGATTTTTTGTCCTGATTTTTTCTTTATCATGGTTGCAACAGACACACTGCCTCGCAGCAACCGCACTGGCCCAAACCCCCCACATCATCTTCATTCCTTCCTGCTTTAGGTTACGGTACACTCCGCGAAGACTGCCTCATCTACAACATGGGCTCAGACCCCAGCGAAGTCTATAGCCACTCAAGTCCAGAACTCCCAGCCAGTCCCCTACACAAAAACGTAGGACACACTCATTCCTCCGAGGATCTCTACTCCTGGATGGCCAAACAAGACACCGTGGGATCTCTCAAAGGATACATGGAGTCCAAAATCGATACACTACAAACAGAATCGTCAGGAGACGCCGGGACTCTACCCAAAGAAAGTATCACCGCCCCCGAAATCTCACTGTATCCAATACACGATTCGGTACGGCTTCTCGATGCCAACCAGATCTTCCAGCCGTTGCTGTCGGGACTTGGAGTGATGCCTCAACAACTGCGGTTTACGACAATGTCGGATTCTAGTATGTGTTGTTTTAGTTAGGTTGGTAGCAGTGATAATGCGATTTGTAGATGCGGGGAATGACGTGACGACGTTGGACGCTCTGGGGTCCAATTTCTGTCTGGTTGGCAACATGGAAACCATGCATATTGATATTGTGGTTTCTGAACACGGGAAAACGGAGAAGAAGAAAGGAAAAACTAAAGGGAAGCGGCTGTATATTGAACCCAACACAAGTGAGTTTGTCGGAGTGAGTTGGCAACCCTGATCGTGCTTGTTTTAGATGAATCTTCAGCTTTTGTGTGCGAGAAAGTCTCCGTGGAGCTGGAGATCGACCGCATGACGGACATGGCCGTCAACGAAATGATGAAAACGAAGAACGTCCTCTATATCTCTCGCGGACAACTAAAGAACCACACGAGCACCGTCATCAACTTCACGATCGGTAGATCTTCCTTTTTTTGTCCTTGCTTGTTACGTTAAAGTCCGTTTCAGGTGTCCGCTTCATCTCGCAACGCGTCAACATGCCTCTCCTGCGCCTCCTCCACCAAATCAGCAACATGTACCAAAACGTGAAAGACACCCAGAACGAGCTCCGCGAGCAACAGCCCGTCGAGATCCGAAGACCAAAAACTAGTGCTAGCGACCATTTAGATATCAAGCACCACTCTTCTAGTACTATTCCACGCACTCAAATCTCCCCCAACTAACTCCTTATAGTTTCAGACATTCAAGAGCCCCTGGTGGACACGTCGAAACAGCTAAGTCTGAAGATTTCAGACCCAGGATCGGTGACCTCCCAAGCCAAACCGGTGGTGTCGCCGTCCCCAAGCCTGCGATCGCGCCCACAAAGCTTTGCGCAGAAGTTGAGATCCACGGGAAAAAGCGTCAAAGGGTACGTCAATCTCAACGAGGGCGTCGGGACGCCGTTGACTATGAGTAGCCCGTCGGGATCGGCTCTGGAGCACATCACCGTCTCGTCGGATAAAAGCACCGGGCGCTGTTGGAAAACCATCTATCATCTTCTGGATTTGTACGCGAACATGCCCGACACGAAAACGATCAAACATCGGTTCTCAGTCGGTACGTACGACATCTCCGAGCACTACAAAGGCAACCGGAAGTACGACCTCCTCACCGAGATGAAGTCGAACGAAGACCTCGACAAACCGGAAGTCCCATCTGTTCAAACCAAAGGATCAATTAAAGAACACACCAAACTCGTCGTCTTCGGAGTTGCTCGGATCCACCGCACGCGACTTCTAGCGACGCTTTCCGGGCTCAAACTCGAAGCGGAAATCACAAGTCTTCATTCTAGCTTCACATGTCGGAAGAAGTCGACGCCGGCGATGCTCGAGTGTTCTTTGACGGGTCAGATCGGACGGACCATGATCAGTTTGTTGGAAGGAGTGCTCCCGAACCAACAAACCGTCGTTAAAGTTACCATCGGGAAGTCGCAGGCGCTGTATTCCAGTGTGAAGAAAAGGAACAAGGATAAAAATTCAGGGCTGTTGACCGTGGGGGCTGTCAGCATTGACATTCCGCAGCATCCGGTGGCGTTGCACGGCATGGTAACCAGAGGAAGTAAACAACTGAGTTCCACTCTTCAAGAACTGCGCGTGACGAGGACCGCGAGTCGGTTATCAAGAGGAGTTCAAGCCGAGGACGAGCAACAGAGTTCGCCGAGTCACCAAACTCGCAGCGCGCCCATGACGAGCTCAGGCTTCGCGAAGAGCGGCACCGAGGAGAAGAGTCTCCTCCAGCCTCTAGTGATGCAATTCTCGGTCATTTTGCAGAGTTTGAGTATCACAGCGGCGCTGCTACCGTCGCTACAAGCCACCTACAAGATGGATAAAGTCAACAGTTCGGGAGTCACAGGGAGCAAGGCGAAGTTTACCGTAGACCTACCTCATCATTCTTTGAGTTTCAACACGATTCTTCAAGGATACTATGAGAAAGTCGAGGCGAATCTACCATCCGAAGCCAGCATCGCCTTGCCGGCTGTCCACGTCTCCGCCGAGTACATTCCAGAGAACGCCACGAGCGTCCACAAGAACTCGGAAGGCGTCGTTTTCAAACAAGGAGGCTATATCAACGCCCAGGCCGACATCGGGGTGTTTGAACACAGTCTCACCACGGACCTCCTGAACCACCTCGTTTTCGTGCAGAAGGTCTTCATGAAAGAAGTGAACGAAGTCGTGCAAAAGGTCTACGGAGGCGAGCGCCCCGTCCCCATCTGGTTAGAAGACACAGAAGAGCCTTCGTCGTTGAACCGGCTACTTTTCTCGCTTATAATCAGAATTCGGAGGATCCAACTCACTGCGACGACCGCAGGGAGTTCAGCCGTGCGCCTCGAAACCGGCGCCGTCGTCCTCGAGTTATCCAACAGAGTACAGAACGTCTCCGGCTCGACTCAAAGCAGTACTACCGCGCGTCTTTTCGGCAAAGCACAAGTCGACCTCAACTTATCACTAGGTCAGATCATCAGAAACGCCGTCTTCGAAGAGGCGGAGATAGAGTACCAACCTGTCGCGTTTTTCAACACCAGGATCGGGCTAAGAAACGCGTTCCAAGATGAGATTGTCGAAGGAGAAGACAAAGAAGTCGTGCTGATTACTCTGAAAAGACCTTTGATTTATATACAACCGGTGGCTATAGATAAGGCTATCTTGGTTTGGTTGAACTACAAGAACGCGTACGATTACTGGAACGAGAAACGGGCGAATTTGAACAAGGAGGTGTTGACGGCGACACAACAAGTTTACGAAAAGTTCCAGTTTGGACAGTTTACTAGTCAGTTGAGTGCTCCGCATTTGGGGACTTTGTTTTTACAACTGACGGTGGAAGACATGGGGATTTGCTTGCCGTTGAACTCGTTGCCGCTGGCGTGGAACCAAAGGAACGTGTACGAAGAGAGTCGGGGGGCTGTCGTTATCACCTTGGAGAACACGAGCATTTCAGGTAGGTAAATGCGGGGAAATTCATATATTGCTACCGTTTCCATTTTCCAAGAGAACGGCTCTCACTTCGCCTGCAAAATGACGCCCAAACGAAATAGATTGCTTCGTTTTAATGGGTTCTTAAGACTCCGTTCGAGTTTTCGTACCCGAGCTGCGCCCCGGTGGAACAGAGTTGCACACGCTATCTAATAGGCTAGCTCTCGTAAAGTAACGTAGAGATTTGTTCTAGTCGAGCGGAGAAATTCATTTGCACGCACCGCTAATTAGGCGTTGGTGTAGTAGTTAGACGCTTCAGATTTATTCTAGTCGGTGTGTGACAAAGATAGTGCAACGGTGGCCCATTTAGTTGTACGTACGCGATAAGGATAACAAAGTTCGCCGCGTTTTCCACACTCCAAACAACATACATGTAATTTTTTTTGCAGCTTGTAGCTCCGGCTCGTTGGTCAGTAAAGGCAAATTCTCCAATTTGTGCCTCCGCTTCGCCGACGACTTCGAAACCTCCTTGGACGACTGGAAACCAGACATGACGGACTCCTCCATCATGAACCTGTGCGTGGTAAGTGACGGGACCTACGAGGTCTGTAGTCGCACCATCGCCGCCAAACAACCCAACGGTGAGTCCGTAACATCATCTCCTTTTCGTTACCTCTATGGTTCTCCAGAAAACGCAAAGTGGTTCCTCAACGTCCAGTGGCAGATGGAAGGTGTCGACATCCACCTGGACACCAACGTCGGCAAACAGCTCTCCGCTCTAGGTCACACTTTAACCATGTTAACAGGTGCTGAAGAAGCTCCCTTCCCGGTGGACTACGACAGTGACGACAACGAGCCCATCGATGGGACACGGGTCTCCCAAGAAAGCATCCTTCCATCGTTTATGTTCGACCCGAATTTGGACAATCGAAGCCGTTCGAAACTCATGGAGAAAGAAATGAACGAACAAGCGAAGATTATCAATGATTTGAGGACGTTGGGGGCTTCCCATGGGACGATAGAGCTTGAAATGAAGCGGTTGCATGAGCTTGAAACCATCGTCTATAAAGGTTTCAGACGGGATATGATCCAGAAGCTGCGACGACAGAGCATTAAGACGCAGTCGATTAAAGGGAAGTTTGGATTGGGGTCGAAGAGCGCGTTCCGGTCCAAATCCTTCATGGTACAGAGCCCCATGATGGAACGGAAGAACAGGTAAATCAGTCGCAGGGTTGTATTCGTAACCGTCGCGTAGTTTTAGCCCCGAAAATGGACAAGGAATCGCCTCGGGAAACTCCGGGAGTTACGAAAGCTCCCCCAGGTCAGGACCATCGCGCTCTGCGTCTCTAAGAGTGAGAAACAACGAAATGGCGCCTAAAGTCACTTTCAGCGACTCTCAGGGCATTACGAGACAAGCATCTTTACCCAGTGCGAGCTCCGAGATTAGCCTCCCAGAGGCTCAACTCGATTGGGGCGAATACTTAGACATCGACGGTGAAAAAATCTTGTTAAGGAAGAAACTACCAGCGTCCTGCGGGTCAGTCGAAGAAGGGTGAGTTTTTCATCAAGCCAAAATCAGAGGAGTCACCTCAGTGGTTCTAGGGACCATCTGGAGGCTTTCGCAACCGACCCGGGTATCACCTCCAGTCCGTTCACCTCAGCGCCTCAATCAACGCTCACTCAGAAAACTCAAGAACCTAACGTGGACCTCGAGTTGGACGTCAAAGTGTTCATCAACAGCGGCAAGTGCGTCCTTCACACCAAAGACCCGGCCAAAGAAGAAGAACTCAAACTGAACCGCATGCGCAAAGACCGCAGTTGCTCAGCTGGACTTTTGGAGTTTCCGCCCACGACGAGCAGCCCCGATCCCACCAGACGCAACAAAGACAAACTGTTGGGTCAATCTAGCGCGTCACGTCTACGCTCCACCCCGCACGCCACCCTCGTCGATCTCACGATTTTCCACATTCCAGGGATGGACGTCAAACTGCACTACACTTCAAAGGTCGGTCATTTCGTATATACTCAAGGACGCCGCGACCTGTCGTAGCATCTTTAAGAGCGGCAAAATCTAGTTACTTGTCAAATTTGCTTGTTTAACAATCAATTATAAACACTCTGTATAATATCGTGACTTTTCCAGGTTGTATGTGAAGAAGACACTGTAAACCAGAGCCCCGACTTCGAGAAAGTCTTCAGTAAGCCCCCCGCCAAGTCCCGGATGAGTTTCGACGAATCAGAAGAGACGCGCATTGAGAAGGCGTTCAAACGCCAAGAAAGCCAACCAATCGCGACGCCAGCTCGGAATTACGACATCAAAGTTTCGAGCTCCCTTCACGGGATAACCAATCCGAATTATGGGTGTAGCCCCACGTCGAGTAAGACGAGTTTGGAAGATTTACAGTTCGGGGGGACCCCAACGCCCCCTCAGGATACCACGAAAGGGGTTCTCCTGGGACATAGACGTACGGGGGTTAAAAAAGCGTCGCTGTTCGCGTGGATGACGTTGCAAAGCGTCCCGGAGGAAACCATCATCAGCCCGCATATCCTGGAGTTCCTGGAACAGACTCTTGAACCGATACCGGCAAAAACGAACTTCAATACTACAGGTGGGATTCATAACTCGCTGAGCTCGCTTTTTACGTGTTCTTTTTCAGACACGTCGTTTCTACCGTCGGATCAGGACATCACGAACTATGGAAACTACGTCTATGCCAGTTTTCCGGTGGATGTTATTGTTTACTTCCACATGCAACCAAGCACATTCCGTTTTAGCTGTCTACCAGTGTCCAGAGTCGAATGTATGTTACAGCTCCCTTCGTTGGATATCGTTTTTAGTTCGAAACGCGCCGAAGACGAACTTTTCTGTAGCGAATTCGGGGATGGTACTTCCGGCGGCGCGGCGGCGACGGCGGTCGGTGGCCTCAGCGTCACCGGATGTCTCTCAGACTTCTCAGTTTACATCTTCCATCCCTACGGTGGTAAAAAATCAGCACTGAAAGAAGCGCAATGGTCGCCACTCTCAGACAGTGAAAGAAAAGACTCGCTGTCGATCAACGTGGAGTTCGTCAAGTTCCATCTTTCGCGCTCCAGAATGTTGAACTTTAAACAAGAGGGCGCCACGAAAGGCAAGGGGGATCAGAGCAGAGCTGTGATCAGATTTTCAAGTATGTCCGCCATGTTGGGTTCGAGGTCACTCTAACTCTAAATTTTCAGCGATTGTCGACATCGGGTCGGCGTCTTTTAAGTACGACATGCGCCGTCTTACGGAGATCCTCGCCTTTCCCAAAGCGTGGTACCGACGTTCCATCGTTCGGAGGATGTTCCTGGGGGATTTGAGTATGTCGGCGGCTTACAATGAAGAAGACGACTCGATGATGTCGCAGGGTTCCCCGAATCTGAAGAACCACGAATCGAGGAAGAGTGAAAAGTCGCCGCTGCTTAATAATAAAGACCGTTTGAAGCTGAGTTTGGAGTCTGATGTGCTCAGACATAATAAGTTGAAGGATTTAGGGAGGGCGCTGAGTGGCGAGTCGAATAAGGAGGATACTCCCAGTCCCTCCGAGTTTAAAAATTTGACAGCGTGGGAGACTCTGGTGCTTTTCGCTGTCAATTTCAAAAAACTGAATGTGCACATGAACATGGGCAACGTGATGGGGAACGTTTCGTAAGTTAATAGTGGACTGTCATTCTATCAAAATTGACATTTAACTTCGGAAAAACTCGCAAATAATTGGAAATTTCATCTTTCAGGTGGATGACGAAGGACTTCCGCAGCGATGGCCGTCTCAGTATCGGCTCCACCGGTCATAAAAACCTCTACATAGCGCTCGGTCTCGGCGGTTCTAGCTTGGACGCGAAAGGTGGGATCGTCGGTGGAAACATCGAAATCGCCAACATCGACACTTTTGGTAAGTCGCCGTCGTTCTCGCTCCCGTCACTGACTTCTCTTTTAGTGTACATCCGTGAGGAACCTGAGGTGGAGCCCGACCATACCGTGGGCCTACGCCTTCACGCTCTAGAGCTCCGCCTGGACTACATGGCAACATCTGTCCTAATGTGTCGCGTCAGCGACCTCAACGTGAACCTTCGCGACGAATGGAAACTAAACCGAGCGACATCCCGCGACTCCATTCCCACCCGACGCCCAGCGACCATCTTCATGCACGGCAACTTAACCTGGGACCAGCTCCAGATGATGATCTCCAAGTCCACCACGGCAGACCTACTAAAAATGTTCAACAAACTCGAGGAGTTCTTCTCGCAGCAGTTTAACAGTAGTAAACGAGCGTTCAGTGGCTTCTCCGGATCGTCGAGACCTCCTAGAGTCACTCCCCAGAAAAGTAGAGAGTACCCTCCACCCTCCACGAACAACACAGACGCGCGACACCACCGCCACTGGCAGAAAGTCATGGCGCACGTGGCTGGGCTTCAATTAAACACCATGGACGTACCATTACCACCTTTTGGTACGGTCCTAGGCGGGACCATGGAGTTATGCGGAAACAACATCTCTCTTGCGTGTTTCCACGGTATTAATTTCAAGAGTAAGTCCTGGGCGCTTTTCAGTCTACGGGAGCCTTCGATCACGTTTAACACTGAAGGGCAGGAGATCCCCTCGGGTAATGGTAAGTTTTGCCAACTGAAGGAAACGAAAATGACGGGATGTGTTTCAGACGACGCGCCTGCGCAAGACGTACATGTAGTCCAGACCCTCACCTGTAGCTTAGGTTTGAGCACGTATAAAACACACTTATCTATGGCGACGGTGTGCAAAGTGAGCCGCAGTGTAATTTTCCCGCCCCAGTTCAAGACGCTCCAAGAGTGGTTCCACTACGCGTTTGCAAACAGTCAAATAGACGGTGAGTTTTGAGCGACAGGTTGGCAGACTTAGTCGTGACAAGGATACAAAAAAGTGGCCGGTTTTGTCCCTTGTGTGCGATAAGGATAGCGAATAACAACCGATTTAGTACGTACGACAAAGGTAGCGAATAAAAGCGAATAAGTTAATTGCGTACGACAAGGATAGCCGACCACTGTCGAGGCGCGTTTATGTACCATTGTGACCAACCGTGTTTCAGAGGTTCTTGCGTGCGACAAGGATACCGAATAACGACCGATTTATTCCGTTATGTGCAACAAAGGTAGTAAATAACGGCCGACTTTGTTTCTTGCGTACAACAAAGTTAGCTGAGCTACAAGACCAATCTCGGGGCGCGTTTTTTTATGGTTGTGATCAGCGGCCCTTGCGTACGACAAGGATAGCCGATCATGCATGCACGACCATTCTCGAAGCTCGTTTATTTATCATTGTGACCAACTGTATTTCAGAGGTTCTTACATGTGACAACCATAACGAATATCCGCCAGTTTAGTCCTATTACGTGCGATGAATAACGGTCGACTCGTTACCTGGGTGCAACAAAGATACGCAACCAAGCACGACTAATCTAGGACCGCGTTTAGTAATCGTGTGTCAAGCTGATTCAGAGGTAGTTGCGTACGACAAGGATAGCGAATAACGGCCGGTTTAGTTCCTTACGTGCGACAAAGAAAGCGAGTAACGACCGACGCGTGCGCCAAGGATAACCGATCACGCACGACCATTCCCGAAGCTCGTTTATTTAACAGTGTGACCAACTGTGTTTCAGAGGTCGACAAATTCCCCTCGTTGGAGCGCGAGAAAGTGGACGGCAACAATTCGATAGACAGAAACCGAGGTAACACCCCGAAGTTGGCAGACCCTAACCACAACCGCGAAGTGATTTTCGCCCTACCAAGTTTGCAGCTTCATCTTAAAACCGAGCACTTGCAAACCGCCGCAGTTCCGGACATATCAGAGGAGAAACCGACCGTGGAATGTAGCTTCATCACAGAGTTTGAGGACCACATTTTCGTGACGGTCGATGCTGAGGCATTTTTCTTCCTCCATGACTTAATAACGTCTTACGTGAAAGAAAAGGAGAAGCTGGGATTCAGCGACAAGCGGAGTACCGTCGATGTGCCTGAAAAGTGTAAACTCTCAGAAAATCCAACGAAAAAAGGCTCGATCGACGTTGATATCTTCGCAAAAGACTGGAGAAACTACAATTGTAAAACGTGGCACTTAGAACCTACAGTGCGACTTCTGAGTGTCGCGGGGAAGTACATAGAACCGTATGGTATAGATTATATTTTGCAAAAATTGGGTTTTTCGCACGCCCGAACGACAATCCCGAAATGGATGCAGAGAGGCTTCATGGATCCTTTAGACGCCATCCTGGCTGTATTAACCTTGAGGATGGTACAAGTTGTCAAAGGAGACGGGAATAAAACCGACAAAGAAACGAAGGCTGTTGAAGGGAAAAAGTAGGATAAGTTCAATGTTTAGTCAAATTTTACCTAGGAAAGAAAGTGATAATACAAAAAAACGTTTATTGAAATTTAGTCGTTAATAAAACATAAATAAGCACTCTATTGCATTCGATTTTTCAACTCTTTTTAGAATCTCTAGGACAGCGTCAATAAGCATAAATAATTTAGGACAGCAACTGCCGAATTTCGTTATTATCGGCGGATTCAATGTAAGTCTTTCCATCGGGGGCTACTCCGTTTTTCGATGCACCGTTTGCCAAGAGAAGCTTAACGCAGTCTTTGTGGCCCTCCCATATAGCGGCCAGAATCGCCGTGATCCCATGCTTGTCTTTAGACTAAAAATTAAGAATAGTATCACACTTAGGACATGGGGGTACTCACATTGACGTCGGCCCCGGCAGAAATTAAGTATTGTATAACGTCAGTTTGGCCATAATCAGCGGCGTACAAAATCGGGGGGCGTCCATCTATCTGATCATTTACATTAACAGCCTGGGAAAAGGGCCGTTATTTTTTAAGACAACATCAATGAGAATAACTCACCTTTTTCTCAACGATGTCTTTTACTTGTTCCAAGTCGCCGTTTTTTATGCCCCACACTAGTTCACTCATGTTTTTTACACTGATATATTGAAAAACAATTTCTGACTAGCCGAAAACTGACAGCTGTCACTGGGAACATATGACGTAAATAACAGGTAGGGAGCAGGGAATTCGCGTTTGGAACCAGATTTGAAATTACGGAAAAAAAAATCAAAAATTAGCAACCACGGGAAGACAAAACTATAATTTTTTAAGTACGTCCACTGAAATACCATAAACACCTTTTCCCTTTGTATTTTTTTTTAATTCTAAACACTTACAAACTTTATCAATTTAATCATAAACAAGTCCAGTGGAAACTGTAACCCGTCAATTTTGGCATTTGACATTTGGCGCCTAACCTAAAAACGTAAACAAACGTTACCAATGTCTTCAGGACTCGATTCATTCGTTAACCGTATCCTTTTTCCTTCAAAGTTCACACTTTCAAACACTTAACTCATAACAGACACGGTTTCGATCATCACTTCCGATGGACGCAACTTTATCGTAAGTTTTTTCTGGGTCTAACCTCAAATTTACCGCTTCTTTTAGGGCACCCTGAAGGGCTACGATCAAACTATTAATATCATCATTGATGAGTCTCACGAAAGGGTTTATTCAACGACGACGGGAGTGGAGCAGGTCATGTTAGGTCTTCATATAATCCGAGGTGACAACGTGTAAGTTTCAGCCCTCTTGTTTTGTCAGGAATTGAAGTGGTGTTGTAGGGCCATCGTGGGGCTGATCGATGACGAACTAGACAACCGACTGAATTTAGCGAATATTAAAGCAGAACCTCTTAATTCTGTAGTTCACTAAATAAATCTAGTAACTTTTTCATGTCATTTAAATGTCTTTATTTTTTACTCTTTTATTGTTGTTTGTGCCAACAAATGGGGCCGAGTTGAACGTTGGTACAACTCTTTTTACTAAAGCAGATGCTTGTAAAGAATGTTGGTCATCAGAAGATTTGGCTTTGTTAACTTCCAGGATGATTCTGGACGACCTTCTCCCCAGCACGTCCATTCTTACTATCGAGTCTAACGATTTTGTGGATGATTTGGTTGATTACTTTCGAGTTATTCTTGAAACAGTTCGAAAAGAAACGCGCGGAACCACTAAACACATAACTTTGTTAGCGTTAACTGATTTAATAGGTATGTCTTGAAAAACTCCCCTACGTTATAATGTTGTTTTTAGGCGGGTATTTGTATCATGCGGTGCTCCCCACAGCTAAATTCTCGTACTATGCGGGATTTATTGATTATGATAGTATGGCAACACTGCTGGGGCTCTTTGATGAGTTAAAGTGGTTTTTGAGAACCAACGGACAAGGTTGGGCGAAGCCGATGGCCCAAAATTGTAAGATTTTGCTAGTCAACCAAATGCACTAATATTTTCTTAACTGTTCTACCTTTGATCATTTACTTCAACTGTTCTAGTCAATACAGCTTTAACTATACCAATCAATAATTGCTTTAAATGTTCTAGTGGAACATTGCTTCAACTATAGTAAGAAGTAGTCAGTGTTTGTTTGAATTGTGCTAGCCAACATTCTCTTCAACTGTACTAGCCAATATCTACTTCAACCAAATGCACCAAGATTTAAATATTTAATTGAATATTACTGGTCAAAAATTGCTTTAACTAAATGCGTCAAAATTTGCTTACACTGGACTAATCATTAACGGTTTTAACTATACTAGTTAAAATTTGGTTTAAATGTCTAGTCAACTGTCAACATTTGCTTTAACCAAATGCGCAAAGATTAGATACAACTGTACTACTCAACAACTGCTTCAACTGTTCTAGTTAATAACAGCTTCAACTATTCCAGTCAACATTTTCTTCACGTGCACTAGTTAATGTTTAGTTTAACTGTCAACATTTGCTTCAACAATAGTAGCATTCGTTATCTGTACTAGTAATAGTACTAGTTAAAAATTGCATCAACTATACTACCCAATATTTACTACAACTGTTCTAGTTAGCAACAACTTCAACTGTTCTAGTTAAGAACAGCTTCAACTATTTTAGTCAAAAACAACTTCAATAACGTTGCTTCAACCGTCGTACTAGTCATATTTGCTTGAAATTTGCTAATCATTAACTATTATGTCAGTTACAGCTTCAACTAGTTGTACTAGTCACAAGTTACCTCAACTGTAGCAGTAGAAAATATTTTCTGCAACTGTACTAGTCAATATTTGTTTTGAGTGTACTATTGCATCAACTGTTGTGGTAGTTAATATTTACTTCAACTGTACTAGATTTTAGTATCTGCTTCAGCCATCCTGTCAGTAAACGTTTCAAGTAATAGTACTAGTCAAAAGTTGTTGTAACTGTACTAGTCAATATTTGCTTTAATGATTAACATTTGCTTCTAACTATAGCAGTAATTAGTATTTACTTGATCCCTGTTAGTCAACATTTTTTCTACTAAGTATTATATCAATAACTGCATTTACTAGTAATACTAGTTAAAAGTTGCTTCAACTATAGCAGTAGTCAGTATTTACTTGAACTTTCAAGATTTGTTTCAACTAAATGCTTCAAGGATATTAGCTTTCAGTATCTGCTTTAATCCAGTCAGTTACTGCTTCAAGTAGTAGTACTAGTCAAAAGTTGCGTCAACTATAGTAGTGATCAGTATTTACTTGAACTGTGCTGGTCAAGACTTACTTTAATTGTAATAGTCAATATTAATTTCAACTGTCAACATTTGCGTTAACTGTGCTAGTATTCAATATCTGCTTTAACTATCCTGTCGATAACACCTTCAACTAATGGTACTACTCAATTTTAGCTAGAACAGAGTTAGTTAAAAGTTGCTTCACCATTAAAGCAGTTAGTAGCTACTTCAATTGCTCTAGTTAATATGAAATTCAACTAGTAGCACTAGTCAAAAGTTGCTTTAACCGTTGGCGGCCTTGTACAACTACAAGTTGTCTAACCAATTTTCCTACCCTTAGCTGAAAACTGTGAAGTTCAAAAACTCCCCCTCCAAGATCCCATTTCTAAAGAATTATGCAACAACTTGATTTTCGTGGAAAGTGACGACAATGAGAAACGCTCTCCTGGAACCTGCTACGCTACAGTTCCGATACCTTTCTTTGATTCAATCACTCGTCCGAGTGCTGTTGCTCTACCTACAAAAACTAGTTCTTTGTACAATATTGAAACAAATAGTTCTAGTTATTTATTAATGAACTTCTTTGTTTCTTCTTATAAGTGTCTTGAAATGAAAGGTGGCAAAATTGAACAATTTCAACGCAGTTTTTCTGAATGGCTTGAGCAGCAAATTATTCCTAGACTACAAGATGAGAAGTTCTACGCTGCTTTTGGGGGAATTTTAAGGGTTAGGGGTACCTTGAACCAGTTAGGTGAGTGGTGTAGTTGGTAACACATTCTAGAAACTGACTAACACGAAATGTCACTATTTTTAGGTATATCCCCCAACAACTTGGAAAAACAAATAGACGACTTCCGACACGCTGGGGAAAAATCTGACGAGGAAAAGGGAAGTATCCCACAAAGGAGCAGAACCTCCATGATCCTAACGGCGATTCTTATAACAATTTTCGTTTGGTTTATCCTAGGAACGATGTTCATTTGTCATAAGATGCGTCAAACTAAGCAAAAAGGTACTCTTTTTTAAGATATCATATGTATTTAGAAAAAGTGTGTAGGGGCTTCCCCTGAAGACGGCGAAAAAACGACCACCTGCTCTTCGTTGGTGTCAAGCAAATATTTCTACCCAGAAAAACTTACCACGTCTAGAGCTAAAAAAGGTATGCCAACACTATAAATTAACTTAAGGCTGCCAACTTTCCAAAGGTACACGTCCAGAAATCATCGTGAAAGCCTGTAGCTGTCACGAAGACGACGAAGAAGAATCGGTGATAGCCCCCTCAAACGCGACCTTCAATGAATCTTCACGGACTTCCGGTCGATTGACATCCATTGCGGAAATGTCCGAAAAGAGCGGGTCTACAGGGAGACGAAAGCAATCACCAGGAGGAAGCACCACACCGAGTTCCAAAGAACATCGGTGGGTACAGAGCTCTGTAATACCGATAACTGTGTTTTGACCTCAGGTACAACAAAGTGGCGAAGCACGTCTACATGGACAGTTCGTCGGAAACGGAAGACACAAGTGAAGTACCGTGAACACAGCGAATGATAATTTGGTTCTGGTTGTTGCAGGTGCGGAGGAAGAGCCTTGAATGTTCATTCTCAAAATATATTTCTTGAAATTGGCGCGTTTTTTTTGGGGAAAGCCGTTGGTCCGCGTTTGAAAATGACAGTCAGCTGACTTTACCAACTGTTGGTTGTGACATTGAAATAATAATTAAGGTCTACTTTTCCGAACTGCTGGAGTCTCAATGTCAACAAAAAATGTGGTGGGGGGATGGTCATTGGGTTGAACGAACTCTTTAAATTATTGAGGTTTTTTGGGTTAGAAGAAAGGATTGAAATTAGGTGATCTTAGTTTGATGATGTTTTTTTTTGGGGTTGGTATGGAAACAAAAGCGCATCGCTCTGTGGACTGTGAAAATGATACGTTATCTAAATGTAAATAAAGTAGGGCAAGAAATGAAAAGTAATCGACGTTTTAATCTGAGCTTCTTCCCACACTTCCGATTGACGCAAGTTTGTAAATGACATTTGTAAACAATGGCGATCCCCGTGCATGTGTAAACGTGGCTTTAGTATGTGAATGTCGTCCAGCGCATGCGCAACAATTCCAGATTATAGTCGCCATATTCCAATCTGTCTAATCCGAAAATTCAGTAAGTAAATATTGCTTTTTGATTAGGATCATTGTGAATTTGTCCTAAATCGTCGTAAATAATCGAAAGTTTGTGAAATTTGGTGTAAGTAGAGTTGATTCCGGAGAATATTCCGTGTCGAATCCGTCATAAATCAATCGCGAAATTTTATAACTATTGCATAAAGTACAATAGAAGTAGTTGGAAATTAAATTCCGCACAAAGGGGGACAGGTGGTTTCGCAACGCCCCTTTCATGCTCCGTGTCTTTTTTCCCGAAAACCTGTGAAAATCCCCCCGAAACCCGTCGAAAATCGCGAAAAACTCTTCTCGAAAATTTGACAGATGTTGCAAATTTCTGGGAAAATCGCAGACGTCGACGACGATTTGGGGCTCACTTCACCTTGTTAAACTCTTCTTAACCTCACTCTTTCCAGGTGATCGTGTGATTTTCTGAGTCCAAGCCATGTCAGTGTTGAATCAGAGCGGGGAAGAGCAAGTGGAGTGCCCCCTTTGTATGGAGCCCCTCGAAGTGGACGACCTCAACTTCTTCCCGTGCACTTGCGGCTACCAGGTACCCTCGCGTCTCATTCGCGACCCCCTTATCCAATTCCTTTGTCTAGATCTGTCGGTTCTGCTGGCACAGAATCCGCACCGACGAGAACGGCCTGTGTCCAGCGTGTCGCAAAGCCTACTCAGAGGATCCCGCCGACTTCACGCCCTTGTCGCAGGAGCAGGTGGCCAAACTGAAAGCGGAGAAGCGTCAAAGGGACCAGCAGAGGAAAGCCAAGTTGAGTGAGAGCAGGAAGCATCTAGCTAGTGTCAGGGTTGTCCAGCGGAATCTCGTTTTCGTGGTGGGGCTCCCGATGCGGCTGGCCGACCCTGAAGTTCTTAAAAGACATGAGTATTTTGGGAAATTCGGAAAAATACACAAGGTTGTCATCAATCAGTCCACTTCGTATGCTGGATCACAGGGGCCCAGTGCAAGTAAGTTGGAAATGATTTTAAATTATTGGAGGTATTAGATCTGAGCCTACGTCAGGTGAAAGTAATACAAGTTAAAAGTTGAAGGTCACTTTGAAAAATAAAAAAACAAATATTACTTCCAATCAGTTTTTATCTTTGTGCAATTTATTGATATTTTGAAAGGGGTTCAATTAGTAAAGAATTTGCCTGGAATGTGCAATTCGTTGGCTAAATACATTACAAGGGGAATTCCTTTCACCATGGAATTCTAACCTCAAACTCACTTTGGTAATGTCAGCACTAAAACACGCATATCTTACTTTTCATTAAATCACTAAAATTAAGAAACATTTTTCAAAGCAGCACTGATCAAATACCTGGACATTTTTAATTATCATGTTAAAGTAGGCTGTGCACAGAAACTAGGGTCTTTTGCTTAATGTTCTCTTTTTATTTCTAACCAGATTTTTAATAATACCAACTTTGAGTCTGTGTAACTCACGAAAACTTCAAGCTTTAGACTTGGCTCAACTTAATACCATATGTTGTAAGAAAACGGAATCTAGTAGACTCTTGAATTTTTATCCATGATGGTAGCACTGCTGTTGATTAATTTTGACATTTTAGAGCTGTTATGAGACACGACATTTTCGTATATAAGTCAATGTCAAACTCTTAAAAAAGTCTTTAGAGTTCAATGCCTGCTTTAACGCCGCTTTTATTCGATCATTTCTTATTCAGAGGCTCCATTAAGTCTTCTATTTTTTTTCTTATTTATTTAGTCGTGCCAATTAAAAAACTTCACTCATGGCCTACTCTCTCATTGCGGATCGGTTGTCCTTATTTTTGTCGTCCAAACATCTGTTTCTCAGTTTGAGGTTAGATAAAACTGTCATTGTTGGCAGTGTGTGCAACTTACTAAAATCTTGGTTTTTCACTTTCACCTGATACAATTTTTTTTCTTTGTCAACTCATCAGTGGAAACTTCAGTAACAACGTCTAGTAGACATTGTTTTTTTTTATAAATGGTGGTAGCACTGCTACTATTTAATTTTGACATTTCAGAAGTGACATGAGACATTAATGTTTAATTTCAAACCCCTAAAAGACCTTTTTACAAGCACACTTGCAGTTTACTGCCTACTTTGATACCACTATATGGGCTCCTATTTTAAGTTTATTTTTCTCGTATTTGTTCAATCATGCCAACAAAAAAAGTTCACTCACTGCCTACTCGACTCCCATTGCGTGTCTGTCGTTCCCATTCACATATTACAGTTTGAGATTAGATAAAACTGTCATTGTTGTCAGTCCGTCCAACTCATTAAAATCTCACGTTTCGGACTTTCACTAATGCCTTTTTTTTTACTTTGTGTCAACTAATCGAAAGAAACAGCTGCGACGTCTAGTAGGTCTTGCATGTTTAGGTGGTGGTAGCTTTATTGATTTTGACATTTCACAGCTGATGAGACACATTCTTGCATATCAGTTGAATTGTCCAAGACGAGAGCTACCAACACATTTTTAATACCAGGGAGCAAAGGTTCTCATTATTTTCAAGTTTTTTCTCTTTTTCTTTATTCAGTCATGCCAATCCAAAAAATTTCACTCATGGCCTACTTTACTGTGATTTCTAGTTAAAAGATTTCTAATAAAAAAAGTCAATGTATCAAGAATTAATAAAAACTTCTGTTTCGTTCGTCGACGTTCTATTGAAATTTTAGTTTTGCTTATCAAACATTAGTTTGACAATTTGAGATTGTTGACTTATTTCTCATGACATTTCTAAATAGAGCTACTTCTCACCTTTTTTGGTATTGAATAATCTCCAAGTAAACGACAGAAGACCACGAAAATTCTGCGCTGTTTAAATAACTCACTAGAGAGTGCCCACTAAGCCCCCAAAAATACAAAAATCATAAATCCACGAAGGCACGGCCGATCGAATAAAAAAATTATAAGTACTAAATGACAAATTGGTAGGTCTTCTTTTCGTGTAGTGGTAGCACTATTATCTCTTGATTTTGACAGTGTACTACATTTGTAACGTTTGACCTTGAACTATTGAAGTGGTGCTTTGACAAGCAGAGCTACCAACATATTTAGGATTCCATCGCCTACTTCGACTTCGCTTTTATTCGGACATACGGTCCTTTTAACATTATTCATTCATTCAACATGGCCTACTGCAATCTCATTGTTTACGTGTGGTCATTTAAAAAACATTTTTATTTTTGCATCAAAAAGTTCAAGGTTTATAACATTAAAGTAAACGAACTAGTTTCCAGTTATGAGCTTTTGTTGCTTGCTCGCATGCTTATTTTAATTGTAATTTATCTTTGAAGGCCTCATGGGTAATGTCAGAAAAATCGCTTTTCAAATTCAATTTCTAAATTTTGTGTTTTAATTTTTGGAGTAATACTAAGAGCATTAAACCAGAGATGCGAATTTTAGAAATTTTAATTTTTGGATGGGAAACATCAATAAATATGACAGTTTTGTAGATAATTTGATAGAAACATCAGGCTCAAGTAAAAAGGTCGTAAGTGAAAGTTGTATAAAACAAGTATTTATGTGACAAAGTCGCAAATTGATCATAATCTGTGGCTTACTTGGTTTACAATTTTATCGCATGTTTGTTTTAAAAATGGCAAATTTGCGATTGACTTAATTTTTAAATGTCATGTTTTGTGTGTTATTTACATCCATCGTTAGAACAACATTTTGTTTGGAAACAATGTTACTGTTGTTTTATCACAGTTAAAAATAGAAATGCACTGATATTGTTAATCTCTAACACGGAGCCCCGATTTGGGTTAATAAAAATTGAAAGTTCTTCAAGGCTCATAAATTTTGTGCAGATTAATAATTGACTGTTGTTTAAATTTGCCTTGTCATAAATGTAACTGGTCTCTAACGATTTTTTGGTTATTTTGACATTCGACAAATGTCAACTAAGACGTACTTAACCTCAATGACAGGCACGCTTGCCAACATCCTTCTAGTTTCAAAGCCTCACTCTTTTTTTTGTTCAAGCTCATGCATATAGTCAACGTTCTTTCTTTTTGTTAAATTTAGGACAGTTTTTTTATCAAAAAAATATCTAGATAACGTTTATTTTCTATTGTTATCGTTATTTTAATAAACACACACAGGAAATACACGTCAGTAGAACTTTATAATAATAGCAATTGTGGTAATCTATGATAACTATAATTACAAATATCGCATGAAGCCATGTTTACTTTACGGTCTATTGTCTGTTGTGGATAAACAAGTCTAGTAACCTCCGCATTTTCTTACTAGACAGTTAGAACTGTCATGGAAATCTTAAATTGTTAAACAGATAATGTTTACCGGCAGGCAATACTATCAGCATGCCAAGAATTTAGAAAAAGTTTTAGGGGGTTATGTATACGATTTTTTTTAGGTGCCTACGTGACATACATGAAAAGCGATGATGCGTTACGGGCCATTGAGAGTGTCAATAACATAACAATAGATGGTCGCCTCGTAAAGTCAAGTTTAGGCACAACAAAATACTGCAGTCATTTCATGAAAAACCAGCCGTGTCCGAAACCGGACTGTATGTACCTCCACGATTTTGGTAAGTTTCCGTTTTGGATAGCGTGAGGAGTACTTAATGGATTTGTTTTTTTTTTTTTTGCAGGAGATCCAGAAGCCAGTTTTACGAAAGAGCAAATGCATGCTGGTAAACACCAAGAGTATGAAAAGAAGCTCCATGAAGCGCTACTGCAACGTAGCAACAACAACAGCACCAACAGTAATCATAACAGCATAGCACAAGGAAACGGGTCAACAACAACAACAACAACAACAATAGCAGCAACAGCAACGCCAGCGGCACCAGCGTCAGAACCAGCGAAAGCGAAGAAGGAAGTAACGGCAAACGGAACGAATAAGGAGAACTGGCCACAATTGAACGAAAAGGAAAAAGAAAAGAAAGCGGAAAAGGAAACAAAGGAAAAAGCGAAAGGAAAAAGTAAAGTGACGAAAGAGAAGAAAGATAAAAAGGAGAGTGTGGGTCAGCCGACGACGAAGACAGAAACGAAGAGTACCAAAGACAGTGAGGGTATAGAGAAGTTGTCGATTTTGGACGACAATTCCAGTTTCTTCTCGCACAATTCGTTCCAGAAAATCGTCCCAGAAAGTGGGAACGAGGAGGAAAGCAGTCCTACGCAACCTTCCCCCTCGATTTTCACCGACTCCCTCCCCGATATAAACACGACGGAGGATTGGGCGGCGGCGTTCGGTTTCAATAAATTAGAAACGTTGCAAAATGAAGAAACGAGTCCGTCATCGATCGACTCCTTCTTCCGAACGGACAATTTTAGGAACTTAATCGAAACTTCGAAACTCCAAGACATCAGAGACACTCTCAGTAACAAAAGCAACGGTTATAACAACGTCAAGCCGATACAAGAAGCGTATTTCGGGAAAGAATCGGGCCTGGATCAGCACATGTCGAAATTCTTCATGGACTTCCATCAGAAAAACGGACAGAAAGAAGCGAACGGTTTCACTATGCCAATGAACCACGGAACAGTGAACAACATGAACGGTTTTAATCATCTGAATAATTATTTGGTCAACCCGGATCGATTTTTGTTGCAACAGAAGAAATTAGAAGAACATCTGGTGAATCTCTCGTTGAAACAACATCAAGGAAACTACGGACAGATACACAACAATGGGCAGTATATGAACGGGGACGTCGGACAAAATGGTTACGGTTATCAAAGCTCCATGTTCCAGAATCAACAAGCACAGTTGCAGAAGAACAGGACGCATTCAGAGGACGAACTCGGATTCGACCCCTTCCAGGAAACACAGAAAGCGTTAGCCGAGTTAATAGCAAATGAACAGAGTTATAAGACACATAGTAATGGTAAATTTTGTATAACTTCTGAAAAAAGTTGTTTGTGTGACAAGAGTGTTAACTGTGTTTTCCGTTGCAGTACGGAGTGGAATGCCGACCAGTCAAATGAACGGACTAGTACACAATCAAGGAAATAAGAACCATTTACCCCCACCACCGCCCGGTTTCGTTCAACCAACCACCCACATGAATTCGTTCGGTAAGTTGAACCATCACGTTGAATCTGACTGACTGACGGTCGAAATTTCAGGTAGTAAAATTTTACCTTTTTTAAATATGTCAAATAACCAACAAATTAGCTCGTCTACACAAAATTGGCCTAGTTATAACGTGCAGGTACAACAGCAGCAACAGCCACAACAGCATAAAAGTAAGTTTGTTGTTGTTGTTGTTTTCCGTTATTGATCGTTGTTGTTGTTTCAGATCTAAACAGTAACGATTGGAAGGATTTCGACTCGGCAATAGTCACGACCAGTCGTCAATGGCCGGTGATGGCCCCCTTAAATAATCCATTTAGATCAATACAACAAATACCGAACGGATCCTTGCGGTCTCACGAATATACGAATAACGCATTTTCAAATTTCACACAACAACTACAACAGCCAAATTTCACTAATTATTCATCACATTTAAATACAACATCGACAACACAACAACAGTCAAATTTGAGTTGGTTCACTAGCGAATTAAACACACAAATATCAAGTCCACCCGGATTTAGAAGTACGAATCAAACGTCGAAACAGCAAGAATGTTAAGTTCTGATCAAAGCAAACTTCATTTCGATGGTGTGTGGATCCGTCAAATATATAATTCTTTTTCATTTCGGTTTTTCCTTTCCTTGTATTCTGTTGAGTGGAGAGATGTGCAATATGAGGTTAAGACAGATGGAACGTATTCGTTTCTTTTAAGTTTATTGTTCTATTTAATATCGTGATTTGGATCCATGCTCCCTTAAGTCGGATGATTGCTGACATACCGGAAGTACTAAAATGTGCTGTATTTTTATTATAAAATTCTGTGGGTGCTTGGCCAACAATCTTCAAATGATTAAAAACTAATATTATCATTATATTCATTTGATTATATAAAATAAAACAGCTAAATATATAATACAATATCAGACGTCTTTCATTTCATTGGTAAAATCAAGTCACGTGTCAAAGTTGCTTCATCTTGTTGGTCTACATCGAGTCAGACGAAAATTGGATGACAAACAATGGTAGCACTGTTTATAGGACGACTGTACATATAGCTCGATGCTCAAACTAAAATTATCAAGTACTCTGCCATTGGTGAAATTATGTCACGTGTCAAGGTCGTTTCTTCTTATTGGTCCTACATCGAGTGAGAAATGAAATAACGAGTAAAAAATGAGAGGTACTGTCAACTAGTTTTTGTGACATTGTTTTTTTCTTGTTAGTAGCATTGTTTGTAGTGTTTGACATTACAGAAATGTCACGAAGAGGTTAACTATGTCAGCTTCAGTATAATATTCATACTCACTCTCAAACTGTCAAGTAGCTGGAAACGTGATTGGTCTGCCATTGGTAGAATTGTCACGTGTCAAGGTCGCTACTTCTTAATGGTTTATATTCGCATAAAAAAAGGGAATTGAAATAACAAGCAAAAAGTTAAAGAATTGCCGTCGCCTAGTAAGCATTTTTTTTGTTGTTGGTAGCACTGTTTATAGGACAATTGTACATATAACTCGATGTTCAAACCAAAATTGTCAAGTAGCCTGCCATTGGTGAAATTATGTCACGTGTCAAGATCGCTTCTTTTTATTGGTCCCACATCGAGTGAGAAATGAAATAACGAGCGAAAATGGAGAGGTACTGTGACCTATTTGGCCTGGCATTCTATTTTTTCTTATTGGTAGCACTGTTTGTAGAGTTTGACATTTAAGAAATGTCGCCTAGTATAGATTAATTTTTTTTACTTGTTGGTAGCACTGTTTAGATGACAACATGGCGTATAAATCAATGGAGTGGAGGAACGATTGGTATGCCATTGATGTGCTAAGGTCACCACATTTTTGGGCCTGTGTTGTGTGAGAAATGAAAAAGAAATGGAACAAAAAGCAAAAATGAGAAATGTAAACATGTTAATTTTTTATTTGTTGGTGGCGCTGTTCTGACATTTGAGAACTGTCATGAAAGTGTCAACTATGTCAGTTTGCGTTAAAGTAGAGTTAAAGAGCAAACGGAGAAATAATCGTTCTGCCATTGGTCAATTTATATCACGTGTCAACGTCGCTATAACACAACCACGCCTTCTCTGTCAAACTCCGCCCACAAATCGAGAGAAATTGGAATTCAAGCTAAACATATTGTTTAATAGGATGAAAAATCAAATAACGAAAAATAATGAAGAAATTTCGTTTAAAGAGAATAATATAAAAGAAGAAAGTGACAAAAAAAACTGAATCAGATTAAACAAGTAAACAGAAAAAAAGGAAAAAGAAACAAAATGAGCGGAATTTAGAAGACCTTGAAATTTAAAATGGGTTGGTAACCCTGTTTTCTGTTGAAATGGAGATTTCAAAACTATCATTAAGATCCTGAAAATAATGACATTTTGCGTATCAATTAATGTCAAAGAGGCGCTTTGCTGGACAAACAGGGCTTTTAAATAAGAAGTTAAAAAATGATAAAATAGAAAGTAATTTAAAAGTAAAATATGATTTAAAAATGATGAGAAAAAGGGAGAAGCAGATGAAGATATTGACAGTAAAAGAAATGATAATAATAAACGACGAAAAAACCTATGGCCTTTAATCAGAGTGGTAGATTTGTGTCAAATTTGACATTTGAGAATTGTCAAAGAGGGCGCTGTGACATACCAAAAATTGCTACCAACAGATTTAAAATTCCAAAGTCCGATTAGATGTCATGGTAGAAGCAAGTAAAGGATCAAATAACAAAAATTCCAAAGGAAAAACAAATAAAACAGTAGAAAATTTCTATAAGGATAAGAATTAGTTGCCAACTTCTAGGAATACTGAAGATCAAGAGAAAATAGTGAAACACATGTAAAAAAAACTAAAAACAGAGAAAAAAAACTAAAAGTGCCAACAGAAGTGGAAATATAAGGGAAAAATAAAGAATGAAAAAAAAGGTTATATGAAAAAAAATACGTTTGTAAAACCATAATGAATTAAAGTAAAAAAAGAGATGATAAATAAATAAAACACAAAAAAAAGAAACTAATAGAAATAAGGAATGGAATAGCAAAATAACGTTGAAGTACAAAAATGGCAAAAAATATAAATTTCGTATTTTTTTCTACTATTGGGTCACCACTGTGACTTTTTTTGAGGTTAGCAATAGATTTAAAATTATATGCTAGTTTCAAATGTCATTTAGACTAATGTTACATTATGAACTGTCAAAATTATTCAGGACTGTTCAGAAATACCAACCCCTTAATCTGCTTCAGTAAGTATTAGTGGTTTTTTTTTCAATAACTCAATATACATGGAAAATTAAAGACAAAAAGATCAAGGTAACATAAATAAGGTAAGCAACTGTAAAAAAATAGGGTAAATGCAAATAAATGATTGAAAACACCTGAATAAAATTTTGCGTTGGCAACAATGGTATTAATCATTTGAGAGCTGAAAGTTAAGATACACATAAATGTTGGAAGACAAGGTAATAAAGACAAAGAAACAACAAAACAGACGAATAAAGGCAGAAATGTCAAAACGTGAAAAGTAAAGAAAACAAGAGAAGAGTATTAAACACAAAAAACAATGCAACAAATGAAAAATGAAACAAAAAATAGTAAACCCTCGCATGTTCAGTCTAATTTATTAAACAAAAACACATCAAATCAAACTGAATACATATTTACAATCTTAAACAAAATGACTAGCTTCTGAAACCTAGTTTTTGGTTTAGTCATGGCGCACAAAATCTGACTCCGTCAACTGTCAACCCTTCACCTTCCAACACAAAATCAGACTGAATACTGTACAAAGACATAAAAAATAAATAAAAAAAGACTAGCTCCTAACGTACTTTTTGGTTTTGGTCATCACGCAACCTAAATAAATATTAATCCTAACTTTGTACCATATCATGAGATTACAGATTAAAGCTCGAAATACTCAAGAATCTACGTTTTAAGCGCATTCCACACATTAGCTAAGCTGCACCGATCTCCATCGTGAGTCAACTTGTGCGCTAAATAATAGTGCTTCATTACAAACTGTTTCTGACAGATATCACAAGTATAACTCGCTTGCTTATCGTGCGTTTTTTTGTGTTTCAGCAAGTTATCGTTCCTCGAAAAACTCTTATCGCAGATGTTACAAGTGAAGTTCTTTTGGCCGCTATGCGACGTCATGTGACGCAACAAGTGTTCTTTTCTCATAAACGATTTGTTGCAGTTCTCACAAGTGTACGGCCGAAAACCAGTGTGGAGTTTCACGTGTTGGTATAAGTGTTCTTTGCGTTTGAAACTCTTTTGACAGATCTCACAGACGTGGGTTTTCCCCGGTTGGGAGTTCTGGAAGTCGTCACTTGAAGGAGTTGTCATCTTTGGAGCAACTATGTTTGTGGGTAAACTCCTCGGGAAATTCTGAGGCTGAGAATTGAGATCCTGGTTTAAAACATTGAGATTTACAGTAGACGGCTCAACCGTTGAGATTATATTAGGAGTGGTCACTATGTTGTTGATTCCCGTCGGATAGATGTTGTTACTATAACCGTTGAAACCGTTTTGATTGAACTCTTGGAGATTGTTGAAGATAACTGACGGGTTGAGTTTGTCCTCTACTTTTATAGCGTAGGCGAACTTACCCCCACTCTTCGGAGGCGTGGCTTTCTGGCCCGTGTCGTAGCTCTCTACCTCGCTATTGGTCAAATCGATTTTGATCAACGCCTCCTCTTTGTCTTTCTTGGGAGGTTTTACGTTGTTCACTTTCATTTTCTGACTAGCTTGATTGATGATGGACTCAAAATCCACCAATTGGGCGATGTTGAGCACCTCCCCGTTTGCGTTAACAACCACATTACTGAGCCCCTCAGCGGATCCCACTTTGGGGACGGTTTTTATCGCCGCTAGGTTAATCGTGTTGAGGTTATAACCCACAGGGTTCTGAACCTGACTCGTGTTTTGTAAAATCTTCTCGGTTTTCACAACTTTGTTGTCTATAGGTTGGTTTGTAACGATAGCTGGCAGTTGGAGAGTATAGAAAGGAACGTGTTCCATAGGTTTCACTTCATTCACTGCTGTGAACGTGTTCGTGGGGGCTGTCCCGGCATTCGTTTCAGACTGTGGTACTTGAGGGGCTGCGCATTTCGCTGTCGTGTCTTTTATATACACCTACAATTTCCACTAAAGTTGTGTTTTTCGAGGCATTCTCTCACCTTTCCGGATTTTTTGAAGTCTTCGGTGTACCGGAAATTCTTGAAATAACTCGACAACATGCTCTCGGAACTCACACATTCTTGGCGGAACGAATAACAAACTTCCAGGGTTCGGAGACATTTAGAACACACAACTTTTGGCAAGAAATCGTTCTCGCAGACCTGGAGAACAAGGGGGCTGTCGTGACACACAAAAAACATTAAGAGAGTACTTACAGTCAGTGATAAACAACTTTGGATTTTGTTTTGGAGCTGGATTTTACGACCCTCCTCTTGGAATATGTGAGTTTTGTCTTTTTGTTGGTTAGTGGCACAGAGTCGGCACAATTCGTAGAAATTCACTCGTTTGTAACCTGCCATTCTAAAGTTATGGTTATTCGAACATTATTTTCGAATTTATTGACGATTATTTACATATATGTCAATTTTTAAATGACAGCTGACGACGCTGACGACGCCGGTGTGTCAGAGACTTCGGTGGCGAGTTTGAGAACTAAAGTTTGAATTTAAAAATGCGGGCTGTTTGAAAAATGGCGCCAAATGTTACTACCAACATTGACGAGATTTTTTTTACAAGTGTGGAAAATAGCTCAAAACCGGAAACAGACAAGAGTGCAAATCAAATGTTAACAAATGTTGCCACTTTTATAATTACCAACCTAAACTGGGGCTTAAGTTTTAGAAAGTTTCTTACTTTATTTTTACCAAAAAAACCACTCACTCAGGATCTTAAATATGAAAACTAAAAATGTCACTAGTTTTTTTACGCTTAAACATAAGAGCTTGTAAAATGTAAAATATCTTGGTTTTCACAAAAAACTGGAATTTTTAGTTTTTTGAGTGTGGCAACGTTGGCATTTTTACATTTTGATGAATGTCAACCCATAATTGCGATTTTGTTTATGAAAATTTTACTGACAACAGAAGCACCGTTTAAACAAGATCTTGGAAAACGGTGCCAACATTAAAGATATTTTGTTTGACATTTTATTATTTGATCTATAATTTACTGTATAAAAAAAACAAGACTTTAAACGTAAAAATTAAAAATGTTAATACCTTTTTACTAATAAAATCTGAAGCATCTGCAGCAAACAAAGCTGCCAACATTAACATAAATGATGTCCAACATCATTTTACAAAAAAGCCGATAGAAAGCAAGGCTACCAACATAAAAAAAAGTAAGAGGCAAATAATGGACACCTCTAGAAGGCTTTGAAATTCGGTGACCTGTTAGTAGTTTGACAGTTAGAAATGAAAATGTTTATAATATCACTTTAGATTGAAGATTGATATTTTAAAATTGTCAAATGTAAAAAGACAGGTATACCAACACTATAATATATTTCACTACTTATAACTTGTTTGACAGAACGAGGTATTTTGATATTTTTAAGTTAGCTTTAACTTTTTACAGTGCCTGAAGTTTTAGTAATTTTAAAAATAATTTGGTAACTTTATTTTGACATTTTATATTTCATATCTTAACAAACTTGACATTTTTAATCTATTTGTAACTCCGCGTGTTGTGTCATGGCTGACAGTTCGAAATGTCAAACAGGGCAACCAACTTAACTCAAATTCCAAAGCCTGCCCCTACGCCCTTTTTATTTAGTTCTATGGTATATTTCGAAACATAAAATGTCGCAAATATAAAAAACTCATAACTTAGCAAAATTGATTGGAATATGATATAATGAATGTAAACACATGAAAAATTATCGCTTTTTATTTTATCATAATTAATTACTGTTAACCTTTGATCTAAAATTTGCAATTTTCGTAGAACAGATTAGAAAATATTTCAAAATAAGTTATAATCGGAATTTTTTATTGTTACTAGCTACTAATAACTATAATAAATAGGCCGTTTTTTTTGAAAAATATCCGCTTCAAAATTTCCTAATCTTGGGAAACCGCGATTTTGCTCTATTTATCTTGGGACTTTGCAATGGTGTGATTTAGTTATCTGTAATTTAAAGTGTGATAATATAGAGGCGTTGTAGGGGAGAGAAAGGCGTGATCTTTTTTTCGTTGTGTACATATAGTTACAATTTTTTTAATAAAAATTGTGATAGTCGAGATTAAGTTTTTGAAAAACGGACTAATTTGGATGTGCTGACTAAAATTTGTTTCTCTCAGACCAAATAGTGGAAATTATTACGAATCCACGCCGTTTTCCCCCACTTTCCTCTACTTTGAACACCCTGTCGATAAAATAGTATTTTTAACCCAGTAATCAGTTTCCTTCGACTTCTATTCCTAGTAAGTTCTTTCTACCACGATGATAGTGGTCTACCTCCTCTCGCTCCTCCTCCTCTTGTACTATATCTACCATAAGAACTACAGCTTCTGGAAGTCCCGGAACGTCATCTTCGACAAGAACTTCTTCCTCTTTGGTAGCTTCTACAACATCGCAACTCGCAAGGAGCACGTTTTTGAGCGGATCCGCACCATCTACGACCAGTACTCAACTCCCTACGTCGGTATCTACATCTTCCATCAGCCGGTTCTTCTGATCAGAAGTCCAGAAGTGTTAAAACGGATCCTCGTCAAAGACTTCGATAAGTTCACTAACCGGAATATAGCTACCAACGAAGCAGCTGATCCCCTAGCTTTCCACACTCTCTTCATCGCGAAAGACGCAATATGGCGGAACTTGAGGGCCAAACTGTCTCCCGTCTTCACATCCGGGAAGATGAAGTTGATGTTTCCGTTGATGCAAGAGTGCGTCAATGATCTTCACGCTTTCCTGCAAACACACGCCGGCGAAGAAGTGGAAATGAAGATGATGATGAAGAAGTACTCCGTGGACATCATATCCACCTGTGCTTTTGGAATCAACACCTTTTGCTTCCGGAACGACAACTCCGAGCTCTTGAAGATGGCCACGAAACTCGTTGATTTCAAATCGTTCGTCCGCAGCATCTCCATCTTCAGTTTCTTCTTCTTGCCGACGTTCGTGGACATCTTCCGGTTGACTTTCGCGGATAAGACGGCTTCGGATTATCTGTATAATGTGTTCAAGGCCACATTGGAAGAAAGGGAGAAGAAGAAGATCGTGCGCCACGACTTCATCGACTTGTTGAACAACTTAAGGAAGACGGAGACCATCACCGATAACTACAAATTCGGTACGACCGTCACAGTTCTTAAAACTTTCATTTCGTGCTTGTTCCATAGATGATGATGTCAAGATGGCGGCCCAAGCTATAGCTTTCTTCTCGGCCGGAAACGACACGACCTCCATCACTTTGTCGTTGACTTGCTACGAGCTCGCTTTGAACACCACAATCCAGGACCGGCTCCGGGCCGAAGTCACGGAAATTTTCCACGAGAGCGACGCCCTCACTTATGAGAGCATCCAGAAGATGAAGTATCTCGACATGGTCATAAACGGTAAAAATGACACTTGACGTCTTCTGGGCTTATACTGAATTTCAGAGACCTTGCGAAAGTATCCATTGGCACCATTTCTAAGCCGCACGGCTGATGAAGACTACACTTTTGAAGAAACTGGTTTGACCTTGGAAAAAGGAGTATCCATCATGGTGCCCATTTCCGGTCTACACTATGATGCTAAGTACTACCCAGAGCCCGAGAAGTACGACCCTGAACGGTTTAGTGATGAAAATAAGAAGAATTTGACGCCTTACACGTATCTTCCGTTCGGGGAAGGCCCTAGAAACTGTATAGGTTTGTCATCTACGCCAGCTTGATTTCAATAAATTCAAGATGGTGGATTTCAGGTCAAAGGTTTGCTCTTCTGGTCACTAAAGTGGCCTTAGCTGCGATCATCAAGGATTTTGTTTTTGAGCCAACTGAGAAGACGCCTGTTCCTTTGAGATTTGATCCGAGTTCTCTGTTTGTACAAAATCGGGGAGGACTTTTTTTGAAGGTTAAAAGGAGCTGATGTTGTATCGGATTCATAAATAAAGTATACAATTTTTCGGTTTTTCTTTGTTTCTCTTGAAATTGTTTAAATTTCAAAATGCGCGCCAAAATTGGAAACAAACAGGTCATGATTTTGACAGGAAAATTAAAAAGGCTGTTTGAAATTCTCGGTGGCAGTTTTTTTTTTTGTCATTTGTGTATTAGAAATGTCAAAAGTTGACCTAGATTAGAACTACCAACACGAAATCTCAACGCCTCTTACATTAGATGTGAAACTTTTGATTCAAAGAGCAAAATTTTGAAATTTGGAACATGATATTCCCATAATTAAAAAAAATCTTCAAGTTTAGTTTGTAGCACAATTAAAAGTTTCAAATTCAGTATGAACAATTTTTTTTCTAATTTTTGATAAAGAAAAAGCAGCTTCTAACCTCAAAAACACACTAATCATTGAGCAACTGTCTCCTTATTAACTAAACAAATGTCATCTAGGAAACCATAAAATAGCAAAATGTATTGGTAGTTCAAATTGTATATTTGACAGATTGTCAAACTTCAAATGTAATTTTGACAAACCTTAAATGTCATTTTGACAAACCTCAAATGTCATTTTGCCAAACTTCATGTGTCATTTTGTCAAACTTCAAATGTCATTTTACCAACTTTACCCTAAAAATTAATCAGCAGCACTGCAAATTTTTGGTACAAAAAATGTAAGAGGCAACTTAAGCATAAGCATAAAATTTCCTACAATTTTCATTTATTCACAAGTCCGGTGGAAAATGTAAAATACTTCAATTTGGTTTTAAAATTTGCCCAATGCGTAAAAATTTTAAATTTCAAAGTAATTAAAGATTAAAGACCATTTTTGTAATCCTTGATTCAACTTAATTAAAAGCAATTTTTTTTTAATGTCGAATACGGTTCTGTTTTACAGCTGACGGTAAATCAATATTCTAATTATAAATATTATTTTTAGCACATGGTGTCGTAATAATTATTTTTAATTACATAAATTCTAATCATATATTTAAATAAAATTGATTGATAAAGTAGGTGTATATTTAGTTGCCTACCCACGACAGTATTCTAATACGGTAATAAATTTAAAATTAACAACTTAGAAGTCAAATACAGAGAAATTTGACATTTCATCTACTTGTCTAGAATAACCTAAAATTTTCAAAATTTGTCAAAATTGACATCTGCTCAGGAATGCCAACCCATAAATTTACATTTATGTTTATAGGCATATAATACTGTATGCTCGAAATAGACCGATATTTGAACATAGGTTGGTAGCTTTGTTTGGTTATTTGACAATTTTGAGTTTAAACACCTAACCTAACGCTAACTAACTAACAAAACGTATAAAATTGAAGTTCAGTCCGTAAAGTATATTTTGACAGACGAGTTCACAAGATTGATTTTTACGGCCGCAAAAGAATCCGTAAACGTTTATAGAATAGCTACCCGAAAAACTTTGTGGTTATTAATACGTTTTTTTTTTTGACATTTCTAAAGTGTCAAGATGCTCAGAACTACCTACGTCTTTTCCGATGGCTACTGTTTTGTAAATTAATAAAAGCTAACCCACAAAATTATAACAACACGTAATAATTTCGCTTCCAACTGGAACGTGAAATAGAAATCATGAAAATATAGGCGAAACAATATAAATCCCGACGATTGGCTCATTCTGACGTCACCTCCCTACTGATTCGCTCTCCTAACCTCGTGGGCGTGGCAACATAACAACACTTTCCTTAAACACTTTAAGATCCACGTACTTCCGACACCTTCAACGAACTTTATCTCCAATCAATTTTTAATATTGACCTATACTTATACCCAGACATGAATAAAACGTAAAAGAGCGAGTTTTAGACTATAAATGTTACCACAAAACACTTAAATTTTTAATCAATCGTGAAGCTTCGAACTTCGGAACTTCCAGGTCCGGCGTCAGCTCGTATAATTAAAGTGTCCAGATATAAAGTAACTAGTAATTACCGCCTCGTTGTGACAGGGGTCCATGGGACATGGTACTTTTTCATGGTAGGGTCACTATTGTTGCGCGGTATTATGCACGGCCGCGCCATCGATTGTTACAGATTTCTGAACCGTAGAAGGAAAATTGTGTTCATTCGTGTGTTGACCACAAAGTGTGAAGGTGATGTTAGTGGTCTAGTTGGCGCGGTTTCGAAAACAAAAGTGCGACGAGGTCTTAAAGGCAAAACGAGTAAGAATTATTAGTATTATCATCATCATCATCATCATTATTATTATTATTATTATTATTATTATTATTAATATTTTATTATATTTATTATTATTATTATTATCATTATTATTTTTTTTTTTAGTTTTTCGTTACTTAAAGAAGAGAACGACTTACTATTATTATTATTATTATTATTATTATTATTATTATTTTGGCGCCAAATTTTCATTTCCTTCCTTTTCTTTTCTTTTTTTCTTTTGTTTGTGCAACGTCGATTTTCTGCTATAATTCTTGTCCAGTCATTAATAAATTACAATTTTCTCTTCTTGAGTTTCCAGTACTTTCCAATTCAATAATTCACGTGTTAATACTTCAAGTAATAAAAAGACGAGCGATAATCGATGGAATCAAATATTTATTCAATTAATTTTTCACATAGCTCTTGTGCATTCGTCGGGGTCATCGTGACAATAGGTCATTTCTGTCATCCTTGTCATTACGCAAATTGACGTGATTTAATCGTTACGCTATGACAGTTTCATATAGAAATGCAAGTTCACTGACACGGAATACAATTATTGACTTTATAAAAATTGAGCGTAATTATTGTACTTACCTATCCAATATTTTGTTGGTATTGGGGAGGTATTGAAGGGTGATTCACCTTGCAGTGGTCGAGGAGTAATAAGACGGGGGAAGGAAATATACAAGGTGGACACTTTAAAGTCGTTGGAGCGATCATAGTTGGCGTGGGGTGTGCTAATTGGTTTTTCCGTAATTGCTACAATTCTACTAAATACCTGCGGGAGGTAATTTTACGTTATATCACGTTGACAGTTGTTAGTAGCGCTGGAAAAATCATTGAGGGCTTTGAGTTTTGGAAATGTGTTGGTAGTTCTGAATTTGACAGTTTTGGGTACAGCAAGAGTTATCAACACATATTTTTTTTCATACTCAAAGACATGTTACCAATTTAAATTTCCTAGTCGCATGATGTGTTCAATTAATCAGCTTTCTAATGTACCACAAATTTTCTGTTCTTTTAAATGCTAAAATTTTAATAAACATGGAAAGGTTTTTAGGCGAGATAAAATTTGTTCCTGATAACTGAGCTTTGACAATTTTCGGTAACAGACCTAGTTTTTGTCACCAACTACGTTTTAACAACGTCAAAATGTGAAGATTTAAGAAATAACCTCTTTTTAAATATCTAAATGGTGTGTCAACTTTTTTGACAGTTAGCAGTGACAGCTTTACAGACCTTTAGTTAGTTTCTCCTAAAAAAAACTTTGGTTTCTTAAAAATTAGAAAATTGTTGGTAGCACTGTCTGCCAGTTTGGAGTTACGAAACAATTATGTGTTTGTTTTTTCTTATTTTTAAACTGTCAAACAAAAAGTGAGTCAGTGTCATATTTAGCAACATACATTTTATATTACACTAAAAAACGCGTTACCAACTTAAATTTAGTAGTTGCGTGACGTGTGATAATTAATTCGTTTTTTTAAGACCATAAAATTCCAATTTTCTATTCTTTCAAATGCTAAAATTGCAGTAAACATGAAACGGTCTTTATTCGTGGTAAGGACTATTAGTGACACCTAAGTCTCTACACTTTAGAACCCTTAAGTTGGCAACAAACGTTTAAGTTTGGTGACAAAATGTCAAAATGTAAACATTTTCAAAAATAACCTCAAACTTCTAAATACATGTACCTCTTTATTCAACATTTTGACAGTTAACAATATTTTTACAATTGTTTACTTCGGTCTTTTGAAAATTAGGAATGTGTTGGTACTACTGGAAATTTGACAGTCCTGTTTATTAGTGACAATTGAGTGTTGACTGTTTAAACTTTAGTTGACAACAAACTTTTAATTATGATCACAAAATACGTTTTAAAAGTGTCAAAATGTAAAAATGTTCGAAAATAACCTCAAATTTTTATGAATATTTAACTCTTTTTGCAACATTTTAATAGGTTAATAATGACACTTATTCAAATCTTTCCAGGTGTTAGTTTCTTAAAAAATTACTATCAGCCTCTAAAAATATTCGAAATTTGTTGGTAGAACTGCCTGTAGGTTTGACAGTTAGGAGTTACGAAACACTTATAAATAATTAGGTATGTAGTTAGTAACGTTTTTATTATTTTCAAACTGCCAAGCGTTAAAGAATGACTCAGTAGCAAGGTTACCAACATTCATTTTTTAACAGACTCAATAACATGTTACTAAATTAACTTCACTAGCAGCGTGACGTGTGATAATTGATTAGATTTTTGTGACCAATAAAATTTCAATTATCCACCCTCTTACATGCTAAAAATTCAATAAACATGGAAAAGTTTTTATTCGAGTTAAGATTTATTATTGTCAATAATTTAAACTTAGGTTGGCAACAATCGTTTAGTTTTAGTCACAAAGTCAAAATGTAAAAATTTTTGAAATTCAAAAAAAGTGAGGCTTTTTTGATAGTCAACAATGACAATTTACAGTTGTTAGTTGCTTTTAAAAAAGTCACAAGAGACCTTTGGAATTAGAATTGGTTGGTAGAATTGCCTGTCAGTTTGACAGTTTAGAGTTACAAAACAGTTATATGCTATTATGTATGTAGTAACATTTTTATCATTTCCGTACTGTCAAACACAAAAAATGAGTTGCTAGCAAGGTTACCAACATGCATTTTTTATCATATTCAATAACATGTTACCAACTTAAATTTAGTAGTACATGTGATGACGTGTGATTATATTTAATTACTTTTTTATGACTAATAAAAATCTAATTTTCTATTCCCTTACATGCTAAAAATTCAGTAAACATGGAAAAGATTTTATTTGAGCCAAGATTTATTAGTAACAATCGGATCGCAAAAATTAAAACTTCAGTTGGCAACAAACGTTTAGTTTTGGTTACAAACTACGTTTTAAAAATGTCGAAATGTTTTTCAAGATAACCTCAATTTTTCAACACTTTGACAGTTCACTTTGTCTATTCAAATCTTTACTGTTGTTACCTGTCAGTTTGACAGTTCAGAGTTAAAAACAAATATGTCTTTGGTAACATTTCTGTCACTTTTGAACTGTCAAACACAAAAGAATGTAGCAAGGTTACCAACATTCATTTTTAATCATACTCAATATCATGTTACCAACCTAATTTTAGTAGCAGCGTGACGTGATAATTTTAAATTAGTTTTTTTTGACTAATAAAAACCTAACTTTTTATTATTATTATATTTATTACATTCGGATCGCGAAACTTTTAAATCTAGTTGGCAACAAACGGTTAATTTTGCTCACAACATACGTCAACATGTAGTTTTTGAAAATAACCTCTTTTTTCAATATTTTGACAGTTTACAATGACAGGTGTTCAAATCTTCAGAGGTGTTAGTTGCCCTTAAAACATCACTAGAGGCCTTGGAAAACTAGAAATGTTTTGGTAGTACTATCTGTCAATTTGACAGTTCGGAGTTATAAACCAATTATAGGTTATTATGTCTTTGGTAACATTTATCTCATTTCTGAACTGTCAAACATAAAAGAATGATTAGTAATGCAGTTACCAACACAATTTTTTTAATTGTTCTCCAAAACATGTCACCAACTTAAATTTGCTAACTATTTCCAGCGATAAAACCTAAACAATTGCCTCTTTAAAGATCACCGTTACGCTGTGTATTTTATAATTTAATTAGAGAAAGCGAAAGTCTGTCGAAATTCGGTTTCCATTTCATTGTAAACAATGTCAAGAAGTGGCTAAAACCGGGAAGTTTGGCAACAATGATGAATCTTCTAATGAATTTATGCACCATTCATATTAACTTCGCGGCCATTAACTATATTTTAGTCATAACCTCAATGTTTCTGTAATCGGTGCATTAAAATTAAATGTAAGAATAAAAATAGAGCTCATTCTTATTGAATGAACTGTAATAGCTACCACAGAAATAAGAAATTGATTATTAACTGCATGGAGTGTATTTATACAATTTTATCTATAAATTGGTTTTAAAATTAAACGGTTTCCCGCCCATGTCACAGCTCACTGTGAATTTTTGAGCAGGCTGTGTTGTAGCATGCTTACCAACGTTGTAAATTAGTCGGCTGACATTTACTGCAATGTATGGAACGAAATTAGCGCTAATTTACTGCAATGCGTAATTTGGGTCAAGGCGTTTTTTTGCGATAAAAATCAGATTTATCGGGGTTTTCTTCCCTTTCGTGCCTAACTTCAGATCCTTGTGCGATAGAATACACTAAATTTGGCATACGAGGTCATGTGATTGAATATCATGGCCGGTATATGTTCAAATTTTGAAACTGTATGTTTTCCCGCCATAGTCACAGCTTGTTTTGTAAAGTCTGTAAAGTCCCTAAATTTCTTACCAACATTGTAAACAGTTATTTGCAGTGATAAACTGATAATGCTCTCCAAATTTTGGAGAGTAAATGAAGGTCGGCCTTCACTTGTTATTGTCTTATCACGTGATCTACGTCACAACATGGCGCCTTAATCTAACCTAAATCTTTAAAAAAATGGTATTGTCTTCTTCGAAAATAATGAATCAACGTTCCACGTCGTTTCTTGACGTTTTAATGCGGATTTTGCACCACCGAATCTGATAAGATACCGATCTTTGCTGCATTTCTCGGAAAAACTGTACACGAACCTCCCCAAGGTCATTTACATCTACAGTATGACCACCGCCAGGGGTCATTTTCCCCGAAAAAAGCTCAAATTTCACCATAAAAGCGAAAGTGCGCGGAAACACGGAAAGAAACGCTCCATAATCACGGATGACTATGCACCCGACCGGAAACAGCGCTATCCACGGCCGCCCCGATCCAAGTTCCAAGGTGAAACGAAAAACAAATGACTCACGGTTTTTCTTGGCTTATGCAAATCAGAGTGAGCCGTTCAACCCCTTATCCAAGGTCACATCGCGTCGGTATTTCTGAAAATTTATAAATTTTAATGGCGACGCCGGGCGTCGCGGCGTCTATTATTGACGTGGTAAGACCTCGGGTCACTGTATAAAGGGGTCAAATGACCCCTTGGAGTTCTTGCGTGATACATCCGCAGCAGCAATGACCGGAAGTGGTCGACCAGCTGATTGTTGGCGGGATTACGGGGAAGTACGGGCGAAAAATGTATTGGGCGACACACGCAATGAGGTTTTGATTGGTGGACTAATTAGATTTTTGCACGGGTTAGATTGTCGATAACATTGGAATAACGGTAATGGCGGACTTTGTATTATTAGCGAAATCATTGATATTTGGGAAACAAACGTGTTATTAAGCACTTTTTGGTAAGAGAAAGGTAGTTGGTACTATATGATTGGATAAAAACGGCGATTGGTAGCCCTGTTTGACATTTTAGAACTGCCATGTCACTTTGGCATTTCGAAACTGTCATGTTTCTTTAGCATCTTGGAAATGTCATGTCACTTTGACACTCTGTAACTGTCATGTCATCTTGACGTTTAAGAACTGTCATATTACTTTGACATTTTAGAACTGTCATTTCACTTTGGCATTTCAAAACTGTCATGTATCTTTAGCATCTTAGAACTGTCATGTTACTTTAACATTCTATAACTGTCATATCATGTTGACGTTTACAAACTGTCATATTACTTTGACATTTTAGATCTGTCATGTCACTTTGACATTTCGAAACTTGTCATCTCTTTAGCATTTTAGAACTGTCATGTTACTTTGGCATTTCAAAACTGTCATGTCTCTTCAGCATCTTAGAAATGTCATGTCACTTTGACATTCTATAACTATCATATCATTTTGACGTTTAAGAACTCTCATATTACTTTGACATTCTATAACTGTCACATCACTTTGACCTTTAAAAGTTGTCATATCATTTTGACGTTTAAGAGCTGTCATATTACTTTGACATTTTAGAACTGTCATCCTAGCTACACTTTTGGGTATTTTTCATAGGTTTTGATGAATAGGATGGTAGTACGTCAAAATTTTTACACTACTAAATTTTCTAAAAATTGACATAACTATGAGATTGCTGCTGTCTTAATTTTCATTGACTTTTCAATTTCAATTTTATTATCTAGAGTATTTTTTTAAATTGAGTGGAAGAAAAGAAGGAAGAAAAAACTGTCATGTCATTTTGACATTTCAGAACTGTCATGTCACGTTGACATTTCAAAAGGGTATGTCGTAGCTTTATTAGAAATGTCATTAGTGATAGTGACAGTAGTGATTTCCAGATTTTTTTTTGTTGTTTATAATTAACAATTTTCTTTTAAAATTGCGTTTAATTTGTTTTTTGTTTGTAAATAAATTAAAGTTAGGAACAGAATGAGTTATGTTAAAGTGACATTTAAGCAAGAGCCACATGATATACGTTGTAAAATATCTCATAGGTGACTTGATTTTTTTCTTTTAAACACACGTTATTTTGGCTTTGACATTATAGGGCTGTCATGCAACTTTCACATTCCTGAACTGTCCGTCATTTTGACATGAAGAACTGTCATTAGACATTTCAAAACTGTCATATTACTTTGACAGATTTCAAACTCCAACCGAAACCAAAAGGAGTATAAAACTGAAACCAAAATCGAGCTTTACTTGATGAGACTAAATTTCATGGTTGCAGGCGTTTTTGTTTAATTTCCGGCAATAAATTGTATAATTCCACACTTAGATCTAGTATTACGCGTTGTTTATTTAAATTTATGCTAACAAAGGCTCCGGAAATTATAAGGCTATTTTTGTTTTGTTCCAATTTTAAGAACCTACTTGTTCACATAAATAAGTTGGTAAAACAAAATTTCCCCAGATATGTCAAGGTGACAGTTGAAATGTCAAAGTTTTTTTAGACGGGGGGAATCCCCTCAGTGTCTTCCAAAAATATTATTTAATATAGCTTTCGTGTCGTTTCAGCTCCGGTTTTCACGATGCTTATTCTCTACCCCCTTTTCTTCATCCTCCCCGCTATGGCTTCCGCCCGCGCCGACTGCTCCAAAGAGGCTTACGGCGAATGCATACGCATAGCTGACCCGTTGGTCAAACAGCCCCATTTAATTTTCCCCGACAACATGGACGACATCGACATGGTCTGTCGCACGTGGAATAAATTCGTAGACTGCTTGAAGTACTACACAGATAACTGTTTTACCGAGCAACAAAGGCGCCAGTTCAACAAGGCTGTGGAAAACCCCATCGAAAGTGTGCACCAGATGTGCATGCAGCCCAGCTACCAGAAGGAGTACCTCCAGTACGCTCCGTGCATTAAGAGTACCATCACTGAACCCATCCACTGCGGCTCTCATTATAATCTCCTAGTGGACCAAGTCTCCCAAGGGGAAATCATCTCCAAGTCGACGTTATGTTGGTACGACTGGTTTCTAACAAAGTTGTGGTACTACTGTTTGTTTTAGCTCGCACGACCGGTTCAAACAATGCGTTTTGAAAGAAACAAGACGGCTGTGTGATCGGGGAGTCCCCGATGGCCCTGCACTACGCTTCGCAACCCATTTAATCGAGAAGGCGTTGAGTTTCCTACAGGATCAGTGTTTCAACTATATGTAAAATTCCCCAGATTTAGTTACTTCGTGTTTTTACCGTTGCTATTCCAGACCGAACTCCGGTGACTGCACGTCACTCACAACGGACTCCCAAGCGTTCTCCGACCCTCTCACAGTCTCAACGTCCTCCAGCGAGGTCTACCCTTGGAGTACCATCCACGACATGGCAGCCAAAGAAATTCTCCCATCGCGGGTAACTCCCCCGAAGATGCCTACCACCACGTCATGGCTCCCCTCATCAACTCTTCCCATTCAAAATTCGGTAATCCCCGCAAAAAACAAAACCACGATTTTAATTCACATTACAGGAAACTTCCTCTTCACAAATGTTGGGTGCTCGGACACGTCCGGCATCGTTCGGCCGCGCTAGCAGTTGGCCTGATACACCCAGCTCTCCTTCAGTTGGCAATACTGTGCAAATGTCACTATCAACCTCTTCGGTGCGACCGGATTGGGCGGTTATGACGAGTTGGACTCCGCAACGACCAAGCGATGGTAATAAAGGGACCACGTGGTATCCAGCTGCTGGTTCCCAACTGGGTAATGAAGTCGATGAGCCGAATCAACAAGGGTTAACCAAACCGAAGAATGGAAGCGCTGGGCGCGGATTGGTCGGGTTGGCCATCATGCCGGCTATCATTGCGGCGTTTTGTTAGGTTATAATACAGCAATATTTATTTTAATCAGCACTAGTCAAATACCAAATAGTCGGAAGTCGGAATGTAATTTTTAATAAATTAACTATTTTTTTCTGAGAAGGTGTTTTTTTTAACGGCTCGGTAAAGTAGGGAGCAGCAAAAATAAGAAAGAATATGAACAAGAAGAATCAATAGTCAACTTGTTACAGTTTATATTATTTCTGAATCACTGTGTATATTTACTGTATGTTCAATATATTTACTGCGTTTTTCCAATTTCTTTTAAATTTCAGACAACATTTTTTTTATTTTCAACTTTGTTTATTTTCTTTTAATTTCTTCAAGTATTTTTAAAGTTATCCTAATTTTCATAAATTTTGTTTAAATACATTATTTTTGAATGACTGTATATTTATTTTATTCGCTTAGACAACCAACTATACGAACAAGAAAAATTTGCCATATTTTTATGAAAACATTATTCTACTTCTAATAATAATAAAATTTAAGCAGGTTACTATTTTTGACTTACTTAATGCCAAGTTCAAATTATATAGCCACAAATTTACAACAGTTGTTTTTAACTTCAATCACTCTGTATATTAACAAAATCGCCCTTGGTGTATGCAACCAACAAAACCACAATGTAATATTTTACAAAAATAATTTTTAAAACAATATAATTATATTACTTATTCAAAACTTCGCAATTGTATCCCTTTTAATCCTCATATAAACAAAATTCCGATTTGTTGTTATCTAAGCGTAATATTATCAAATATATTAATCAATTTTCAAACTTCCCGCCACCTCCCTCTTCGATTTCCACTACCAACCTCCCCGAAATTCCCCATCAACGGAATGATCGAAAGACCACAGCTGATTCTCGCTGCCTGTCAAACTTAAACTATAAATTCTAGTGATTCTTTTCAAAAAACCCAACAACATAAGGTGTCCACTCTGCCATCGGAAGCCACAGGGGTAAGTACCAGTCACCAACCTCCCCAAAAGTCGCCCCTTATCAAACCAAGCCCAAACACAACCACCGTTAGAAAACCCCAAAAAAACTGTCATTAATTTGTGTCCGTTATTTACGTAACCGACGCGATGTTACAAAGATTAAGTGCGTCCACTTTGAACTTTGCCCCCGTGTAACTACACGTGTTGTTATCTGTAAACGCTCAGTGGTGTTCCAGCTGTGAAAGTGGTACCATGTCGCACTACAGTGACGCTGAAGATTCCATCGATATCACTGACCTGGGGATCCGGAAACGGAAGGCATGGGACCCAGACACCGAATCTATCACTTCGGAAATCAAAGAGTTGTTGGACGATGACGTCAACTCTTTGGTGGAGGAGGACTGCGTGGGGTGCCCGCTACCATCAACCCCAGAAGATGAGAACATGCTGGACTCGGAGATGAGCGACGTCTTGAAGGCGGCCGTTCTAGGTACAGGTAGAGTAGTTTAGATTTTTTTTTATTTTGGGGTTGGCGGCGTGAAGGGGGCGAGCAAGTTGCCCAATCACTTCCTCTGTCCTTATCAACGGTCCTAGTACATTCCTTTGAAGAACACCTCGTTTTTAGTTCTTTTATTTTATACAGAACTAGTTCCAGTTTGTTTCCCCCTAAAAAACGCTCATTGTGGTGTGCAATTACATGCTTTTTATGCTCGCGATAAACTGACCTTGAAGGTTACGAAACGCTACAACGAAATTGTTATCACAGCAGTTTTTAAATTTAAATTTCGCTTTGATTGTTATGTAGATTATGAAAGGTGGTTGGCACAAACACGTAACCTTTTTGTTTTTGACTTTATCTCTCATGGAACTGTGAAGAAAACTGTTTTTGCATCAAAAGTTCAAATTTCGCGCCTTACGGGTTGTCACTGCCATATGACAATTAAAAAATGTAGAAAAAAATAGAAGTTGTGATGTATCCAAAAGTCACTATCAAATGGGCCATGAAAGCAAAAACGTATGTCGCCTTATTAATTGATTTTGTCAACACTTTGACATTTCAGCCTTATTTAGTCTGTCATTTTGTATTTATGGTGTTATAAGTCGACATACGTTTTTACTTTCATGACTCACTTGATGGAAGTACTTTTTGATCGCTCGGTATTTAAATATTCGTTCGTAATCAATATTTCGAGATTTCTTCCAAAGTTCATCTAATTTTTCTTCCAGTTCTTTATAATGTTTTCCCATTTCCTTTTAGATTTATCTTAATTTTCTTCCAATTTATTTGAATTGTTTTTTATTTAATTTCTTCAAAAAATCTGTTCACCTTTTTTTACATTTTGTCCATTTTTTTCCGCTTTTTATGCTCGCGATAATGGACCTTGAAGGTTACGAAAAGCTCCAACGAAATAATTCGTTTCAAATTTCTTCTATATAATTTGTTCAAAATTTCATTCAGTTTCTTTAATTTAGTTAGTTCCTCCAATTTTATCTAGTTTTGTTACATTTTATACAAAATTTTTCATTTTTTGAAAGTTCTCGTAATTTTGGCCATATTTCTTCTAAATTCTTTCTACTTCTTTTAAATTTTCCATAGATATTTCAACTAATTCTTTTAAAATTTGTGTCAAATTCATTCAAATTTCTTTCATTTTTTTCATAATTTTCTCCCAGTTTCTTCATTTTTTTCTCTAAATTTCTGCTTTCTTTAAATCTCTTTATTTTTTCGAATTTTGTTTATTTTTTTTCTAAAATTATTTTAACTTCTAAATTTATTTCAATTTGTTCTATTTTTTTAGTTTCTTTTATACTTTTTGATTTCCTTAGATTTTCTTCTAAATTTTACTCTATTTCTTCAATTTTTGTCTAAATTTTGTTTAATTTCCTATAAAATTCTTTCAACTTTTAAATTTCGTCCAACTTCTGCAAAAAAAAATTCCAATTCCTTCTAAATTTCTCCAAATTTAATTTCATTGCTCAAATTCTTTCATTTTTTATTTTTTTATAATTTTCTTCCAGTTTCTTCTATTTTTTTTTAATTTCTGCTTTCTTTAAATCTCCTTATTCCTTCGAGGTTTGTTTAATTTCTTCTACAATTCCAACTTCTGCTACATTTCTGAATTTATTTCAGTGTCTTTATTTTTTTTGCCAGTTTCTTGGATATTTCTTTCTTAGAATTTCTTCTCAATTTCTCTATTTATTTGAACTTTCTCTGTATTTCTTTAATTTTTGTGTAAATTTTGTTTAGTTTCTTCTAAAATTTTTTCAGCTTCTTTTTGACCAACTGCTATTAAATTTCTTGCAATTTCTTCTAATTTCTCCTCTCCAAATTCCTTATAGTTTTTGATTTCTTCTAAAATTCTTTATTTATTTTAAATTTCTTTCTATTTTCTTAACTTTTTCTACATTAAGTCCAAATTCAGCTTTTCTTCAAATTTCTCCTGTCTTCTAAATCATTTGCAGTTTTTTCTAAAATTTGTTACTTTTTTTTAATTTGTCTCAATTCGTTCAACTTTTTTTTGTATTTCTTGTAATTTTCTCTAAATTTCTCCCTGTTCTTTCGAATTTTCTTATTATTTTTTTCAAGTCTATCTAAATTTTGTATAATTTTTTTTAAATTCTTTCAAGTTCTAAATTTTGACCAACTGCTACTAATTTTTTCCAATATATTCTAAATTTCCTCTAATTTAATTACATCATTCAAATTCCTTATAATTTTCTCCCAATTTCTTCTAAAATTTTGTATTTATTTTAAATTTCTTTCTATTTTCTTAACTTTTTCTACATTAAGTCCAAATTCAGCTAAATTTCTTCTAATTCCTTGATTTTTTTCTAATGTCTTCTACATTATTTGCAATTTCTTCAAAAATTTGTCATATATATTTTTTTAATTCATCTCACTTCTTTAATTATAATTTTTGTATTTCTTGTAATTTTTTCAAAGTTTCTTCAACATTTGTGTTTTCTGTAAATTTTTCTCTTTCCCTTGGAATTTTGATTAATTTCTTCTAAAATTCTCTTAACTTCTTCTAAATTTGGTTCATCTTCTGCTAAAATTCTTTCAATTACTTCAAATTTCTTCTAAATTCATTTTTTTATTTGAAATTTCTCTCTATCCCTTTGGTTTTTGCCTAAATTTTGTTTAATTTCTTCTAAAATTCTTTCAATATCTTCTAAATTTCTTTAAATTTCTTTTCATGTCTTTAAATTATTTTCAGTTTCTTCTAAAGTTTCCTTTTTGAATTTGTCCCAATTTGTGTAATTGCTCTTTGTATTTCTTGTCTTTTTTCCAATTTTTTTTCAAAATTTCTGTTTTCTTCAAACTTCTCTCTTTTCCTTGGAATTTTGATTAATTTCTTCTAAAATTCTCTTAACTTCTTCTAAATTTGGTCCAACTTCTGCTAAATTTCTTCCAATTTCTTCAATTTTTTTCTAAATTCATTTGTTTCTTTGTATTTCTTTAGTTTTTGCCAATTTTTTTTAATTAATTCTTTCAACTTCTTCTAATTTTTTTCAATTTTCTTCTGTCTTCTAGTTTCTTCTAATGTTTCCTTTTTTAATTTGTTCCAATTTGTATAATTCCTTCTTTGTATTTCTTGTAATTTTTTCCAAATTTCTTCAAATTTCTCTCGTCTCCTTGGAAATTTGTTTAATTTCTTCTAAAATTCTTTCAAATTCTTCTAAAGTTTTCTTTTTGAATTTGTCTCAATTTGTGTAATTCTTTTTTTGTATTTCTTGTAATTTTTTCTAAATTTCTTCAAAATTTCTGTTTTCTTCAAACTTCCCTCTTTTTCTTGGAATTTTGATTATTTCTTCTAAAATTCTCTTAACTTCTTCAAAATTTGGTCCAACTTCTTCTAAATTTCTTTCAATTCCTTCAAATTTCTTCTAAATTCATTTGTTTCTTTGTATTTCTTTAGTTTTTGCCAATTTTTTTTTTAATTCTTTCAACTTCTAAATTTTTTCAATTTTTTTCTGATGTCTTCTAGTTTCTTCTAATGTTTCCTTTTTTAATTTGTTCCAATTTGTATAATTCCTTCTTTGTATTTCTTGTATTTTTTTCCAAATTTCTTCAAATTTCTCTCGTCTCCTTGGAAATTTGTTTAATTTCTTCTAAAATTCTTTCAAATTCTTCTCAAGTTTCCTTTTTGAATTTGTCCCAATTTGTGTAATTCTTTTTTTGTATTTCTTGTAATTTTTTCCAAATTTCTTCAAAATTTCTGTTTTCTTCAAACTTCCCTTTTTTTCTTGGAATTTTGATTATTTCTTCTAAAATTCTCTTAACTTCTTCAAAATTTGGTCCAACTTCTTCTAAATTTCTTCCAATTCCTTCAAATTTCTTCTAAATTCATTTGTTTCTTTGTATTTCTTTAGTTTTTGCCAATTTTTTTTTAAATTTTTTCAACTTCTAAATTTCTTCAATTTTCTTCTGATGTCTTCTAGTTTCTTCTAAAGTTTCCTTTTTTAATTTGTTCCAATTTGTACAATTCCTTCTTTGTATTTCTTGTAATTTTTTCCAAATTTCTTCAAATTTCTCTCGTCTCCTTGGAAATTTGTTTAATTTCTTCTAAAATTCTTTCAATTTCTTCTAAAGTTTTCTTTTTGAATTTGTCCCATTTTGTTGTGTAATTCCTTTTTTGTATTTCTTGTCTTTTTTTCCAAACTTCTTCAAAATTTCTGTTTTTTTCAAACTTTCCTCTTTTTCTTGGAATTTTGATTATTTCTTCTAAAATTCTTTTAACTTCTTCTAAATTTGGTCCAACTTCTGCTAAATTTCTTCCAATTCCTTCAAATTTCTTCTAAATTTATTTGTTTCTATGTATTTTTTTAGTTTTTGCCATTTTTTTTTTAAATTTTTCCAACTTCTAAATTTCTTCAATTTTCAAGTTTCTTCTAAAGTTTCCTTTTATAATTTGTCCCAATTTGTACAACTGATTCTTTGTATTTCTTGTAATTTTTTCCAAATTTCTTAAAATTTCCTGTTTTCTTTAAATTTCTCTCGTCTCTTTGGAAATTTGTTTAATTTCTTCTAAAATTCTCTCAATTTTTTCAAAATTTAGTTCAACTTCTGCTAAATTTCTTCCAATTCCTTCAATTATTTTTTAAATTCGTTTGTTAATTTGAAATTTCTCTGTATTTCTTTAATTTTGCTAAAATGTTTTCTAAATTTCTTCAATTTTTTTTCTAAATTATTTTCAGTTTCTTCTAAAGTTTCTTTTAATTTAATTTTCTTAACTTCTTCAAAATTCCATCTAACTTAAAGAAAAAAAAATAGTCAAAAATATCTCGGAACAAATAAAGAGGCTTTTAACCGGAATGTGTCCATTATATCCGACCATCCGTTCCTAATTATAATTTAATTCTCATTAGATTTAAACCTGTCCTCGCCTACTATTCGCTCTCATCCGTGATTAGAATTAAATTAACCAAATCCATCATAATTCCAACATAATAATGATATGAGCGCGCGCAGCGAGCTCTAACCCGCGCCGACCAACCCGTTTTCTTTTTTGCACCGCCTGCTTTTATTAAGAAAAATCGACTGTTTTTTCTCCCAGGTGACGAGCTGGATATCACGGCTTTGGCTCACAATGCGGCGAGCCAGGCCGAGCATGTCGTTCGGAAAATGATTCAAGCCGGTTGGTCCGTTTGTCATTTCCGGAATTTACCAGCTTGGTTGCAGGACAACGATTTTCTCATATTCGGACATCGGCCGCCGTTACCAAGTTTCAGAGCTTGTTTTAAGAGCATCTTCAGGCTACACACGGAGACGGCGAATATTTGGACGCATCTTCTTGGATGCGTCGCTTTCATAGGTAAGACGACGTCGACTTTTAGATTTATAAGAAAACCGCCGATAACCTTGTCATTGCTGGGATAACAATGTCACTGATTTGTTTATGATCGACGATAAATATTAGAAGAAAAATAAAATCAAAATGTTCAGTATAACCAACTTAACTATTCTGATAAAAAAAAAAATCCACTTTTTCCTCAAACACAAAACGAAAACATGAAAAGTTCTTTGTGTTTTGATAAACTTTTATCAAACCTGTCAATAATAATTCCAATAATTCAATGAGAAGGTTAGTTGATGCCTACTTGATCCGGTCAGACTTTGAACTTTTTGTTGCCGACTTGATAAGAGTTTGAAAGATTGCACAAAGTTGTTTCGTGAAATGGGTCAGAGTTTTGGCGTGCGATATTTTTTTTATCACAAAATACGCGTTATCTGCTGTATGTCGTTCTAAATTCGGATTTGCGGTAGAATTTATACAAAGCGTTATCAGAGTTGTGTTGACTTAAAAGTGTTACTAGAAGATTTGTGGAGATGATAAAACTTTGGAGGGATTTTTTGGATTTTTTTTGTGGGCATTGAATAATTTATTGATCAGTTGGGATTAAAAAAAAAGATTTAATTGTGTCGAAATTGTTCGAAATTCTAAGCTTTAATACTGTTGATTTTTTTTTTTTTTTAGTGAACAAATTAATGCACGATATTTTATTTGATCGTTCTAATTTTTTTACAATATTTTTTCTAAACTTATCTTCAAAAATTGTTCAACTTCACTGTTAAATTTTGTTTTTGTTTTTCTTCTAAATTTCTGTTACATTTCTTTGAACTTCTTCAAAATCTTTTCCAAAGTTCTTGTAGTTTTTTAAAAATTTCCCATAAATGCTTCTAACTTTTTCTTCATTAATGTGGTACTCTATTTTTTTCTCTCTTTCTATTTTATTTTAAATTCTCAGAGTTCTTTTAAATTTTTTCTCAATTTCTTAAATTTTACTAATTCTTTCAAAATCTGTATAAATATTTCTTTGTTTTAGGTTTTGCTTAATTTCTACAAAATTTTGTTAAAGTTTTCCTAACTTCTAATTTCTCCAAATTCTTTTTAGCTTTGTCCAATTCTTTCTTTTTCTCTGTTGTTTCTAAATTTTTCCCAATTTTTTAAAATTTTTCCAAAATATCTAATTTCTTTTAAAATCAGTCCTATTTATTTTAAATTACTTTTAATTACTTACTTATTTTTAATTAAATTTCTTCAATTAAAAAAAAAATTCAAAATTTTGTCCAATTGCTCCTAAATTCCTTTAAAAAAATTCTTAATTCTTTCATTTCTTGGAAATTGTTGCCAGTTCCTTTTAAATTTTATTTAGTTTTTTCCACTTCTCGATTTTTTTTAATTACTTCAAAATTTTTCCAATTTTCTTCTAAATTTATCTGTTTCTTCTAAATTTCTCAAAATTTCTTCAATTTTCTAAATATTTTTCAATTCTTTAAATTTTTATTCAAATTTCTTGACTTTTAAGTTTCCCCTAATTAGTTGTAAATTTCTCATAATTTCTTTGAAATTTTTCCTAATTACTTTAAATTTTCTAAATTTCTCTCAATTTTGTTAAATTTTTCCTAATTCTGAATGTCTTTTTTTCTAAATTTTTAGTAATTCTTTCAAAGTCGTTATAAATATTTCTTTGTTTTAAGTTTTGTTTAATTTCTGCAAAATTTCTCCCAATTTTTCCTAGCTTCTAATTTCTCCAAATTTCTTCTAATTTTGTCCAATTCATTCTTTCTCTCATTTGTTCCTAAATTTCTCCCAGTTTCTTTATTTCTTTCCAAAAGATCTAAAATTTCTTTTAAAATCAGTCCTATTTATTTTAAATTACTTATAATTTTTTCAAATTCTTCCAAATTTCCCCTAATTAATTGTCAATTTTTCATAATTGCTTCGAGATTTCTTCTAATTACTTCAATTATTTTTTTTAATTTCTTGTAATTCTTTCAAAATCTTTCTAAAATATTCCTCAGTTCTAAGTTTTGTGTAATTTCTTTTAAATTTCTTCCAATTTTGTTAAACTTTTCCTAACTTCTAAATTTCTTCAAATTTTGTCCTATTCTTTCTTTTTCTACATTTTTCCAATTCGTTCAAATTTGTTTCTAGATTGCTTTTAATTTTTTCTAAATTTTGTTCACGTTTTCTCAAATTCTTTTTTTTTCTAAAATATCTTACTTCGTTTAACATCAAGTTCGATTTATTCTAAATTACTTCTAAATTTTTACAATTTTCTTCTAAATTTCGTATACTTGTTTGAGATTTCTGCTAAACTGGTTTCACTTTTAACTTCGTCCAACGTCTTTTAAATTTTGTCCATTTTCTTCCAAATTGATCTCAGTTTTTTCTAAATTTCTCCTAATTAGTTGTAAATTTTTCATAATTGCTTACAGACTTCTCCTAATTACTTCAAATTTTCTCAGTTCTAAGTTTTGTCTAATTTCTTCAAAATTTCTTCCAATTTTGTTTGTTTTAATTTTTTTTTAAAATCAGTCCTATTTATTTTAAATTACTTTTAATTACTTACTTATTTTTTAAAAATTTTCAAAATTTTGTCCAATTGCTCCTAAATTCCTTTAAAAAATTTCTCAATTCTTTAATTTCTTGGAAATTGTTGCCAGTTCCTTTTAAATTTTATTTAGTTTTTTCCACTTCTCGATTTTTCTTAATGACTTCAAAATTTCTTAAAAAAGTTTTTTTCTAAATATTTCTCAATTCTTTAATTTTTTTCCAAATTTCTTGACTTTTAAATTTTCCCTATTTAGTTGTAAATTTCTTATAATTTCTTTGAAATTTTATCTAATTACTTTAAATTTTCTAAATTTCTCTCAATTTTGTTAAATTTTTTCTAATTCTAAATGTCTTTTTTTCTAAATTTCTAATAATTCTTTCAGTCTTTATAAATATTTCTTTGTTTTAAGTTTTGTTTAATTTCTACAAAATTTCTCCCAATTTTGTTAAACTTTTCCTAGCTTCTAATTTCTCCAAATTTCTTTTAATTTTGCCCAATTCTTTTTTTCTCTCATTTGTTCCTCAATTTCTCCCAATTTCTTTATTTCTTTCCAAAAGATCTAATTTCTTTTAAAATCAGTCCCGTTTATTTTAAATTACTTTTAATTTATTTCTTCATTTTTTTTTTTAATTTTAAAATTTTGTCTAATTGCTCCCAAATTCCTCTAAAAAATTTCTCAATTCTTTCATTTCTTCTAAATTATTACCAGTTCCTTTCAAATTTTATTCAATTTTTCTCAATTTCTCTTCATTACTTCTTTCTTCCAAATTTATCTCGGTGCCTTCTAAATTTCTTCCAAATTTCCCCTAATTAGTTGGAAATTTCTCATAATTTCGTCGAGATTTCTCCTAATTACAGTTCTAAATTTTGTTTTATTTTTCTAACTTACTCCAAATTCCTTCTAATTTTGTTCAATTCTTTCTTTCTCTCAGTTGTTCCCAAAATTCTTCCAACTCATTCAAATTTCTCTCAAGATTGCTCCTAATCTCTTCTAAATTTTGTCCAATTTTTCCAAAATCCTATTTTTTTCAAGATATTAAATTTCTTTTAGTCTCCTAATTATTAAAAATTTCTTTATATTTTTTTTAAATTCTTTTAAAATTTTGATCAATTGCTCCTAAATTTCTTTGAATTTTTCTCAGTTCTTTATTTCTTGTAAATTATTACCAGTTCCTTTCAAATTTTATTCAATTTGTCTTAATTACTTCTAAATTTTTCTAATTTTTTTCTAAATTTTGTACACTTGTTTCAGATTTTTTTAAACTGGTTTCACCACTGTCTTAATTTTCTCCAGATTCTTTGTTTCTTTTTCTAAATTTTTTGACTTCTAAATTTCCCCTAAATAGTTGTAAATTTTTCATAATTGCTTTGAGATTTCTCCTAATTACTTCAAATTTTTTCTTCATTTCTCGTAATTCTTTGAAAATTTTGCTAAAATATTTCTCAGTTCTATGTTTTGTCTAATTACTTCAAAAATTTTCTCAATTCTTTAATATTTTGTAAAATTTTACCAGTTTCTTTAAAATTATATACTTTTTTCTTAACTTCTCAATTTGTCTTAATTACTTCTAAATTTTTCCAATTTTCTTCTAAATTTCATATGCTTGTTTCAGTTTTCTTCTAAACTGGTTTCACTTTTAACTTCGACCAATTTCTTCCAAATTTCTCAAATTCTAAATTTCTAATTATGTAGTTGTGAATTTCTCATAATTTATTCGAGATTTCTCCTAATTGCTTCAAATTTTCTCTCAATTTTTTCTAAATTTCTCGTAATTCTTTCAAAATCTTTCGAAAATATTTCTCAATTCTAAGTTTTATCTAACTTTTAAATTTCTCTCAATTTTGGTAAACTTTTCCTAACTTCCAATTTCTCCAAATTCCTTCTAATTTCGTCCAATTTTTTCTTTCTGTTGTTTATAAACTTCTCCCAATTTTTTCTAAAATATCTAATTTCTTTCAAAATCAGCTCTAATTATTTAAAACTACTTATAATTTTTTCAAATTCTTCCAAATTTCTTGATTTATAAGTTTCCCCGTAATTAATTGTAAATGTCTCATAATTTCTACGAGATTTTTCCAAATTACTTCAAATTCTTTAAAAGTTTTTCTAAATATTTAAAATTTTGTCCAATTCTTTCTTTCTCTCAGTTGTTTCTAAAATTCTTCCAACTTTATCAATTTCTCTCAAGATTGCTGCTGATTTCTTCTAAATTTTGTTTAGCTTTTTTCTACATGACCCCCAATTCCTTAAATTCATCTCAGTTTTTACAAATTCCTTCTAAATTTCTCCCACTTATAAATTTCGTCCAATTTCTTCTGCATCTCGTCAAATTTCTTTTAAATTTGTTTCAATTCTTTATAATTTTTCTTAAATTCTTAATCTGGAGACAATTAAAAGAAAATTAGAATCCTTTTAATTGTCTCCAAATTTTGGTGCACGTCTTTTAATTTCTTAATTATTAATCTTTAATCGTAATTAATTTATTAATTTATTAAAAATTTAATTGTCTTTGAAATGAAATTTCTTTAATTTGTTGTAGTTTTGTTTTCAATTCATATTTGAAATTTCGAAGTCTGTTGGCAGTTCTGGCTGTCAAGTTTGAGGTGACGGCATCAGAGCTACCAACATGTAAAAAAATAGAGCCTAATGTCCGTCTTGATCTCCAGCAATCGCAATATTCTTTCTGATGCGACCAACAATCGAAATCGAACTCCAAGAGAAGATCGTCTTCGGCGCCTTCTTCGCGGGAGCCATAATCTGCCTCGGAATGTCCTTCATGTTCCACACCGTAAACTGTCACTCTCAATTCATCGGCAAGTTGTTCTCAAAACTGGATTATTGCGGCATCGCCATGTTAATAATGGGCTCGTTCGTCCCGTGGGTGTACTACGGCTTCTACTGCCACTTCAGACCCAAAGTAGTCTACTTATCGGTAGTCTGCGCCTTGGGCATCACCAGCATCATGGTCAGCTTATGGGACAAATTCTCCGAATCCGGTTGGAGACCGTTCCGCGCCGCCGTCTTCATGACTTTCGGCCTCAGCGGAATAGTCCCGGCGATCCATTACGGCATCGTCGAAGGGTGGTTCAACAAAGTAAGCCAGAAGTCGCTGGGTTGGTTGATTCTGATGGGTTTGTTGTACATCATGGGCGCCATCTTGTATGCGTTGAGAGTGCCGGAGAGGTGGTTCCCCGGGAAGTTCGATATATGGCTACATTCACATCAGATTTTCCATGTTTTCGTGCTAGGGGGCGCTTTCGTGCACTACCATGGGATCTCGGAGATGGCCATGTACAGGGTGACGATAGGGCAATGCGAGATGCCCGATATACCCATTTATTAACCAAAGAGAGCTTCGATTTTTTTCAGTTCAATAAATCCATGCAAATCACATGATTTGTGCTTTATGTTATGTGATTCGTTGTTAATTGTTGCCTGTAAGATACAGCACAAGTCACTGGACGGTGCGAATAAGACTCGACACTTTTTTCTTTCTTTTCGTTTCCTAAGTGTAAACGGAAGCTTTTGATAAGGCTTAGTATACATGTCTAAATATTATGATAACGATAAAATATATATTTTGCTAAGATCATCAAAATTTTTGAGAAGGGTATATCGTGTAAGTGTAACATTATATCAACTGTAAAAAGAACGGATGTTTAGATATATTTTTGGGTGTTTTATCTGTACTTAACCACACTCGATCTTAAAATTTTTTCGTTCTCTTGTGCTATACACGGCGAAATTGGTAGTTCTTTTCCTCTCTGTCAAATGGTCGGTTCTTTTGTGATAATTTAAAGTAGATCATATATTTATTATATTTTTAGTAAATTCGTTGTAGATAATTGTTTTCTAATATTAAAATATGTAATGTTAAACATGGAATAATATATCATGTGGTGACCATCACGTTTTTTCTTCTTCCAGAATTCTGTCGACCGACAAAAAATTGGATACAAACCCTCGGGCGACATTACTCGGTGTTGGTACCGAGTTCTCTCACCGACGTACAGATTCTAATTTTCTCATTTTTTTTTAGATTTTTTAACGTAGCGAGTCGTAAAATTACGTAATCAATTGTTTTTGGAAGGTAAGTATTTTTATTTCAGCGCTTTTTTCAAAATTCGTGTAATCTCATTTCAAATTCTTTTCTTATTTTTAAATTACCCTTCAAACTTTTAAATTTCTCATAAATTGTTTTGAAAATATTTGAGATTTTGTCTTCCAAATTTGTGTTAAATTGGCGCCAATTCTTTTAAATATATTCGAAATTTTGTTACTTTCCGTTGTCCTTCGATTTTCTTCAAATTTTTTAACAATTGCGTTAATTCCAATTTCTGGTAAATTTCTTCCAATTTTTTTCTAAATTCTAAGTTTCTTCCACTTGTTTCTTAATTTCTCCCAATTCTTCTAAATTTCTTATTTTCGATTTCTCTTAAGTTTGTTCCCAATTTCTTCCAAACTCAATCAATTTTTTTCCATTTTCTTCAACTTTTATCAAGGTATCTCCCGTTTGTTATTTTTTTCGAATTTCTTCTAAAATCAGTACAATTTAATCTAAATTTGTAATTAATTTAATTTTATTCTAAATTTTCCCAATTCGTTAGAATTCCTTTCAATTTCTTCCTGCTTCAAATTTTTCAAAATTTTTTCTCATTTTTTCTAAATTCCTCAATTCCTGAATACCTGTTTTGAATTTTTCCAAATATTTTTAACATTTTACGTATTTCTCTCAAATTATTTTAAAAATTCTCACAATTTTATTTTAAATTTTCTCCAGTTTTCCCAAATTCCCTAAATTTTTCTCAATTTCTTGTAAATTATTTTAAGTCTCGTCAAATTTTATTTAAATTTTCCAAATTCGTTATAAATTTCTCTAAATTTTGCTAAATGTCGTCTAATTCTTTAAAATTTCTTCAAATTTGTTTCCAAATGTTTCCGAATTGCTTCAAATTTTTTGTTAAATTTCTTCTAATTTGTTCCAAATTTCTTATAATTACTTCTAAGCTGCTTGTAATTTTCTTTAAATTTTGACCATTTTCTTCTAAATTTTGTCATTTTTTAATTAAATTCGTCGCAGTTACAAACAAATAAACAAATTAAATTCTAGATTTTTCCCATTTTTTGTGAATTTCTTCGAATTCTTCCAAATTTCTTCTTATTTTATATTTTTCGTAAAAAGTATAAGTTTTCTTCTAAATTTAGCCAATTTTCTTCTAATTTCTTCCATTTTTATCGAAGTTTTTCCTAATCGTTAATTCAGCCTAATTTCTTCTAAAATTATTCCGATTTAATCTAAATTTGTAATTAAATTAATTTTATTCTAAATGTTTTCCAATTCGTTAGAATTGCTTTCAATTTCTTCCTATTTCAAATTTTGTTTTAATTTTTTCAAAGTTTCTCATTTTTTCTAAATTCCTCACAATTCCTGGAACTTTGTTTTAAGTTCTTCAATTGTTTGTTTAAATTTTGTGTTAATTTCTCGCAATTCTTTTAAATTCTTTTAAAAATTCTCCCAATGTTATTTTGAATTCTCCCCAATTTTTAAAATTATTCAAAACTGCCTAAAATTCCTTAAAAAAATTATCCAAACTTCTGAAGTTTTGCAAAATTTCTCTCAATTTCTTTTAAATTTTTTGCAAATTCTTTTAAATCTCGTCAAATTTTTTTTCAACCTTCCAAATTTGTTACAAATTTTTCCCAATTCTTTTAATTTTTTGTAAATTTCGTTCAATTTGTTTAAATTTTTTTCTAAATTTTGCTAAATGTTTCCCAATTCGTTAAAATTTCTTCTTTTTTTTCCAAATTTCTCCCTAATTACTTATTTTTTTTTTAAATGTCTCCTAATTTGTTCCGTATTTCTCATATTTTTTAAAATTGCTTTCAATTTCTTCCTACTTCAAATTTTGTTTCAATTTTTCCAAAATTTCTTACAATTCCTGCTTTGTTTTAAATTTCCCCAATTGTTTTTTAAGTTACTCTTTAATTTCTCGCAATTTTTTCAAATTCTTTAAAAAATTCTCCTAATTATATTTTTAATTTTCCCCAAATTCTCTAAATAAAATTCCAATTTTCTTAAATTCCACCAAAATTTATTCAAATTTCTAAAATTTTCCGAAATTGCCCAAATTTCTCTCAGTTCTTTTTAAATTTCCTGCAAATTCTTTCAAACTTTCCGTTGTAAATTTTTCTCAATTATTTCAATTTTTTTCTAAATTTTCCTAAATGTCTCCCAATACCTTAAAATTTCTTCAATGTTTTTCAAAATTCTTATAATTTCTTCTAAATTGCTAGCAAATTCCTTAAAATTTTGACCATTTTCTTCTAAATTTCTCCTAATTACTTCGAATTTTCTTTGAATTTTTAATAATTTTTTCCAATTCTTTCTAAATTTTTCACAATATCTTAGAAATTGCTTCCAAATTCTTCGAAATTAGTCTAATTCCTTTCAAATTTCTCCCAATTCGTTCAAACGTGTTCTAAATTCCTCTAATGTCACTTCTGATTTTCTCCACTTTTTTTCAAACTTTCCAAATCACTTTAAATTTCTCAATTCTCAACCCCAATTTCTTCAAAATTTCTCCCAATTCCTTAAAAATTCCCCCAATTCCTAAAGTGCAAACCGAGAAAGAATTTCTTTTAATTTCAAATTCTTTCAAAGCAACTCGCAAATTTCTAGAGCCACGCCCATGACCTGTCAAAATTTGGCGCGAAACTTGAAATAATCACACCATAGAATAGTAAAATCTCAAGATAAAAACAACCTCGTTCTTGAAACCAGTCTTGACCTTCAACACACACGGCCATTAACCCAAAACAAATGAAGAAGCCATTTTAGTTGTTTTGCAGCTGCCGACTTGATACACACGTTTAGTATTTGTTCAATCAAGTTGGCAGAAATATGAAGATAATATTTTTCACGTTGTTTTTCTCCTTGACGTCACCAATTTCTTGCTCAAAGTGTGCTCAAAATGTCTTCACATTTCAAAACATCTTCGGCCCTTCAAGATCTAGAGGGCCTCCCCGATTGGAGCAAATCATCTGTAGAAACGTCACGGCAGATCTAGAACTAGATTTTAGATATGAAGTTCAGCCTTTTAAGCAAGAATTGAAGATAGAAGGATCTTCTATTCCGAAGTTGCCAACAAACTCGTCACTGTCGAAGTTCGTGAACATAAGTTCTTTGGAGCTGGCTGGTGTTGGTTTGGAAGAGATAGAATCTGGGGCTTTTAACGGGTTGGTAGCACTGCGAAAATTGCTTCTCAACGACAACAAACTCACAATGATTTCGTCTGGGATTTTCGCCGGTTTGAAAAGTCTAGAAGTGTTGCTGTTAACCAACAACAAGATCACAGAAATCCAAGATGGAAGTTTTTCCGGACTTGATAAGTTGGCGACACTGTTTTTAGATAAAAACCTGTTGGCAGCGCTCCAAGACAACCTCTTCAGTGATTTAAAGTCTTTGGAAGAACTGTGGGTCTCGGAAAACCCCCTGGCAAGGTTTTCCCCATCAAGTTTCCCCAGTTTGAAAGTCCTAGTTGCCACCACGACGTCTCTAAAAACCCTAGAAATGAATTTCACCTCACTTCTAAATATGGCCGACTTCTCAAAAAGCGAGTTAGGGGAATTTAATTTTGCGCAGTTGTCCCCAGTGCGTCTCCTCCAACTTGAATTTAACAACCTCACTTTTGTTTCCCACTGGGAGGAGTTAGACTGTGAACGCGTCTTTCTCGACCACAATCAACTATCATCGTTCCAAGTGCCCGAAAACGTCATCGAGTTACGTTTGAGTCACAATCTAATCACCGTTATCGAAACTCCCCGACAAAACACGAAGTTGCGCGAACTGGATCTCGCTTACAATAAAATTCCCCAGATTGAAACACTTCAGGGATTCCCAGAGTTGGAAGTTCTCGATTTAAGACATAACGAGATTGACGTGTTGAAAGAAAACACTTTCGGGGGTTCCCCGAGACTGCGCAAATTGTATTTATCCGATAATAGAATTGAAGTGATAGAAGGGGGGGCGTTTAAAGGGTTGGGTAATTTGGATCATTTGGATATTTCTGGGAACAACTTGAAGGCAATAAAATCCCCTGTTTTGTCCGAGCTTAGGATTACAACTGTGGTTGTTGGCAACACTGAGATGGAATGGGAATATGTGAAGGACTTAATTAAGAACAGTGAGGACCTAGCGCTTCAATTGGATCGGGAATTTTGGAGTTGTAAGAGCAGTGCTGTCAACGTGGAAAAAATTAAGTATGTTACTAAATATAATATAGAAAACGTTACGTGTCAGTTTAATAAAAAAGTGTGAGAGAAGTGTTTCTTTGTTTTTTACAGGTGGGCGGGGTGAAGAGATTTTGGGCGTGGCTTAGAATCTTAGATGAAAGAAAAATTAATTTCGTCTTTGAGTAGGTTTTTTAATTTAATTTTGGGGGAGTTACTAAATTAGATTTGCACAATGATTGTGCCAAATGACAAAATTGTAGAGCGGCAGACGGATTATAGAAATTTTCATTTTTAAAATGCATACAAAAATGTCTAACTTTTTGTTTAAACCTGTAAGTAACTTTTATTGGAAAAGATGCCTATTTTCTTTTATTTCTTCAGGCTAATTCTGTAGCCTGACGATATAAAGGCAGCTTTAAACTTTTTGTAAATTCTGTCCAAAATTTCTTGTTCGCAACTGTAAAATTACAAAATATTGCCCAACTGACTCTCACAAGTCTAGTGGAATTCTAAACATACAAGGCGTGGAAATTTAATACTTTTTTCTCAATATGACCTCGGTTAATTATAAATGTGCTTATTTTTGTACTCTGAGTCCTGTTGGTCTGGCCTAATACATCTAAATTAATAAGATTTGACGCAAATTAAACTTAGGCACGTTACAGCGCCCTGTTTTACCAACTTGCCGGCATTTGTAACTGTCAATGCTGGACAGGCATGGACTTGTTCAAACTTGATTATTTCTTAATTTATCGCGTTTTCTAGGTTAATTTCTTCGTTTTTTCGTGATTTTAATTCAGAAAATTGTTTTTTCACGGTCTGATATCGAAAGAATCAAGCCTCAGCTTGTTGAAACATTTGAATGACAGAAAGTTGATGTTCAACTTTTCCAACATTGTGCAATTTTGCTTCATGTTGTAAAACCCCGTCCAGTTGAAACTAGTTCGTTCTTGCATCCTGAAACTGCATTCTGGGTCGTCAAACAATGAAAACCTTAAAGTTCCCAATAAAATTTATTAGAAAAGATTACACTAATTTAATGTTGCTTCCTTCGGAAGCTGCACCCCTCCGTCAATCGAGCTTTGCCTCCAGTTGATGTGCAGAGTATAGTTGAACATCCTTTGCAGGGTACAGCTGACTGGGCATGGGAGAAAATTGTTGAAATCGCGTAACAACCGGGGCATTTCACATCCATGAAGTAACTGTTGGGGTGCTGCACCAACCTTTTTAGTTTATGGGAACGCTTCTGTTTCTCAGCAGAAGGATGTAATAAGTCGACCGCTAACGGCATCTGTAAACAGAGGAAAAATGTGTACAAATGAAGAATAAACACTCACAAACGATGCGGCAGCGTTTAGTTAACGATTTCCACCGTTTACTTACTTTAATAACGGATTTTTGCACTAGGAAACTTTGATTTTAGTCGAACACGCACGTGGTGCTTTCGGTGATCAACCATGTAAAGGAAAGTGACAGGTGACAGCCAGGGTTGCCACAACATGGCGGCGGCAACCGTACGGAAATAAAAGAACTAACCGGAAACCTAACCGAAGCGCTGTTTCAAGTGTGAGAAGCACTGTCCGATCTTTTCTTTTTTCATTTCACATTTTTTTATTGATTTCATTGATTTTCCGACTTTTATTTAGTATCACCGACAATCGGTGCACATAGATGGCGCCAGTTAGCCCTTGAAAATAGTTTTAACATTCACCGCAGGGTGAGCCACCGGCGTCAGTATTTTCTTTCGTCAAAAAAAAAAAACGGTTTTAAAATGTAGAAATATATTTATTGTAGGAATAAAAACTGGAGGCTTCTCTCCTCAAAGCCCCATTTCTTTAATCATATTCCCTGCAATCACAAGCTTCTGAATTTCGCTGGTCCCCTCATAAATCTCGGTGATTCTTGCATCTCTATAGTGGCGCTCCGCTGGCATATCGGAAACATACCCCATCCCCCCTAGGATCTGTATACATTGGTGGCTCAAAAAAGTCGCTGCTTCGCTAGCCGCCAACTTCGCCATTGCCGCTTCTTTCGTATAATTCTTTTTATTGTCTTTAAGCCACGCCGCCCTCCACGTGAGCAATCTCGCCGCCTCTAGTTGGAGCGCCATCTCTGCCAGTTTATTTTGAATCGTTTGTAGTTTCAGGAGAGGTTTTCCGAAGGCTAGTCTTTTGGAGGCGTATTCGGAGGCCACTTCTAGAGAAGCCTGGGCGATTCCGAGAGCCTGCGACGCGATTCCTATCCGTCCGGCGTCTAAGGTCATCATGGCAATTTTGAAACCTAGACCTGGCTCCCCCAGGAGGTTGGTTTTAGGAACTTTGCAGTCTTCAAAAATGAGGGAACACGTGGAGGAGCCGCGGATTCCTAGTTTGTCTTCTTTTTTTCCGAGTTCCAGGCCTTTGGTGGGCTTGGGGACGATCACAGCTGAGATACCTAGAATTATGTCAAATTTAAGCATCCCGCAGAGAATAGTTACAAATTCGTCGCAAGATGCCGCCACTTTACCTTTGTGTTTTAGACTTTTATCGGTGGTAGCTAAAACCACAGCCGCCTCGCTCTCGTAACCGTTTGTGATCCAGGCTTTGGTTCCGTTAAGTACCCAATGAGCTCCATCGTCTTTGGCGGTAGTGGAGGCGGCACCGGCGTCGGAACCGTTCCCCGGCTCGCTCAAAGCGAAGCAACCAACCTACAACAGCCACTTTAACTAAAATCCCTAGATTCAGCCACCCGAACCTTATCCCCTGTCGTGAAAGGGGTGATATACTCTTCTTTCTGTGCTTCATTCCCAAACTGGAGTACTGGACCTAAATACAACGAATTATTAACGGACATAATAACACCAGTACTGGCACACCCTCTGGAAATTTCCTCCATCGCGATTGCGTATGCGAGGTAATCTAAACCTGTGCCCCCGTACTTTTCGGGGACCGAGACAGCCATGAGCCCCAATTCACCCATTTTTTTGATTTGATCTTTTGGGTACAGGTGCTCTCTGTCGATTTTGGCAGCGATGGGTTTAAGTTCGTTGTCGGCAAAGTCTCGGCAGGTTTTTTGGAGCATTTGGTGGGTTTCCGAGAGGGCTGAGAGGGAGGCTATGCCCCGGGTGCCCAGACGATGACCTGAAATAAAAATTATAATTCCACAAGCGGGACAATAAAAGTTTTTACTGTTTTTGGGGAGAAACCTGGTAAACAGAGCCATGGTGGACGATGAACTTTGGACAATTTAAATTAAAATTTGTTTATTTGGCAGATTCAAGGTTAGCTGTCAAAGTGACAGGTGACAGGTGACAGGTGACAGCTCGGGGAAAAAGGAATTCATTAAATTCGAATACTCTCAAGAGCTTCTAATAAAAAAACCCACGCATTAGTTAATGTTTTTTTCTAATTTTGTAGCAATTTCTATTTTTTTATAGTCATTTTAATCGGTAAACATCGGTCGGTAAAACAGATTTTATTACAAATGTCAACAAACGTATCTAACCTCACATTTTCCCGGTTGTTTTCTTCGCATTTTTCAGTGTTTAGTCCCACTGTGCGTTAGGGTCAAGCCTCCAAATGCGATTTTAGCCCTCTTGGTAACCCATCTTTACGATGTCCTTTAAGAAGGGGGTGGACCCCAAAGTCTTCAGGGCCATCCAAAATGTGGACATGCAACAGCTCTCAGAGTGCTCCGAGCAGGAAATCCGCCCCGTGTTGCCCTGTTTAGTGCGAATGGGACTTATTTCGCCCCTCGACACTTCGAAAAAGTGCACAAATATGAAAGTGGACATCCTGACCATAGTCTCTGGAATGGAACTCGTGAATTCCATCGTGGCTCTTCTTTCCATTGATTTCCACCGTCTCGAGACAGAAGTCAAAAAAGAGCAGCAGTTGAGACAGAAGGGGGTTGCTCTACAGAACGATTCTATCCTCATTGGGAACTTATCGAATACCAGCATGGCGTTAGAGTACGAGCGAAGCGACATGACGCGTCGTTTGAGTATACTTCTAGGAGAGTTATTGTACGTCCAGTCTCAAATTCAAGACAATGAAAACTCAGAGACGTCGTCGTATCTAAAACCCTCGGAGTTATTTGATAATGACATTTTTGCAGAGGAGTTATCAGATATAATATGTATAGCGTTAGCTGAGCTTCCGATAACTCTGAATATTTTGAATATAACTGAAACTCTGCTGCATTTACATAACGGTCCTGCTATAATTTGTCGGATCGTGGCCAATTTTCCAGACTGTTTCCGAGAAGTTTGTACTTATCTGATCCAAAGCGGGGAAAAACAGGAAGAAACGAGACTGAGCATAGTGAGGGCTTCTACGATTTCCTTGCTTTGTAAAATGAACCCGTCGCAAGCTCTGAGCATCAGGAGTAAATGCGTGGAGCTCTGCAGAATGCCGGCTTTGGCTATAACGTTGTCTTTGGAGCACAATCAGAGCGGGACCGAGGACGACGGAGACATGGTCGCCTTTATTTCGGGGCTCCTGCTTGGAAACGACCAAACTATAAGGTACAAAACAAGTCCATGCATGCGCAGATTTCAATCATTTCTATCATTCCAGAAACTGGATCGCTCTCTTCATCCGCACCGGCCAGAAAAAGAAAGGCGAGATTTCTAGCAGCGCCCTCCAGCAACTCCGCGACGAGCTCCTGCGCCGCCTCCAGATCATCATTAACTCCTCCGCTGAAGGCCAACTCCTCGACAGCCAAGTAGTCCAAGCCTCCGCCTTGTTACGCCTCTATTGCGCTCTTCGCGGCATCGCCACCATTAAATTTCAAGAAGAAGAGGTCAACCTCATCGTCAAGCTCCTCACTTCTCATCCAAGCCCCACCCCGTCAGGCGTTCGCTTCGTTTCGATTGGTCTTTGCATGTTGATCGCGTGCCCCTCCCTCATCTCCCTCCAAGAACACGAGCGCCGCAGTATCGAATGGGTGCAGTGGCTAGTTCGGGAAGAAGCTTATTTCGAGTCTGCCAGTGGCGTCACTGCGAGTTTCGGCGAGATGTTGCTGTTGATGGCTATACATTTTCATAGTAATCAGTTGAGCGCCATCTGCGACCTTGTGTGTGCCACCTTGGGGATGAAAATCCCAATAAGACATAATAATATGACGAGAATGAAGCAGGTTTTCACTCAGGAGATATTCACGGAGCAAGTTGTGACGGCACATGCTGTGAAAGTCCCGGTGACGAATTGTCTCAGCGCGAATATGATGGGGTTCTTGCCGATACATTGCATTCATCAGTTGTTGAAGTCGAGGGCGTTCGCTAAACATAATGTTAATATAAAAAACTGGATATATAAGCAGATTTGTACGAGTGTTAGTCCTCTGCATCCTGTCTTACCGATGCTGGTGGAAGTATATGTGAATAGTGTGATAATGCCGACGTCGAAGAGTACCGACACTAACAAGCCGTTGACCGAAAATGAGATCCGGAGGGTCTTTCAGAGATCGATTTTCGGGCAATACTTCGATCACAAACAATCCATTTTTAATATGGATTTTGACTTGAGCTCGGAAAGCCAAGATGTGGTAGTAGACAACAGTAGTCTAACTCCTCAGCTTCTACTTCTCTACTACTTGTTACTTTACGAAGATTGTAGACTATCCAACGCCCACATTCTCGCTTCTTTCAACCGAAAGATCAAAATTTACAGTCCTGAGTTTATGTCAGAACTACCAATCAAATACCTTCTTCACCACGCTCAGAAAGACCAAAGCTCCTACTCTGGCCTTTTTGGTCCTCTGCTAAAACTCCTAGCAACCCATTTCCCCCACCTGACCTTAGTAGAAGACTGGCTCGACGACATGTCAATCAAAACCGAATACAAACCCATCCATATAAGCGAGCTCATGGTCGTAGAAGCTTTTAACGAGATAGATTCCAACCCATCAAAGTGTGCCAAACTCATGCAAAAACTTCTTAAAAAAGAAGCCATCGATATCTGGCCCTTCGCCGAGATCTTCACTCAATTCGCTCGAAACATCCTCGCAGAGACAGTCCCCAGATACCTACAGGACCTCTACAAGGACGTATGGTTGCGCCTTAATACAGTGTTGCCCCGGCGTCTTTGGGTCTTAACCGTCAAGAACTTAGTCGATGACTTCTCAAACTTGACAAGGATTGATGTAGCAGAAGATCCTTTACAGGTAGAGATCCGGCTCCATGGACCAGTATGTAAAACTATTTTTTAGATAATGAGGTGCGACGAAAGGGTTTTCCGATGTGCGCCTTTGTATGCTGTCGTGTTGAGGGTGTTGAGAGCCAGTTTAGCGTCGTCACGGAGCCAGCTAATGCAACATTTACAAGCCAATCCAAGGCTAGATCACACTGGACAAGTTTTGAATGAGAGCGACAGGGAAGAGATGTGCAGGGCCACGATTGCAGCACAGGTAGGAAAAATATTTAAAAATCTTAAAATGGCGCAATTTTTAAATTACCTCATTTTTTCAAAATTCAATTGGGCCAGTGATAAGATCCAGTGAACCGTTAACCTCATACCCGATGAACTGTTTTTGCACAAAATAACTCAAAAGTGCGCTGAAAACTATGTTAATGAAGTCGTGTGAATGTAAAAACGGCTCTCAAGTATTTATTCTCAAAAAGAAGTTTTAAAAACTGCGAAAACTTTTTTTAATGCGATTACGAACAAATCAATGTCACCTTAGCCACATCTTTAACGTCACTCTCAGCACTGTCGACTCTGACGTTTCACATAACCTCAAAATGATTTTTTCGCGTTTCACAATTTAAGTTCGGTTAGAGTAACTTGGACTCCACCATGCATCGAAAACATCGTCGCCCCGACAGCCCCCAGCGCTCTAAACGACGCCGCTCCCGGTCTCCACCGCGGAAAATCGAAGACTACGCCCCCGATCTCGCCCGCTTTCTAGAAGACCAAGCCAACATTAAGAATCCCCGAGATTTCTGGAAATTTTACGATAAGTACCGAGCGATTCAGGGTGCTAAAAACACCGACAGAAACAAAATTCTCAATGTGGTCTTTTCTACCGACTTTGAAACGTTATACGATAAGTTGCCGGTGCTGGATCGCCACGGAGAGCGGGTTAGAATCAATCGTGATGACTTCAGAAGTTTCCTTCTCGCTGTAAGAGTCTACCAAGACTTCCAGCAGAAGAGTAAATTCGCGAAGTTGAAGAAGTTGCGTGGGGCTCAGGGGGAGCTACCTATAGCTCAGTACAAAAAAGAGATTGTGGAGAAGTTGCAAGAGTGCCGTGTTATGTTGATCGCTGGCGACACCGGTTGTGGGAAAAGCACGCAAGTTCCGCAATATATTCTTGATGCTGGGTACGAGAAAATCGTTTGTACACAACCTAGAAGGATCGCGTGTGTCTCTTTGGCTAAAAGAGTAGCTCACGAGACGCTCACTGACTATAAGAGCACGGTGGGGTACCAGATCAGGTTCGAGAAGACCAAGCGAGCTGACACGAGGATCATCTTCATGACCGAGGGGCTTCTACTAAGACAAGCTTCGGAAGAAGAAACGCTCAACTCCTACGACGTCATCATTTTAGATGAAGTCCATGAAAGACACCTCCACGGAGACTTCCTCGTTGGTATCATGAAATGCATGCTCTACAAGCGCCAGGACTTCAAGTTGATTCTCATGTCGGCAACCATCAACTTGGAGCTCTTCACGAACTACTTCGCAAGAGAAAAAGTCCACGTGGTGAAGGTTCCGGGGCGCCTATACCCCATCGAGATCAACTACAGACCTATTATTAAAGATCCATATGAGCGAAAACGGGAGAAGCTTGATTGCACTCCTTACTTACAGATCATACAGATGATAGACGAGAAGTTCTTACCCCACCAAAAAGGGGACCTCTTGATTTTCCTCAACGGATACAGTGAAATCTCGACACTGGCAGACGCAGTGACTGAATACAGCCAGTATAAGAAGAACTGGATCGTGTTGCAGCTCCACAGTAGCTTATCACTAGAAGAACAAGACAAAGTGTTTGACTATCCACCGGAGGGGATCCGTAAGTGCATCATCAGCACCAACATCGCGGAGACCTCGGTGACCATCGATGGTGTCCGTTTCGTCATCGACTCCGGTAAAGTCAACAGAATGACTTACCATACCAACGGGGGAGTCAACAAACTCACTGAAACGAATATCTCTCAAGACAGCGCTAAACAGAGAGCCGGTCGGGCTGGGCGCACGGGACCGGGGATCTGCTACAGACTCTATTCTGAAGAAGACCTCAAAAACTTCGATGCTTTCACACCTGCAGAAATCCATTTGGTGCCTCTAGAATCCCTCCTGCTTCATATGATCTCCTTGGGACTCACAGACCTCAAACACTTCCCTTTCCTCGAAAAACCAAGCGAGAAGAGCATCGAAGAAGGGATCGAGAAGTTGAAATTCACCGGGGCTTTACAGCTCCAAGTTGACGGTTTGACTCTCACACCGCTCGGGGACGCTCTAGGTCAACTTCCGGTAGATTTGTCCATCGGGAAGATGTTGGTATTGTCTACGGTCTTCGGGAATGTCAACGCGGTGCTTGCCTTGGCCGCGCTGCTGAGCATCCAGAGTCCTCTTACTCAGACAGCCTACCGAAACTCGGAGGCGCAAGACCTTAGAAAGAGCATGGACTCGAACCACGGGGACCCCATCTCTCTCCTAAACTATTACAAAGAGTGGTTGTCGGTAAAGCAGAGCTCTGTTCCGGTGTCTCGGCACCACAAAACCGAATCCTCGAAAATGTGGGCTCGGAAGAGATGCTTAGAAGAGCAAAGGTTCTATGAGGCGACCAAACTTTTAGAACAATTTCGGGATATTCTAGATGAAGCTAATCTTTTATCCAAGGGAACCACGGCTGAGTTGTCTTCAGGAGAACGTGCGATTCGTCACGGAGAGCTCAAACAGTTAAAGTCGTTGCGTTACAATTTAAAGAACGAGAAGAAAGCAGAGAGGAAGCAATTGAAGTACGAGATATACACGGAGAACGAAGAGGAAGACAAAGCAGATCTCAGAGACGTGGAGTTTAGGATCACCAACGACTTCAGGAGGCTTCAGAAGTTGCTCTCCGAAGCCTCCGCTGATAGCTACAAGGACCTGGTGATGTTAAAATTGATCCTCACGAGCGGGTTGTACCCCCAAATCGCCGTGGAAGACGAATTCAACTCGAGTAAGACAGTCTCGGAGCGCCTCTATCACACTAAGAACAAAAACTACGTCTTTTTGCGACCAATGAGTTATTTTGCCACGAATCCCGAGGTTTTAGAGTTGCACAACGACGACATCGAGGTACCACCAAGTGGCTACTTTAGTAAACGCCCTATAAGCAAAAAACACCAACTTCTAGTTTACCAAACTATCCTCGAGACCAAGAAAGTCTACTTGGTCAACACCATGAGGATGCCGGCGCTTCAAACCTTACTGCTCTTCGGGAAATCCATCGGAAGCAACTGCACTTTGACCAAATTCGTCTTCGACGACTTCCTCCTCGTGGATATTCCATACTACGGCCAAGGCAAAGCCCTATTAATGCGAGCTCTCAAACTACGCGCTAAATGGAAGCGCGAACTAGAAGCAAAGCTCCACGACCCCGCCCAAGAAATTAACAAAAAGGAGATTTTCTACTTTATCGACGACTTGGTGAACTTCATGAACACTGAAGTTAGCTACAACATCAAGAGACTCCTTCCGGCTGATTTAAAGGAGATCTATACCGAGCATGGGGGCGGAGTTCCAGACACCGAACGTAACCCGTTTGATGCCACATTCAAGATCACACCCAATCATGAGTTGGGGGGCGTTAACGTAACCGAAAACTTCACCTATGGGTGTCTACTGCAGGAGGAGTGGGCGTGTAACATTGAGGAGCAAGTCACGAGCACTCCTTTCACGTGTCAGTTCTGCCAACAGACGAAACTGGGGGGCTCACCTTTTAAGATTATCCAACACGAGGAGTTTTGTCGGCCGAATGTTCCTAAAGTTGAAGAAGAGGTTAAGGTGGTGGTTAAACCGAATTCAAAAGCGTATCATTGCGAGAAGTGCGGAAAAGACTTAATGCTGACACCTGTGGAGATTTTAAAGCACAAAAAGACTTGCAATTGATGTTTCGTTAAGTTGTTGACAATGTATATAGAACTGGGGGCGAAGTTAAGGGCGTGGCGTGTTGGTTGTTGGGAGTGCCATAATTAACAAACCGATCGGTGTTGCCAATATTCGTTAAAATGGACTAATTACAGGAAAGTGCCGCCGTTCAGATGCTTCTAGAGACGTGCATCGAAACAGAAGACGATCGTCGAATCGGGGGCCAGCAATGGGCACTACAGGAAGTCCGTTCGTTGGTTTGTAGTTATTTACACCAAGTCTTCATCGCGGACACTATGTTGGCAAAACTGGTGCATTTCCAGGTGGGTTTTCCACATATAAATGACCTATTGAAGATTTTATTTATTTAAGATCTCTATACAATTTTTTGTTGTTAGGGCTATCCCAGCGAGCTGATCGACGTAATCGTCAAAGGAGTGCCCTCTATGCACATCTGCCTCGACTTCTTGCAAGAATTGATGCAGCAACCGAGTCTAAACAAACAAAAATTCGCCATCCAGCTCCTATCTCACCTCTGCATACAATACGCGTTACCCAAAAGTCTGAATCTATGTATAGTAGCCTTGAACTTACTCTACGCACTGTTGGGAAGTAAGTTCCTCCTCGCATGTAAAACACTTCTTACTCTTGTGACACAAACAACTATTTCCAGGTTTATCAAGCAGCCAACGCGTCAAACTCTTCAAGCCGATTCTCCCAGCTCTTGTAAGAATCAGCGAGGCATTCCCTCCTCTCGTTGACGACATCGTCAATCTAATGATGCAACTAGCCCGAGTTTGCGAGTCCCAAGCGTCGCTGGCGTCGCATTTCGACGCTCATCTCGGCAAAGGACTCGAAGTTTCCGCTCAAGAGAGTAAAGAACTTTGTGACTTGGTGCAACAGACGTTCAGTGACATTCTGGATAAGGCTGTGTTCAAATCGAAAATTTACAAACAAGAATAAATTATTTAAGAACGAGACCGTCTTGCGTTTTTATGTAGGTGTAAACCGGGGCTTTGCTGCGAGTGGACCAGGCGCGGGTCTCCTTCTTGCTGAGGATGTCTTCGGGGGACACCGCGACGGATCTGAATCTGTCTTCGTTTTCGGCGTCGCTGATGGGGGCTTTAGTTGTAGCTGGTCTTACGGGGGTTTTAGTCGAAGTCGCTTTTATGGGGTCTTCTGATTCTAGTTTAATAAAATGGGGGGAATTGGGGAGCAGTCTGATGCCCCCTTTTCGGCGCTTTGGCTTGATGTAATTGTTGTTAGTTTCAGTGAGTTTGTACATTTTGTCTAGAGTCTTAGTGAGGTGCTTTGCGACATAATTGCGGAATTGTGGGGTTACTCGGAACAGGTTAAATTGTTCGTCTTCATCCTTACTGCGGCGTAATGACGGAAGATTCTCGATTGGGGGCTCTGAAGGTTCTGAAACTTTGAGGTTAGGTCCCAAAAGTAATGTAAAGTTCAATCTTCACCTTTTTGTTGTGTGAACATGGAATCTTTAATAAACTGAGGGTCTGCAGCTTCACGAAACTTTGCGAGGTCTTCGTCTTCGGAGCTATCGGACGACATTTTCGAGACGTTTGTTCGGAAACTTTTAAAACGTGTTTTGAGGTTAGATGTCGGTAATACAGGTTACGATAATCACAAATAAATTTTGGCCGATTCGGCACTAAAAATAAAAGAGAAAAAGGTTAAAAAGAGCTTGTTTTAGGTGGTTACAGTGCTGCAGCAGCCCGTGAAGCTTTTAGGTTAGGTGGCTGTCAACACTTCCATTGACGTAACCTGGCAATTGCTAACGTCACATGTCATTTTGTGACATTTGCGAAACCATTAAAGGTTGAAACGAAGGTCAAAAAATTCAGAAGATAACTCTTGAAATCAGCAATTGAAGATGTTCTCAAGGCTAGTCAGACCCACCCTTGCTTCTGCAAGAAATTTCAGTACAACTAATCAGGTTAGAAATTTTTGAAACTTTCACGTTCTCTCATAATTATCGAATTTTTTTGGTATCATTATTTATGTAATTGATTCCAGAACAATGTAAAAGTTGCCGTCGCCGGGGCCTCTGGAGGCATCGGCCAGCCCCTATCTCTCCTCCTCAAACAGAGCCCCCTTATCACTGAACTGTCGCTCTACGACATAGTGCACACCCCAGGCGTCGCCGCGGACTTGTCCCACATGGAAACTCCTGCGAAAGTCACAGGGTAAGCCCCCATGCCGCCCTCAACTTTTACTCATTCTTTCTTATAGTTACAACGGCCCTGAGAACCTCCTTAAAGCTTTTGAAGGCGCGGACGTCATCATCATCCCTGCTGGGGTCCCCAGAAAGCCGGGCATGACCCGCGACGATCTCTTCAACACCAACGCTTCCATCGTCCGCGATCTCGCAGATGCCGCCGCTAAAAGCGCCCCTAAAGCCCTCATCGGGATTATATCCAACCCCGTAAATTCTACCGTCCCTATCGCCGCCGAGGTGCTCAAAAAAGCGGGAAAATACGACCCCAAACGTCTCTTTGGTGTCTCAACTTTGGACGTCGTGAGAGCCAACACCTTCGTGGCCGAGCTCAAAGGATTGAACCCCCTCAATGTTAAGGTTCCAGTCATGGGGGGACACTCGGGAGTCACGATTATCCCGGTGTTGTCACAGGCGACCCCTTCAGTGTCGTTCCCTCCTGATCAACTCAAAGCTTTAACTGAGAGGATTCAGGAAGCGGGGACTGAAGTGGTCAAGGCTAAAGCGGGGGCGGGGTCTGCTACTCTCTCGATGGCCTACGCTGGAGCCAGATTCGCGATATCGCTGATAAGGGGGCTCAAAGGAGAGTCTAATATTATTGAATGTGCGTATGTGGAGTCTAACGTTACAGAAGCAAAGTATTTCGCAACGCCCTTGCTTCTTGGAAAGAACGGACTGGAGAAAAATTTAGGACTCGGAAAACTCAGCGATTTTGAACAAGATCTCTTGAAGAAGGCGATCCCAGAGTTAAAGAAAAACATCCAAAAAGGAGAAGACTTTGTCAACAAGAAATAGACATTTTCCATCTGTCTTAATGTGCATTTGTTTTGTCATTTTTGTAAGATAGTTCTGTCAAAAAATACCAAAGTACAAACATAACGAGTCTTTATTTATTACTCATTATCTTCTTCATCATCATCTTCTTGACTGTTAATCTGGAAGTACCTGAGTTCATAACTGTCTTTCCCGGACGCCACAACCCTCAACCAATCTCTCAAATTGTTCTTTTTCAAGTATTTCTTTGTGAGGTACTTGAGATACCTCTTCGAGAACGGAATTTCGGAATTGAGCACGACTTTCGTGCCTTTTTCTTTACCCAAAGTCACAGCATGTTGACTGCCTTTGCCCCCGGCAAAATTCCCGGTTTTACCGTTGATTTTGATCTTAGTTTTAAGATAGGTCTCCTAGAAAAAATCATGAGCACAACTCATCTCAATCTTATCTCTACTTACGAAGCTAGTAACATCGAGAATGTTATCTTCGACGGGATGCGTACAATCAATGACGAATCTCAACGCGACCTTCTTCTTCTTCAAACCTTTTCCACGGATCTGTTGCTTCTTAACTTGGGGCTTGCCTCCAGCAGCAGCGGGCTTCGTCTGGAATCCACAACGTTAGTTGTGTTTCAACCAGACGTGTGAAGTAAGGTTGGCATGAAAGGGCCACAAATTGGTAAAAGAACTGAGACACTAGGAGGATGAGACGAGGGCAGCCCTTGCAAGAAGCTCACATGTAACGTCATTTATCTGGTTCATCTTACGAGATTTTCAGCGAAATTCACGGGGAAGGTGTGCGGAAGGATCGATTCTCAGTGATTTCACCAATATTGTGCCCCCTTCATGTCTTCTTTGGCGATTTTTGAGCAAAAAATTTACACTTACAGGAGCCATTGCACACGCACACGTCACTGTCAAAAAACAGAAAGAAAGAAATGTCAAAGAACGCTACCAATCCAACTGGTGGGGAGAAGTGTTACCAACCTTTAGTGACATTACTAAATCATTAAATCATTGAACATTGGAATCAATTAAACTATAACAGAGGCGTAGTGTTAGGTTGTGATCCCATTTTTGGTTTCCTTCTCTATTAAATTTTTTTAATACAAAAAAATCAAATCTGCTGGAGGCACATCCATGACCTTGAAATCAAGATTGACAGGTAAATAGAAACATGTGAACCTGTTTCCCAGGGTGGGACTAAGAGAGAAGTTGGGCGCACAAAAAGTCTCCCAGTGACCATGAAAGAGCTCCCATTCGCCTCTCACCACCCCACCCCAACAGCGAACAAAATAATCACTTCGGTCTTTCCACTGAAAATCGAGAAAATCACTAAAAATTGCCGGTTTTACCGTGGAATTTTCCACGCCGGTCCTGTCTTGTCTTCACATGTTCTCAAAACTTGTTTCGCTTGATTCCACTGGAATTATCAAAACTAACTACGAAATACATTTCCATATAAAATAACCGCTATAATTTTTTCATTTCATTTCTTCAAGTGTTGTGTACGTGGTGTTTTGTTTGATTGATTATCAGAAATTTCGTGGACGTGAGTATTTTGAATTGCACATAACCTAAAAATGACACATTAACAAGTGTCAAAGCTTCGCCCCTTTTTGGGGTTGTTACTGTAATTTTAGGATGAGGTGAAGCTATGGGCAAAAAATATAACTATAATAAGTGCAACTGTGCTTTTCTAACTTATTTTTGTAACAATAAGCGATAAACATTTTTTTTGTAATTTAAGCGATAAAAACGCAGTTGCCTTGTTTTTTTGTAATTTTGACACTTGTCTAATTGACATTTTAATTTTGTAAATATTTGAAATTTTATAATCAAATACTTCGTGAAGGTGAGCAGACTTCTTTGTACATTTTTTTAATATATACAGAGTGTTCAACAATAAAGACACTTATTAGTATGTACACTACGTAACAAGGCCACAAAAAAATCCGTTCATTTATTTTTACTGTAATTTAGTAGTTATCGTCGGGAATTTGGAAAAATCACTAATTACTTCACAAGATCGTCGTATAATCACCCTATCAGGGCCATTGAATCAAACGTTGGTGCTAAAATTTAACTTGTCCCGAAATTTATAAACAGGTGATCTAGAAAACTGAAATCTACAGGTGTGCTCATCAAGTGTGCATTACACACGCTCATTTGTCAGTTATTAGTTTACATCATAACATCCGAAATTTGAATACAAATTCAAATATTTAAGTTCCTAGACAAACAATTTTTATAGCTTTGGAAATTGCTACTTTTATTAAGTTGATGTTAATTACATAATGGAGCCCAAATTTACAGTTGTATCAATTTGTCTACAATTAAACTAAGAAAAAAGTGGGGTCACGTCGTGCCTAGAACCGTACTTTCAACTAACTGTCAAATAAAAACTAATACAAATAAATATTACAGTGATCGATGGTTATTTGTTTGTATTAAAAAATCAAGTGTGCATGTGCTATAATGACTGACAATGTAGCAATTACCAACTTAACCTTAATTTACATTTACAGTGTCAGTTATGTTATTAACAAATGATCATCGGTTTTCATGCTTTTTCTCAGTGTAACTGTTCATAGAATACATGCTTTCAAGGTCACTTAGTTTCGCAGGAAGTTCCGTCCTTTTTTATGTGACAAAAGTAAAAAGTGCGGTTTTCACGCTGTGTCCGAATTTTATCGAGTCATTATTATATTTCTAGATTCAATCAGGTTTTGAGACAGAATGTTACTTAAGTTACATCATTAATTATTTAAGTGTTCAAACTTCAAGGTTTAGCGTGGAAAATAAACAAGTTTAGCAGTTTTTAAATATTATGGACAATGAGCTTTTAAAGTGAATATATGACGAAAACGAACCGGTTATTGTTTTTCTGACAAGTTATTTTTGTAACAGGTACAAAAAATGTTCTTTTTCTGTATAAACAGTTTTTACGTGACGAATGATATTGTAAGAACTGCCAACTGTCCAAATTATCTAAACATGAAAGCTAATCTTAATTACAACCAAAGTACAAATGTACAGTTATCTAAACTGAAGTTATAGAATAGAATGTCTTTCACTTGTTTTTTGGCACATAGTTATTACAAGGATATTGCATTTTATTGGTCATTTCAGTAAAACAAAAAACAACACAATAAAATTTAACTGTAGTTTTAAACATTAATCTAAAATTCTATTTAGTAATTTTTTTTACGCTACAGTGCATTCTTTGTTGTCATGGGAACGGATACTTATCTGATTTATTTTAATTTTGTCTGACGTACCAACATTTTGTGGGTCATTTGTTACTTTGTTTTGAAGGTTAGATTGACGTATGTCTGGAAACGGAACCTATCTAAGTTGGTACACTTGTCTGTCATTACTCAGTCTAATTATTGACATGTGACAGTTACGAAATGTCAAATTTATTATAAAACGGTGTTACCAACATGTACGAGTATTTGTCACAATCATATTTTTTTAGATATATAGTAATGCAATGAGTGAAACATATTTCTTGTCTCATAACTTTTATCTCTTGTTACATAAATACGTATCTACACATTTTTATATTTTAATATTTTATATATTTTATAATATATATATATATATATATATATATCAAAAGGGCTTGGATATTGACATCTGTTGGTAGCTCGGTTTGTTATGTCAAAGCGTTCGTTTGACAGTTTGATATGTAGCAATGACAGTTCGGAAATATTGAAATTGTTGAAATTTTGTCTAGAGATTTTTCAACTAACTGTTGTGCGCTGTTGTTTTGTTTCTTTTGATAATTATTAAAACGACTAATGAGATTGAATTAAAAAGGGGGAAAACTGTTTGTCAAAATTATAAATTTTTTACATAATAATAATGAAATGAACGACAATTTTGTATTAAATGGCTTTTATCTCTTGTTACATACATAAGTACCCATACGTTTTTAATTCTCAATCTCTATAATTAAAATGGGTCTCAGTAGGCTTTAGATATTGACATCTATTGGTAGCCTGCTCTGTTATGTCAAAGCGTCCGTTTGACAGTTCTGTATCAGACAATGGCAGTTCTAAAATGTTGAATTTGGTAGTGAACAGTGCTACCAACAAATAAAAAAATGCAAGCCAGTATAGGCCATTTGTTTTCAATTACATGCTACAATTGGTTACAGTTAAAATTCTTTTTAGGGACTTTATCTGTCAAAAAAGTGAAAATTCCAGCACTATCAAAACATGTTCTGTTGCTTTAAAAAATATATCCAAAACAGGTTTACCAACAATTTTTTCTAATCTCCCCACTTTTTTCCAGGATGGCATCCAATGACGTCGCGTCCTTCTACGCGAACAAGAACATCTTCATAACCGGCAGCAGCGGCTTCGTGGGCATCTGCCTCCTCGAAAAAATCCTCCGTTCTATTCCCAACCACGGTACCATCTACCTCCTCCTCCGCCAAAAACGCGGAAAATCCATCACCGAACGCCTCGAAGACATCAAAAAGAACCAAATCTTCGAAACTCTTCTCAAGGACAAATCCGTCGAAGAGGTCTTTGCGAAAGTTCAAGCTATCGCTGGAGACGTCAGCGAAGATAATCTAGGAATGTCACCAGAAGACAGAAGACTCCTCGCAGACAATGTCAACGTAATTTTTCACTCAGCAGCCACGTTGGATTTTGGGGAGAATCTCAGGAACACTGTTAATATCAATCTTTTGGGGACTAGGAGGATCACTGAACTCGCTAAAGAATGTAGAGGCTTGAAAGTTCTGGTTCATGTTAGTAGTGCTTATGTGAATTCTTATCGCTTGGAATGTGAAGAAATTATTTATGATAAACCCTGCGAAGCTGAAGAATTGATTGCTTTGGTGAACAAGCTGAACGACGAGGAATTGGAGAAGAAGACGCCGGAGATTTTGAAGGATCATCCTAATACCTATACGATTACTAAGCATTTAGCTGAGCATGAGATTAAGAGCGTTGAAAGGCTGTTTCCTTGTGCCATCGTCAGACCAAGCATGAGTAAGTTGGTAACTCTGCGTTTATTTCGACAGTTCAGAACTGTCACCTATAGATAAATTCAATTGTATCGGTTTACTCGATAAAACGCAAAGTTAGTACTGCTACTTTCTAGTACTCTTTCTGTTTTATGATTGGCAGCTCTGCTCAACTGTTTGAAACTTCAAGTTTTCCTTGACATTAGTTAAAAATCGAAAAAACAAAGAAAAACTTGCGCTGTGCGTTGATATGACAGATGACAGAATGGTTCCAAAAAATTACACTAGGAAGTGTACGGATACAATTGAAATTGTCTATATGTTGATTAACCATTTTATTGAAGGTAATGAAATGAATTAAGGAACTAATTGCATAATTACAATTCAAGAATAATTGATGTGATCTAATTATACAAGTTGTCATGTGAATCCTTCACTTTTGCACCTTTAAACCTTCTCCGGTCCCCCCCTTCACAACTTTGTGAGCTTTAAATAATTCTGAAATAATTTTAAGTGTTATTTACGTTGGTAATTCACATAATTATAAATGTTTGTTGATTAATTCTAATCGCTACAATTACCATATGTACATCGTTGCTTTGAATGAATAGACTATGTTTGAATCCAGTGGCGTAGAACCGTAGCTTACTCGTTATTTTTATTTAATTTGGAAGACAATTTCAAGAATTAGGTACTATTGAAAACCAAGATGGCTACGCTTTTTATGATTTTTTTGGAATATAAATTTCAACCAAAGAAGGCGGCGCTTGGAACGAGCATAAGCTCACTTTATCTTGATAACTTTTGGTCATTTTTATCTACATTTGTGGATGATGTTTTTCAACCTAAGATGGCTGCGCTTGGTAAAACCATAACCTTACTTTATATTATTGGTCATTTTTATCAATATTTTAATAATAAAACTGGTAATCAATTTACCCAAGGTGGCTGTGCTTAGAAAAAAGTATAACCTCACTTTATTTTTATGATTCTTTGGGAGTTTTATAATTTTTTTGGATGTTAAATTGCTTATTCAGGTTGGCTCTACTTTCAGCATAACCTCACTTTTTCCCATACTTTTTCTCATTTTTATCTTTTTTTTAATGATAAATTTAAACCCAAGATTACTGCGCTCGGCAAAGAGCATAACCTCATTTCATTTTTAAGATTTTTTTTCATTTTTATCGTGATTTTTGTTGATAAATTGGGACCCCAAATGGCGGTGCTTGAGAAAAGCATAACCTCATTTTATGTTCATGATTCTTTGACATTTTTATTCATTTTCTTATGATAAGTTCTAACTCAAGGTGGTTGCGTTAGGAACGAGCATAACCACACTGTATTTTTATCATTGTTTGACCCATTTATCATTTTTTTATGAATTTTTTTAATTCAATATGGCTGCCCTTTAAAAGGACATAACCTCATTTCATTTTTTATTTTATTTATTTTTTTGGTGATAAATTGCAACCTAAGATGGCTGTGCTTAGAAAATTATAACCTCATTTTATTTGGTTAGAATTTCCAATTGTTATCAATTTTTTGGATGATAAATTTTAATTCAAGAGGGTTGCGCTTAGAATAAGCATAATAAATAGGACGTTATTTTTGTTATTCTTTATCTTTTCCATTTATTTTTTGGATGATAATTTCCAACCTAAGATGGCTGCGCTTGGAAAGAGCATAACCTCACTTTATTTTTATGATTTCTTTGGAATATAAATTTTAACCAAAGAAAGCGGCGTTTGGAAGATTGGTGCGCTTGCAACGAGCATAACCTCTCTTTATTTTTGTTATTCTTTGTATTTTTATCAATTTTTTTACATGATAAATTCTAACCCAAAATGGCTCATTTTTTTTACAGTCATCGGTGCGTGGAAAGAGCCGGTCCCCGGCTGGACCATCAGTAAAAACGGCCCCCAAGGTTTTCTCATGGGCGCAGCCAAAGGCGTCATCCGCCGCCTCCCTGTCGGAAAGAATCTCGTCTACGACTACATCCCAGTCGACGTGGTCGTCAACAATCTCATAGCCGCCGGTTTTAGCGCCGGAGCGAAGCAGTCGAGAACTGCTGAAGTCTATCATTGCACATCCAGTACCAGAAAACCCTTCTGCTGGATGTTAATCGAAGACCAAATCAATGGGTACCTCCACGAATACCCCCTAAAATCCGCCGTTTGGTATCCATACCTAAAATTCGTACCTTCAATCACTTTGTACAAGATTTCCGCATTTTTCGTCCACATTCTACCAGCGATACTTCTCGATTTCGTTACGAGAATCTCCGGGGGGCGGCCTATGTAAGTCAAGTTTGGGTTGGTAGCTTTGACAGGGTTACCAACATAACGTTGTTTTTAGACTCATGAAGTTGCACCGGAATGTGAACACGTCATTGGGTCGTTTGGAGAAGTTTATTTTCACGGAATGGAAGTTCCATGCTACGAAAACGATGGAATTACATAAGTCTTTGACGAAGAGTGATCAAGAGACATACATTTTGGATATAAGAGATTTGAGTTGGTTGGATTATTTCAAGGACTTAGCTGTGGGGGCGCGTGTGTATTTAAACAAAGAACCGATGAAGAATTTGGGGGCTGCCAAAGCTAAAGACAATGTGTAAGTATACATTTAAATTCATTTTTATTCGTCCACTCTCTGGTGTAATTCTTTCAAAATTGAGTGGTGTAAGTTTGACTTTACGGAATCTGGGGAATTATCTGTCATCTGTCATGTCAAGACATGGCGTGAGCTTATGTTTTTTTATGTTTGTTGAATAATAAATATCAAATAAAATTTGAAGTTTAAAACAGTAGAGCAGGGCTGCTGATTTACAACGGGATGTAACAGTACCAACCTTACTTTATGTCGAGTGGACCAATGATTGTGGTTGGTATTGCAACTTCTAGTAGTTTCTCCGTTGAACAATTGGTGACCCTTTTTCAAATCTCAGATTTTATTTCACATTCAATTTATTCAAAAACAAAAAAAACATAACCTCACATCATGCGGTAACATGACAGATGACAGATTATTCTCTAAACTCCGTAAAGACAAACTTACACCGCTCAACTTTTACATTCGGGAGTGGATTGAAGAAATGAATTTGATAGTACTGTCTTGATCAAATTTTTCAGTTGCACCAACTGTTGTTTTTTTTTACAGGTTACTGATACTTCACCTAGCGATGCAAGCGGCGCTTTTCTCACTCATCTGGTACTTATTTGCTTGCATTTTTGACTTGAAAATGTCGTCTTCAGTCTTCATCGTGCCTATCAGTTATTTCATTTTCAGTTTGTTGTAAAAGTATTAGATTAGCATCGTTTTGTATTTTGGGCTATTTAATGAAATAAATGCTCGCTTTTATTGGTACAGCTGCTTTGAATGAAAATCCCTAGCGTGGTAGAACTGTAGAGAAATGTAAGTTGTGGTGACAAACTGGTGGCACTTCCAGTGACTTTTTGTTGTTTTGTTGGCAACCTAAATATGCAGAGTTAAAATTAACGTTGTTACGAAAAGCTATGGATACTGTTACTGCTTTTTTATCATTTTGTTGGCGACACTGTAAAATTAAGCAAATTTTGTACAAATACTAAATCTTATCAAAAAACAGGAAGGGATGTGCAATTCTCTTAAAAAAAATGGTTAGTAAGTATTTAAAAATTTGTTAAGGGGCTTTTTATGAAAATGTGATTTTGACGCATGTAGGATGCGATTTGCCGCCATTTTGGTTCAGATGCATTCTATTTTCACTACATAGCAAACTTATGTATTATAATAATGTAGGTAGATATAAAAGTTTTGACAAGTATGACGGTTGGTAAACCTGAAAAAAAGTGTTAAATACTAGTAATACTGTAAGAACAGTCCTGACAACATTTAATAGAGTCTTAACACAATTTCAACAGTGCCTTTGCGTTCTGTTTACTTGTTGGCAACATTGCTGTCTATAAATTTTGACATGTTGTCAGCATTACAAATCGAACTGTCAAATGTACGCTTTATTTTATTTTTTTCGTGTATTTTGACAGATTTTCGCATTTTGTTTCTAATTAATTTTTAATTTCATAAAATTTAGAATCAAACAGCGGACAGATATTTTTGTACTGTTAAAGGAAAATTATACATTTTCCGCTTCCACGTTTAGGTCAAAGCCTACTGTTTCCTGACAGTCAATACAGCAGATAATGATAATTATCATCTTTTCTTCTAAAAATTACAGTATGATTGGCAAACCTTAAAAAGAATATTGGTAATACTGTTGGAATTTCAACAGTAACTAATTATGACATGTGAATAGGCCCCGTGATCGAAAAAAAATGAATGAGCTACTGAGCCTTGTATTTTTTCTGCTTGTTGGTAACACTGTTGTCGATAAAATTCAATATTTTGGAACTGCCGTCACTACATATCAAACTGTCAAACGAACGCTTTGACATAACAGGTAGATGTATTAACAGGTTTGAACATCTCTTCTGAGACGTAGTATATATTTAATTATTGATATTATAACAAAAAAAAATGTAAAAATATGTAGGTACACATGTATGCAACAAGAGATAAAAGTTACTAAATAAGAAATATTTTTCTCTCATTACTTATCTAAAAATTTTCATATTGCAAATATAGCTTTTGGCCATTTTGATTCAGTCTCGTATCTAGTTCTTAAACTGTCAAAATAAACACAAATTGACAAAAGTACAATAATAATAATTATGATTAGAATAACATTACGTGTAGTGTAATAAAAAGCACAAATAACTAAAATAGACACCTACGCCACTGATTTAAGTCACAGGCGATTACTTTTTATTTTAATTAAGATAAAAACGTTTAACATTAAATTTGTATTTTATCATTTTACAACACTAAATTTCCAATGTCACTTGCTCCTATTTCCATATAATTTATTCAGAAATTCAAATAGTTAGAAATGACAGTTACCAGTTAGCACACCTAGAAAACCCTAAATATTTGTGATACTGGAAAAGCAGTTTCGACAACAGTTAGTGCAAAAATCTACATGTTGGTAGCACCGATGTATAATAAATTTGACAATTCGGAACTGTCTATAACTTAACTGTCAGATGACAGACAAAGTGTACCATCTTGCTTTTAATTTCAAAGGCTGCTTCGACAAGTACCGTTTCCAGACTAGTCCAACCGTGAAAACAAGTTCCCAGACCTACAAAATTATGTTGACGCATGCGACCAAAAAAAATTAATTAATTAAATTGAGATCATTATACGTTCCCATAACAATAAAGATTTCATTGTACCGTAAAATGGAAATAATAACTTTTGTTATTTTGTAAATTGTCATATTTGTCAAAAAAACAAATGAAACGCATTGGATCCGATGAATCTAGTTTAGATAACTGTAACTCTCACAATTTGTCACACTGTCAAATCGACGCTTTGACATATCAAGCAGAACTACCAACCCATAAACCTATTGAAATGTCTTTTTGATCTTACAAGATGATACTAGAGACACTGAATTGTGGGGATAGGCATTTATGTCGCAAGAGATGAAAGTCATCAAATACGAAACCAATCTTGCGTTTACCGGAGTGATTACTTTATTAATGATCGATATACAGAGGTGTTCTAAAATCGAAAAAACTACATCTACTTTTTTACCATTCTTTGTCTTGCGTGACAAGTGCACAATTAGCTGTAATTGGATCTATGAAAAAAAGTGATACAAACCTCATTTTTTTTTTAGTTTGACACATCCTGTATATAATGTGAAAATTGGACCTTAACTTGTTTGTGTGGATAAAACATGCAAGCGACATTAAAATGTTAACAATGGGCAATAATTCTAATTGCAATTGCTAATTAAAACATATTTTGTGATAGTTAAACAAGCATAAAAATGACATTTTGAGTAAATTTGACCTTGAAGGTACATATTATTGTGTTTGATATGGTGATTTGTGTGATGATGTCAGTGGCGTTCAGATTGTGGGATTAGTTTTGTATTTTTTTTTTATTTAAGTGTGTTTAACTACAGAAAATGAGAGACGGGTAAAATACTTTTAAGAAAATTATGTTTTTATTTATTTTCTACTTTTATAATAAAAGCGCATTATCTAAGAATTACGTTATCATCATTAAATGCTTGAGCCGAAGGCCGAAAAAAAATTCGGCTAAATCTTAGTTAAATTGACACGTTTAAACAATGTTCACGTATTCTGAGTATTTTACTACCATGGAAGTGGTTTTTCTCAGACTTGACAAAGTAACAATTTGTCATAAATCTGTCTAAATATTTGCTCGCATCGATAAGACTCCATTCCACACCGAAAAGATAACAATTGAGTATTTATTATTTGCGAGAAAAGAAGTGTCAGTATTGAAGTCTCGATTTTAGTCTTCTCCACAGACCGTCGCGACGCCCACAACTCCACATTTTGACGTCGTTCCACGAGATAACAGCTCTCTTTGTAAGCTTCCCTGTGTCCCTACAAGATGTCGCTCATTTCGCCGGTGTCTGTCATGGTACTCGCCCAATTTTAAAGGCTGGTATGTCAGACATATTATATTGATTTTTTCATAAAACAGCCGAAATTATCCATGAAAAGTAGCCGCGAGTCGCGCTGAAAGCCCCCGAAAGCAGCTCTTTGCCGGTGAAGGCGTGTCTTCGGTGTTAATGCATGTTCGTGTTGGCTTTTCGGGAAGATCAAGACGCCGGCCTTCTACTGTTAGGTAAGAGGGAGTTTTGGGGAGGGGGAGCCGGCTTATCTAGGGCTTTGCCCCCCCAAACGTTGCGGCTAAGTGAAACCTAACCTAAAATCGGGACGTCAAACCCCCTCCATGGCGTCCCGGGAGGCGTCGCGCCGTCCCCAAAAAAGTCGCGGCCGGTCATGTGGGTGGTGATCTCATCGGGGATGTGCTAATTGGCCCCTAATCAACCAATTTAAATAATTATGATTAGAAAAAATTAAAAAGGGACTCCCAGAAGTGGGCCGAAGCGGGGTAGGCCGTGGTTTACTTGTTTCTGGAAATGTCAAATTAGCGTCGGTTGGGTTTAGGTTAGAAGCGACTTTTTGGAAAAGGGTATGTTATTTTAATGTTTTTTGATTTTTCTTTTTTATATACTTTTGCATCATCTAACGAGCGGTTACGTAAATCGTGATAACATCCTAAAAAACGCGATTTTCTTCTGTTTGCGCCTAGATTACAGGGGTGGATTAGAGTTTTTTGTACAAGAATTAGAAATGTCGTGAGAATGTAGGTGGACCTAGCTTCGGAACGCTTGAATTAACCTTTTTACGGATGTTTTTTGGAAATTGTAATTTTCTCAGGTTGGCGGACGTGGCATCTTTTCGCAGACTCTAGCTGGCGTGGTTTTCATCTGTCATTCTCAGATGAGAAATTCTCGAGTTGAGTCAGCTCCGAACGTGGTTCGGAGGTCGTTGATTGATCCGCACGAGCTCATGAGTAATCTTGGCATTGACCTAGAAATTGTTTGCAAATCCTAGGTTAAATCCGTTTGTATTGAAATTTCATTGGTTTATTCGCACTGAGAAGTTAATTTTGACCTTAACCCGTGAACTGTTTTCTTTTTTGTCGTACATTCTTACGTATAAATACCATATTACTAGAATTCATTCACTCATAGTGGAGAATAAATGGAATGGTGCAAAAGTTGATTTGGTTCCGATATTGATTTTTACTTTACACATAAATTTTGAGTTTTCACCGTTGCTAACACTGTCTAGATTTCTACCAAAATTGAAGCTTTGTACTTTCGTAGCAATGCTAGTGTTTTATGAAAAATTTCGATAATTTCACGCGGTGGTGGCTTTGGAAAAAAACGTAAGTTATACAAATAATTGTTCTTCTGAAATGAATAAAAAATGTTGTTGGCAACATCTTTTTGTTTTTTAATCACAAAACTGCCATAAATGTGACAGATATGTTTCAATTGTGCGTACTACCGCCACTTTAAAATATTTCTAGTTGTATAGAAAATTTGAACTTTTGTAAGTTGGCAGTAATTTTAGTAAACTTTCTTGGTAAAAAATTGCAAAATCTAAATAAATTTACGCGGTGGTGGCTTTAAAAAACATGTCTTTTAGTACTTAAGTATTGACTTGAATCAAAATGTTGTTGGCAACACTGGCATTTTATATTCATAAAATTGCTACAAAACTTGACGAATTTGTGTGGCAATTGTTTGTATTGCTACCAGCTTGAAATGTTTTTAGTTTTGTTGTAAATTTTAATGTTTACAGGTTAGTCATATTGCTATTTTCTATTAGGTTCTTTTTGAAATCAGTGTTAAATTTAATAATTTTTATTTCGGTGGTGGCTCTGGAAAAAATACCGTGTTTTTTTAATAAGTGATACAAATAATTTTTTTAATGACATGAACAAAAATTGTTGGTAAAATGTTTTTTTTTTGCTAGTTAAAAATGTGACAAATTCATGTTGCAATTTGGTACTGCTATTGCTACCAACTGTAAAAGTTTTGTAGTGAATTCAAAACTTTGTACGTTGGCAGCACTGTCTATTCTTAGTAAACTTCCTAATTAAAAAATTGCAAAATTTATATAATTTCACACGATGTAGCTCTGAAAAATAACGTATTTTTTTTCAGTAAGTCTACCAACATGATAAAAAAATCTTGTTGGCAACATTGTTTATACTTTATTTTCACAGAACTGCTACAAATTTAGCACACTTATGTTGCCATTGCTTATATTGCTATCAGCTTGACATGTTTTTAGTGTGTTGTGAATTTAAGTATTTATATGTTGGCAAACCTCGCTCGTTTGTATTAGGTTCTCTCTTTAAAATATGTGTAAAATTAAATAAATTTTATTTTGGCGGTAGCTCTGGAAAACTCGTTTCTTAGTAAATGATACAAACAACTTTTCCACTGACATGAATAAAAAATGTTGTTAACAACATGGTCCCTATTTTCTAGTCACAAAATTGCCACAAATGCGACAGACTTATGTTATCAATTTGAAGGGTATTTAGTTTTTTTTTTGGTGGATTTTAATTTTGTATGTTGACAGCACTGTCAATTTTTAGTATACTTTCTTTGTAAATAATTGCAAAATTTAGATAATTAAACGCGATGGTGGCTGTAGTGAAAAACGTGTTTTTCTGTTGGTCTACTGACATGAATAAAAAATGTTGTTGACAACATGGTTTCTATTTTTAAGCGACAAATGTATATCACGTTACTAACCTTGCTGTTATTCTAGTTTTGTAGTGAATTTGAACCTGTACAACGTTGGTAACTGTCGGTTTTTTTATTTCAAATCTAAAAAATGAAATGTGTGGTGGCTGCATTGAGCTGATATATAAATTGAAAGTGTTGTTTTTGTTCTACCATCCTGACAATGGTAATTTAGCACAATTAATTACCATCATTTACAATAAAAAAAAAGTTGTGTGTTGGTATATTTTCAATTTGAAAATTTATGCTTGTCTAATGACTTTCATTGTTATATATGACCATGAGAAAACTTGACAGTTTTGATAAGAAAGTAAATACAACTTAAGCTAGATTAAACGTTCCATTAATTTTGCTGTTATTATGAAAATGAACCACACGATACGGGTTTTGTTGTTTTTTATTGTAGGTGACCCACAAGGTTGTCTTTTCGTTCCTATGTTATCAACGTGCCTATTTTTTCACCGGAAAAAAGGTTCTTAATGGTTTTATTCGAATGTCTGAAGGATAATAAAATCATTTGAACCAAAATGTCTGTTTACCGTAAATTCTTATTTTAATTTTCTTAAATTAATTCTTCAATTTTCAAATTAATACTGACTGTAGGTGTTGTGTACGTATATTGTTCTCCAGTGCAACAAACAGTTGAAGGCCGGGTCTTACAGATAATAACAGTATGGCACTTTAATATATATCTTTACTTATTCAACACCAATTTGTGAATTTCATTGTTGGTTGACAAGGTCCATTGCATTTTAAACATTATTTTAATATTGGAATTAATTTCTCCAACACAAAGGTGGTTGGCGTTGTAACAAGGTTTACAGAATTTATTGTTTTTTTTTTCGTTTTCGTCGCGAAAACGCCATTCTTAGTCCCAGTCACCATTGTGTTTTGTTTGAACTTTCGTTTGCGTTCACTGATTCTACTTCCTGCGACTAATTAACGGTGAGTTTTCTCATTGGGGGTACCACAAGGAAGGTACTGTTCCGGGGACTATATATATATATATATATATATATATATATGAATATATATATGTATGTATGTATGTATATATGAGAATTATGTGCTTATATAACATACTTTTTTTCTATGTTTTTTCCCGTGGAATACCACAAGGTTCTGTTTTTGGACCCATATTGTTTGCTTGTACATTTTTCCAGCTTTTAAGTGGAAAATGTGAACTCTTGTTAGAGTTCTGCCTTTTCTGGGCGAGGATCGTGAAAACTGGGACGTTGATAACGGTTTCCACTTTCACTTCGTCGGTGTGTATCCAATTTCGTTAAAAAATTCTCAAGAAATATGATTTGACAGATATTCTGAACATAAGGATTAACTGCTCTGATAAGAATTACGATAAGTGGATTACAAAATGTCCGTTATCTTTTTATCAGGCGTGAAACTTCAAACTTGCATCGTTCGTTATTGCCGGTGTCACTCAAGGTTCACTTCTGGGTCCCTTTCTGTTCTTGCGTACTACACAAATTTCAGTACTTTCGATAAAATCGGTGCTTTAACAGGTGAGAAATTGCGTGGGGGAGTATCTAACATAATCGTGCCGTCCGTCGCACTCAGATCCAGATACCGTTGATCGTTAATGTGCTTCAGATCCGGTGATCGCAGCGTCTTGGTATGTTCGTTTTTTCGGTTGGTATAGTGGGCCAGTGCACGTCCTTGAAAAACGCGTCGAACGGTGGTTGCATCGTCGTCTTTTTCTTTTTGGGCCACCGTGTAGCGGCTCTAACGGAAGACATTGACCTTCTAGAAGATCTTCTGATTCACTCGACCTACTTCCGTAGCCCACTAACCCGCGGTTTCTAACACCATAAGCCAGTACTGATGTCGATGTCGTTGCAGGATCACCGCAAAGAAGAAAGAAATGAAGAACTGAAGACCAAAAAAAAGTGAACTTCCATTTGCATCGCAACTTCCGTTAGAACAAGCACAAATTTACAGAGGAATTAGCGATTTTTCCTAGTGATTCAATGTTGAAGTTTTACCAAAGGATTTATTGTTAATGGACGTTTTTTGAGTATTTATTGGATTTTTCGATTAGTATTATACATGGTGTCGGAAAAAAACAACGAGATGGCTGCCATACAGAACGTGGGCTCTTCGCACATCAGTGTCAGCGAGTTTTACAGTGGGAAAACTGTCTTCATCACTGGTGGCACGGGCTTCATGGGAAAAGTACTACTGGAAAAACTGCTCAGGGCGTGTCCGGGAGTCGCCAAGATTTATCTTCTCATCAGGCCCAAAAAAGGACAGGACGCCCACGAAAGGCTGAAACTGCTCCTGTGTTCACCGGTAAGAAAAAAATTGTATACACAACACACATTTTCTTTGTATATGGTACACTCCACAGTAAATTGCCACTAAATTTGATAGAAGTCGTCCGTAAAAAAGAACAGCTGCATATGGGACATTCCATTTTGAATTGTATCAAACACAGTTTTGGAATTGACAAGAATTCTAAGTGGATGATCAAAAAATTACGTCCTAATTTACGGCAATAAGAAATATGTATCATATATAGGACATTCCATGGGATACTGACTCAAAATATATAACGCAGCTCCATTGACACTGCTTTTTTTGAAAAAAAATTAACACACTATTTTAATACTTTTAAAAGAAAACAAGAACTGCCTGTATTATATTGGACATTCCATATTGAAGTGTCTCAAATTTCAGTAAAAAAAAGTTATATTGGCTTACTATCCTTTAGAACAATACATGTCATTTTTAAATATATCTCTCGGTTTTTATATAGAACATTCCATGCAAAAAAACTCAATAAAGGTGTTTATATTAATTTAGATGTGATCTGGAATAAACTAGTTTTATCACTCCAAACAACAACATGAAAACATGGTACATTCCATAATAAATTTTGTTGATAGTACATATAACGATTTGGTAGATTTGCCATATATACAGGACATTCCTTATTAAATCGTCCTAACCCTACATATATATTTTTTGTAGCTCTTTGATCCAATAAGAAAAAGTCGGCCGACCGATCTGCACAAGGTGCTGCCCATCGAAGGCGACATCACCCAACCAGAATTGGCAATAAGTTCCAATGACAGGTTAACATTGGCCCGCACAGTCAACATTGTGTTCCATAGCGCCGCCACAATAAAATTCGACGAAAAACTCAAACTATCAGTTACGATCAACATGCTAGGGACCCAGAGGCTGGTCGAACTGTGCAAAAGGATGACCAACTTAGAAGCTTTAGTAAGTGAAAAAAATGGTATACACAACATTGGATTTTACGGCGTTAATACGATTGGCAGCACTGTTTAGCAAACTCTTCAACTTCTGTACTACTTTCGGTGGTACCAATGTCGTCGTTTTTTAACCGTAAACAAAAAAGTGGGTCAGTGTAGTTTTTCCGGCCGGTATTGTCGTTTTCTGTTGTCACTTTTCGGGAAAGTTGGGGAAATGTTGGGTTTAAAAGAAATTGGGAACACGGAACGGTTACTTAAATTGTTCATTATTTATAGAGAATGGGAACTAGATTATTATAGGATAACGGTAATTATTGTGACATGTTGTGAAGGTCAGGATTGTCTCAAGAACTTGTTTGTTGGTGATTTTTTTTGGGAACTTCGCGTGTTTGGTGGGAAATGGTTAAAATTGTACCAAACTTAAATTCGGGGGGTCAAACGCAGGTTCATGACATTGACCGTCATTTATGGAAATAAAAGAAAGCGTTAAATCAATGCCAACTGCTCTCTTGTTTATGATCACGTAAGCGGCGTTAGTAACACGGCTGTTTTGTTTTGCGACTCTCAAATAGTGTGCTTTCTTTGTAAATAGAAAATTTGTTATAAGTCGTTTACTAAGCCTGGATGCATTTGAATAAGTTAATGAATTACACACTAATTGATTAAATAAGATTAAGTCGATAACAGTTTAATTTTTATTCGGTTGGCAACGTAGGTCATGCATTTGAATAGAATTAATAAACGACATTGTCATTTCCAAGCAATTAACTTTAATAAGAGATAGCTTTATTACCTTTTCATTAAATCACGTTGTTTATAGCCTCGATAACTCAACTCTTAATTACAAATTCATCAAAAATGGCAACTTCATGGTCTTTTGTTTCTAGGTGCACGTTTCCACGGCTTACTGCAATTGCGATCGTAGTGACGTCAAAGAAACTATATACCCACCGCCTGTAGGTCCCGATCAAGTCACCTCGTTAGTCGATTGTCTCGAAGAGAGCCTTCTAGATTCTCTAACCACGAAATTGGTAGGAAACAGACCGAACACATACACGTTCACGAAGGCGCTGGCCGAGTGTTGGTTGAAAGAAAACAAAGGAGATCTGCCTTTGGTTATAGTCAGACCTAGTATTGTTTTGAGCAGCTTTAGCGGACCTCTGAAGGGATGGGTCGACAATTGGAACGGTCCAACGGGAATTATAGCAGCTGCCGGAAAAGGACTCTTCCGGTCGATGTTGTGCGACCCGGAGAAGATCGCGGATTTGGTACCTGTCGATATGGTTATTAATCTGATGTTGGTTTCCGCGTGGAGGATCGGGACGACGAAGAGCAAGGATATACCGATACCGGTGTACAATTGCAGCACAGGTTGGTAGCGACATCTAGCGGACGATTTTTGAACTAGTCGAGGAGAGAGTTTGACATTTGACTGTTTCAGGCCAGAGGAAGCCGATCACGTGGAAGAACTTCGTCGGGTTGTGTTTCAAATACATGCGGAAGCATCCGTTCTCGGAGGTGACGTGGTATCCTGACGGCACCGTCACCGCCTCCAAAACACTGAATACACTCAACAAGTACCTCTTACACTGGTTGCCTGCCTACATTCTCGATAGTTTAGTTTGGATTTCCGGTGGCAAGCCAATGTAAGTCGCAGCTTGTAATGAGCCGACTCATTATTATTATTATTATTATTATTATTATTATTATTATTTTAGCATGGTTCGGATCCAGGATAAGCTCTGCAAAGCTGCCACCTGCCTCGAATACTTCACAACAAACGAATGGCGCTTCGACGACGAGAACGTCCGCATTTTGAATTTGACGCTAAGCGAGAAAGACCGGGAAGAATTCAACTTCGACGTGGCGCGGATCGACTGGGAGAAGTACGTCGAAGATTACGTCTTAGGTATTCGACGTTTTATCTTCAAAGAAGACGTGGCGACGATACCGAAAGCCAGAAAACAGGTGTCCAGATTGTACTGGGTCTATAGGTGTATGCAAGTAATTTCGGTGATGTGCATGTGGCATTTCCTTACGTTACGTTACGCCCCCTTGCGGCAGCTGTGGGGTAACGCCCTCAGACTGCTCATACACTTAGCCAGAATGCTGCCATTTGTATAGATAATCATTAGATAGGTTTGGTTTTGTGCCTCACTTTTCTTTTTCACGTTTGGTTTCATTGTATCTTATGTGTCGTGAGTGTATATTGTAGATAATTGTATGTTAAGTGGAAAAGAAAAGTGGCGCCATCTTTGACATGTTCATGGTTTTTCTCTGCTTTTTTTTGCCGGCCGTGATCGCTAGTTTTTACGAGGTTACGCTCATTCCAGCTGTGTAAGTGAAATGGTTTTTAACGAGTTGTTCAGGGAATTTTGATTTTTTGAAGCGAAAATTGAAATTCCAACATTAAGTGAAAATGTTGTTTTGTCCACACACTTGAAATGTTCAGCTTCAAGTATTTATTACTACAAATAATTTATTTGTTATTTTTACCATTGTACTAGTCTTATAGCTGATTAAAGGGATAGCTTTGTTAATAAATTTATTTATTATTTAGGTGGTTTAAATCACTGGAGATTTTTCGACGATTACCAAGACTTTTACTTTGTTTAGGTATATAGCGACGTAGGAAATTGTACTATTTGGCGTTCGTTTGCTTGATTTCCACTGGACTTGTTTTTACTGATAATTGTAATTGTTAATTTTTATTATAAAATAAAAAAATCTGTTTAAGCGAATTGAATTAAAAATAGATATTGTTTAAACATCTTTCACTAACAAAACTGATTACCAACGGTACGACGCTATACTACGACGATATATTGACAGATGACAGCCCTGGCCATTTTCTAATTGTTGGCACTATGTTTACAGGTGTTACTCTTTGTGTTTAACGTTCAGTCTAAAAATTTGGATTGGTAGAACTGTAAAAATAAGTTGAGAATCGCCGTTGCACATCGATAATAAATATTTTTTACCACTTTTACTATAGGAAAACTGAGTACCAACGGTACGAATCGGAAAGTCCCGACGTAAATGCTGGCGGTTCAGATTTTTACTGTAGATTTTGACAGGTGACAGCCCTGATCACAGCTGCACTTTTTTTCAGTGTAATTAGTGACACCAGTAAAAATAGTGTCAACATAGGAATGTGGTTCATGTTTAGTGTAAAAATTTTGAATTTTCACTTACATGTAATTGGCAGAACTGTAAGAACAAGTTGACAATCGTCGTTGCACATCGATACTAGATATTGTTTATCCACTATCTTTTACCATAACAAAACTGACAATGAGTACCAACGCTACGAATCCAACAGTCCCCACGTGAATGCTGACGGTTCAGAGAGTTGTACGGTAGATTTTGAAAAATGACAAGCTCCCATGTGGCATTTTTTCAGTGTAATTAGTGATGCCACTGAGAATAGTGCCAAGATAAAAGTGTGGTTGTCTTCAGGTCTAAAATTTGGAGTTTTCACTTATAAGTGGTTTGAGAACTGTAAGAACAAGTTGAGATTTTTCCGTCTCTGAATTAAGATTAAGACTAATTAAGAATTAAGAGACCAAATTAATTTGAGATTCGACGAACAGCATGTTTTTAATTAAAATATGGTACTGTCAAATTCAAAATTTTGGGGTGTCCAGTTCTACGCAGTTGGTCAAACTTGAGTATAGATTTTTCTGCCTGGAAGTTGTTCCCGCTATTTTCTAAAAAAAGAAACAAATGGGCTTCCATCAAGACTTTTTTATTACGATTACTGCCAATACTGCCAACATAAAGAAATGACTAGAATGACATAAACTATTGAGTGTTTTCATCTAAGAGCGGTAGCTACCATTATCTCCTTTGCCGCCAATGAAACTGCAATCAAATAATTTCGTTGTCTTTATTATCAAACACGACAAACCAATAAATTGATCTCGAACTTACAAAAAAAATAATCCCGAGTGTGTCTGGAATGAAATACCCGCTAAAACTTGTATAAAATATCGCTAAAATACCCATCCATCATAAAATTGCCAACATTCAAACACTACAAATTAAAAACCACTAAAACTATCTAAGTTCTATGCTTCCTCAACAACTCTTTGATTTCAACGTCGATGGGATCGTCCTGAAAGCACGACGTTACTTCAATTCGCCGTCATTTTCAATCTACTCACCACGCCATTTTCCTGTCCGATCGCCGCTGCCTTTTCTAAGTATTTCACAGCCTCTTCCACCATACCCAGTTTAATCTGACATTTTGCTATATAAACTTTGTTTTCTTTCCACTCCTTTTCTGATAAGCGATCTGCTTCCAAGAAGTGCTCGAGAGCTTCTTCATATGTGGCGGTAGGAGGCTCTGCGAACAGTGCGGCTGCCACTTTCCTCTCGTACCATTTCAGTTCTGAAACATCCCAAGCGAATCTCCCCAGCATATGATGCAGAGCTGAGTCTGAAGGATCTAGTTTTATAGCTGCATCCACGTGTTGCTTGAACAAGTGACCATCGAGAATCTTGTCTTTCATTGGCTGGAACTGGGTGCGTTCGCCTACCAGGATTGCCAACCATTTGTGCACGTTAGCGAGCTCTGGGGTGTAATTTAAAGCCGTCTTGCAAGCCTCGATTCCTTTGGTTAAGTGCTCTTGTTGCTCAGTCTTCGAGAAAAGTTGGTAGTGGGCTTTTCCTAACCGCCATAAGAGTTGGGGACTTTCGGGGAATTCGATGCAAAGATTTTGGAGCTGTTCCAGGCAAGATTCAAGGTCGGCAACGTCGCCGGTGTCAAGGATTTTGTCGATGCGGGCCAAGTCCTAGAGAAAAAAAGAATACGGTTGGTAGGACTGTCCAGACTCACACACACTGTCGAGGTTTCAGTGTAACGCAGTCAATGTACCGAACGATACAGAAGTTTTTCTAACAAGTGGGTAATAAAAGTGACAACGTATGTCGTCTTATTAATTAATCTTTTTGTCTGTTCGTAGTCATTTATGGTACGACATACGTTTTTACTTTCATGGCCCACTTGTTAGAAAAACTTTGATCGCTCGGTACAATCCGCTATTTTTACTACCAACCTAGCAATAATTAACTTCCCAAGGGCGTCACTCACCGCTTCCAAATTCGTGCTCTCTACGTCCTCATCGCTGACATCATAAAACTCCAATTCCGAGCTGTCTCCGTCCACCGCCGACGAATAATCCTCCGTTGCCGTCGACGATGAAATAAAAGACTCCGCCCCTCTCTTCTTCTTCCTCCTTTTTGGCACTTCCCTACAATACACATGAGCCCCTTCAAACACACTCCCTTTATAAAAATACTTCTTTTGCTGTGCCAATAAATTATCCAGTTCCTGTCTCAAAGCAGCAAACTCTGTGTTCAACCGAGCCAAATCCTTAGCCATGGCATGTCTCCTCCGATCCTGCCGAAAATGCTCAACCATATAAAGCGTCGCGGCGCACACAATCCCGAAGACGCCAGCCCCGAGAATCACGTTAATGTTTTGCTGCAACGGCATTGTGGGGCACAGGGTTGACTAGAAAAGTGAGGTTAGGCGCAAAAACCAGGTCATTTTTGAACGACGAGAGTCGCCCGTACCGACCAAACTAGTTTTTGTACATTAGAACCGGTCCTGGAAAGCGAAATTAAAAGTAATTTTTTATAAATCGACACACGCTTGACGTTCGCGGAGTTGACAGATGACGTCTCAAACGTCACTCCATGGCGCTAAATTCAAATTAACAACAAAAACTATAACTTTATTTTGGTAAAAACAGGTTGCAACATGCTAAAGTAGAGTCCAGGGCGAAGCTGTTTTTAGAAACCGTTTCACTCATTTTTTCCCTCCTGCAAAAAACGCTTTAGTGGAACATAGCCTCAAATTTACATTACCTTTTTTTCCGCCTTTTTGGGGAGGTTCTTTGGTTCCGCTCTTCTGGTCGCCGCCGGACTTGGGGGCGTTCGTCACGGTTTTTTTCTAAGGGGGCGCACACAGGTTAGGCAACCGAAATAAGAAGACAACAAAAAGACTCACCTCTCCTTGTGCGGGGGCTCCACCTTTACCTCCTTTGGGCCCTTTTCCCATTATTTTACGTTGTTTACTCAAGAGCGTTCAAGTACGAATTCTATTTCTGTTTAATTTGGCACGGTGTCATGGAATTTGTGAAAATGCGCGCTGGTTTTTGTTTTTTGGGGGAGTTTAGGCACCAACAACAGTGTTGGCAGCATTGCTTTTGGTAAACAAAATCACACACTATCAAAAACATCGTTAAAAGATACTAAATAACGCCCAGAAGAGACAGGAGTAGTTTTAAACGTGGGGATATAAGTTTGGTGGCTGTTTTGAAGTGGCGGGAAGTTCAAAAAACTTCTCATAAGTTACACGTTTTTAATTCAGCACCGGAAGTAATTAACTCATTAGACAGGAAAGGATGAATGATGAGCACAAAGAGGTTTTTTTCATTAACTAGCAATGATGAAACTCCCGTTTTGTCTCATTAATCATAATCAAGAGGGGTGTGTTGACAAAGCAATTAAAAATTAATTTTTACACGCAACGTTGTTGTTTTAGTACAATGGGAACAAAGCTCTAACAAAATCCATTTAAAGCTCTGAATAATTTATTAGTTTGGTCCTCATCAATACAGTTCAATTTAACACTTCTTCGCTCAGATTGTGCCAAGCTTCGTGTCTGTGGTCGGGATACCGTATCATGTCAAGCCACTGTTTAAGTCTGAGCCCCTTTGAGGCAGTTCCCCCGATGATCAAGCCCCCCAAATAGTCGTTACTTTTGCCATAATCCTTGTCAAAGACAGTGATGTAAAGACTTTGCGTTGACAGCTCTGTCGGTCTCGTCTCAAAGGCGAATTCTTCGTTGAAAACCGGGTTCAAATTCTTGCGTTTGACTGTAGTTTTATGTTTCCGGTGGTTCGGATCCGGTCGCAGTTGTCTAAAAGAATTCAAATTTCCCGCCTGTTAACCACACTTTTTACTTACAGTTTAACGAACGGGTCCGAGAAGCCGTTGTTATCCATCGGCAGTAGGTTGGCACACCTGCAAACCATAACCAGAAGCGCCCTCTTCTTGGTACTATAACACAGCGACAACAAAATCTGCCCTCTGTTGAACAAATCATCGAACCATTGATCGAACTCCGGCCCTGGTAAGTGTCCCTTCTGTTCGTGGCGCATTTCCTCCAACGGCGCGGTCACGTAGATCGTGTTTTGTTGCTTCAATTTCGCCAGATTGATTCTGGTTTCTCCCATGTAATCATGGCCGAACTTGTCATCATCCACCACTAAGATGTGGAGGGCCTTTTTGGTCAAATCCGTCTCTGTGATGTCGTAGAAAGTCAAATTCTCGTTGAATTCGGGGTTGCGGGTCTTATGGACTGTCTTGGTTCGAAGGCGCGTGGAGGTTTTGGCGTTGGGGAGGATGTTGAGTTTGCAGAAGGGGTCGGAGAGTCCGTTGATGTCCATGGGGATGAGATTCTTGGCACGATAGACGGTGCAGAGGAGGGTGCTGGTGATGGGGTCGTACGTTAGAGAGAGCTCTATCGTGCCTAAAGACGCATCCGAGGTCTTGTGCTCTTCAGGAATGCTCTAAAACAAGCCAAAGAGTGTTTTTCCCCCAGAACCCTCCAACTCACTTTAAACACGCTGCTGCTGATACTCGACGTGCTCGGAGACACTTTTTCTTCGCTCCGAGTCTCGCTCCAGTTCCACTCCGAGACTGAAGACTCTCTTCGGTTGGCTTCGGAGATCTCCTGCTCTTTTTCCATGTATTTGCTCAGTGGTTCCAGTTCTTTGCTCAACTGGGAATCACTCGCGTTCGTTTGGCGGCTACAAAGAAAAATTTAGCGGATTTTGGAGGAGCAGCGGTCGCTTACTTGTACGTCGACATCGTTGGAATGTCTTGGACGGAGTCGTGGACATCTGGAAAATATCGAACGAAGGGTTATAAAAAGATGGGACAGTCCACTGTGGATGGATAGTTGCATGAATTTTTAAAGCGGGGTAATTATAGGGAGATATCGATTGCGGTGGGAACCGGGAGAGATGTTGCATAAATCGATGGGGACCAATTTGCTAACGCTCGCGCTCTATTTTTTTTTTACAACAAAAAGAAGGGAAAAATACCATGTGTGCTTTCCGTACTGGAATTTCTCCTATGCACTTTACTCCAAATCTTTCTCTCTTCGTCCGAACTGCTATCGTCGTCTCTGTATCCTCCTTTCGCATTCCTCAGAATTTTACTCCCCCCTTGTCTATATTTTTGTTCGCTCGGAAGAATGTACTTTGGTATACTCTTAAAAAACCAAGCTCCCGATTTTTTCCAGATTTCTCTAGTTTCGGCACAGATTAGACACAACCAGTAGTTCCTGCAACTGTCAAAAAGTGTGAATTAAGAACAGACGTGACTCCCCGCACTCAATTCACGACATAAAGTTGATAGTTGACTTTCAATAAAGTGTTGGAAAAAATTGTATACAAACCTCGAAGTGTAATATAGTATTACCTAGCGTGCTTTGTCGCATACGACTCTATAGCGCACTTCTGGCAGACCAAGCGCTTGCAATCTATACACAAAACTTTCTGGGCCCCCAACATTCCGAAGCCGTCCCCGCACAAAAGACACTGCGACGGATTCCTGCCTAAAGCGTTGCGGCGCATGTTTTCCAAGCGCTCGATTAGGCGACCCACCTATAACAAAGTCATAGAAAAATCGCGGAGAAAAATGAATCCTACTCTTTCTTGCTCTGTTAAGTCCACTTCTTCAGCTCGTTTGATGACGCTAACGATCGCCTCTTGTTCTTCCGGTCCTAAAGGCTGGTTCACATTGCTTCCGTGACAACTAAGCGAGGCAGTTTTGACGCTCCATCCCGTCCTGAGTCTGTTTAAAAACATAATAAAAATTAAGCCGCTTTTAGATTTTTCAAGTTGGCAGCTCCGAGGCAAAATTAATTAGCCTACAAAAGGCTTCGTCGTAATTTTAATTAGCGGTGCCAAGTTTGTTTTTGCTTGTTCTTGTTTATTAATTATAATTTCGGGTTGTGTTGTAAAGTTGTCATTGCGACGGAAGCATAATTATCGACGGAAGATGAGGAGGATTCTACGGTCTCTGGAGTTTCGGCCTAATTAAAGACGGTCATGCGATGCCGGGAGATCGAATGGCTGATAATGAGAAGATATTCGAGAAGAAAGGAGGAGGAATGGAGTTATTCAACCATAAAGAAATATAAAACAGATCTGGGGAATTAAAGGAGGAAACTGAGAATTTCGGGGGTTTACGTGTACACAGGCGAAGAAGCTGAGTGTTCAATAAAACGAAAGAAGGGGAGCCGAACTTCAAGCACGTAGAAGTAAACAAAATTGGCCGATAACAGTAATCACCTCCGAGCTGGAAAAGCGGGAAAACTGATAGCGATAGTAGAATTGGAGCAAAAAATGTAAAAAGAATGATGCAATGAGAATAGGAAAAATGGAAGAATTAATAAAACGAAAGAAAGAAAAAGTGAAAGATTAGGAAGGAGCTCGAAACGAGGAAGCAACTAAGAAATTGAGAAAGTGCCGTAGAACTTTTGGAAGGTTGGGAACTAATGAATAAATAAGAAAAAAGAAAGAAAATATAAAAGTGAAAACACTGATAAACTAAAAAGTTGAGAAGGTGGGAAAAATAAAAACTGATGAATAAAATAAAGGCAAAAAATGGTAAAATACTAAAAATGATCAAAATAAGAACACAAATATTTAAAATACAAAGTGAAATAACAAAGAAATAAAAAACAAAGAAACAAAGTTCGAAAGTGGGAAGCTGGGATTTAAATTTTTTTAAAATTGTAGAAATTCTGTTTTAAAAGTTTTGAGACTTAGATGTTTTAAAATTTCTAATGTTTTAAAACGTGTACGTTTTTTTAGGAAAATTAAGCCATACGAGAAAGAAAGGAAAAAAAATAAAGAAACAGAAAGAAAGAAAATTATTTTTCCTTTTTGGATTGATAAGAAATTTTGAAGATTTTGGAGGTGACCTTTGTGATTTTTATTTTTAGAGTTTCCAGATTCCACAAATTTTAACATCAGAAACTGGTTTTTATAAATTTTAGTCGTTTTGGCTAGTTTGGAAAATGTAAAAAAATTGTTTCAGAAATTTCAGATTCTAAGGATTGTGAAGTGTTAGAGTTTTGAATCTAGTGATCTTGGCAAAAACTTCTAAAAATTTTAGTTTTTTTCTTGATATACTCTGATTTTGTCAAGAATGAATTTGACAGTTCAAATTTTGTCAGTTTTGCCTACTTTAGAGTTTTATTAATTATGATAAATAGTCAGATTGTAAATTTACATCTAGAGTTTGTATGACTCTGATTTTGTCAAAAATGTCAGTGTTGTCAATTTTAGCGTGCTGCTAGATCTAATTGTAAATTTTGCAAAAAAGGAAATGAAGAGAATTTTTTACAACTTTTTTTTTCTTGGGTTTCTATGACTTTAATTTTGTCAAAAATTAGATAAGCAAATTAAAATATGTCAGAGTTGTCAATATCAGCATTCGATAAGTCTTAATTGTAAATTTATATCTCTCCAAATTGACATAGAAAAATCTTAGAAAAACATACCTTATTTAGATTTTTTTTCCTTAAGTTTCTATGACTCTGATTATGTCAAAAATCAAATTAATAGATCAAAATGTGTCAGTATTGTCAATTTTAGAGTTCTATTAAATCTAATTGTGAATTTGCAATTTTTTCAATGTGATCAAGACAAATTTTGTAAAAAAGGGAAAAATTAAAAGCTTGTTTACTAAATTTTTTTTTTTGAGTTTTTATGTCTTTGATATTTTAAATTTTTCCTAAACTTAAATTAGCAGGTTTAAATGCGTCATCGTTGTCAATTTTAGTGTCCCATTGGTTCCGATTGTGAATTTATATCTTTTCAAAGCGACTAGAGCAATTCTTGAAAAAAAAATTAGGAGCTTCATTTAGAATTTTTTTCTTTTGTATTTCTATGACTATAATTTTGTCAAAAATGAAATTGGCAGATTAAAATGTGTCAGTTTTGACAATTTTAGCTTGCTGCTAGATCTGATTGTAAATTTACATCTTTTTAAAGTGACTTAAGCAATTTTTGGAATAAAATACGTTTAAAATTTCTATAATATTTAATTTTCCAGTGACTTTCTCCGACTCTGATTTTATCAAAAACTAAATGAGCAGACAAAAGTGTGTCAGTGTTGTCAATTTCAGAGTTCTAATAGATCAAATTATGAATTTACAACTATCTAAAGTAACATAAGCAAATCTTGGAAAAAATTAAATTAAGAGAATTTCTAACAAATTTTTTTTTCTTTTGTTTCTATGACTTTAATTTTGTCAAAAATTAAATAAGCAAATTAAAATATGTCAGAGTTGTCAATATCAGCATTCGACAAGTCTTAATTGCAAATTTATATCTCTCCAAATTGACATAGAAAAATCTTAGAAAAAACAACTTTGAGAATTTTATTTAGAATTTTTTTTTCTTAAGTTTCTATGACTCTGATTATGTTAAAAATCAAACTAACAGATCAATATGTGTCAGTATTGTCAATTTTGGCGTTCTATTAGATCTGATTGTGAATTTGCAATTTTTTCAATGTGAACAAGGCAAATTTTGGAAAAAAAGAAAAAATTAACAGGTTGTTCACTAAAAAAATTTTTTTTTGAGTTTTTATGCCTTTGGTTCTTAATTTTTTTTTAAACTTAAATTAGCAGGTTCAAATGCGTCATCGTTGTCAATTTTAGTGTCCCATTGGTTCCGATTGTGAATTTATATCTTTTCAAAGCGACTAGAGCAATTCTTGAAAAAAAAATTAGGAGCTTCATTTAGAATTTTTTTCTTTTGTATTTCTATGACTGTAATTTTGTCAAAAATGAAATTGGCAGATTAAAATGTGTCAGTTTTGACAATTTTAGCGTGCTGCTAGATCTGATTGTAAATTTACATCTTTTCAAAGTGACTTAAGCAATTTTTGGAATAAAATACGTTTAAAATTTCTATAATATTTATTTTTCCAGTGACTTTCTATGACTCTGATTTTATCAAAAACTAGATGAGCAGACAAAACTGTGTCAGTGTTGTCAATTTCAGAGTTCTAATAGATCAAATTATGAATTTACAATTATCTAAAGTAACATAAGCAAATCTTGGAAAAAAGTAAATGAAGAGAATTTTTTACAATTTTTTTTTTCTTGGGTTTCTATGACTTTAATTTTGTCAAAAATTAGATAAGCAAATTAAAATATGTCAGAGTTGTCAATATCAGCATTCGATAAGTCTTAATTGTAAATTTATATCTCTCCAGATTGACATAGAAAAATCTTAGAAAAACGTACCTTATTGGGATTTTTTTTTCTTAAGTTTCTGTGACTCTGATTATGTCAAAAATCAAACTAACAGATCAAAATTTGTCAGTATAGTCAATTTTAGCGTTCTATTAGATCTGATTGTGAATTCGCAATTTTTTCAATGTGATCAAGGCAAATTTTGTAAAAAAGGGAAAAATTAAAAGCTTGTTTACTAAATTTTTTTTTTCTTGAGTTTCTATATCTTTGATATTTTAAATTTTTTGTAAACTTAAATTAGCAGGTTCAAATGCGTCATCGTTGTCAATTTTAGTGTCCTATTGGTTCCGATTGTGAATTTATATCTCTGCAAAGCGACTTGAGCAAGTCTTGAAAAAAAAAAAAATTAGGAGCTTCATTTAGATTTTTTTTTTTGTGTTACTATGACTGTAATTTTGTTGTCAAAAATGAAATGGGCAGATTAAAGTGTGTCAGTTTTGACAATTTTAGCGTTCCGTTTGATCTGATTGTAAATTTACATCTTTTCAAAGTGACCTAAGCAATTTTTGGAATAAAATACGTTTAAAATTTCTATAATATTTTTTTCAGTGACTTTCTATGACTCTGATTTTATCAAAAATTAAAGTATCAGACTAAAGTGTGTCAGTGTTGTCAATTTCAGAGTTCTAATAGATCAAATTATGAATTTACATCTATTTAAAGTAACATGAGCAAATATTGGAAAAAAGTAAATTAAGAGAATATTTTACAATTTTTTTTCTTGGGTTTTTATGACTTTAATTTTGTCAAAAATTAGATAAGCAAACTAAAATATGTCAGAGTTGTCAATATCAGCATTCGATAAGTCTTAATTGTAAATTTATATCTCTCCAGATTGACATAGAAAAATCTTAGAAAAACATACCTTATTGGGATTTTTTTTTCTTAAGTTTCTGTGACTCTGATTATGTCAAAAATCAAAGTAACAGATCAAAATTTGTCAGTATAGTCAATTTTAGCGTTCTATTAGATCTGATTGTGAATTCGCAATTTTTTCAATGTGATCAAGGCAAATTTTGTAAAAAAGGGAAAAATTAAAAGCTTGTTTACTAAAATTTTTTTTTTCTTGAGTTTCTATATCTTTGATATTTTAAATTTTTTCTAAACTTAAATTAGCAGGTTCAAATGCGTCATCGTTGTCAATTTTAGTGTCCTATTGGTTCCGATTGTGAATTTATATCTCTTCAAAGCGACTTGAGCAATTCTTGAAAAAAAAAAATTAGGAGCTTCATTTAAATTTTTTTTTGTGTTACTATGACTGTAATTTTGTTGTCAAAAATGAAATGGGCAGATTAAAGTGTGTCAGTTTTGACAATTTTAGCGTTCCGTTTGATCTGATTGTAAATTTACATCTTTTTAAAGTGACCTAAGCAATTTTGGGAATAAAATATGTTTAAAATTTCTATAATATTTATTTTTCCAGTGACTTTCTATGACTCTGATTTTATCAAAAACTAGATGAGCAGACAAAACTGTGTCAGTGTTGTCAATTTCAGAGTTCTAATAGATCAAATTATGAATTTACAATTATCTAAAGTAACATAAGCAAATCTTGGAAAAAAGTAAATGAAGAGAATTTTTTACATTTTTTTTTTCTTGGGTTTCTATGACTTTAATTTTGTCAAAAATTAGATAAGCAAATTAAAATATGTCAGAGTTGTCAATATCAGCATTCGATAAGTCTTAATTGTAAATTTATATCTCTCCAGATTGATATAGAAAAATCTTAGAAGTAATTTTTTTAGATTTTTTTTTTCTTAAGTTTCTATGACTGATTATGTCAAAAATCAAACTAACAGATTAAAATGTGTCAGTATTGTTAATTTTAGCGTTCTATTACATCTAATTATGAATTCGCAATTTTTTCAATGTGATCAAGACAAATTTTGAAAAAAAGGAAAAATTAAAAGCTTGATTACTAAAAAAAATTTTTTTTGAATTTCTATGCCTTTGATGTTTTAAATTTTTTCTAAACTTAAATTTGCAGGTTTAAATGCGTCATCGTTGTCAATTTTAGTGTCCTATTGGTTTCGATTGTGAATTTATATCTCTTCAAAGCGACTTGAGCAATTCTTGAAAAAAAAATTAGGAGCTTCATTTAGAATTTTTTTCTTTTGTATTTCTATGACTGTAATTTTGTCAAAATTGAAATTACCAGATTAAAATGTGTCAGTTTTGACAATTTTAGCGTTCCGTTTGATATGATTGTAAATTTACATCTATTCAAAATGACCTAAGCAATTTTTGGAATAAAATACGTTTAAAATTTCTATAACAATTTTTTTTCCAGTGACTTTCTCCGACTCTGATTTTATCAAAAACTAAATGAGCAGACAAAAGTGTGTCAGGGTTGTCAATTTCAGAGTTCTAATAGATCAAATTATGAATTTACAACTATCTAAAGTAACATAAGCAAATCTTGGAAAAAATTAAATTAAGAGAATTTCTTACAATTTTTTTTTCTTAAGTTTCTATGACTCTGATTATGTCAAAAATCAAACTAACAGATCAAAATGTGTCAGTATAGTCAATTTTAGCGTTCTATTAGATCTGATTGTGAATTCGCAATTTTTTCAATGTGATCAAGGCAAATTTTGTAAAAAAGGGAAAAATTAAAAGCTTGTTTACTAATTTTTTTTTTTTTGAGTTTCTATGTCTTTGATATTTTAAATTTTTCCTAAACTTAAATTAGCAGGTTCAAATGCGTCATCGTTGTCAATTTTAGTGTCCTATTGGTTCTGATTGTGAATTTATATCTCTTCAAAGCGACTTGAGCAATTCTTGAAAAAAAAAAATAGGGGCTTCATTTAGATTTTTTTTTTGTGTTACTATGACTGTAATTTTGTCAAAAATGAAATGGGCAGATTAAAGTGTGTCAGTTTTGACAATTTTAGCGTTCCGTTTGATCTGATTGGAAATTTACATCTTTTCAAAATGACCTAAGCAAGTTTTGGAATAAAATACGTACAAAATTTCTATAATAATTTTTTTTCCACTGACTTTCTATGACTGTGATTTTATCAAAAACTGAATTAGCAGACAAAAGTGTGTCAGTGTTGTCAATTTCAGAGTTCTAATAGGTCATATTATGAATTTATATCTATCTAAAGTAACATAAGCAAATCTTGGAAAAAAGTAAATTAAGAGAATTTCTTACAAAATTTTTTTCTTGGGTTTCTATGACTTTAATTTTCTCAAAAATTAAATAAGCAAATTAAATTTTGTCAGAGTTGTCAATATCAGCATTCCATAAGTCTTAATTGCAAATTTATATCTCTCCAAATTGACATAGAAAAATCTTAGAAGTAATTTTATTTAGATTTTTTTTTCTTCGGTTTCTATGACTCTGATTATGTCAAAAATCAAACTAACAGATCAAAATGTGTCAGTATTGTCAATTTTAGCCTTCTATTAGATCTGATTGTAAATTTGCATTTGTTCAAAGTGATCGAGAAAAATTATATTAAAAGCGTATTACCAATTTTTTTTCATCGAGTTTCTTTGACTTTAATTTTATCAAAGTGTGCCAGTATTGTCAATTTTAGAGTTCTACTTACTCTAATTGTGAATTTATGTCCGTCTAAAGTAAAAGACAATTTTTGAAAAAAAATGGTATTATCAATTTCGTCGTTTTATTAAAACTCGCTAAATAGTAAATCAGGTGTTCCATTTACAAAATTTTTGCCCCTGAGTTTCTATGGTTCCAATTTTGTCAAAAATAAAATTCGGAAATCAAAATGTGTTAATGTTGGCCTTTTCAGCAATTTATTAGAATTTATGTCTTTCTAAGGCAACAAACAATTCTGGCTAAACAGGAAATTAACAGTCTCTTTTACCAAATTTTTCTTTGAGTTTCTGTGAATCCGATTTGATCGTAAATGGAGGTCGTTATCTCATTCACCAAACTTTGTTTTGTTTGTATTAAGTTCATCAAAGTCCTAACTTAATTTGCTAACAAAAGAAGCTTTTAGCAAGTTACTTTGGCTCTAAGAAACTTCGCTTCCAGTTCCGGAAAGAACAAAAAAGGTGTGATAACAATTAAATTTGTTAAAGCTTCTGACATTTATTAAGAAAACCAGAAACAAAGTAGTCGTGATTTCTTATCAGAAGACAAACCAATGAATAAAAAAAGAATTCCGATATATCGTAAATTAGGCGCCCACGCAGATACCACCAAATTTCGTCTTTTCTTTGTTCGATGTAAAATTACACCAAACGAACCGTAAAAACATTTGTCCTCATTTTGAGAATAAAAAGTGCACTTCTGCCACGTTACTTGTGAATTCTGGCGGATAAAAAATGTATCCCGATCAAATTTATTCCCTAATCCGTCAACCGCTAATCAATAATGCCAAAAAACTGATATTACAAGTGATAACAAGCAAAATCAACAATTCCTCGTGTTTACAATATTTATCGAATATTGCACTTTATTAATCACCAAACTTGCGCAAACAGATTTGCATCCCGTATATTACGCCACAAAACTTCCAACACAACAAAATCCAACTTTTTTTACTTACTTTGCTCTGAGCGCTAATTGTCTGTCGTTTGGACAAACAAATCTGCTACTGTTCTCGCTTGATCCACAATCAACCATGTTTATTTTTCCTTCTTTGTTTACTTGATTTCGAACTTTCGTGCGTCTGTTTACGACGCTGGAATGGGACCGACGCCGCCGTCCTCTTCGAGAGTCGGGAAAATACTGTCGCCTGTTGATACCGCCTGTTGCTCGATCGGCGTCGCGACGTCGGTGTGACGTCAGACGATCGATATGTGAATGTTTGGTTGGAAGGACAATGAGATGTTGCAAATCTGGGATTGATGTTGATGAGAGGAATTTGGGGATGGATTCGATTTTTTAGTTTTTTGAGAATTTTCATTTTCTAAACGTCTTGAGGGCTTGTAAAATTTCTGAATTTAGCAGATTTGGGGATTCTAAAAGTTTCAAGGGATTTACGGACGTGTAATATTTAGAAATTTTGAAGATTTTACAACTCTGAACATTTGTGAATTCCACATGTATCAAAGAAACGTTCCCAATTTTCAATTTCTTTTTAATTTGTTTTATTAATTTTTTTTTGATTTATTGTTTTTTTATTTTTGCAGTCTTTCATTTCCAACTTTTGTAAATTTTTTGTCATTATTTTAGTTTCTGATTTTTCGATCTCTAGATTATTACTATCTCATTTTCTTTATTTTGTCTTTTTATTTACCACATTCTTATTTTTTTTTAGTTTATTAATTTTTCAGATTTTTAGTTATTCATTTTTAAGAATTTTTAATTATACTGTAATGTCTTAGTTTCTGAATAACTCAGATTTTGTCCTTTTAGTTATTTAATTTTTCAGTTCTCAAGTTGTTAGTTTTTCAGTTTCTTGTTTTTTTTTTAATTTTATTTACTTTATTAACTTTTCATATTTCCAGTTTTTTTCATTTTTTTACTTTCAACTTTTTATGTTTTTCTCTCAATTTTTCATCTTCCACGTCGTCAGTATCTTAATATTTCAGTTTCTCCATTTTTTATTTTTTTGTTTTTAGTTTTGGGTTTTTTGGTTTTTGAGCTTCTGTTCCTTAGTTTCTTAGTTTTTTAATTAATTATTATTTAATTAATTATTTTAATTTAATTTAGTTTTACTAGTTTTTCGGTTGTTTAGTATCTTAGTGTTTTAGTTTCTCAATTTCTTAGTTTCATGTTTCTTATTATTTTGTTCTTTAGGTTTTTATTTCCTTACTTTTGTATTTCTTAGTTTTTATTATATTTTTAGTTTTTATTTTCTTAGTTTTTTTTAGATGTTTTGTTTTGGAGTGTTTTAGCTTGCTAGTTTCTTATTCTTAGTTTTCAATTTGTAAGTTTCTTATATTTTTAGTTTTTTAGTTTCTCAGTTTTTGAGTTTATCAATTTCTTATTTATCTATTTTCTCTCCTTTTTTTTGGTTTTTAGTTTTCCATTTTGTTTTGTTTTTTTTTTAATTTTTGGTTTTTAGTTTTTTAGGTTTAATTTTAGTGTTTTAGTTTACTAGTTTCTTAGTTATTTAATTTCTTAATTTCCTAGAATTCTGGTTTTTATTATCTGTTGATTAGATTTCTTAGTTTGCTAGTTTTTCAATTTTTTGGTCCCTCAGTTTTCAGTTTCTCAATTTCTTATTTTTCAATTTTTTCACTTGTTAATTGTTAGTTTTCTATTTTGAGTTTCTTAATTTATGATTTTTTTTATATTTTTAGTTTCTCAGTTTTTTAGGGTTTTTGTTTCACAGTGTTTTAGTTTACTAATTTCGTAGTTATTTATTTTCTTATTTTTTTTAGTTTTCTAGTTTTTTAGGTTTCTTAGTTTCTTCAGTTTCTTAATTTTTTCGCAATATCTCTCTCTCAGTTTTTTAGTTTCTCAATTTCGTATTTTTCTAGTTTTTTACTAGTTTATTTATATTTTTAATTTTCTATTTTATGTTTCTTAGATTATTAGATTTTTGTATTATTACTTTTTCAGTTTGTTAGTTTTCTTTAGGTTTTTTGTTTCGCAGTGTTTCAGTTTACTAATTTCTTAGTTATTTAATTTCTTAATTTTTTAGTTTTTTTTTCTTTTTCCATACTTTTGTTGTTTGGTTAAGTTTCTAGTTTTTATTTGGGGGTTTCTTAGTTTTTTAGTTTCTCATACTTTTGTTGTTTAGTTCAGTTTCTTAATTTTTAAGTCCTTGGACTCTCGGTTTTTTAGTTTTTAATTTCTTATTTCTCCAGTCTTTTTACTTTTTTTTTAGATTTTTAGGTTTCTGTTTTGAATTTCTTAGTTTGTTAGATTTTTATATCTTAGGTTTTTTCAGTTTTTTAGGGTCCATTTCACAGTGTTTTAGTTTACTAGTTTCTTAGTTTTTTTAGTTCTATTATTTATTTTTTAGTTTTACATAGTTTTGTTGTTTAGTTAAGTTTCACAATTTATGGTTTTTAAATTTCTTTGTTGCCCAGTTTCTTAATTTCTTATTTTTCTATTTTTTTACTAGTGTTTTTTTTGAATGTTTATTTTTCCATTTTTTATTTATTAGTTTTTTTATATTTTTAGTTTCTTAGTTTTTTAGTATTTTAGGTTTTATTTCAGTGTTTTAGTTTTACTGCATTCTTAGTTTTTTATCTTTTTTAATTTTTGAGTTTTCTAGTTTTGTATTATTTGTTTTTAGGTTTCTTAGTTTCTTAGTTTTCCATACTATTGCTGTTTAGAGAAGTTTCTTAATTTTGAGATTTTTCAATTTCTTTGTCTCAGTTTTTTAGTTTCTTAGTTTCTTATTTCTCTAGTTTTTCACATTTTTTTTTTTAAATTTCTAGTTTTTATTTTGAGTTTTTTAAGTTTGTTAGATTTTTTATATTTTTAGTCTTTCAGTTTTTTAGGTTTTTTGTTTCAGTGTTCTAGTTTACTAGTTTCTTAGTTATTTAATTTATTAATATCTTAGTTTTCTAGTTTTTATTATTTGTTTTTAAACTCATTAAATTTTTAGTTTTTTATACTTTTGTTGTTTAGTTAAGTATCTTAATTTTTAATTTTTTCAATTTATTTGTCTTAGTTTTTCAGTTTTTCAATATCTCATTTTTCTAGTTTTTCATTATTTTTTTTTTAGATTTTTAGTTTCTCATTTTGAGTTTCTTAGTTTAATAGAGTTTTCATATTATTAGTTTTTTCAGTTTTTAGTTTTTTAGGTTTTATTTCCGTTTTAGTTTACTTGTTTCTTAGTTTTTAAATTTCTCAATTTTCTAGCTTTCAGTTTTTATTATTTGTTATTAGGTTTCTTAGTTTTTTAGTTTTCCATACTATTGCTGTTTAGTTAAGTTTCTTAATTTTGAGAATTTTCAATTTCTTTGTCTCAGTTTTTTAGTTTCTCAGTTTCTTATTTTTCTAGTTTTTCCCATTTTTTTAAATTTGTAGCTTTTATTTAGAGTTTTTTAAGTTTGTTAGATTTTTTATATTTTTAGTTTCTTAGTTTTTTAGTTTTCTAGGTTTTATTTCAGTGTTTTAGTTCACTACATTCTTAGTTTTTTATTTATCTTTCTTAATTTTCTAGTTTTCTAGTTTTGTATTATTTGTTTTTTTAGGTTTCTTAGTTTTTTAGTTTTCCATACTATTGCTGTTTAGTTAAGTTTCTTAATTTTGAGATTTTTCAATTTCTTTGTCTCAGTTTTTTAGCTTCTCAATTTCTTCTTTCTCTAATTTTTCACATTTTTTTTTAAATTTTTTGTTTTTTATTTTGAGTTTTTTAAGTTTGTTAGATTTTTATATTTTTAGTTTTTTTAGTCTTGTTAGTTTTTTAGGTTTTTTGTTTCAGTGTTCTAGTTTACTAGTTTCTTAGTTATTTAATTTATTAATATTTTAGTTTCCTAGTTTTCATTATTTGTTTTTAAACTCATTTTAGATTTTTAGTTTTTATGCTTTTCTTGTTTAGTTAAGTTTCTTAATTTTTAAGTTTTTCAATCTATTTGTCTGTTTTTCAGTTTTTCAATTTCTAATTTTTTTAGTTTTTGACTATTTTTTTTTAGATTTTTAGTTTCTTAGTTTAATAGAGTTTTCATATTATTAGTTTTTTCAATTTTATGTTTTTTAGGTTTTTAGTTTTTTTGGTTTTATTTCCGTTTTAGTTTACTTGTTTCTTAGTTTTCAAATTTCTCAATTTTCTAGCTTTCAGTTTTTATTATTTGTTTTTAGGTTTCTTAGTTTTTTAATTTTCTATAAACTTTCATTGCTTAAATGTTTCTTAATTTTTTAAATTTTTGGTTTTTCAGTTTCTCAATTTCTTATTTTTCTAGTATTTCACTAAATTTTTTTAGTGTTTTAGTTTTCCATCTTGAGTTTTCTAGTTTATTAGATTTATAAATTATTTAGCTTTCTCGGTTTTAGTTTTTTAGTATTTATTTCCCTGTGTTTTAGTTTACTAGTTTTTTTAGTTTGTTAATTTATTAATTTTTTAGTTTGCTGGTTTTTATTATTTGTTTTTTATTTCCTTAGTTTTTTAGTTTTCTATACTTTTGTTGCTTAGTTAAGTTTCTTATTTTTTAAGTTTTTCAATTTCTTTTTCTCTTAGTTTTTCAATTTCTCAATTTTATATTTTTCTAGTTTTTTTTTAGATTTTTAGTTTTCTATTTTAAGTTTTTATTTTTAGTTTTTAGATTTTTAAGGTTTAATTTCAGTGTTTTACTTTACTTGTTTCTTAGTTTTTAAATTTTTAATTTTCTTTTTTTTATTATTTGTTTTTTAGGTTTTTTAGTTTCTTAGTTTTCTATAGTTTTGTTGTTTATTTAAGTTTCTTAATTTTTAAGTTTTTAATTTTTTTTGTCTTCCACTTTTTAGTTTTACAATTTCTTCTTTCTCTAGATTTTCACTATTTTTTCTTTAGATTTTTAGTTTTTCATTTTGAGTTTTTTAGTTTATAGGATTTATAAAATTTTTAGTTTTTTCAGTTTTTAGTTTTTTAGGTTCTATTTCAGTGCTTTAGTTTACTAGTTTCTTGGATTATTAATTTCTTAATTTCCAAGTTTTTTAAGTTCTCAGATTTATGTCGTTTAGTTTAGTTTCTTAGTTTTCTAGTTTTTTAAGTTCATTATGTTCTTGTTTCCTCAGTTTTTTATTTTTTTTAGTTTCTTATTTTTTCATTTTTTGCTTTTCAGTTCTTGGTTTCTTGGAATTTTGTAAATTTATTAAAGTTAAAACATTTTGATAATTTTTAAAAGATTTGGAATTTGCATAAATTCTCATATTTCAGAGATTAATAATTCTAATAATTTAATTCATACTAAAAACTTATAACTGCTTGTTTAAATTTGAGAGAAAATTTGAAGAAACATTTAAAAGTTAGAAATAAAGAGAATTCGAGATTTTAAAATTTCTGAAAATTTTTAGAAATTTTACAGTTTCTGCATAAAAATTTTGGAAAATATATTTGTTTAATTTTTAATGTCTAAAAATATTATTTTCAGGAAGTTTCAATTAGTACTTTTTATTTCCCGAGACATTTATGCTTCCACATTCTCGCTGTTCACTTATTAATCCGTAAATCCGAAAGAGCTAGTTTCTCATCAGATCCGGGAAATTTCCCGGAAAATTGCTTTTACTGAAACAACCAAAGATCAATAAAGCTTTTATTAAAGCCGCAACAGATGAACTAAATTATGTATTATATATCCAATTACTGCCCAGTTTCTCACATTACCGAGTTCATCATCCTGGTCAAAATCGTTGCGAACGCAAGAAACTTATTTTCAAAAGCCGATTACGCTTCCTCGAAAAATTCTCTGGCGCTTTTGTTTCGGAAAACAATTCTTTATCTTGATTCTTTTCCGGATCTGGAACGAGCTTGGACTCTCCGTTCACGTTTTGTGTATTAATTTGATTAAACGTGAGCGTCGGAACTTTCATTTTGAACAAACAAGGGATGATTTTAGGGGTTGCACCGAAATAACGCTGTCTAAGGCGATTAGTGGTGACGCGGGGCTCATTTGAATTACCTACTGACCTAAATACGGATCTGCGAGCATCTTCGGCATTTAGACCGATTTTCTTCATTTACAGATTTTTCTTAAAAAAATAAAAATTTGTTATTGTTATACATTTTTTCCTCAGTTCATGAGTATTTCAGATTTTTAGTTTTCAGTTTTCAGTTCCCAGTTTTTTAGTTTTTTTTTCTATTTTCTTTAATTTATTAGTTATCTCAGTGTATTCTTTATGTTCTCATTTTTTTTCTTGTTAGTTTTTGATGCTTTCTGTCAAATTTCCGTTTTTAACTTTCTAGGTCTTTTAGTTTTTTGTTTCACATTTTTTCAATTTTTCAGTTTTTCAATTTTTCAGTTTTTCAATTTTTCAGTTTTTCAATTTTTCAGTTTTGTAATTGAATTGTTTTTAAATGTTATAAATTCTTAGTTTTTTCAGAATTTTGGTTTTTAAGTCTTTTTGTTTACTAGTTTTTTAGTTTTTTTTAATTTCTTAGTTTTTCAGTTTTCTTTGTTTTCTTCAGTTTTTTGCTTTTCATTTTTAAAATTTTTTAACTTCTTAAAATTTTAAGTATTTGGTTTTGGTGTATCTCTCTACTATTGTTGTTATTTTCCAATTTTCTAGTTTTTCTTCTTTCTTATTAATTTTTTTAGCTTCTTGGTTTATCAGTTTCTTTGTTTTAAATTTTTAGTTTTGAGTTTTTTGGTTTCTAATTTTCTTCTTAATTTCTTAGTTTCTTTTCTATTTTTTCACTTCCTCCATTTCTCAGTCTCAAAATTACTGCTGAAGTAATGCATATGTTATTTTCAAGATAAAAACTTCTATGTTGACTTAAAAACTAATTTTTTTTTAAACATGGCAATTTTTTTTTGTTGAATTTGTCTCAACTCAAAAATTAGAAATTTTCTGAATACCTACACAAAAAAATTCGAGTTTTTGGAATAGCCGCTATTTATTTTTGCGTTTCTCAGTTTTCCGGATTGCTAGTTGTTCAGTTTCCTAGTTTTTTAGTTTCTTTCAGTTATTTAGTTTTTTAACTTTTCATTTTTTCAGTCTTCAGTTGTTTTGTTTTTATATTTAATAGTTTCTTAGCTTTATAGATTTTTAGTTTTTATTCTCTTCTAAACCTCTTTGTTTTTCAAAGTTTTTTGAATTTTTTAGTTTTCTAGGTTTTTGTCACTTGTTTTTTTTTAGTTTTTTTTGGTTCTTATTACTTAAGTTTGTTGGTTTCTTAGTTTTTTAATTTCTTAAAGTTTTTGGTTTTTGGATTCTCAACATCTCTCTCACATTTTCTCGGTTTCTCAATTTTCTAGTTTTCTTTGTTTCCTATTAGTTTTTCAGGTTCTTAGTTTCTTAGTGTTCTTTGTTTCTAAGTGTCTTAGCTTTGAGTTTTTTAATTTTTCAATTTCTCAAATTTGTAGCTGTAAATTTTATAGTTCATAGTTTTTTATATATTTAGTTTTTAAGTATTTTAGTTTACTAGTTTTAAGTTCTCTAATTTAATATTTTCTTAATTTCTCAGTTTTTAGTTTTTAAGATTCTTAATGTCTGTTTTCCAGTAGTTAATTTTTTAGTTATCTAAATTCCTAGATTTTTATTATTTGGTTTCTTAGTTCTATTTCTTTAGTTTTCTAGTTTTTAATTTTTTAATGTCTTTAATTTTTAGGTTTTTTGTTTCTCAATATTTCACTCTCATAGTTTTTCTTGTTTCTTATTAGTTTTATTTTAAATTTTTAGTTTCCTAGTTTCTTAGTTCTAAGTATCTTATTAAAACTAAGATACTTAGAAACTGATAAACTAAAAAACTAGGACACAGTTTTAGTTTTGGGTATTTTAGTATTTTTGTTTGGTTTCTTGGTTTTCTGGTTTTTTATTCTTTAGTGTTCTTACTTTTTAATTTCACGTTTTCCTAGATTTCTAGTTTTTTAGCTTTTTACTTTCTTCATTTTACAGTTTCATTGAATTTCAGTTTTCTCAATTCAAAAATAAGAATTTTTTCAATATCTGCACAAGAAAAAAACGCGTTTTTTTTTTCTTTAATTTTGCATTTTTTTAGTTTCTTAGTTATTTTTTTATTCTTTTACTATATTAGTTTTTAGTTTCGTATATAATTAGTTTTAATTTTTAAGCTTAGTGTCTCAGTTTTTAGTTCTCCGTTATTCAAATTTTCTGAGTTTTGTGGCTTTTAATTTTTTTTCTTTTTTAGTTCTTCAGTTTGAAATTATTAGTTTTTAAGTTATAGTTTCCCAATTTGTGTCTTACAGTTTTTTTTTTAATTTCCTAGTTTTCTAGTTTTTGTAGTATTTATCTTTAAAGTTTTTTAGTTTTAGTTTTTAAATTTTTAGTTGTTTAGTATCTCAGTTTATCAGTTTTTCAGTTTCTCAATTGTTCTCATTTTTAGTTGTTTGTTTTAATTATACAGTTTCTTAGATTTCCAGTTTTTTTTAGTTTTTTGGTTCTTTAATAGTTTAGTTTCTTAGTTTTTTAATTTATCAGTTTCTTAATTTCTTAAGTTTTTAGTTTTTAAAATTCTCAATCTTTCTAAAATTTTGTCGATTTCTTAATTTCTTACTTTACTAGTTTTCGTATATCTAGTTTAGTTTCTTAGTGTTTTTAATTTTTAGTTTCTTAAATTTTTAGTTTCATAGTTTCATAGTATTTTATTTTCTTATTTTTTTTTAGTTTTTCAATTTAAAATTTTTAGTTTTTTAGATTTGAGTTTCCCAGTTTTTGGTTTTTTAGATCTTTAGTTTCTTAGTGTTCTAGTTTACTAGTGTTTTAGTATTTCAATTCTTAAGTTTTTAGTTCTAAGATTCTCAATATCTGTCTTACAGTTATTTAGTTTTCTAGTTTTCCAATTTTCTAGTTTCTTATTAATTTTTTAGATTTTTAGTTTTCTAGTTTTTTAGTTAGTATATTAGCGTCCAGTTTTTTGTTTTTAGTTTAGTTTCTTAATTTTCGAGCTTTTAATTTCTTAAGTTTGTATTTTTTTAAATTCTCAGTTTTTTCAGACTTGTAGTTTTTAGTTTTTTAGATTGTCAATATCTTTGTCTTACAGTTTTACAGTTTAAATTTTTTAGTTTTCTTTTTTTTTTGGTTTTTTATTAGATTTGTATTTTTTAGTGTTATAGATTTTTGGTTTTTAGTTCTCTAGCTCTTTGTTCTTACGCTTAGTTTCCTAGTTCTATAATTTTCTAGTTTTTCACCAATTTTCTTAAAAAATTTACATAAATCTACGATAAAACAAACAAACAAACAAACAAAACAATAAAACTGATTAATCAACATTAATTTTCTTCTGGAAAAATGGAACTGGGTATGGTCGGATGTAGATTTTTCGTACAGTTAAGTAAAAATTTAGTGGTTTTAATGTGATCATAAATAACGGCGCATTCACCATTTTAAAAATATTTACTTATATTTCCTAATAGAAGCAGAAAAGCTCGTTTGTTCTCATGCTTTTTCCTGGAAAAATAAATTTAGGTAGTACGGATGCAGTAGTGGTTTCAATGTGATCATAAAAATTCAGGCGCATTCACCAATTTTATATAAGACATTTTTATATAAGTTTTTTAATGAAAATGTAAAAATCTCATTATTTAATATGATTTTCCCATAGAGAAATATAACGATAGACTCTGTAAGTATTTCCGCAAACAGTTAGTGGTTTTAATGTGATCATAAAAATTCCGGCGCATCCACCAATTTTCTTCAACCTTTTTATATATGTTTCTTAATAGAAATCTTAAAATCCGATTAATTAAAGCCATTTTCTTTTGAAAAAATGAAGCTAGGTATGGTAGGATACGAAGTTGTGAGCACTTTCGTACAGTTGCGCAAAAATTTAGTGGTTTTAATGTGATCATATATAACGGCGCGTCCACCATTTAAAAAATATTTTCTGATATTTCCCAACAGAAGCAGAAAAACTTGTTTGTTGTCATGTTTTTTCTTGGAAAAATATATTTAGGTAGTATGGATGCAGTGGTTTTAATGTGATCATAAAAATCCCGGCGCATCCACCAATTTTATACAAGACATTTTTGTATGTTTTTTAATGAAAATGTAAAAATCTCATTCTTTAACATCATTTTCTTCTAGAAATATTTCCGCAAACAGTCAGTGGTTTTAATGTGATCATAAAAATCCCGGCGCATCCACCAATTTTCTTCAATATTTTTATATATGTTTCTTAATAGAAATCTTAAAATCTGATTAATTAACGCCATTTTCTTCTAAAAAATGAAGCTGTGTGTGGTCGGATACGAAGTTGCGAGCATTTTCGTACAGTTGCGCAAAAGTTTAGTGGTTTTAATATGATTATAAATGACGGCGCATCCACCATTTTTAAAGCTTTTACTGATGTTTCTTAATAGAAACAGAAAAGATTGTTTATTCACATGTTGTTTCTTGGAAAAGTAAATGTAGGTAGTATCGGATGCAGTGGTTTCAATGTGATCATAAAAATCCCGGCGCATCCACCAATTTTTCCAACATTTTTCTATATGTTTCTTAATAGAAATCTTAAAATCTGATTAATTAACGCCATTTTCTTTTAAAAAAATGAAGCTAGGTATGGTCAGATACGAATTTGTGAGCATTTTCGTACAGTTGCGCAAACATTTAGTAGTTTTAATGTGATCATAAATAACGGCGCATCTACCATTTAAAAAATATTTACTGATATTTCCTAATAGAAGCAGAGAAACTCGTTTGTTGTCATGTTTTTTCCTGGAAAAATAAATTTGGGTAGTATGGATGCAGTGGTTTCAATGTGATCATAAAAATCTCGGCGCATCCACCAATTTTATATAAGACATTTTTATATAAGTTTCTTAATGGAAATCTCATTACTTAACATCATTTTTTTCTAGAAAAATAAAACGATAGGTTCTGTAAGTATTTCCGCAAGCAGTCAGTGGTTTTAATGTGATCATAAATAACGGCGCATCCACCATTTAAAAAATATTTACTATTTCCTAATAGAAGCAGAAAATCTCGTTTGTTCTCATGTTTTGTCTTGGAAAAATAATCTAGGTAGTATCGGATGCAGTGGTTTCAATGTGATCATAAAAATCCCAGCGCATCCACCAATTTTATATAAGAAATTTTTGTATAAGTTTTTTAATGAAAGTGTAAAAATCTCATTATTTAACATCATTTTCTCCTAGAATTATTTCCGCAAACAGTCAGTGGTTTTAATGTGATCATCAAAATCTCGGAGCATCCACCATTTTTTCAACAATTTTATATATGTTTCTTAATAGAAATCTTAAAATCTGATTAATTAACGCCATTTTCTCTTAAAAAAATTAAGCTAAGTATGGTCGGATACGAATTTGTGAGCATTTTCGTACAGTTGCGCAAAAATGTAGTGGTTTTAATGTGATCATAAATAACGGCGCATCCACCATTTTAAAAATATTTACTGATATTTCCTAATAGAAGCAGAGAAACTCGTTTGTTGTCATGTTTTTTCCTGGAAAAATAAATTTAGGTAGTATGGATGCAGTGGTTTCAATGTGATTATAAAAATCCCGGCGCATCCACCAATTTTATATAAGACAATTTTATATAAATTTCTTAATGGAAATCTCATTACTTAACAACATTTTCTTCTAGAAAAATAAAGCGATAGGTTCTGTAAGTATTTACGCAAGCAGTCAGTGGTTTTAATGTGATCATAAAAATCCCGGCGCATCCACCAATTTTCTTCAACCTTTTTATACATGTTTCTTAATAGAAATCTTAAAATCTGATTAATTAATGCCATTTTCTTTTAAAAAAATGAAGCTAGGTATGGTCAGATACGAATTTGTGAGCATTTTCGTACAGTTGCGCAAAAATTTAGTGGTTTTAATGTGATCATAAATAACGGCGCATCCACCATTTTAAAAATATTTACTGATATTTCCTAATAGAAGCAGAGAAACTCGTTTGTTGTCATGTTTTTTCCTGGAAAAATAAATTTAGGTAGTATGGATGCAGTGGTTTCAATGTGATCATAAAAATCCCGGCGCATCCACCAATTTTATATAAGACATTTTTATATAAGTTTCTTAATGGAAATCTCATTACTTAACATCATTTTCTTCTAGAAAAATAAAACGATAGGTTCCGTAAGTATTTCCGCAAACAGTCAGTGGTTTAAATGTGACCATAAAAATTCCGGCGCATCCACCAATTCATAATAAAAACAAAGTACACATCTCATAAAAATTTGATTTATCAACGTCGCTTCGGAAAAATGAAACTGAGTATTGTCGGAAGTGTAGGCAGCGACAATTTCCGGGTAATCCGGAACCCGCGTAACCGGAGCGGATTACAGCAATCTCGAGTAATTCTCTTAGTTACAAAAAAGAGAAAAGTTGAAGTTTCAATCTCAATATTAAACGTGTAATTATAGAATCTCAAAGAAACGAGATTGCCTCGAATTCCGAACTTCTTTCTATCTGTGGCCACTTGTAATTCCCGTCACGTCTAATCTTTTATTAATGTCAGCTTTCAGTTGTCAATCTGTTATTCTCACACAATAAAATAGTCGGTTCGAGCATCGATCAGGTCCGCATTTAGGTTACTCTCATTGTTTCGGCGTATAAAGGCGTCCTTTGACGAAATTAAGGCCAAGAGATTAGCACCCAGAGCACGAATTTTGACGCTGGATTTAATTGGATTCCGACCCTGGACTATTTTTTCTGGGATTTTTGAGGCTACACTTTATAAAAAGCTGTGGGTTTTCCCCCTTCTGTTGACCTCAATTTTCCTTGAAACCTACTGAATAGGAACTAATAGCATCGGGTTAATGCGGCTGAGTAATCATTTTTAAATAACATCTATTTTCAATCAAGCGCTGTTTTTCCGGCGGTCTTACATAAAAATACACTTGATTCCCGAGGGAATTGCACGGACTTGAAGCTACTTTTCTTGGGGTTGTGTGGATGTGGGGAAATCTACTTTACAAATGTTTGACTTGGGAGAAGTTGGAGTGGAATGATTTCAAGGAAAATTGTTGTTACAATTTGTGTTAGAGAACAAGGATGTGATAAATGGGGGAGGAAATGAGGCGGGAAATTATTGGGGGGGGTGGGGTGAAGGAAACTTAGTTTATGTTGGTAAACTTGCTAACCTAGATAAATCTACGGGGTGGAAACTTTTTTTACACATACCAGGTCTTAAAATACAATTCAAATTTTTTTATAATAATTTTTGATTACTTCATTTTAAAATTTGTATATTTTACTCAGTTGTTTTTGATTTTTTTTAATATACACGAAGTTTTGAAAATTTCATTAAAAATATTTTTTAAATTGCTAATTGTTTTAAATAAAAATTGTATTTTTTGTTGTTCTATCTGTTTTTATGTAGATTTTATTTTAATGAACAAAAGGACAAAAAAAATTTTGAATAGTCACAGAATTAAAAAAATTGTGTCAAATCTGTTTGCTCAAAATAAATATTTCTACCATGTAGTTTTAGAAAATGTGGCAATTTTTTGTAAATTTTATCCTTTTAACACAGAAACAAAAAATTTGACAAAAATCTGTAGAGCTAACATCAATAAAAAAATTTTAGAATTGTTGCTCTAATTTTTTTCTCAATTTTTTTTTTAAACTACATTTTTATGAAATGTTGCAATTTAATTATTAAATTTATCTATCTAAATCTAGAAACAAAATTTTTTTTGAAACATTTTTACAAAGAAAAAAATGAATTTTTGATGTTACTTCAAAAATAAAATTTGGGTCTCATTTCTCAAAATAAAAAATTCGACTTTTTTTTAAATATCGGCATTTTTTTAAAGCTTCTCTCTGCCCAAACGCACATGAGAAATTTTTAAAAATTCACAAAATTAGAAAAAAAATTTTTTTTTTAATTGATACAAAATTGCCAGTTGTCACATTTTTTTTTAAGTTTGTATTTATTTTAAATATGTCGTTTTGTGAAGTGTCTCTGTTTTCGTATTGATTTAATCTTCATAAACACAGCGGCAAAAAATTCTCTAAATAGTCACAGAATCAAAAAAAAATTAAAATGATAATTGCGTCAAATCTGTTGTTTCAAAATAAACATTTCTATCGTTTCTTAAAAACTCCAATTTTATAAATTGGGGCAATTTTTTTTACAGATTTTATTGTTGTAAACCCAGAAACGGAGAATTTCTCAAAAATCTGTAGAATTAGCATGAATATAATTTTTTCGAATTGTTGCTCTATTTCTGTTGTTTCAATCTAAAAATTTTGATTTTTTTTAAAAAACTACAATTTTATGAAATGTTGCAATTTTATTATTAAATTTATCTGTGTAAATATAAGAACAAGATTTATTTTTGGAACATGTTTAGAAATAAAAAAAATGAAATTTTGAAATTATTCAAAAAAAGTCGGCTCAAATTGGGGAAGCATTGATGCAAAAAATTATTGGGGGGGTGAACAAAATTTAGAAGGTTATGTTGCTAAATTTGGTGATGTAGAGAAATTTAGAAAAAAAATACGAAATTAAGAATTTTTTTTTTTAGAATTACTGCAAATTTCCAGCTGTCTTGAAAGTGTCCTTTTTTAAAAAAGTTTTTATTTTATCTCAAAAGCTGTGTTTTTGTGAAGTGTCTTCGTTTTCTAACGTTAATATAATTCAAAAAAAAAGTGTAAAATAATTGTCACTCTAATCTTATTTCCAAAATATAAATTTTGTTTTTTTTTTTTTCAACTACAGTTTAATAAAATTTCGCAATTATGCCATTAAATTCATCTGTTTTAACATAAGAACAAGAGTTTTGTCAAACATATATACAAATAAAAAAAAATTTGATTTTTCGAAATAATAAATGCTCAAAATTTGTTTTCTCAATGCAAAAATTTTGGTTTTTTTTTTAAAAAACGCAATGCTATAAAAAATGGCAATTTTTTGTCGTTTTCATCTGTTCTAACATAGAAATGAAAAATTCGATGACTCCACAGAATTAAAAACAAGACAAGACAGTTAGTCTTTTTTTTCAATTTTTTTTTTAAAAAAATTACAAAATACATTTTGAAATTAATTTATTAACAGATCTACTTTTTCCCCAAAACTGTAATTTTGTCACAATTTGTGAATTTTATCTTAATAAACACACCGATCAGAAAATTTCTAAAAATCTAAAAATTAAAAAAAAAGAACAAATTTTTCTGATAATGCCTAAAATTTGTTATCAATCAACATAAAAATTTCTACTTTTTTATGAACATTGCTGTCTTTTTTATATAAATTTTATCTATCTACACACAGAAAGGAAGAGTTTTCTATCTACAGAATTAATAGAAATATGAATTTTTTTTTGGTGTATCTCAAAAAAAAAAATCTAAAAAAAATTATAAATGTGGCACGTTGTCTTAGTTTTAGTTTGTCTGAAACCAAAAATAAAATTTGTTCCATTTATTTAGAAAATTTAAGAAAGAGCCATCCACCAAAAATGTTGCTGAAGAGCGGCGAAAGTAGCGACCGGTGTATAACTGGGGTTGTCGAAGTTTCAAATCATAGAATTCTCCAGTTATTATCAGACTAAGATGAACAGAAATTAATATTAAAAGTACAATTTGAATTTCTCAAAAATATGAATTTGCTAGGATTGTATTTTTTTTCGTGATTTGCACAAATTGTTGCATCTTCAGATACTGAACTAAAAAGTTGTTTTATAATTTTGTTTTCTTTTATTAATAGAGTCTTCGACGTTTTGTTCTGCTACTTTTAGGATTCTCATCCTCCAAATCGTTTTAATGTAGGAAGGTTGCCACCGTTGTCTGCCAACATAGTAGCATCTCCGAAAACAATGTCCTGTAAAATTTTCAGAGGGTTTCAAAATCTTGCGACTTTTTTCGGAATCCTCTCATTTTATGCACTTCTACGAATGGTCTACTGCACCATAATCTTCTTTTTTCCTCCATTTTATGAAGAGTTCATATTCTTCTTCGTATCAAATTTTTTGTTTTCAAAGACGGTGAATTTTGAGTCGCTGCAGCCACTTCGTTCAGAAATCTTAAAAATTTTTAGAAAAATCGCTTATAATTTAGAGCCTCGGTCATCGCCTCGGCCCCAAACTCCAAACTCCTCGGCTGTTGCCTCGCCTGTTATATGATTTGTATCAGCATAATACCGTTATATAATACAAAAACGATTTGAAATTGAGATATTGAGATTTGGTGGCGAAATACATTTCGTAACGATTTTTGAAAACGACGTAGACTCTGTAAATCGTCATAGAATAAATTTCATTGTAGAAAAATCTTTCGAAAAATATCCCAAACATCTACAGAATGTCAAAAAATCCCACAAAAATTATCCTTCATTAGTGAAAACAAATCTGATCCAAAACAAACTTTTTTAATAAAATTTCTTTTTCCCCCTTTCCATCGCGTCATCGCACTCTAATTACAAAACATCAAAGAAACACGATTTCTTAAATTACATCGTAAACTTGCCGCAATTTGAAATCTAACGAGATTTCATTCATAATTTTAGAGCTCGGATTTGAGACGTGTCAACGTTCCAGCGAGGTCGCGACCTCTAAAAAAAACTTTTATCCAATCTTAAGAGCACCACAAAAAACGCTAAAATTAGCTCGAATTTGATCGAAAATTCCATAAAACAGAAAAAAGTGATTTGGATGTCCGAAACACTCAGACTCTAATTTACATTTTGTTTTTCCAGGGAATACAGAAAACTCGTGCTTTGATGGGATTATTACAGCCCGAGGGCGAAAACATTGATCGCGATTTTCGCTATGTCTGCTCACATTTTGGGGTCCTACTTTTCGCATACATTAGAGGGCTTCTGGGGTCGCCGCATTAGTGACAGCGTAATAATTTTCCATCGTTATAAAAAGCGTGACAATTCGAAATGCTGCGGGGGAAAAATGATGAAGATAGATATTCCCTCGACATGAAAGGGGCGCTATAATGTTGACAGTGACGAGTTTTTTATTGACGCCGTCCATAAAAGAAAGCGAGGATAAAATAAACAAAGTAATAGTAAAGTTTCCGTCTTTTAGGAACCATAACAATGTTACCGACAGTAAAAACTGTTCTCCCAATATTGATCACATTGAAACCACTTTTCGAATTTATTTTAAGTCGACCCTGTTCCCACCTCCATCGATCTCTTATCAATAATTCACTTCTTTTCTTACCACGTCATTTATCGATACCCTCAGTCTGTTTCCGTCAGTCCGAGAAAATGGTTCTTTCCATGGAAAAATGGTCCGGCAAAGTCGCCATAGTCACCGGTGCCAGTTCCGGCATCGGCGCCGCCATCGCCGATCTTCTCGTCGAGAACGGACTCATAGTAATTTTCCCGCCAAAAAATTCCCAAATTACCCAAAAATTAGGTTGTAGGAATGGCTCGTCGTTCCGAACTCATCGAACAACGATCCGAACAACTCTCAGACAAACCTGGCAAACTCCACGCATACAAGATCGATTTGTACAAAGAAGAGGAAATTATCGAAGGCTTCAAGTGGGTTGAAGACAACATCGGCCCTGTCCACGTCCTCGTTAATAACGCAGGTACGACGAAAAACACCACCCTGTATAATGGAGATACGGAAGCTTGGAAGAGTGTCCTCGATCTTAACATACTCACTCTGTGTATTACAACGAGGGAGGCGATAAAAATCATGAGGGAGCATGAGATTAATGGGCACATCGTTCATATTAATAGCGTTTTTGGGTATAAAGTGCCCACTTTTCCGGGGCTTAACATCTACTCGGCGTCGAAGTTTGCTGTGACGGCGCTTACTGAGAGCTTGAGGCAGGAACTGAACTCGATTGGGTCTAAAATTAAGATTACTGTAAGTAGGTGCATTGGGTCGCCGCCACGGGAGTTGACCTTTGTTTTAGAGTGTTAGTCCCGGGTTGGTTCAGAGTGAGTTGACTACGTTAAATCCTGATCCGCAACAGAGAGGGTTTTATGAAAATGTGCCCATTTTGAGGGCCGAGGATGTCGCTGATGCTGTGGTTTATGCTTTGTCGACTCCTGAAGATGTGCAGGTGAGAAACAAGGGCCTTTGGGGTGGTTCTTAACTGTGGTTTTGTAGATTCATGAGTTGACTATTAAGCCATTGGGAGAAGTAAATTAGTGATTGGAATCGATAGTCGTCAATTATGGACGAAACTTATGATAGATCAATAGTTTGAAGCCTTATAGAATGTGTAATAAAAATAAAACTGTTTGAATCAATAAACTCTCTATATTTAAAATTTTGTGGTTTAGACATGAAATCAATACGAAATTAGTCACATTTTTATAAAATTATTAGCAGAACCACGCATATGTTGTCCTGCCTGTGTATATTTATGTACCTCTATATATAAGGTGGATCAAAAAAAGAAGAAAATTTTGAATCTACCCATGAAAAAAATAATGTCAACAACCTCTTTTAAAGTTGGCTTTGAAATTATTCCCCGCTTTGGTTAACAGGAAGATTTAGTTTTTAACAATTATTTTGGTTAACTTCTGGAAGTTAATGTGCAGTAGCGCCATCTAGTGGCGAGTTAAAGCATAATCGATAGTGCGAAAATATTCTTCGCGCTCAGACACACATTTATACCAATTTCATGGCGATCGGTTGAACGATGTTGAAGTTGATGTGCTGTAGCCCCATCCGGTGGCGAGTTACAACAAAGTAGATATAAAAAAAACACTTATATATTCCAACTGTTTAACGGTGTTGGAGTGTATTAATTTCAAATAGATATATATATATATATATCAACATCAATTTATATATATAGAAGATACATTTTTAGAGAAACTATATATATAGTTATAAAAAATTGTGGTCATATATATATTAATTATATATATATTATATTTATATATATTACATATATTATATTATATATATATTAATCAATTTGAGATTAATAAGATATATTTTTAGAGAAACTACATATATATATTTTCAACATCAATTTATATATATAGAAGATATAGTTATATTTATATATATATATATAGTTATATATATTTATATAGTTATAAAAAATTGTGGTTTACGAGAAAAATAGAAAATTTTTATTTTCAAAAAACTGATTTGGGCAACCATTTTCTTCAATTTTTTTCCCTAATTCTGTATATATTTGCAAAATTTCTTGTTTGTTTGTTCGCAAAGATTCAGCCTACAAAAAACGACAAATTTTTGGAGCTATACACTTTAGGAAAAAAATCAGAAGAATCTGTAACAAAATTGTCACATTCAACAGAACAAAAATGTAAATAGAAATTTTTATTTTGAGCCCATGTGTCATTTTGACAACAACTTGAGAAATTCATATTATTTTATTTGTTAATATATTTAAAAAAATCGTTTTTGGATTCACACAAACAAATTTGACGCATCTGTAATTTTTACAGTAAACTCAAAAATTTGTAGAGATTTGAAAAATAGCAGATTTAGTTCTATATATATAAACTAGTATATTAAAAACTAGTTGTGTATGCTATTTTTTTTAATTTGCATATTAAAAACTTTTTTAAGGTTATTTTGTGACAGTTGATGTAACCTTTATTTCAAAATTGCCGTTTTAAAATTGAATCAAATAGACTAAACACAATTGTCATTTTTTTCCAAATAAAATGACAAAATTGCAGTTTCAAAATAAATTCAGAAATGTTCTGCTTTTCGTTACAAATACGCCAAATTGCAGAAACTGCCACGTTAATTTGCTCTCATTAAAATTTTCAGTACTTGGTTTGAAACTATAACCTTATATTCACACTGACTTTTGACATTTCGTTTGATGTGTGTTACCAACTGAAGAAAGTTTCTAGATTTAGAGTTTCATAATGGTTCATTAACACACTTAAATTAAATTAGTGCTTTAATACTTTCGTTACAACACTATTAAAAAAAAAAACGTTTCTGTTTACAAGAAAATAGTCATATTTTATAAAGTTGTAGATTTTTACAACAAACAAAAAGATTTTTTTATTTAAAATTTTATTAAAAATATAATTTTGCAGATATTTGTATTTTTTTCGGTGTTTAAACAGATAAAATTTACAAAAAATTACTTACATTTTCAAAATGGTACCTCTTAGGAAGAAGTAGATGTTTTTTTTTATGTTTTTGACATAATTAAAATCTAAGAAAAAAAAAAGATGATATTGACGTAAGGTTTATCAAAAATAACATTTTTAAAAAATTTTAGCTCAAAAATCGAAATATGCATAATAAATTTCTCTGAGATCTATACAGCTTCAAAAAATTTATCCAAAAGATTGGAAGCATTTGCAAATTGTGCGATGATTCAAAATATTTAAAAAAATTCTAGAAATTTCCATAATTTTTTCTAGTATTTTTGAAAGTTACTCTTGCTTCCAAAAACATTTGCAAATATACTTACAATTAGAATCTAGAGTTTGGACAAAAAAACCTTGATTCTATTAAAACCAAAGAACCTAGTCACATTTTAGAAAAAGCTTTGTACGCAACTTCTGTCTCGTGAGTTTCCCGAATTTTCTAAAATTGCACCATACAGCTCAAGTCACGAACTTCTTATCCCCGATTCTTTTTGGTCGCTTTTCCGAGATAGACCATGAACTAATCACTCCGTGCTCTATCACAACCCCCAAACAACTCAAAACCATAAATAAGCTCTCTTTGCGGTACCAGTGCTCGCGAAAATGTTATTCGTACTAGAACTCATCATCGCCGCCATCTGGCTCCTCGTCGCCTACTACAAGTACTCCTTCCAACACTGGCGAAAACTAAAAGTCCCTTTTGTAGAACCCAGCATCCCATGGGGGAATTACCCAAACCCGATCTTCCAGGAGGTAAACTGGGGAGTAGCAATCGCGAACATGTACAGAGACATGAAAAGCAAAGGCCACAAGTACTTCGGCTTCTACCTCTTCACCCAACCGAGCCTCATGCTAACCGACCCAAAGTACGTCCGTTTGTTTCTAGTAAAAGACTTCCTCAGCTTCAACCATCGTAATTTGTATTACAACGAAAAAGACGATCCAGTTGGTGCCCATTTGATAGCCCTCAATGGCCCCAAATGGAAGAAGCTCCGAAATAAGCTAACACCGACGTTCACGACGGGGAAGATCAAGATGGTCTTCCAGATTTTTCTAGAGTGTGGGAAAGACATGGAGAGGGTGCTCCAACACCATGCGGAGACCCTGACAGATTTCAACGTCAAAGACCTGTTTTCTTCGTTCAGCTCGGACGTCATCGTCAACTGCGCGTTCGGTTTGGAAATCGACATGTTCCGCAAAAAAGAGTTTAGCAAACACACCAAAGTCGCGATGAACTTCAGCATAGGGAGGTGTTTGGTCATGTACTTGGGGGCGGCGTTCCCAGAGCTCTGTCGCATGTTAGGCTTCAGACAGATCGCGAAGACCGCGGCCGACTTCTTCATAGAGGTGGTTGGTAACACTGTTGCGTACCGTGAGAAGAACAATCTCACCAGGAACGATTTCCTGCAACTCTTGATCAATTTGAAAGACCAGAAGGGGTTGGGCGACGAGTGGTCTATTCCTGAGATGACGGCTCAGTGCTTCATCTTCTTTCTAGCCGGGTACGAAACGTCGGCGGCCACCATGTCTTTAGCCCTCTACGAAATGGCTTCCAACCCCCAGATTTACGAACGGGCGAAAAAAGAAGTCGATACGGTCCTTGCGAAGCACCACGGAGAGATTTCGTACGAAGCCATCAAAGAATTGGAGTATTTGAACCAGATAGTTCTTGGTAAGTTCCCTCAACGGTTGGCAACACTGCTAAACCTCTGTAGAAACTTTGAGGTTACACGCCCCGGTGTATTTCATCACCAGGATGTGCACGAAGGACTATTATTTCGAGGAGGCTGATGTTCTCCTTAAAAAAGGTACTTCGATCATGATACCGATCCGAGCTTTACATACAGACCCGGAATTGTACCCGGAACCTTTGAAATTTGACCCGGATCGTTTCCACCCTCAAAACCGTCACAAAATCGACCAGTACCAGTACCTGCCTTTTGGAGAGGGACCCAGGATTTGCATTGGTACCAAAAAAACTGCACTTTCACACCTCTGACTCTTTATTTCAGGACAAAGGTTCGCGATTATGGAAATTACCACGGCTCTTTGCATGGTTCTACGAAACTATAGATTTAGTGTTAGCCCCAACACCGTGTTACCGCTGGAACCCAATCCCACGACTCTCCTCTACGATATCAAAGATGGAATCTATCTAAATTGCGAGAAAGTTGGTTCTTAGATGGAACCCGTCGGTGTGATTGTGAGTTCTCTGATCTGGAAACGATTTTTAGAATAAAAAATTATTGCAAGGGTGTGTTACTTGGACGTGGGGGGGTGTTCCTAGAATGTAGATGGCGGCGTTCGCGATGTCCTCAGGGAGCAGCTTGGGGGCCTCTTCTATTAGTTTTCCGATACCTTCGATGGAGAGGTAGTTATTTATTAATTCGGTTTCCACCAGGCCCGGGCTAAGGCTCTAAAATTTAGTTAAAAAATTAAAGAAGAGAAATATGTTTGGTCTTATTTTAAGCAATTTCTCGAAAAATTTAAAAATGTGCTTAAATTTCAATGCCAAAGTAATTTAAAACATCTAGTTGACTTGCATTCTTTCTACATGTTGGTAGCACCGTTGTTTTATAAATTAGGATTTCGGAACTGTCACGAGACACATGTCAATGTCAGATGACAAGTGTACCAACTTATTTCAAGTTTCAAAGCCTGCTTCGACGATAGGGTGATGAAAGTAAAAACGTATGTCGTATTATAACACCACAAATAAAAAATGACAGTCTAAACAAACCTAAAATATCTAAATGTGACCGAGAATACACTTGATTAAGACTTTATATATATATATAAAGTATATATTATGTATATAAGTATATATAATATAATATAATTGTTAAATATATAACAATATATATATATATATATATATAATATTTATATACATACTTTATACATATATATAATATATATATTATATATATACAAGTGTATTATATATATATAAAGTCTTCATCAAGTGTATTCTCGATCACATTCAAGTTTCAAAGCCTGCTTCGACGATAGGGCGATGAAAGTAAAAGCGTATGTCGTATTATAACACCACAAATAAAAAATGACAGTCTAAACAAATCTAAAATATCTAAATGTGACCGAGAATACACTTGATTAAGACTTTATATATATATAAAGTATATATTATGTATATAAGTATATATAATATAATATAATTGTTAAATATATAACAATATATATATATATAATATTTATATACATACTTTATACATATATATAATATATATTATATATATACAAGTGTATTATATATATATAAAGTCTTCATCAAGTGTATTCTCGATCACATTCAAGTTTCAAAGCCTGCTTCGACGATAGGGCGATGAAAGTAAAAACGTATGTCGTATTATAACACCACAAATAAAAAATGACAGTCTAAACAAACCTAAAATATCTAAATGTGACCGAGAATACACTTGATTAAGACTTTACATATATATATATAAAGTATATACTATGTATATAAGTATATATAATATAATACAATTGTTAAATATATAACAATATATATATATATATAATATTTATATACATACTTTATACATATATATAATATATATATTATATATATACAAGTGTATTATATATATATAAAGTCTTCATCAAGTGTATTCTCGATCACATTCAAGTTTCAAAGCCTGCTTCGACGATAGGGCGATGAAAGTAAAAGCGTATGTCGTATTATAACACCACAAATAAAAAATGACAGTCTAAACAAACCTAAAATATCTAAATGTGACCGAGAATACACTTGATTAAAACTTTATATATATATATATATATAAAGTATATATTATGTATATAAGTATATATAATATAATATAATTGTTAAATATATAACAATATATATATATAATATTTATATACATACTTTATACATATATATAATATATATATTATATATATACAAGTGTATTATATATATATAAAGTCTTCATCAAGTGTATTCTCGATCACATTTGACAATTATATTATATTATATATATATATATATATATATAAATCACGAATCACAGCCTACTGCAAAAATTTACAGTGATTTTTTGATAAAGTTACTGTTTTACCTCTTTTTGTTAATTGAGAATCGAACCTTTTACTTTACTTAACAGTTAAAGCTGTTACTTGACCTACCATAATAGTTAAAGCTGTTACTTGACCTACCATAACAGTTAAAGCTGTTACTTGACCTACGATAACAGTTAAAGGTGTTACTTGACTTACCCTAACAGTTAAAGCAAACTAATTCTTTAATAAATTTTTCCTCACCGTCACTCGAATTTTGCTTCCTGCTCTCAATAGATCCAACCTCAACGTCTCCGCCAACGCCGTCACAGCAAATTTCGACGCAAAATAAACGTTCATCAACGGAACATTACTAACTCGATGGCCCGCATTACTGTTCACATGTATAACATGACCTTCCTCACCACTCTCTCTCATAATCTTCAGCGCTTCTCTGGTAACAACACTCAACGCCAAGACATTCGTGTCCAATACTTCCTTGAAAATTTCCGTGGACCCTTCGAGCAACGACGCGGGTTTAGTGACGCCAGCGTTGTTGATAAGAACGTGTAATCCTCCGAGGTTAGTTTTGACCCAGGTGATGGCTCTAACGACGTCTTCTTCGACGGTGATGTCGGCTTGAAGAGGATGGAATTTTCCGGGAAGATTTTCGAGGTTGGAAGAGAGTTCTTGGAGTTTTTCGAGTCGACGGGCTAAACCGACGACGTGGAGGCCGTGTTCGACGAGTTTGGTGGAGATGGACGCACCGATGCCGGCACTAGCGCCGGTGATTAGAGCGACTTTGCCGGACCAGCGTTCCATGGCTACTGGACGAGGTCAAGAGGAGGTTGATGGGATTGGGGTTTTTGGGGCGGATGGGAAGTGAAAGGTTAGTTTTATGGAAGTTTACCGGTGTTGACTAGCTTCGGACGAGAGAAAGGTAGAAATTTTGAAGTGCGAGCGAAGCGAGCGAGTTTTTCAGAAAAAACTTCTTCGTAGGTACGGAACGATCCAAAAGTCTTCCTATCAAGTGGGTTATGAAAGTAAAAGCGTATGTCGTGTTATAGCACCATAAATAAGAAGTGACAGACTAAACAACGTTAAAATATCAAAACGTTACCAGGATTAGCTAATAAGACGACATACGTTTTACTTTCATGACCCAGATGATAGAAAAACTTTTGAGTCGCGCGGTATAATCAATTAAGAATTTTTTTTAGAGTCCTGTGAGGCGCGTTGCGAGCAAAGCGAGCGATCTCTGCAACAATCAAACTTACAATAGTAAATTAAAAAATAGTTTCATAAAACTTATATTAAGACACGAGTCCAAGTCTAAGTTTTATAAAAAAAAAGTTTTGTATACTATTTTTTCGAACTTGCATATTAAATATACTTTTTAATTTATTAATAATAATTTAATACTTCCAAGATGAATTCAGAAATTTCTTGCATCTTAGAAGTACGACAAATTGCAGAAATTGTCACGGTCTTGTATCTAGCTTGAAACTGTAACCTTAAACTCACACTGACATTTGATATTTCTACCTAATGTTTGTTACCAACCGAAAAAAAGTTCTTAGATTTGAGTTTAGTAATAGCTTATTAACGCACTCCAAATGAGTTTGTTTACAACAGTAAATTAGAAAAAAATTTTTCAACGATTTTTATAGATTTTGAGTTTGGAAATCTGAGTTAAGATCCTGAAAAAAAAAGAAAAATAAAGATAAAGAAAAAAAATTCAGAACTTAGCGCTAGGAGCTTTTGGGAGTGTCAGGCTTGAAACTTTGGAAGATCAAAAAAACGAAGATCTAAAATTGGAAAGAAAGTGTCTAAAAACCTGAAAATTAAAAAATCTAATATTTATAAAATCTAAAATATTAAGATCTAAAAAAAATTAAATTTGAAAAATCAAGTAAAAGTTAAAAAAAATACAAATACTTGAAAAAATTTGAAGAATACAAAATAATAGAAATTTTTCTTATTTAAAAAAATATACAAAACAAGATATTTAAAAAAATTAAACAAAACAAAATATTTATAAACCTAAAAAAATTAAAAACTGGAATAAACTGAAAAATGAATAAATAAAAGACAATTAAACAATACAAAAAATGTGAGAAATTTGAAAAATTTATAAAAGACAAAGAATTCGAGTAATCTAAAAAATTCAAAAAATCTAATAGATTCAAAAATGAAAAACAAAAAATTCTAAAAATCTGAATTCAAAAAACCTAAAGGACTAAAAAACCACAGATTTAAGAAGAGATTCAAAGAGGCCACATAATCCAAAAAAGCTCAAAAATTTTAAGAAAGAATTTAAGAAACTCAGGAATAAAAGAGATTTTAAATTATCTAAAATATTTAATACAAGAAATGCAAGAAATGTGGAAAACCTATTTTTTTTTTAAATGGAAGAAACTTAAATTAAATAATTAAAAAAAAAAAAAAGTAAGGATCCAAAAATCTAAAGATCGATTACCTACTGGTTCAAAAAAAAACTGAAAGATCTGACAAATACAAAAAAAAATCAAAGAAACAAAAAATTATATAAGGAAAAAATATCCGAAAAAACTAAAAAATCAAAAAGTATAAAAATTTAAAAATTTTCAGAAAACAAGAATTGCAAAGAATCTAAAGTAAAGTCAATAATTTAAAAAATAAAGTAATTTAAAAAGTCGTAAGGAATTAAAAAAAATCCAAAGATTTTAATTATTTATCTAAAAAAAATATCAAATAATATAAAAAAATAAAAATCTCATAAAACCGATAACACCACAAAATCCGAAACTTTCTAGAAATGTGAAAAATTCAAACAATTCATAAAGTCTAAAAATCAAATGAACATAAAAATGTAGAGAATTTTAAAAATTTGATAAATAAAAAGAAATACATTTGAAGATGTCAACAATTTAGTGACCTAAAAAATTTAAAAAAAAACAAAGAAATTAAATAATTAATCCAAAGAATCCAAAAAATCCAGAAAATTAAAAAGTTTGAAAATGTAGATAGTTATAATAACTCAAAAATTTTAGAGCATCCCAATAGTTAAAAAAATGTAAATAATATAAAAAGCATTATTACAAATCTGAAAGATCTAAAATCCAACTAATAAAAAAATAAAAGTTTAAAGTATCTTAAAAATTTTAATCATTAAAATAATTTTGGAGACAGGAAAAGTCAAAAAAATAAAAAATTAGAAAATACATTAAATTTTAAATTTTTAAAAAACTAAAGGATCTAAAACCATAGAAAAGTACAAGTTTCACTCTTTAGAAAAAAATTTTGGTCTTGGAAAGTTTGAAAAGCCAAAAATTGATATTTAAAATTTGAGTGATGAAAAATGTGAGAATCTAAAAATAAAAGAACTCGAAACCTAAGAACCTAAAAATCTGAAAAATTAAGCACGTACAAACTGAAGGTTTAAAAAACTTGAAAATGTTTGAAATTAAAAGTCACACAACAAACTGAGAAGCAAGAAAAAAAAACTGAGAACCTGAGAATGTGCCTAACAACTTGAAGACTCAGAAAACTGAAAAGCCACAAATCTAAGAACCTAAGAAACCAAAAAAAAAAAAATTAGTGACTATTCTTGTTGCATCTCACACGATAACCTATCTAAAGCCACAAGCTAATAATAAATAAAAGTTATCACAGAGTTCATTTAAACGATGCGGGTACTGTCTGAACATAACAATTCAGACTTAAATAAGTGTTAAAATGTTTTATGCTGATTCGCTTTTGACACATTTGATAAGTTTAGTTTTTATTATAGTTACGTTGGTGATTGGGTACTACCGCTGGTCTTTTGCCTACTGGAAATCCAAAAATGTTCCTTTTTTGGAACCGTCGATTCCGTTTGGTAACTTATACAACCCTTGGAAAAACGATACTACGTCTGGAGTGGTGATACAAAACTGCTACAACGCGTTGAAGAAAAAAAAGGTACCACATGGTGGCATCTACTTCTTCGCGGCTCCCACGTACATGGTACTACATCTGGACTATCTCAAGAACGTCTTAACTAAAGACTTCCAATATTTTGTGGATCGCGGTGTTTTTTACAACGAGAAGGATGATCCTCTAAGTGCTCACCTCTTCGCCATCGGTGGTACCAAATGGAGGAACTTGAGAGCAAAACTTACTCCGACTTTCACCTCAGGGAAGATGAAGATGATGTTCCAGACCTTGGTCGACTGCGAGAAAAATCTTCAAGAGAAGTTGAAGCTCCTCCATGAGGCTCCTATCGACATTAAAGAACTGTTAGGGTGCTTCACCACCGACATCATCGGTTCTTGCGCTTTTGGTCTCGAGTGCAACACTTTCAAAGATGACAATTCCCCCTTCAGGAAGTACGGAAAGGAAGTCTTCACTCAGCCCATCTGCCAGAGAATGAAGACAGCTTTTGCTGTTTCGTTCCCAACGATCGGAAAGGCGCTCAGGATTCGGATGTTAGGGAAAGACGTGAGTGATTTTTTCACAAACGTGGTAAGAGAGACCGTTGAACACAGAGAAAAGAACAACTACACTAGAAACGACTTCATGCAGCTTTTGATTGATTTGAAGAACAATAAGTTAGCGGAAGAAGAAGGCTACAAACGTGACGGCAAAACGTTAACTCTTGACGAAATCGCTGCCCAAAGCTTCATCTTCTTCTTAGCTGGCTTCGAGACGTCTTCCACGACCATGACTTTCGCTCTCTACGAACTAGCGAAGCACCAAGACATCCAAGAAAAAGTCCGCACCGAGATCACCAACGTGTTGAGAAAGTACGATGGTCGAGTGACCTACGAGGCCATCCACGACATGAAGTACATGGACCAGGTCATCAACGGTACGTACCAGCGCTCTGTAAACACACTCTGATCATTACTTTTTCAGAGACTCTCCGAAAGTACCCTCCAGTACCTTTCGTAACTCGCCAGTGCGTCAAAGACTACAAAGTTCCTGACAAAGACGTGGTCATAGAGAAAGGAACGAGAGTCATAATACCAATCTTGGGCATCCATCGTGACGAAGACTATTATCCTGATCCTGAGAAGTTTGATCCTGAGAGGTTCAGTGAGGAGAATTCTAGATCGCGACATCAGTATGCGCACATACCTTTCGGTGAAGGTCCTAGAATTTGTATTGGTAAGTTTGGATGAAGAAAAAATGTGGTACTCAACTTGGTTTTTAGGTTTGCGATTTGGTCTCATGCAGTCTAAAGTCGGCCTTACTTCTTTGCTTAGGAGGTACAGATTTACGTTGAATGAGAAGACACATGAGCCAATGAAGTTTTCAGCGAACTCTTTTGTTTTAGCTGCTGATGGCGACATTTGGTTGAATGCAGAGAACATTTAGTTATAAAGTAGATTTAATTACGTAAATAGACATTTTTTTATTAAATTTGGTTTTATTTTAACTAATTAACTAATCTTTTGGTTTTTTCATCCTCATGACTTTTTTTGTTAATTTTATTTTTACCTTAATATCTCTCTTTATCAGATTTTATGTATTCGTTGGCTAAAGGTTTTACGTTTGTTTTTAAAATACTTTGGTTGTTTAGACTTTTTGAATAAATTTTATTTTGTTCTTTAAATTTTCGTTTGGTTTATTTTTTGTTCAGTATTTTCGACGTTTTTTGCTTTTTAGTTTTTTTACACTTTTTATATTTAAGATTTTTTATATCCTAATGAAATAAATAAAATAAACGCAAACTTTATGAATTCTTTGAATTTTTTTTGATTATAATTTTTCAATTATTTAGAATTTTGGAATTTTAAGATTATTTAGATTTTGGAATTTTTGGAGTATTGTTTTTTTAATATTTTGAATTTTTTGAGCTTTTTTTGTTTGTTAAATTTTGTCCTTTTTCATTTTTAATTTTTTTATATATTTTTTAAATTTTTTGGATTTGCTGAATTTTCTTCATTCTCTTAATTTTTTTGATTTTCTATATTTTCTACACCCTTTCTCTAAAGATTGCTTCTTAATGTTAATTTTTTAAAATTACGTTAACTTTTTAATAGTTCTTTTTTTATTTCTTTTTTTTAGGTTTTTAACCTTTTTTTAATTATTTTGATTTTTAAAATTAAATTTTTATTAATTATTTTTAATGTGTTCTAAATTTTAAATTCCGACATTTTTTGGCATACTTTTAAACTGCAAAATTTTTTGGTTTTTAAAAATTTTTTTTAGATCACTTAACTTTTCTAAATTAAATTTTTTGAAATTATTTTTAGAATTATTACATTTTTTCAGTATTCCGATGTTCTTTTCATATTCTGAAAATAGATTATTCTGTAGATGTACCTCAATTTTATTTTTCTTCTAAAATTTTTGTTTTTTTCTTGTTTCAAATCTTGTTTTATTTTTTCTTCTTTGCATTCTTATAAAATGCTTTGATTTTCGATTCTTTCGGTTTTTTATTTTTATTCAATTTTATTCTATATTCTAACAAAAGTTTTTTTTTAATGTTTTTGAACTGTTTATGTTGTTTTGGTTTTTGGATGGATTCTATTGTTTTTTTAAATCTTCATTAGGTTATTTACATTTTTTCAATTTTTTGAATTTAAATCAAAAATTAAAAAAAATATATAAATGTAGGGTATATAAAAAGTAGAAAAAATACTAAAAATCACAAAATCTAAAGAATGTAAAAATTCAAAAAAAATAATCAATAAAAAACAAACATTTCAAAAAATCTAAAAAAATCAACAAATGCAAAAATTCAAAAAGTTCTCAAAATTTAGGTATCCATAGAATATAAAAAATCCAAAAAAAAACATGAAATCCAATAAATTCATATAATCTAAATAACCTAGGCAATTATAAGTATTTCAAAAAAATTAAAAAAATGAATAAAAATGTGAAAATCTGAAACAAGAAAAAAAATATTGTCACAAATGTTACAAGTCTTTTAGAAAAAGTTCAAGCAAAATTTTAAAAAAATGTAAATTTAGATAAAAGTAATAGAATATCTCAAATCTACAAAGACCAGACTTACAAAAAAAAATAAAAACAAGATAAATCATTAAATAATTAAATTTACAGAAATAAAATTTATATAAAATACAAAAATTTCAAGAATTTGGGGAATACAAGAAGTAGATAACCCCAAAAATCACAAAATCTAAATAATTTTACAAATCCAAAAATCTAAATAATTAAAAAAGTTAATATACAAACAATCCAAAAAATTCAAATTATCCAAAAAATTTAAACAAAACAAAATTTCAAAGATGTAATGAATATAAAAAGTTATAAAAGTAGAAAAATTATTCTAAAAAATTCAAACACTGAAATAAAAGAAAAAAAAATTATAGAATTCACAAAGTTTAGATATCCACAGAATTTAGAATATCCAAAAAAAGCATAAAATTCAAAACTCAAAGAATTTAAATAAACGAAGCTAAAATTTATTTATACAATTAATTCTAAAAAATCTAAAAAAATCAGAAATTGTAAAAACTTTATGGAATCAAAAAATTTAAAAAATTTACAGTTTCGGTATCCGCATAATCTAAAAGATGAAAAAGAAACTAAAATTCCAAAAAGTTTAAAAATTCGAAGGAATAACCGAAACGAAGATTTTAAAAACAGAATAAAATTTGTTAAAAAAAACTAAACAACCTAAGAATTATAGAACCGTTAGCTAAACAATACAGAAAATCTGAGAAAGATAAATATTAAAATAAAAATAAAATTAACATAAAAGACATGAAAAAACAAGATTCTAATATCAAAGCCTTTTATAAAAATGTAAAAATTAAAAAACCAAAATTAGTTAAAATAAAACCAAATTTAATAAAAAAACGTCTATTTACGCAATTAAATTTACTTTCTAACTAAATGTTTTCTACATTCAACCAAATGTCGCCATCAGCAGCTAAAACAAAAGAGTTCGCTGAAAACTTCATTGGCTCGTGTGTCTTCTCATTCAACGTAAATCTGTATCTCCTAAGCAAGGAAGCAAGGCCGACTTTAGACTGCATGACACCAAATCGCATACCTAAAAATCAAGTTGAGTACCACATTTTTTCTTCATCCAAACTTACCAATACAAATTCTAGGACCTTCACCGAAAGGTATGTGCGCATACTGATGTCGCGATCTTGAATTCTCTTCACTGAACCTCTCAGGATCAAACTTCTCAGGATCAGGATAATAGTCTTCGTCATGATGGATGCCCAAGATTGGTATTATGACTCTCGTTCCTTTCTCTATGACCACGTCTTTATCAGGAACTTTGTAGTCTTTGACACACTGGCGAGTAATGAGAGGTACTGGAGGGTACTTTCGGAGAGTCTCTGAAAAAGTAATGATCAGAACGTGTCTAAAGAGCGATGGTACGTACCGTTGATGACCTGGTCCATGTACTTCATGTCGTGGATGGCCTCGTAGGTCACTCGACCATCGTACTTTCTCAACACGTTGGTGATCTCGGTGCGGACTTTTTCTTGGATGTCTTGGTGCTTCGCTAGTTCGTAGAGAGCGAAAGTCATGGTCGTGGAAGACGTCTCGAAGCCAGCTAAGAAGAAGATGAAGCTTTGGGCAGCGACTTCGTCAAGTGTTAACGATTTGCCATCATGTTTGTAGCCTTCTTCTTCCGCTAACTTATTGTTCTTCAAATTCACCAAGAGTTGCATAAAGTCTTTTCTAGTGTAATCGTTCTTTTCTCTGTGCTCAACGGTCTCTTTTACCACGTTTGTGAAAAAATCACTCACATCTTTCGCAAACATTCGAATCCTGAGCGCTTTTCCGATCGGTGGGAACGAAATAGCAAAAACCGTCTTCAGTCTCTGGAAGGTGGTCGTACTGAAGACTTTCTTCCCGTATTTTCGGAATGGAGAATCGTCATCTTTGAACGTGTTACACTCGAGACCAAAAGCGCAAGAACCGATGATGTCTGTGGTGTAGCAACCCAACAGTTCTTTGATGTCGACAGGAGCTTTGGCGTCGTGGATTAGCTTCAGCTTCTCTTGAAGATTCTTCTCACAGTCGAGCAACGTCTGGAACATCATCTTCATCTTCCCCGAGGTGAAAGTCGGAGTGAGTTTTGCTCTCAAGTTCTTCCATCTGGTACCACCGATCGCGAAAAGGTGAGCACTTAGAGGATCATCCTTCTCGTTGTAGTAAGTACCACGATCCACGAAATATTGAAAGTCTTTGGTTAACACGTTCTTGAGAAAATCTAGATCTAGTACCATGTACATGGGAGCCGCGAAAAAATAAACACCCCCATGAGGTGTCTTCTTCTTTTTCAACTCCTTATACATTTCTTGGATCACAACTCCGGTAGTGGCATCATTTTTCCAAGGATTGTTCAGGTTCCCGAAAGGAATTGACGGCTCGAGGAAAGGAACATTCTTCGTTTTCCAATAGGCGAAAGACCATCGATAATATGCAACCACCACCGCGGCTATGGCAACAACCAAACCGACGACGTCTAGTAGAAGTGACTCGGTCGAGAACATCTAAACACTTTTGTTAAGTGAAGAACTTAAAAATTAAACACTTACTTGACTTACTTTTTTCGTTTGAATGAACTCACCGATGAGCTAGCTGTTACTTATTATAAGCCTAAGAGTTCTGATTGGGTAGCGTCCCAGATAATTATTACCTACATCAAGGTGACTCAGAGTACAAGAACTTGGCCTGATGTAAGATCGGCAACGTTGTGAAACGTTGTGAAACGTATAAACTACAAATCGGTTACTAGAAACGATTAGATAATGTACACATGTTTACTCTTTTTAAACAATTTACTAGTATTATTTTCTCAAGTCATTTATAATTATACTAGCTCGATTACTACACTTTATCCAGAAATAGGTATAATAATAATAATAATAATAATAACAATAATAATAATAATAATAATAATGATGGTGATGATGATGTTGATCATAATAATAATAATAATAATAATAACAATAACAATAATAATAATAACAATAACAATAATAATAATAATAATAATAATAATAATAATAATAATAATTCCAAATTAAACTCAATTTTGGCACCTCCACGAATAGTAAAAATAATTTTTAAGGTGATGGAGGCTCAAGACGCCTCTTTAACTTTTCCGGAGGCAGCACAAAGTGCAAAGGTGACATTAAAAAATTTTTGCTTCGCTCGTGTGCTAAAACTTCTGGATCATTAATCACCTTCATTTAAAGCTTTGTTCGTCAAATAAATAAGTGTGTTCTTTATCAACAACTTAAAAAGTGGCTTGAATGTGATCAGGACACTTTTTCGTAGAACTTGTGGTGTTTAGCGTGATTAATAATTTTATGTAAATTCTCACTTTTTATTGTAATTTATAACTAACCTTGCACATTTCAATACGCGCCTCCTTTTATTCTATGCAAATTAATAATTATAAAACCAGCGACCTCCGCCACCGGAGTTGCAGTACAATTTCAAAAATGGTGCTCTCCATGGAGCGTTGGGTCGGCAAAATCGCCGTGGTAACAGGCGCCAGTTCCGGCATCGGGGCCTCCATCGCTGACGCTCTTGCCACAAACGGCGTCATTGTAAGAAATCTTCATTTCTTCCTTCTAACACTTTCCTAAGGTCGTAGGAGTCGCCCGTCGAACCGAGCGCATTGAAGCCCGCTCCAAGACTCTCAAAGGCAAACTTTACGCCCTCAAAGCAGACATGACCATCGAGTCAGAGATTGTGGACGCTTTCAAATGGATCACTTCGAATTTAGGCCTGGTCCATATTCTGGTAAACTGCGCTGGTTTTTCGAAAGAAGGCTCTCTTGCTTCAGGAGACGTGGAGGCGTGGAGGAAAGTCTTCGATGTTAATGTTATCGGGCTGTGTGTCGCAACGAAGGAGGCTGTGACGATAATGAAGAAGAATAACATCAAAGGTCATGTTATACACATTAATAGTATTCTGGGGCACTCTGTTAAAAATGCCTCGGGGGTCAACGTGTATCCGGCGTCGAAATTCGCGGTTACGGCTCTGACTGAAACTCTCCAATTGGAGCTTCTGGGGACTCCCATCAAAATCACGGTGATTTTCACTCCTTTTATCGTATTTCTTCCATTTCTTTTGTAGAGTATCAGTCCAGGGTTTGTGGTCACGGAGATGACTTTGCTACGGGACGACATAAGCGAAGAAAGAAGAAAAGCCTTCGGGAGTAGACCAAGTTTGGACGTCGAAGACATCGCAGATGGGGTTCTTTACGCTTTGTCGACCCCTGAGCACGTCCAGGTGAGGTTCTTCTGTCTGTTTCTTAATTGTAAAGTGTTTTAGGTGCACGAACTCACGATAAAGCCGCTGGGGGAGCGATACTAATCGAACGGTTTGGTCAAGAATGGTAAATTATCCGCCTAGGTTAAGATGACTATGATTATAAGCCGCAGAATTCAATTTTGAGTAACATTTATCCAGATTTTTTTTTCTGACTTTTCAAACAACAAAGTTACGTCCTATTTATGATAGAAATTCTTAAAAAAAATTTGAATCGAAATTCTACAACGATTTACGAAAGGTTTAGCTGTTCTAACTGTTAATAAAGCTGTTAATGATAATTTTTGTTGAGTTTTTTGAAAACTGTCATCTCAAACATGGTGGATATACAATTTTTTTTATGGCAATAGAATGTTTTCTTCAGTTAATTTCTTATTAGAACTTATATTTGTTATGAATAATATAATATTTTTGTTATTTTTTACAATTTTGTTATGTTTATAAATAAATAGTACAGTTGCATGTGTCGGTAAGTGCAATAAATACTAGAAATGTCAAAGTCTGGGTATGCGCCATTGGAGCTTTATTTCTTAGTCTATTTCAATCTAAGCACTACAAAATTCTTAAGTGCGTGCGCATCAGAGACCTTAATCTTACTCGTGTTAAATATAATTATATTATTTAATTAAATATTTTTTACACTTTTTACAACCTTGAACTATTAGAATTTTTGTATTTTTTTCATTCTGTGGGTTGCTTAAATTTTTAATTTTTTTTTTAAATTTTTATTGCTGAATAAATAGTACTGATGTATTTATTGGTAAATAAAATAGACATTAGAAATGTCAAAGTTTGGTTAATTAAATTTTTTCAGTTTTTTGAATTAATGAAATTCAGGTTTTTTCAGTTTTTCGTTGATTTTTGAATGTTTTGAATTTCACACTCTTTACACTTTTTGCATTAGTTAAGTTTTTTCAAATTTTTGATTTTTAGATTTTTTGGTGAAATTAAACATTTAAAATTTTTGACTTTTACTGTTCTTACATTGTTGGGATTCTTAAATTTTTAGTTTATTTAATATTATTTATAATTCTGTGTTTTTTTATTTTTTTTTGTAATTTTTGAAGTATTTGATTTGTTAAAAATGTTGATTGATAAATAAATGGCACTAGAAATTTTAAATTCTGAGTATGCATCGTTGGATCTTCACTGTTTAGTCTATTTCAACCTAAGCACCACAAAATTCCTAAGTGCGTGCGCATTAAAGATCTTCTCTTAGTCGTCTTAAATCTGTGTTTATTTTGTTAAGTCAACAATAATAATAATAATAATAATAATAATAATAATAATAATAATAATAATAATAATAATAATAATAATAATAATAATAATGATAATAATAATAATAATAATAATAATAATAATAATAATAATAATAATAATAATAATAATAATAATATACATTTAATAATTATTATTAAAAAAATTATAATTATTTGTGTTAAATGTTTTTTACTTCTTAAATTTTATGATTTATTCAGATTCTCATATTTTTTATATTTTCAAAATCTATATTCTATTAGTTTGCCATTTCTATTTTTATTTTTATTTTTTTTGTATTCTTTAGATTATTTAAGTTTAGTGGTTTTTTAGGTTTTTACATTTTTTCTAAGATACTGTAACGATATTTATTTTTTTTCTTGTTTCAGATCTTTTGGTTTTTTGTTTTTTGATTCTGGGTTCTATCGGTTTATTGTTTTTTAAGACTTTTAAAATGTTTAGGTTGTTTTAATGTCTTAAATAAATTTTATTTAGTTTTTTTAAGTTTTATATTTGGTTTAGATTTTTAAAATTTTTTGAATACATCAAATTTGTTTTTTTTTATGATTTTGTGGATTTTATAGTTCCTACACTTCTTAAATTAGTTAGATCCTTCAATTTTTTTTAATGTTTTGAATTTTTTGTAATTTTTGTTTTTTTAATATTTTTTGAATTATTTGTTTCCTTTAAAATTTTTTATCGCCTAATAAATGTTTATCGGTAAATAAAATCAAAACTAAAAATGCCATAGTCTGAGCATGCCCCGTTGAACGTTCTCTGCTTAATCTATTTCCACCTACGCACCACAAAATTCCCTAAGTGCGTGCGCATCACAGATATTTTTCTAAATTGTTTTGAACAATGTATTGGAATTTTTTATTTATTGTTAATCTTGGCCAATAAAAATCAATCCTTATTGATTTAGGTAAATCATTATCTACTCTTCAATGAGAAAATACAGCCAATAATGATAATGACAGTCAGTAAATGTCAAATGATAGTCAAAAAATGCAAAATTTGTCTCTTTTTCAACGTATTTGCTTAATTTTAATTTCATCCCTTTGATCAGTGCACAGATGAGCGCTATTAAGCAGAAATGCTTTTAACTCGTCTCGTTAATGTTACCCTGGGGCGGAATTTACTTGACGTAGAAATAAATAATTAATAAAAATTGCTAATTAAGATTCTCCTGAGCTTATTTTATCGTCTAGTCGAGGAAATTATTCCAGTGAAAAACAGTGTCCTCTATCTTAATTAATTTCCATATTTTGTTCGAGTTGGTTTCAATGAATGAGTTACTTTGATCAGGAACTTAATTAGGAAGTTGTAAGTTCGAAGTTTTTAGATATTCACATTTAATTAAGTTTGTTTCGAGTTCGAAGAATGTTTCTTGTTTTTGTGTCTAATTAAATCAAGCTGCATTGCGGAGGAAATATTTCTTATGTTTAAAGGCATTTCATCGTGAAAATATTTACGCCTTTTTACGGTATTTTCAAACAATCAAGTTTGCTAATTGCTTAATTTTAAAAAGATTTGAGTTGTTTTTTTTTTCAATAATTTATTAATTTAATTAATTAATTTGACATAGAAATTACTAATTCAACATCTAAAAAGTTTTAGTTTTTTTTTAAATTCAAATTTTTTTGGTGTTGTCAAAAACTAAAATAGCTTTTTATGTAACGAGGCCGTAAAGACAATGATTTTTTGAAGAGATAAATTTTGGAGGACAAGACGAAAAATCGTCTTTACGGTAAAAGTGAGGTTATGGGCGGTTACCAAAGGAAAAAATTTGATGCAAACCAAAGAAGAAAGGTTCAGTCCGTAAAGAATTATTTTACAGATGTTTTTATAAAGTTTATTTTTACGGCCGCAAAAAATTCCAAAACTTATATAGAATGGTCGCTCAAAAAAGATTTTTACTACCGGAAATTTTGGTTACTTACTGAGTTTATTATTGTTTTTAGTTTACTAGTAGAACCGGACAGACATTGTTCTTCCTCCTGTGTATATTTATTTATATCTATATATCGGGTGTCTCAAAAAGGAAAACTTGTTGAGAGATTCTCTCTGTCTCTTTGACAGTTATGAAAATCAAAACACATTTTTTAATTTTTTATGGCGATCGGTTGAACGGTGTAGAGGTTAATGTGCTGTAGCGCCGTCTAGTGGCAAGTTAAAGCAAAACGGATAGCGCGAAAGTATTCTTAGGGCTTAAATACACATTTATACCAATCTCATGGCGATCGGTTAAACCGTGTTGAAGTTGATGTGCTGCAGCGCCATCCGCTGGCGAGTTACACCAAAGCAGATAGCTTAAAAACGTTTTCTATGAAAGTTAGTCTTTATTACAATTATTATTTTGTTTTATAATTTTTTTAGCTTTTTAGATTGGTGAACTTTTGATAATTACAGAGTTTCAAACTTTCTCAGAACTGTAAATTTCGGATTTAGATTTTTTACAGTATATATACAATATTAAAGTTTATCCACAAATAAGTTAAGTAGCTGTAGTAATTTATTTTAATAGTTTTGATAACAATTTTACTTGTTTTTGCGTCAACGGTTTCGCAAGTGTGTAAAAGCCGTGCTTGTGGTTTTAGTCACAGCTGTCAAATGAAAGTTTTAACAACTTTTTTTAAGTTTTCCAGACTGCCAAGATGCAAAAAACATGTCAAAGATTTTTTTTTTGAACACACTGCGAAGCTCGTCAAAAATTACCAAATTTTTAAAATCCCATTTACCATTTGGAGAGTTTGTGAAATTTGGAAAAATCCCAACGTTTCTAAGGTGTGTACAAAAACGACGAACCTAACTAACTAATACAGTTATTCTGCTTTAGGTGATTAAGTATTACTCTAATTTTTATCTAGTTTCATATTTTTGTAACCTCGTTTTAGTTGCCTTGGCTGTAATTTTTTGTATAATTTTCGTGATAAATTTTATTATGTTATGAACAAAGTTGTTATTTTTTCTCCTTGTGGGGCGATCCTGAGACAACCATAGAAATTTTGGGGACGTTAGTCGCATTCCAATGTTCTGTCAAATATCTGTATGCCATTTTTCATAGTCCGCCGCGGGCGCCGCCCGTCGCCGACTCACAGGACTAATGCTCTCGGTTTTTTTTTGAGGCTTCGTAATCAAGCTGCTTATTTGTTCTAATTAATTTGTTGTAACACTGACGTCAAATGACAGTCTCAAGCATATATTTTTTTAATTTTCTTCTGACGGTATTGAAATTTTTTCAAGTCTCATGAAATTTTTTTATTGAAATTTACCATGATGCTCTGATAATTTGAAAAAACCCATGAATACAATATATTTACAATATATTTCATCTAGAAATTCCAACTTTGAAAAATTTGGAAGACAAAAAATAAAAAAGCCGCACATTACGAATACAAAAAAAAGTCTCAAAATAAACTAAAATAATTCAAATTTGAGAGAATTTAGGAGTTCTCAAACTTTTTTGATTTTTTTAACATCGTTATTAGGTTCTAAACGTTAAAGATTTTTTTAAAATGTTGGGTAATATTTTTAGGCGGCCAGTAAACCATAAACACCTACTTTACGAACTTTTTTTCCGGCCACAAAAATAATGTTTAGAATTCTTGTGAATAGTATAATTTTCAATAATTTTAGGAAATACCCATAAGATTTTTAAGATTTGTAAATTTTTTGATTTTTTGTTGTCTAATTTTTAAAAATTTTCAAGAAACCGTGTTTATTTTTTCTTTTTTTTTTGATTTTTTGACTAAGAATTTTTATTTTTTTTTAGCTTTGTCAGGATTCTAATTTTTTTTCAAAAAACCTTGTTTATTTTTTCTTTTTTTTTAATTTTTGACTAAGATTTTTTTTATGTTTCTTAGCTTTGTCAGAATTCTATTTTTTTTTCAAGAAACCTTGTTTACTTTTTTTTTTTTTTGATTTTTGACTAAGAATTTTTATTTTTTTAGCTTTGTCAGGATTCTAATTTTTTTTAAAAAAACCTTGTTTATTTTTTCTTTTTTTTTTGATTTTTGACTAAGGATTTTTTATTTTTTTTAGCTTTGTCAGAATTCTAATTTTTTTTCAAAAAACCTTGTTTACTTTTTCTTTTTTTTTGATTTTTGACTAAGAATTTTTATTTTTTTTTAGCTTTGTCAGAATTCTAATTTTTTTTCAAAAAACCTTGTTTATTTTTTCTTTTTTTTTTTAATTTTTGACTAAGATTTTTTTTATGTTTCTTAGCTTTGTCAGAATTCTATTTTTTTTTCAAGAAACCTTGTTTACTTTTTCTTTTTTTTTTTGATTTTTGACTAAGAATTTTTAATTTTTTTTAGCTTTGTCAGAATTCTAATTTTTTTTCAAAAAACCTTGTTTATTTATTTTTTTTTTGATTTTTTGACTAAGAATTTTTAATTTTTTTTTAGCTTTGTCAGAATTCTAATTTTTTTTCAAGGAACCTTGTTTATTTTTTCTTTTTTTTTGATTGTTTGACTAAGAATTTTTTATTTTTCTTAGCTTTGTCAAAATTCTAATTTTTTTTCAAGACACCTTGTTTATTTTTTCTTTTTTTTTGATTTTTTGACTAAATTTTTTTATTTTTTTTAGCTTTGTCAGAATTCTAATTTTTTTTTCAAGAAACCTTGTTTATTTTTTCTTTTTTTTTGATTTTTTGACTAAGAATTTTTTATTTTTTTTAGCTTTGTCAGAATTCTAATTTTTTTTTCAAGAAACCTTGTTTATTTTTTCTTTTTTTTTGATTTTTTGACTAAGAATTTTTTATTTTTTTTAGCTTTGTCAGAATTCTAATTTTTTTTCAAAAAACCTTGTTTATTTTTTCTTTTTTTTGATTTTTTGACTAAATTTTTTTATTTTTTCTAGCTTTGTCAGAATTCTAATTTTTTTTCAAGACACCTTGTTTATTTTCTCTTTTTTTTTTGATTTTTTGACTAAATTTTTTTATTTTTTTTTAGTTTTGTCAGAATTCTATTTTTTTTACAAGACACCTTGTTTATTTTTTCTTTTTTTTAATTTTTTGACTAATTTTTTTTATTTTTTTTAGCTTTGTCAGGATTCTAAATTTTGATATTTTTTCAAACATTTTGATTTCTTAGATTTGTGGATTTTTGGACTTATGAAAAACTTTTGAAAAATTCCAAAAAATATCTAGATTTATAAAATCTTAATTTTTTAGCTTACAAAACTTGACTTTGCTTTTTTTAAATAATGGAAAACTCAAAATGTTCCAAATTTTTAAGATTCTTACAATTAATTCTAGCAACTCGTAGAACTCGACAATTTCAGTTGTTAGAATTTTGTAAGTTAAAATTTCTGCTTTTTTTGAGTTATGGCGTTTAGGAATTTCAAATGTTAGCGTTTTTTGATTTTTTAGTACATTCAGAGATTTTCAAATTTATATTCTCAAATAAAAAAAATATATAGTTCTCAAAATTTCGAAAATTTCAATAATTTCATAGGGTTCTTGCATTTTTTTTAAATAATTCTCAGATTTTTGGTTTTGTGATTTTTTCAAAAAAACAATATGTAATACAAAAAACAATCACAATAAAACAATTTTTATTAAAACAGATTAACATTTCTCTAGATATTTCCTCGGCTTCTTCTATTAGTACAATTCTCCAACAGGTTTAATAGTGAGCTCATGAACCTACAACATTTTGTTTTCATTACATCACTAGTGCTGTAATAAACTCACCTGGACATGTTCCGGAGTACTCAAAGCATACAGAACTCCATCAGCGATATCTTCCGGTTTCAAAACCGGAAAAGTGTCAAGAACTGCTTTAGTCGTTGGTGGCAGATCTTTTTTCAGAGTCGTCATTTCAGTAGCCACCAATCCAGGGCTCACACTCTAAAATTCCAAAAAAATGCAACCAATCACGAACCGTTTCTTTCCTTACCGTAATCTTAATCTTCGACTTCCTACTGTTCAACTCTTGCCTCAGCGACTCCGTCAACGCCGTGACGGCATGCTTCGACGCCGGATAAATATTAAACCCCGGAAAATTCGGCACAGTATGCCCGCAATAACTATTCATATGAATAATATGCCCGTTGACGTCATGCTTCTTCATGCTCTTAATCGCCTCTCTCGTCGCGACACACAAACCCAGAACGTTAAGTTCAAGGACACTTTTCCAGGCTTCGGCGTCTCCGTCGATGAGCGTCGTGTCTTTAGCGACTCCGGCGTTGTTCACCAAGATGTGGACGGCTCCCAAGTTCTGCTCGATCCATTCGAAGGCCTTCACGACTTCTTGCTCTTTGGACACGTCGGCTTTGTAAGGATGGAGCTTACCTTTGCTGTTGGATAATTCTTGAGCGCGTTCTTCGATGAGGTCAACACGGCGAGCGATGCCGACGACCTGGAGGCCGTTGGCGACGAGTTGGTCGACGATAGCGGCGCCGATTCCGCTGCTGGCGCCGGTCACCACGGCGACTTTGCCGCTCCAGCGGTCCATGGAGAGCACCATGATGGTTGGGGACAGACTGAAGAGGTGACCGTGAGATGGAATTTGGGACAACTTGTGAGAGGCGGAGGAAGTGGAATTAGCCATGCTGCTGATGCGAGAAGGTCGGAGAACTGTTATTGTTTCCAGGTGAACTTTTTCATTTTTTCATGGAATTCAAAATCTTTCAGTGTCAAAAAGGAAAATTTCTATTTCAAATTAAGCATTAGTTTCGTTCTAACACAAACAAGACGTATGAAATTTTATCCACAAACAACGCGTTACGTACGTGCGGTAATTTATTTTGATAATTTTGATAACAGTTGTACTTGTTTTTAAGTCAATGGTTTTGGAAGTCAGTAAAAATCGTGTTTGTAGTTTTGTCGCAGCTGTCAAATGAAAGTTTTAACAACTTTTTTCAAGTTTTGCAGACTGCCAATATGCAAAAAACATGTCAAAGATTTTTTTTTTGAACACACTGCGAAGCTCGTCAAAAATTACCAAATTTTTAAAATCCCATTTACCATTTGGAGAGTTTGTGAAATTTGGAAAAATCCCAACATTTCTAAGGTGTGTACAAAAACCTTAGAACCTAACTAACTAATACAGTTATTCTGCTTTAGGTGATTAGGTATTACTCTAATTTTTATCTAGTTTCATATTTTTGTAACCTCGTTTTAGTTGCCTTGGCTGTAATTTTTTGTATAATTTTTGTGATAAATTTTATTATGTTGTAAACAAAGTTGTTATTTTTTCTCCTTGTGGGGCGGTCCTGAAACAACAATACAAATTTTGGCGACGTCAGTCGCATTCCTGTCAAATATCTGTATGCTATTTCTTAGTCCGCCGCGGGCGCCGCCCGCCGCCGACTCACAGGGCTAATGCTCTCGGTTTTTTTTAAGCTTTGTGATCAAACTGCTAAATCGTTCCAATTAATTTCAGTTTAGAAATATGTTATGACACACTGAATTTTTTCTGATCGAATGATGGTTTCAAACAATTTTTTTTTTAATTTGTTCTGACAGTATTCAAAGTCTCCTCAATTTTTTTATTTAAATTTTACATGACGCTCTGATGAACTGAAACAACTTATGCAAAGATCGAGATGCAGATTTAAATTTTTAAAATATATTTCATCTAAAAATTCCAACTTTGAAAAATTTGGAAGACAAAGAATAAAGAAACCGAACAGAAGAGTACAAAAAAAATATCAAAATAAACTAAAACAATTGAAATTCGAGAGAATTTTAGCGTTTCTAAATTTTTTGATTTTTTTTAATATCGTTATTAGGTTCTAAATGTGAAATTTTTGTTTTTAAACCTTGGGTAATATTTTTAGGCGGCCAGTCCATAAACACCTACTTTACGGCTTTTTTTCCGGTCGTAAAAATAATATTCAGAATTCATGTGAATAGCATAATTATCAATAATTTCAGGAAATACCTTACAATTTTTAAATTTGTAAATTTTCTGCTTTTTGAGTAAAAACATTAAAAAATTTCTAGAAACCTTGTTTACTTTTTTATTTTTGGATTTTTTAACTTTTTTAAGTTTTGTCAGAATTGTAAACTTTGATATTTTTTTAAACATTTTGATTTCTTAAATTTGTGGGTTTTTTATTGTTTTTGAATTTGAAAAAATGTCTAGATTCATAGGAACTTAATTTTTTAGCTTACAAAACTCAACAATTTCATTTGTTAGATCTTTGTGATTTAAATTTTTGTTAAAAATTCATCAACATAAATCAAAATAATTCAGAAAAACAGTAAAAAGTCATCGTTAATATGTTCTAAATCTGTAATTTTTTTTTAAAACATTAGATAATATTTTTAAGCTACTCTATAAAAATTTACTTTACGGACTTTCTTCCGGCCGTAAAGATAATGTTTATGGATCACTTAGTTACAGACTAAACATCAAAATTTTATATTTCGTGAGTTTAATCTGTCGTAAAAACGATTTTTTGCTTTGATATTTTCAAGAATTATCTTATTTATGGCCTTTCTATATTTTTTTTGCAATTTGGGAAATTGTTTCCTCGAAAAATTAAAACTAAAAAAATAAATTTGTAATTTTTTGTTGTTTCAAGGTTTTGAAAATATCACAATATTTGCCTTTTTTTTAACTCTGCGAATTTTAAGCATTTAAAATGTGTCATTATCTTGATGGCAAGAATTTATGGTTTTTAAAACATGGTAATTTATGTACACCAAATTTAGGTTTGGGACATTTCTTATGCATAGAACTGCGAGGTAAAATTTTAAAAGGTTTTTTTGAAGATTAAACAGTCAAAGTTTTATTATATCTTCGATAATAGAATTTCAAATTGCCAATAATAGTGTGTTCTTCGTTTTTGTAATATTTGAAAAACCTGAAATTTTAGGCTTCTTTTAGGTTTAAATACTTAAAACATCATCACCAAGCTAACAATTTTTTAGTAAATAAAAAAAAATACACCTGAAAACGTAGTCATTATAAAATTTCTAACCTTGTAGTTCGTAAACCTAAAATTTGTAAGAAGAAAACCTAAAAAAATAGATTTTCAAAATTTACTACTTTACTAAAAACCTACCAAACCTATAAAATTAATACTTTTATATTTGTAATAAAAACCTTTTTTAAAAATCAAGCTTAAAAACAAACATAATTTTTGAAAAACCTAAGTTTCAACTTTTTACTTTTTTAATAGGCGTAGGAAAAACATTTTTGGATAAGTGAAAACAAAAAATAATTGAACATATAATTATAAAACACCTAAATTCGTCAAACTTTATTGAAGCACAATATACGTAAACCTGACAAAACTTCCTCAGCAATTAGCAAGCTGAAAAACCTAGAAAAACCTATGTACCTAACAATTAGTCAACAAATAATGAAAACTGTAGGCTTCGTTAATTTTACATTTTCAATCTAAAAGAATTTAATAAGAAAACCTAGCAACCTAAAGTAATTACAAATAACCCGAATTCTGATCATTTTATTTTACAAGAAACACCTTAGATATCAGAATAATATGCATAAATAAACGTTATATCATAATGATAGACCTGAAAACCTAATCATAATAACAATCTAGAAGCCTGGAAATGGAATTTAGAGTTTTTTCTGAGTAAAATTATAATGGTCGCAAAACCTAAAGATTTAGGCTCCTTTTAGGTTCTAATACTTGAGACTGTTATCTCCAAGAGAACCCTGACGTAATAAAACAGCAGTAAACCTGAAAACCTGGCCACTATAGCAATGTAAACGCCTCGAATTAGTTCCAAAAACCTAAATTTTAGAAATTTGTTTCTTTTAACCTATTGAAACCTATATTATATAGGTATAAATATTTCTCACATTTACAATGAAAACCTTATGTTATTTAAAAATTTCACTAAAACAACCGAAAAAACACTTTTTGGATATGCAAAAATTGACAAAAATTGGAATCTGAAATTATAAAATACCTAAATTTGTCGACTTTTTTATAAGCCCAATATGAGTATAAACCCAATATAATTAAACTTATGTCAAGAGCTGGAAAGCCTAAAAACCTAAATAAACCTAGGTACATAAAAATTGATAAATTATGAAAACTGTAAGTTTTTTCAATTTTGTTTGTTTATTCTGAGAAAATTTTATAAGGAAACTTACGGACCTAAACCAATTTCAGAAAACCCAAAACTTGACAATTCTATTTTACAAAACCTAGAATTCTGGAAACGCCAAATTTGACGAAAATTTGGAATATCACGATAATATATGCAAATAAATGTCATTTCTACAAAACCTGAAATCTTAGGCATTTTTAGGATTCAAATATTTGTTATTATACTAATTCAGAAACCTAGAAATATTGTTAATAAAGAGAAGCTTAATTTTTTAGTTTGTAAACCTAAAAAACTAAAAAAATTGCTATCAAAAACCTCACTTTTAGGAATTTGATTTCTTCTGACCTACCAAAACCTTAAAAATTAATACATAATTAATTACAAAGAAAACCTAAACTTTTTGCCTGGGAGATATTTATAATATTATTCTTAAAAATAAACTTAAATTGCAAACCTAGAGAAAAAAGAGATGAAAAACATTACGCATAAGAAAACGAAAAAAATTTGATTAACTCAGTTAATAAAAAGAAACCTAAAAGATCTTATACCAAAAAAGTATATTATATACTTATTTAAAATAGTAAAGTGTGACAATTTTATCTCAAAAACTTAAAGCCTAGGAATAATTTGATAAAAACCTGGAATATCAAAACAATTTAAAAAAAAAGAAAAAATAATGTATTAAACAACTTTAATAGAAACCACAGTACAAACTTTATTTCTTTTTCCGCAACGTTTTTTTCCAAAACATTTAAAATTTTCCCAAAATTAGTACGGTTCCCCAAGTGGTTTAATCGTCAGCTCATGAACCTAAAACTCCCATTTAGCCCAAACCTAACTAATTGAACCCATACTTGAACATGCTCGGGCGTCGACAAGACATAAACGACGCCATCTGCGATATCCCCAGGATCCAAAATCGGCCGACTCTCAAAAAATCTTCTTCTTTCTTCGCTAAAATCACTCCTCAACACCGTCATCTCAGTGGTGACCAACCCAGGGCTGACACTCTTAAGGAAAATTGCACTAAACTTTCCAGTTAGAACTAAATCCAACTTACCGTGACCTTAATCTTGCTCTTCAAAAAATTCAACTCTTGCCGCAAAGTCTCCGTTAACGCCGTCACAGCCCACTTACTCGCAGGATACACGTTAATTTTCGGCACAGAACTAACCATATGTCCTGCGATGCTATTAACGTGCACAATATGGCCGTTAATGTCGTTTTCCTTCATGATTTTCACGGCTTCTCTTGTTGCGATGCACAGACTTAGAACGTTAACATCCATGACCTTTTTCCACGTTTCCGTGCTTCCTTCGGTTAGTAGTTCTTCTTTCATGAACCCGGCATTATTGATGAGGATGTGAACATGGCCTAGGTTGTCTTCGATCCACTTGAAGGCGTCCAGGATCTCTTTTTCAACAGTCAGATCAACTTTGCGGCCGTAAAGTTTACCTTTTTTGCCGGAGAGTTGCTTGGAGCGTTCTTGGATCCTCTCGATTCTACGAGCGAGTCCGACGACCTGAAATGGAGGAGTTAGATGTAGATTGTGATGGGGGAGTTGGGGTTTACGATGAGGCCGTGGTCGACGAGGGCGTCGGCAATAGCGGCGCCAATTCCAGAGCTTGCGCCGGTGACGACGGCGATTTTGCCGATCCATCTTTCCATTGACACGACCATTGCAGCGGTGATAACAAACTGACGAGATTTCTGGTTACTTTGAAATGACGAAGCAGAATTACGTAATTGGGTATCGTGATAACTGTATTTATTTTGACGCTCTATCGTGAAGGTTAAAAATAAATCGATTATCTAACTTTAGTGACATTTCCTATTAAAAATTTAGACTGTGACTGAGAAATTTTAATATCTGATCGAGCATGACACTAAAAATTAAGAGTCGGTGTTGTAAAAACTGTCATTCTAATTTGCTGTTGTAACAAAGTTATTAACGCACTCATTTTAAGTGCGTTAATGAGCCACTACTAAACCCAAAATCTAGAAACATTTTTTCAGTTTGTGACACACATTGAGCGCAGGATCAAATCTCAGTGTGAGTTCAAGATTACAGTTTTAAGCCAGGTATAGAAAACTTTCATTAATAGCAAATTCACCCTGGGAGTGCAGGAAATTTTTAAATCCATCTTGGGACCCTAATTTTGCAATTTCAGTCAAAAAAAATCACAATTATGTTTAGTCTACTTAATTTAAATTTAAAATGTCAATGTTAAAATCAAAGTTTCACCAACTGCCACTAAATTCCCTAAATTATTGAATTGAATTTTATTTGTAAAAAAAATGTAATATGCAAATTAGAAAAAATAGCATGGATTTTTAACTTAAAAAGTTTTTTATTTTTTAAAGTTGTCAGAATTGTAAATTTTGATATATTTTTAAACATTTTGATTTCTTAAATTTGTGTTTTTTTTTATAGTTTTTGAATTTCTGAAAATGTTCAAAAAATGTCTAGATTCATAGGAACTTAATTTTTTAGCTTACAAAACGCAACAATTTTATTTGTTAGATCTTTGTGTTTAAATTTTTGCTAAGAAAAACAGTAAAAAGTCATCGTTAATATGTTCTAAATCTGTAATTTTTTTTTTAAACATTAGATAATATTTTTAAGCTACTCTATAAAAATTTACTTTACGGACTTTCTTCCGGCCGTAAAGATAATGTTTATGGAGTCACTTAGTTACAGACTAAACATTAAAATTTTATATTTCGTCAGTTTAATCTGTCGTAAAAACGATTTTTTGCTTTGATATTTTCAAGAATTATCTTATTTACGGTCTTTCTATATTTTTTTTTGCAATTTGGGAAATTGTTTCCTGGAAAAATTAAAATTAAAAAAATTAAAAATTTGTAATTTTTTGTTGTTTCAAGGTTTTGAAAATATCACAATATTTGCATTTTTTTTAACTCTGCGAATTTTAAGCATTTAAAATGTGTCATTATCTTGATGGCAAGAATTTATGGTTTTTAAAACATGGTAATTTATGTACACCAAATTTAGGTTTGGGACATTTATTATGCATAGAACTGCGAGGTAAAATTTTAAAAGGTTTTTTTGAAGATTAAACAGTCAAAGTTTTATTATATCTTCGATAATAGAATTTCAAATTGCCAATAATAGTGTGTTCTTCGTTTTTGTAATATTTGAAAAACCTGAAATTTTAGGCTTCTTTTAGGTTTAAATACTTAAAACATCATCACCAAGCTAACAATTTTTTAGTAAATAAAAAAAAACACACCTGAAAACGTAGTCATTATAAAATTTTTAACCTTGTAGTTCGTAAACCTAAAATTTGTAAGAAGAAAACCTAAAAAAATAGATTTTCAAAATTTACTACTTTACTAAAAACCTACCAAACCTATAAAATTAATACTTTTATATTTGTAATAAAAACCTTTTTTAAAAATCAAGCTTAAAAACAAACATAATTTTTGAAAAACCTAAGTTTCAACTTTTTACTTTTTTAATAGGCGTAGGAAAAACATTTTTGGATAAGTAAAAATAAAAAATAATTAAACATATAATTATAAAACACCTAAATTCGTCAAACTTTATTGAAGCACAATATACGTAAACCTGACAAAACTTCCTCAGCAATTAGCAAGCTGAAAAACCTAGAAAAACCTATGTACCTAACAATTAGTCAACAAATAATGAAAACTGTAGGCTTCGTTAATTTTACATTTTCAATCTAAAAGAATTTAATAAGAAAACCTAGCAACCTAAAGTAATTACAAATAACCCGAATTCTGATCATTTTATTTTACAAGAAACACCTTAGATATCAGAATAATATGCATAAATAAACGTTATATCATAATGATAGACCTGAAAACCTAATCATAATAACAATCTAGAAGCCTGGAAATGGAATTTAGAGTTTTTTCTGAGTAAAATTATAATGGTCGCAAAACCTAAAGATTTAGGCTCCTTTTAGGTTCTAATACTTGAGACTGTTATCTCCAAGAGAACCCTGACGTAATAAAACAGCAGTAAACCTGAAAACCTGGCCACTATAGCAATGTAAACGCCTCGAATTAGTTCCAAAAACCTAAATTTTAGAAATTTGTTTCTTTTAACCTATTGAAACCTATATTATATAGGTATAAATATTTCTCACATTTACAATGAAAACCTTATGTTATTTAAAAATTTCACTAAAACAACCGAAAAAACACTTTTTGGATATGCAAAAATTGACAAAAATTGGAATCTGAAATTATAAAATACCTAAATTTGTCGACTTTTTTATAAGCCCAATATGAGTATAAACCCAATATAATTAAACTTATGTCAAGAGCTGGAAAGCCTAAAAACCTAAATAAACCTAGGTACATAAAAATTGATAAATTATGAAAACTGTAAGTTTTTTCAATTTTGTTTGTTTATTCTGAGAAAATTTTATAAGGAAACTTACGGACCTAAACCAATTTCAGAAAACCCAAAACTTGACAATTCTATTTTACAAAACCTAGAATTCTGGAAACGCCAAATTTGACGAAAATTTGGAATATCACGATAATATATGCAAATAAATGTCATTTCTACAAAACCTGAAATCTTAGGCATTTTTAGGATTCAAATATTTGTTATTATACTAATTCAGAAACCTAGAAATATTGTTAATAAAGAGAAGCTTAATTTTTTAGTTTGTAAACCTAAAAAACTAAAAAAATTGCTATCAAAAACCTCACTTTTAGGAATTTGATTTCTTCTGACCTACCAAAACCTTAAAAATTAATACATAATTAATTACAAAGAAAACCTAAACTTTTTGCCTGGGAGATATTTATAATATTATTCTTAAAAATAAACTTAAATTGCAAACCTAGAGAAAAAAGAGATGAAAAACATTACGCATAAGAAAACGAAAAAAATTTGATTAACTCAGTTAATAAAAAGAAACCTAAAAGATCTTATACCAAAAAAGTATATTATATACTTATTTAAAATAGTAAAGTGTGACAATTTTATCTCAAAAACTTAAAGCCTAGGAATAATTTGATAAAAACCTGGAATATCAAAACAATTTAAAAAAAAAGAAAAAATAATGTATTAAACAACTTTAATAGAAACCACAGTACAAACTTTATTTCTTTTTCCGCAACGTTTTTTTCCAAAACATTTAAAATTTTCCCAAAATTAGTACGGTTCCCCAAGTGGTTTAATCGTCAGCTCATGAACCTAAAACTCCCATTTAGCCCAAACCTAACTAATTGAACCCATACTTGAACATGCTCGGGCGTCGACAAGACATAAACGACGCCATCTGCGATATCCCCAGGATCCAAAATCGGCCGACTCTCAAAAAATCTTCTTCTTTCTTCGCTAAAATCACTCCTCAACACCGTCATCTCAGTGGTGACCAACCCAGGGCTGACACTCTTAAGGAAAATTGCACTAAACTTTCCAGTTAGAACTAAATCCAACTTACCGTGACCTTAATCTTGCTCTTCAAAAAATTCAACTCTTGCCGCAAAGTCTCCGTTAACGCCGTCACAGCCCACTTACTCGCAGGATACACGTTAATTTTCGGCACAGAACTAACCATATGTCCTGCGATGCTATTAACGTGCACAATATGGCCGTTAATGTCGTTTTCCTTCATGATTTTCACGGCTTCTCTTGTTGCGATGCACAGACTTAGAACGTTAACATCCATGACCTTTTTCCACGTTTCCGTGCTTCCTTCGGTTAGTAGTTCTTCTTTCATGAACCCGGCATTATTGATGAGGATGTGAACATGGCCTAGGTTGTCTTCGATCCACTTGAAGGCGTCCAGGATCTCTTTTTCAACAGTCAGATCAACTTTGCGGCCGTAAAGTTTACCTTTTTTGCCGGAGAGTTGCTTGGAGCGTTCTTGGATCCTCTCGATTCTACGAGCGAGTCCGACGACCTGAAATGGAGGAGTTAGATGTAGATTGTGATGGGGGAGTTGGGGTTTACGATGAGGCCGTGGTCGACGAGGGCGTCGGCAATAGCGGCGCCAATTCCAGAGCTTGCGCCGGTGACGACGGCGATTTTGCCGATCCATCTTTCCATTGACACGACCATTGCAGCGGTGATAACAAACTGACGAGATTTCTGGTTACTTTGAAATGACGAAGCAGAATTACGTAATTGGGTATCGTGATAACTGTATTTATTTTGACGCTCTATCGTGAAGGTTAAAAATAAATCGATTATCTAACTTTAGTGACATTTCCTATTAAAAATTTAGACTGTGACTGAGAAATTTTAATATCTGATCGAGCATGACACTAAAAATTAAGAGTCGGTGTTGTAAAAACTGTCATTCTAATTTGCTGTTGTAACAAAGTTATTAACGCACTCATTTTAAGTGCGTTAATGAGCCACTACTAAACCCAAAATCTAGAAACATTTTTTCAGTTTGTGACACACATTGAGCGCAGGATCAAATCTCAGTGTGAGTTCAAGATTACAGTTTTAAGCCAGGTATAGAAAACTTTCATTAATAGCAAATTCACCCTGGGAGTGCAGGAAATTTTTAAATCCATCTTGGGACCCTAATTTTGCAATTTCAGTCAAAAAAAATCACAATTATGTTTAGTCTACTTAATTTAAATTTAAAATGTCAATGTTAAAATCAAAGTTTCACCAACTGCCACTAAATTCCCTAAATTATTGAATTGAATTTTATTTGTAAAAAAAATGTAATATGCAAATTAGAAAAAATAGCATGGATTTTTAACTTAAAAAGTTTTTTATTTTTTAAAGTTGTCAGAATTGTAAATTTTGATATATTTTTAAACATTTTGATTTCTTAAATTTGTGTTTTTTTTTATAGTTTTTGAATTTCTGAAAATGTTCAAAAAATGTCTAGATTCATAGGAACTTAATTTTTTAGCTTACAAAACGCAACAATTTTATTTGTTAGATCTTTGTGTTTAAATTTTTGCTAAGAAAAACAGTAAAAAGTCATCGTTAATATGTTCTAAATCTGTAATTTTTTTTTTAAACATTAGATAATATTTTTAAGCTACTCTATAAAAATTTACTTTACGGACTTTCTTCCGGCCGTAAAGATAATGTTTATGGAGTCACTTAGTTACAGACTAAACATTAAAATTTTATATTTCGTCAGTTTAATCTGTCGTAAAAACGATTTTTTGCTTTGATATTTTCAAGAATTATCTTATTTACGGTCTTTCTATATTTTTTTTTGCAATTTGGGAAATTGTTTCCTGGAAAAATTAAAATTAAAAAAATTAAAAATTTGTAATTTTTTGTTGTTTCAAGGTTTTGAAAATATCACAATATTTGCATTTTTTTTAACTCTGCGAATTTTAAGCATTTAAAATGTGTCATTATCTTGATGGCAAGAATTTATGGTTTTTAAAACATGGTAATTTATGTACACCAAATTTAGGTTTGGGACATTTATTATGCATAGAACTGCGAGGTAAAATTTTAAAAGGTTTTTTTGAAGATTAAACAGTCAAAGTTTTATTATATCTTCGATAATAGAATTTCAAATTGCCAATAATAGTGTGTTCTTCGTTTTTGTAATATTTGAAAAACCTGAAATTTTAGGCTTCTTTTAGGTTTAAATACTTAAAACATCATCACCAAGCTAACAATTTTTTAGTAAATAAAAAAAAACACACCTGAAAACGTAGTCATTATAAAATTTTTAACCTTGTAGTTCGTAAACCTAAAATTTGTAAGAAGAAAACCTAAAAAAATAGATTTTCAAAATTTACTACTTTACTAAAAACCTACCAAACCTATAAAATTAATACTTTTATATTTGTAATAAAAACCTTTTTTAAAAATCAAGCTTAAAAACAAACATAATTTTTGAAAAACCTAAGTTTCAACTTTTTACTTTTTTAATAGGCGTAGGAAAAACATTTTTGGATAAGTAAAAATAAAAAATAATTAAACATATAATTATAAAACACCTAAATTCGTCAAACTTTATTGAAGCACAATATACGTAAACCTGACAAAACTTCCTCAGCAATTAGCAAGCTGAAAAACCTAGAAAAACCTATGTACCTAACAATTAGTCAACAAATAATGAAAACTGTAGGCTTCGTTAATTTTACATTTTCAATCTAAAAGAATTTAATAAGAAAACCTAGCAACCTAAAGTAATTACAAATAACCCGAATTCTGATCATTTTATTTTACAAGAAACACCTTAGATATCAGAATAATATGCATAAATAAACGTTATATCATAATGATAGACCTGAAAACCTAATCATAATAACAATCTAGAAGCCTGGAAATGGAATTTAGAGTTTTTTCTGAGTAAAATTATAATGGTCGCAAAACCTAAAGATTTAGGCTCCTTTTAGGTTCTAATACTTGAGACTGTTATCTCCAAGAGAACCCTGACGTAATAAAACAGCAGTAAACCTGAAAACCTGGCCACTATAGCAATGTAAACGCCTCGAATTAGTTCCAAAAACCTAAATTTTAGAAATTTGTTTCTTTTAACCTATTGAAACCTATATTATATAGGTATAAATATTTCTCACATTTACAATGAAAACCTTATGTTATTTAAAAATTTCACTAAAACAACCGAAAAAACACTTTTTGGATATGCAAAAATTGACAAAAATTGGAATCTGAAATTATAAAATACCTAAATTTGTCGACTTTTTTATAAGCCCAATATGAGTATAAACCCAATATAATTAAACTTATGTCAAGAGCTGGAAAGCCTAAAAACCTAAATAAACCTAGGTACATAAAAATTGATAAATTATGAAAACTGTAAGTTTTTTCAATTTTGTTTGTTTATTCTGAGAAAATTTTATAAGGAAACTTACGGACCTAAACCAATTTCAGAAAACCCAAAACTTGACAATTCTATTTTACAAAACCTAGAATTCTGGAAACGCCAAATTTGACGAAAATTTGGAATATCACGATAATATATGCAAATAAATGTCATTTCTACAAAACCTGAAATCTTAGGCATTTTTAGGATTCAAATATTTGTTATTATACTAATTCAGAAACCTAGAAATATTGTTAATAAAGAGAAGCTTAATTTTTTAGTTTGTAAACCTAAAAAACTAAAAAAATTGCTATCAAAAACCTCACTTTTAGGAATTTGATTTCTTCTGACCTACCAAAACCTTAAAAATTAATACATAATTAATTACAAAGAAAACCTAAACTTTTTGCCTGGGAGATATTTATAATATTATTCTTAAAAATAAACTTAAATTGCAAACCTAGAGAAAAAAGAGATGAAAAACATTACGCATAAGAAAACGAAAAAAATTTGATTAACTCAGTTAATAAAAAGAAACCTAAAAGATCTTATACCAAAAAAGTATATTATATACTTATTTAAAATAGTAAAGTGTGACAATTTTATCTCAAAAACTTAAAGCCTAGGAATAATTTGATAAAAACCTGGAATATCAAAACAATTTAAAAAAAAAGAAAAAATAATGTATTAAACAACTTTAATAGAAACCACAGTACAAACTTTATTTCTTTTTCAGCAACGTTTTTTTCCAAAACATTTAAAATCTTCCCAAAATTAGTACGGTTCTCCAAGTGGTTTAATCGTCAGCTCATGAACCTAAAACTCCCATTTAGCCCAAATCTAACTAATTGAACCCATACTTGAACATGCTCGGGCGTCGACAAGACATAAACGACGCCATCTGCGATATCCCCAGGATCCAAAATCGGCCGACTCTCAAAAAATTTTCTCCTTTCTTCGCTAAAATCACTCCTCAACACCGTCATCTCAGTGGTGACCAACCCAGGGCTGACACTCTTAAGGAAAATTGCACTAAACTTTCCAGTTAGAACTAAATCCAACTTACCGTGACCTTAATCTTGCTCTTCAAAAAATTCAATTCTTGCCGCAAAGTCTCCGTTAACGCCGTCACAGCCCACTTACTCGCAGGATACACGTTAATTTTCGACACAGGAGTAACCATATGTCCTGCGATGCTATTGACGTGCACAATATGGCCGTTAATGTCGTTTTCCTTCATGATTTTCACGGCTTCTCTTGTTGCGATGCACAGACTTAGAACGTTAACATCCATGACCTTTTTCCACGTTTCCGTGCTTCCTTCGGTTAGTAGTTCTTCTTTCATGAACCCGGCATTATTGATGAGGATGTGAACATGGCCTAGGTTGTCTTCGATCCACTTGAAGGCGTCCAGGATCTCTTTTTCAACAGTGAGATCGACTTTGCGGCCGTAAAGTTTACCTTTTTTGCCGGAGAGTTGCTTGGAGCGTTCTTGGATCCTCTCGACTCTACGAGCGAGTCCGACGACCTGAAATGGAGGAGTTAGATGTAGATTGTGATGGGGGAGTTGGGGTTTACGATGAGGCCGTGGTCGACGAGGGCGTCGGCAATAGCGGCGCCAATTCCAGAGCTTGCGCCGGTGACGACGGCGATTTTGCCGATCCATCTTTCCATTGACACGACCATTGCAGCGGTGATAACAAACTGACGAGATTTCTGGTTACTTTGTGCAGAACTACGTAACTGGGTATCGTGATTATTGTAAAATGACTCTCTCGCGAAGTTTAAAAATAAATCGATTATCTGACTTTAGTGACATTTCCTTAGACTGTGACTGAGCGGTTTTAATGTCTGGTCGAGCATGACACTAAAAATTAACAGTCGGAGTTTTAAAAACTGTCTTTCTAATTTGATGTTGTAACAAAGCCATTAACGCACTCATTTTGAGTGCGTTAATGAGCCACTAGTAAATCCAAAATCTAGAAACATTTTTTCAGTTCGTGACACACATTGGGCGCAGTGTCAAATCTCAGTGTGAGTTCAAGGTTACAGTTTTAAGCCAGATACACAAAATTTTCATTAATAGCAAATTCACCCTGGGAGAGCAGGAAATTTTTGAATCCATCTAGGAACCCTAATTTTGCAATTTCACTCAAGAAAAATAACAATTATGTTTATTCTACTGATTTAAATATAAAATGTCAATGTTGAAATCAAAGTTTCACCAAATGCCACTAAATTCCCTAAGTTATTGAACTGAATTTTATTTGTAAAAAAAATGTAATAAGCAAATTAGAAAAAATAGCATTGATTTTTAACTTAAAGAGTTTTTTATTTTTTTAAGTTGTCAGAATTGTAAATTTTGATATTTTTTTAAACATTTTGATTTCTTAAATTTTTGGGTTTTTTATAGTTTACAGTTTGAAATCAAAGTTTCACCAAATGCACTAAATTTCCTTAAATTATCGAATTGAATTTTATTTGTAAAAAAACCTATAAGCAAATTAGAAAAAATAGCATGGACAACTCGTTTTATAAAACTTGGGAGCACTCGTTCTATACAGACATTTCTGCCTACGGTAATCCTGCTGCAGACTTGAGCTCGTGTCTTAATATAAGTTTTATAAAACTAGTTCTTTAATGGAACTTCTTGTATTTGTTTACTATTTTTTTTATTTTTTTTTATATAACAAAATGTTAATTAATTCCGAAACGAAAAAACTCACTTTTTATGAGCGGTTTTTAAAGGAACGTGAATCTGAGCTTGAATATATTCCAAAAACTTGGACATTTTGCTTACCAACAAGTCGAGCATTTACAATTTTTTTTTTTTTAATAAATACATTTGCCTGTGAAATATATAAAGACAGTAAACTATCATTTTTAGACACACCTGTGCTTAGACATAGAGATAGATTAGCCCTCAATGTATATCGTAAAGTTCGCTTCGCTACATTATCTCAGACTTCCATCATTGTCAAAAGATAGCGAGCTTTAATTTTTTGGTTTACAGACTTGTGAAAGTTTTTATTTTTAGACCAAGCCTCCAAAATCTTCTGGGTAATCCGAAAGATGAAGTAGGAGCAAATGAAAAGTCGGGTAGCTACGAAATAAAATGTAAAGTATATTGGGCTAACGAAAAGATCCATTTTAACAAGATGCGAAAAACATGTAGCAATTTGAGGACTTTTAGTCTAGAAACAATAAAAATTAAAAATGTAGTCGTGAACTCTGATAACGGTTCTATTTTCTCCTCCTCCCTGTTTTCCCCCCCAGAAGTACCCCCGAAACATTAAGGGCGTCAACAACTTTAGTATATGAGCTAGATTATTTGTTATAACTTTAGCTTAATTATAGCTCTGATGATGGTAGCTTTGCTAGTGAAACTCGCGTCAGCAAAATGTTATAAATTTTTTATGTGTCGGTTATCAAGTGTTTTTTTTATAAATTGTTTTTACCGTACTGATCGTGGTACTACCCAAACTGATATTTTTTCTTATAAATTATTCACCTGTTATCAACTTATGATAATTTCGAAAATTTTGTCGTTTAATAAACAACAACTACATCATAAGCTAACAGTTCGAAATGGTTCTATCATTGGAAAGATGGATCGGCAAAGTCGCAGTCGTTACCGGAGCAAGTAGTGGAATCGGCGCTGCCATCTCTGACGCTCTTGTCCAAAAAGGGCTAATCGTACTTCTCCAACTTTCTTCAAACTCCTCTAACTTATTTTTCCAGGTGGTCGGAGTAGCCCGTCGTTCCGAACTAGTCCAAGAAAGAGCCAAGAGACTCTCCGACCAAAAAGGTAAACTCCACGCTTACAAAGCTGACGTAACTCAAGAAGAAGAAGTTTTGAAACTCTTCGAATGGACCACGAAAAACTTAGGACCTGTCCACGTCTTGGTCAACAACGCCGGAATATTCACCACCGGTCGCTTAACAGAAGCGAAATCACAAGAGTGGAAAAAAATTTTTGATCTCAATGTCATAGCTCTGTGTGTTGCAACAAGAGAAGCTGTGAAAATAATGAAAGAAAATCAAATTAATGGTCATATTATACACATTAACAGTGTTCTAGGCCACCGTGTACTTTCACCAGAGATGAGTGTTTATCCAGCGTCGAAATTTGCGGTTACTGCTTTAACTGAGTCCCTAAGACAAGAATTCAATCATCTTGGGCTTAAAATTAAAATTACGGTAAGTTGGTCTTGATGGTCGCAGACAAAATTTTTGGTGTAGAGTGTTAGTTCAGGTTTGGTAGAAACGGAAGCTATCACTAGGGAGCAGTTATCACCGGAAATAAAAAAGAGTTTTGCACAAATGCCTAAATTGAAGCCTGAGGATATTGCAGAAGGTGTTGTGTATGTTCTTTCGACTCCTGAACGTGTCCAGGTGAGTTTTTACGACTTGTTATAGTAAATCGTACTTTTGATACTGTTCTAGGTTCATGAGCTCACAATAGCTCCTGATTTATAACCATGATGATTTTATTTAATCTGTGTATAGACTTAGCAGTGGTCCTAATACTGTGCCCTGGGGAACGCCACTGAGCTAGACAGTGGAATAAAAAAATAAAATAAACTACCAAAAATTGTGTCTTTGTTCGCATTCTTGTTAACAAAGTCGGTAAAGAAGCTAGCATCATTTTTTCAGAAGGAAAAACAAATGAGTGTAAGCAATTCTCGATTTGACTATAAATTGGTATAAAAGAAAAATATGTGAAAGAGAATCAAATCGACGGTTGTGTTATTCATATTAATAGTGTCTTGGAACGAGGCAAAAATTTAAAGATTTAAAATGTTTACCCAGCTTGGAAATTTCAATCAGTGCAAAAAATTAAAGAAACAATGTTTGATTTAGTCGTTGGAAAATTCGCTCGCTTCGCTCGCACTAATTACGATTTTTTCGAAAATTGACAACAAAAATGTAGTGTTTTCCGATAAAGTTAGTAGTAATAGAAAGTATTATCTGCACCAAACATTTGATTGATTATTGATTATTATTAATTATCCATAACTACACAGAAACAAACTCGCAATTTTGATAAATCATACACTACTCATTGAGACGGTCAATTAATTACATGAAATTCGACCTTCACTAACCTTCAGTTCAAAGTTGAACCAAAATAATAATAATAACAATAATAATAATAATATTAAAATAGTTCATCAACTGGTTGCGTAGTAAGCTCGTACACTTAAAAATTGTACCAAATAAAAAGCACAATTAACTAGTGTGCAATACCAAAAATCTTAGAGTTGTTAACTTTTAGAACCAGTTCAGACACTGCGGAATCCGCGCGTTTTTAACCGCGCGATTTAAACCGCAAGAGAATATTCTTCTTATATATTGAGACAGCCGCGGGCAGCCTGTGGGTATACAGGTATAAGCTTTACGTACACTTTACCTCAAAGAGAGAAACCAAAGAAGCAATATGCTTGTGGTTGCTGTTAAAAAAAGAAAAATGATCTTTTATAATCTTGGTTCAATTTTTCCCCTATTTGTTAATAGCTAATCAATTTTCTTCACTTCATTGATAAAGAGCGAATCTATTTTTCGGCGGTTGACTGACGGCAACCGCGCGGATTTTCTATTACCGCCGATAGGAGTGAACACATAAATGCGCTAATGTAAATAAAATCCACGCGGTTTTCAACCACGCGGATTCTGCCATGTTTGAACTGGCCCTGAAACTTCAAATCACACAAGTTCCCCAGGAAAATTTCTTCGGGGTTTCAGAAACTTCCTTTTCTTTTTGGACTTTTTCGGAGCGACGAGCCACTCTAACCCCATGGAAAATTTAGTTAGAAAAGTTGTATGGGTGTGAAGGGCGAATTTTGTTATTTATCTCGTGTTGGTGGTCGTCAGTGAAATGATGAACCAGAATTTTTATATATGTTATCATGTAATTTAAATGTCAAACTCACTCAGTACTAAATAGTTTATCTAATCAAAATGTAAACAAGCAGGAAAAAATAAAATCTGGTACAATCACAAGTATCGTAAACAAGCAATAAATCAATTTATTTGTTCGATTTCATTTTAGTGTGTCTTATGTCAGCTATAGTTTCAAAATTGTGCATATAAATTAAGCTTTCGAATATTTTGAATAAGTTTATTTTTGGAAAATTTCAGTTTGGTTTGATTTAGTGTTGTTTGATTTGGTTTAACTTAGTCTAACTAAGACTAAGTAAAGAGCTAACTAAATTCTGATTAATTTAGTCGAGTTAGTCAATCTTACTTCTGAATTTAGTAAAACTAGTTGTAGCTCGTTTTGATACAGTTAAGTCAAATTAATATAGCGCAAAGTCAACATGATTTGCTCTTCATAACTGCTTAGTCATAAATCATTTCAACTCTTGTGCCGTCACTATCAATTTCTTCTTATCATTTCTGCTCCATTGACAATATATATAACCTCGTAGTCAACTTCAGTGATTTATTTCATTACGGTAAGTCAACACAGTTTTTGGTTTTTATTTCTTACAAAATTTTAGATGCTGTGGACCCAGTCACTTTTAACGGACCTTTTTGGTCTCATCGTGGCCTTAGTGGCCATAGTCTTTACGTACTTCAAATGGAAATATTCCTACTTCCAACGACACAATTTAGCATATTTAGAGCCTTCGATTCCTTTTGGTAACTTGGAGAACCCCTCCAAACTCACAGTAACAGCGGGAGTAAAAATAAAAGAACTCTACGATGAAATTAAGTCCAAGAACTTGAAGCAAGCAGGTGTCTTTCTTCTCGCCAGTCCAGGCCTCGTGTTAACCGATTTGGACTATGTCAAGAATGTTCTAACGAAGGATTTTCAACACTTTGTAGACCGTGGAGTGTTCTGTAACGAGAAAGATGATCCCATTAGTGCTCATCTTTTTGCTATTGGTGGTGCAAAGTGGAAGAACTTACGAGTGAAACTAACTCCGACTTTCACGTCAGGGAAGATGAAGATGATGTTCCAGACTTTGGTAGACTGTGAAGAAAACCTCCAAGAAAAACTTGCCAACTTGGTGGGACAAAAAGAAGCGATTGATATTAAAGACCTTGTTGGTTGTTACACCACTGACGTTATTGGCTCTTGCGCCTTTGGTTTGGAGTGCAACTCTTTCAAAGACGAAGATTCTCTATTCAGGAAGTACGGAAAAAAGGTATTTACAACCACACCGATTAGGCGATTGAAAGACACCGTCGGAGAAAATTTCCCACAGCTCGCACGTTTACTTAAATTGAGAGTCCTCCCAAGAGACGTCAGCGACTTTTTTTTCAAAATGGTCAAAGACACTGTTGACTACAGACAGGAAAATAATTACACGAGAAAGGATTTTATGCAACTTTTGATTGATTTGAAAAACAACAAGCTAGCGACAGAAGAAGGCTACAAACATGATGGTAACACCTTGACGATCGAGGAAATCACAGCTCAGAGTTTCGTCTTCTTTTTGGCTGGTTTTGAAACGTCTTCTACTACCATGACGTGGGCTCTGTACGAAATGACCAAAAAGCAAGAAGTCCAAAAGAAAGTCAGAGAAGAAATTGACACAGTTCTGGCTAAACACGACGGAAAAGTGACGTACGAGGCCATACAAGAAATGAAATACATGGACAAAGTTCTAAATGGTAACAATTTCTGAATTTACAATCTCAGCTAACTTTCTTCTTAGAAACCCTAAGAAAATACCCTGCAGTGCCTTTCATAACAAGAGAATGTGTCAAAGACTACAAGGTTCCTGGTGAAGACATCATCATTGAAAAAGGTGTAAAAATGATCGTGTCGATCTTGGGAATCCACTACGACAAAGACTATTACCCCGATCCTGAGAGGTTTGATCCTGAGCGCTTCAATGAAGAAAACACGCGTTCTAGACATCACTACGCTCACATTCCGTTCGGTGAAGGCCCTAGAATTTGTATCGGTAAAGTGGAGATCTGTACTGAAAAACTTGAACTACTTTTGTTATTTTAGGTCAACGTTTCGGAATCATGCAGTCAAAAGTTGGTCTCACTTCTCTGCTGAGAAAATACAATTTCACTCTCAATAAGAAGACAAAGCAACCGATGAAGTTTGATATTAATTCTTTTATTTTGGCAGCAGATGGTGATGTTTGGTTGAACGCTGAGAAAATTTAATCGACAAGTAATATAAAGTGTTTTTTTGTATTTATTTTGAATTCTATTTGATCAATAAAAATCGTTTAAATAAAACTTTTTCGAAGCACAAGATAAAAATAATTGAAAAGAATAATGTTTGGTTTAATAACTGAATAGCTCGCTCGCTTCGCTCGCATTTTCTCAATACTAAACCTACCTAACAGACACTTTTTCGACTTTGATAATTTTTTATCGATTGCTTTCTGATCACTTATCTTAATCTCGCTGCAAATAACGTTCGGTTTGGTTAATAACTAAGAAGAAACAAAATTTTTCCCAAAGTGTTACTAAAATTCTTCACCAACTGGTTTCAGAATAAGCTCGTGAACCTAAAAATTGCACCAAGTGAAAAACACCTTTAAATAGCGTGACAACTTACTTGGACATGCTCTGGAGTAGCCAACGCATAGATTACACCATCAGCAATATCTTCACTTTTCAAAATCGGTCTATTCGCCAATCGCGCTCTTCTCTCAGGATCCCGGTGAAAAGTTGTCATTTCACTTTCAACCATGCCAGGACTTACGCTCTAAAAGTGATAATAATAATAATGATGAGACAACCTTTTTTTTTCTTACAGTGATTTTGATTTTCAACCCAAGATGGTTGAATTCCTGTCTTAAGGTCTCAGTCAAAGCGGTGACGGCATATTTTGAAGCAGGATAAACACTCAAACCTGGCGCTGCTATTATCTTATGACCCAAAACACTGTTAATATGAATGATGTGACCATTTATCTTCTTCTCCTTCATTATCTTCACTGCTTCTCTTGTTGCAACACACAGAGCTAAGACATTAAGATCAAAAACTTGTTTCCAGTGTTCTGTTTGTCCTTCTGTTAGATTAGTTTCGCAGCCTTTTCCTGCATTGTTGATCAAAACGTGGACAGGTCCTAGGTTTTTCGTGGTCCATTCGAAGAGTTTCAACACTTCTTGTTCTTGAGTTACGTCGGCTTTGTACGCGTGGAGTTTACCTTTTTTGCCGGAGAGTTTCTTGGCTCTTTCTTCGACTAGTTCGGAGCGACGGGCTACTCCCACGACCTGAAAAAAAATAATTAGCGGAGTTTAAGGGAGTTGGAGACTTACAATTAGGCCGTTTTCGACGAGAGCGTCAGCGATGGCGGCGCCGATGCCAGAACTTGCACCGGTCACGATGGCTACTTTGCCGCTCCAGCGTTCCATTGACACGACCATTTTGGAGAAGTGTTTGACGGGATCTGAACTGTGAAGGAGGAATTTCTTTTATTTATCTAACATTGGTGACTCACTTATGATGCGATAACTGTTATCATGTTGTATTTTATTTGAATTAAATTTTGTATAGTCACAATGTAGAAAAAATGAAAAAACTCAAAATTTGTTACAAAGACAAATTTTGTATGTACTTTTTTTTAGGACTAAATTATTATTTAAGCCTTAAATTAAAATTATCCAGGGTCTTCTGTCTCTTCAGCTACAGTCTGTTAATTTCTAAGCCAACTTAGAAGTTTGTTTAAAAAAAGAAAAAAAAATCAGATAATTTTTTCATGATTTTGTCTTTTTAAATGCCTAGTCATTCAACGTTGCAAGTTTTTCCCCCTTACTATTATTCTCTTATCATTTCTTATCTTCCAGTCACAATGTGTACAATGTCTTAGTCGGTCTCAGTGAATTATTATTCGAAGGTTAGTCAACTTTTTTTTTCTTCCATTTCCAAATTTCAGACGTTGAGTCAAAATTCATCAGATTTTTAATCTTTAAAAAAATCTAAACTAACTACTTTTATTTTTTTTGGTAGTTTTCTTGTCTCCTTAAATCTGCGTATTTTTTTAGTTTCTAAAATTGTTAGATTTTTTTTGAAATTATTTTGGATTCTTTAGATTATTTCAATTTTTTTGACATTCTAAATTTTTAATATTATGTTTTTTAAGTTTATTTCTTAGAATTTTTTTTTCTTTAGATTTTTTTAGATTATTTGCAGTATATATTTTTCGTGCATTTTAGCTTTTTTTACTTTTTGTGTGTAATTTCTTCATTTTTAAAATATTTCAGTTTCATGGATTCTTTAAATTTATTTGTTTTTTAGATGTTTTTTGGACTCAATTAGTTTTCAAAAATTCTCAGATTTTTCGAATTAATTTAAATTTTATTTTAGATTTTCAAGTTTCTTAGAATGTGAATTTCGATATCTTAGATTTTTTAATTTTTCTAGGTGTTTTGATTAATTTTTTAGATTATTTGAACTTTCTAGGTCTTTAGAATTTCATAATTTTCTTAGTTTTTGAATTTCTTGGATTTTTTATTATTTTTGAGTTTTTTTGGAATCCAGATTTTTGCATTTTTTCGAATATTCTAGATTTTTTGGTTTTAATGATTTTTTTTTAGATTTCTTGTTTTTTTCTTATTTAAAAAAATTTTTTTTCATTTTTTAGATCTTACTTTTTAAAATTTCCAATTTTTTTAAATAGCTTAGATTTTATATCTTTTGATAATTCTTTAATTTTTAGATCTTTTAGATTTTTATTTTTGAATCTTAATTTTTTTAGATTTCTAATTTTGTTCTATGGATTTCTTAAAATTTATTTTTGAAAATGTTTTAAATTTTATGTATATCTTGAAAGTTTCAAATTCATTTAATCTTCCTAATTCTTCAATTTTTTGAAATTTCTGTTTTTGTTTTTTTGAGTTCTTTGAATTCCTCCATATTACTTATGTATCTTAAATTTCTTGAACTCTTAGATCGGTAAAATTATTTAGATTTGTTGTTTTTTTTAATTCTTCGGATTCCGAGATTTTTTTTTAATGATTGAAATTTTTGACTATTTGAGATTTCTTGTTTTCCCCAAAAAAAAAAAATCAGAAAGTATAATAAAAATTTTTTGTGTTTTGTGTTTTATGATTATATTTTTCGCATTTAACTAAATATCTTTTTCAGCTCCCAACACAACAGAATCAAAATTGAATTTCGCTTCGTGTGTCTTCAACATGAAAAAATTTCTGAGCAAAGAAGCAAATCTTACTTTAGACTGCATGACACTAAATCTCGAACTTAGAAACCAAGTTAAGTATCATACTTTTTCTACCTTTCAAACACAACAATACAAATTCTAGAACCTTCACTAAAAGAAATGTGTGCATAATGATGCCTCGATTTTGAGCTTTCCTCATTGAACTTCTCAGGATCAAATTAGTCAGGATCAGGATAATAGTCTTTATCGTGATGGATACCCAAAATCGGTACTATGACTGATGTTGACCACGTCTGCGTGGAGAACCTTGTAGTCTTCTTCATACTTGCGAGTTGCGAGTTACCAGAGAAATAGAAGGGTACTTTCGGAGAGTCTCTAAAAAATTGTGTTAGAAACTTGTTTATGAGGTTATGGTAGGTACCGTTGATGACCTCGTACACTACCGTACTTTTTTAAGACTTTATTAATTTCAGGTCAGACTTCCTCCTGAATTTCTTGGTGCTGCGTGAGTCTGTATAGAGCAGAAGTTATGGTACTAGCCGTCTAGAAGCCACCAACGAAGAAGATGAAGATCTGAGTACCGATTTCTTCAAGTTTTAATCTTTTGCCGTCAAGTTGATGACTTTCTTCTTCCTCTAACTTGCTGTTTTTCATATCAATCAATAGCTTCATAAAGTCTTTCGTAGTGTAATTGTTTCTCTCTTGTTGCAGCCACCATTTTGGTGAAAAATTTTGCATCTTTAACGCCCTTGAAGAAGATCTAATTTCTTTAAAAGATTTTTCTCACATTACCACCAACAACAAAAAGTTTCGATGAGGATCTTCCGTCTCGTTGTGATAAACTCCACGGTCCACGAAGCACTGGACATCTTTAGTCAACACGTTTTTGACATAGTCCAAATCTAGTACCATGTACGAAAGGACTGCGACGAAGCTGCTTCTTTCTTTTTTAATTCTTTGTACAACTGCTTCAATATTCTTCGTCTTCCAGTAGGTGCAAAACCAGCGGTACTACCCAACTACCATCGCGCCTATGGTAACAGTCAAACCAACGGCATGTACCAGAAGTGACTTAGTACTAAACATCTGACAGTGGAGAGTTACTTAAGTCGCTATAAATGTGGTAGAAGCTCGAATCTAGGAGATATCACGATTGACTGTCGTCAGTGATAATCACATAGGAGGTGAAACTAAAGTGCATGTGACGCAAGAGTGGCAACGTTGTGTAATTTTGTGTATTCGATCAGAAACAGAAAAGATTGAGGTTAAGAGCAACAGTGACTAGACAAAAAAACGGAAAACGAAGAAATGACACCTAAAACAGTGAAGAAAAAGAAAAAAAACTGCAAGAAATATTTTATTTTAAGTGACCAAGAAAATGTTTAAAAAACTCCATTACGATTAAATTTTCTCAGCGTTCAACCAAACATCACCATCTGCTGCCAAAATGAAAGAGTTAGTAGCAAACTTCATCGGTTGCTTTGTCTTCTTATTGAGAGTGAAATTATATTTTCTCAGAAGAGAAGTGAGACCAACTTTTGACTGCATGAGCCCGAAACGTAAACCTAAAACAACAAGAGTAAGTCAAATTTTTAAGTACAGATCTCCACTTTACCGATACAAATTCTAGGGCCTTCACCGAACGGAATGTGAGCGTAGTGATGTCTAGAACTCGTGTTTTCTTCATTGAAGCGCTCAGGATCAAACTTCTCAGGATCAGGATAATAGTCTTTGTCGTAGTGGATTCCCAAGACCGACACAAGCACTCTTAGACCTTTTTCAATGATGATGTCTTCATCAGGAACTTTGTAGTCTTTGACACATTCTCTTGTTATAAAAGGAACCGGAGGGTACTTTCTTAGAGTTTCTGAAATGGAAGTTGTTGAGATTGTAAATTCAGAAGACTCTCACCATTTAGAACTTTGTCCATGTACTTCATCTCTTGTATGGCGTCGTACGTCACGTTTCCGTCGTACTTAGCCAAGACGGTGTTAATTTCTTCTCTGACTTTCTTCTGAATTTCTTGGTTTTTGCTCATTTCGTATAGAGCCCACGTCATGGTAGTAGAAGACGTTTCAAAACCAGCCAAAAAGAAAATGAAACTCTGAGCTGTGATTTCGTCAATCGTCAAGGTGTTACCATCATGTCTGTAGCCTTCTTCTGTCGCTAGCTTGTTATTTTTCAAATCAATCAAAAGTTGCATGAAGTCCTTTCTCGTGTAATTATTCTTCTCCCTGTAGTCAACAGTGTCTTTGACAATTTTATAAAAAAAGTCACTAATGTCTTTGGGAATAATTCTCATCTTAAACAAACTTGCGAGCTGAGGGAAGTTTGCTCCGATGGTGAACTGCATCCTTCTCAGCGGTGTTGAGATAAAGACCTTTTTGCCGTACTTTCTGAAAGGAGAATCATCGTCTTTGAAAGAGTTGCACTCCAAACCAAAAGCGCAAGAGCCAATAATGTCAGTGGTGTAACAACCAACAAGGTCTTTAATATCAATCGCTTCTTTTTGTCCCACCAAGTTGGCAAGCTTTTCTTGGAGGTTTTCTTCACAGTCTACCAAAGTCTGGAACATCATCTTCATCTTCCCTGACGTGAAAGTCGGAGTTAGTTTCACTCTTAAATTCCTCCACTTTGAACCACCAATTGCAAAAAGATGGGCACTTATGGGATCAACTTTCTCGTTATAAAACACTCCACGATCCACAAAGTGTTGAAAATCCTTCGTTAGAACGTTTTTAACATACTCCAAGTCGGTTAACACGAGAATTGGTCGGGTGAGAAAGAAGATACCTGCTTGCTTCAAGTTCTTAGACTTGATCT